>OY744534.1:47219657-47394657 GCA_963556195.1 Sepiola atlantica | reverse complement strand
TTAGATCAGCCATAGTAGAGGGCGACGCGAAAGACTTTTATTTCATTTTTACTACATCAACGTGTAATTGAGGTTGTCACTTCTTTCCTCTAATTATACCAATTCACCTTATCATGCTAAGCGTTTAGCGAGAACGCAATGTAGCATTTTTGAACCGTTGATATGACTCGACCGAGGATTGATCACTGATTTCTCGGCTCATTAGCCAGCGCTCTAAACATTATGCCAATCGGCCATTTTGCAATATGAACCGGCTGTTATATAGAGATAACAAAATAAAATTAAAGATGAGAAAGAGAATTGTAGTTCTGTGCACGTTTTGCTACTTCTTGATATAAACGAAAGAAACATTAATGTCGTTTTAAATTTAATTATAAGGTTTTTTAAATTTGTTTTCCTGTCATTCACTTCACCACAACATTTGACTTAAAAAAAAATATTTTTTCCAAAAATAAGATTTTACCTCTTATAAAACTATATATATATATATATATATATATATATATATATATATATATATATACAGGGTGGGCCAAAATAAGGGTCCTATCTTTAAATTTGAATAACTTGAATTTGAATAACTTCCACAAAATAAAAGTTAAACTCCCCGACTTTATGTGTGTGTAGACTGACCCTTCCGAGAGTTTTTGAAATAAACAAAACAAATTTTAGCCGAAAAACACTTCTTAAAACTTACAAAAACTAAAGTATTGTTTTTTACACTGTTTTGAGTTTTTTAAGCAAAAATAATGTTTTCTAAATGAGGGTACGTTCCTTAGGGCTAATACGGCTCATGCTTGCTTCGGAAGGGGTCCTTTACTTATTCTAAAAAAAAATTGTTTTTAAATCAATAAATAAAAAAGTTATGAATTTTTAAAAATAGGACCCTTATTTTTGCCCACCCTGTATATATATATATATATATATATATATATTAAAAGCTATGAAAATATATTTATGGCAATTAAGCTACACAGAAGCTCCCGTGTTTCATCTCCGGGGGAATCTTCAGGCGTAAATGCCATTTTAGCCTGAAGATTCCCCTGCGGAAGCGCTGTGTAGCCTAATTACCATAAATATACTTTCATCCCTTACTACCTAGCTCTTACGTATCGAGCACTGTTAAAGTGAATACTGAAAATTGATACATAAAAAATGATATCTCCTTATAAAATTTATATATAAATATATAAATGTAAAAAGTTAGGTATGTTTATAAGTTCATATATTTATATGTACAGGATCCCCTCCTAAAATAATTAACTAACATTTATGAATTTTGGAACACAGCTGATAGGTGTAAGGTGTCGTAATGTGTACTCTATTTTGTTTAATTTACTTATATGTAAAAGAGTGTAAAAACGAAGTTGGAATGTGGAAGTGTGCGGAAGCCCTTCGTGAAAATTGAGAAAGCTGAGATTTTTGTGAAATATTAATAGGTATAAGGCATCAATTAATTAATATTTTACAAATTTCAGTTCCTTTGTAGTATTTTAAAAGGTCTTAGGGTCATAATATTGGCACAAACTCCCATTTGAAAATTCAAATATTTCAGATTTGCATGAAATTTTATCGATAATCATTAGATACTAATTAAGCCAGATTCGTTGAATTTGAATTTCTTCTTAAGTACCCTTTAGTTAAAGCCTCAGATTAAATACATTTTCCAGAATCAGAATCACGTAATGGATATTACTCAAGATTAGAATAAGGGTTCATGACATAACGTTAAGTATCATCATGTCTTGATTGTAATCTTCGTTAAGGTGCATACAAGCGGTACAAAACTGTTCTGTTTTGGAATTAATTTTACCCGTCATGCAACGATTATTTTCTAGTGAAAGTATGTAGAAATGTCCGTCCCCTGTATATCGATGCTTGATAGTTTCGGTAAAAAAATATCACATATCTATTCAGTTTCTGATGTTTACTACATATTAGTCTATGTCATGAGAAAACAAGTTTTTACTGGCGTTTGACTACTGCTGTCGACTACTAGTTATATTTCAATATGTGTATGGTAAATTGTTCCGTCCTCATTCCAATTCCCCCATAGGGTTCGTAAAACGGTGTAATCCTTCTAATTACTCAATAAACGAGTGTTAATCCATGAGGATCTTTCTTGAGGAGCCTTATTACGCGATGAAATCAATTGTAGTACGTAATAATATTGTTTTGAGCTTTCTTCTTTTTAACTATATATATATATATATATATATATATATATATATATATATATATATATATATATTTATATATATATTTATAGGATGCCTGTCTAAAAACTATTCGACCTTAGGCCAGCAAAATATTTAAAATACGTGACGGAGTTGGTACTCTAATCCCCTTCAAGGTGGGCCCCTTGTGCTTCAATACACTTAGCCCACCGATTCATCAACTGCCGGAAACACCTCTGGAAGTCTTATTTTGGAATGGTGTTCATCTCCGCCGTCGCATTCCGCATAATCTCTTTTTTCGCACCCTCTCAACAACAGCTGAACTCCGAGCAGTTTGGGCCTGCCAAAACGCTGGTCACTCTCCGCTGATGTGCGGCCATTTTTGAATCGGTTTAACCACTCCTTAATTTTTGTCTTACACTCATCACATCTTCTCCAAACACCTGCTGAATCTAACGCGACGGCGGAGATAAACACAATTCCAAAAGAAGACTTCCACAGGTGTTTCCGGCAGTGGATGGATTAGTGGGTTAAGTGTGTGCAAGCACAAAGTGCCTACTTTGAAGGGAATTAGGGTCCAAACCCCATCACGTATTTGAAATATTTTTTTCTGGCCTAACGTTGGATACCTTTTAGACAATCCTCGTATATATACATATATATATATATATATATATATATATATATATATATATATATATATATATATATATGTATATATATGTATATATATATGTATACATATGCTTCAATAATATAATAGTGAGAAAGTAATAGGCTTTGTAAGTAAAACAAAATAAAAATAAAAGTTTTTTTAAAACTACGTTTAGATGATATTGTCGACAAATACCTTGACAAAAGGTCGACTGAAACACATTTTTGTAGAAATTATATTTTCTTTTATTCTTCCATTCATTAATTAGTTTTATTCTAACCTTGTTGTTAAAAGGAAATAAATGTTGTATTGTATCTGAAGAAGTGGATTATTTGATCCCGTCCTCTTGTGCTTTTTTTCTTTTAGTAATAGAAGCTTACTTCTTTCTCGATAATTATGACCATACCGCCAATATTATTGAAGTGTATGTTACAATTTTGTACCTACAACTCTCTCTATCTTTTTCCCTTTTCTCTATCTCTCTATATAGTGTTTCTTTTTTTTCAATATGCTAGTCGGTTGCTAGGCTACTGACTCTGAGCAATCTTTTAGTACTATATAACATACTAGACCTCCGCGTGATCCTACTTTCATTTTATTCGAAAATTCATAAACTGTGACATATCTGTTGAAACATGATTCCTGCATAACAAAAATGATTACTCCATTTACTTATTATTATTATTATTATTATTATTATTATTATTATTATTATTATTGTTGTTGTTGTTGTTGTTGTTGTTGTTGTTGTTGTTGTAGTAGTAGTAGTAGTAGTATAAGGGATTTATTATTTTGCTATCTAATTTATATACGTTTTGTTATGTGTACAGAAACACGTATGTAAAGTAGATGGCAATACTGAAAAATAGTGTCGCTCTTTTTCTAAATGATTAGAGACATTAAAAAATATTATAGAGTGGTTGAATCAACCTAGAATTCGATGTGGCGAGAGAAATGCGTCCAAGAGACAGATTGTAACTTGTTAAGTTAATTACAAATTACGGCTAATTAGAAGTATTAAACCAGATTATTTTAAAACTAACTCAATGGCAAAACAAAGGTAGATTTGAGGATGTATTTTATGTTATTAAAGTATATAGGAAAAACTTTTAGGGAAACAAACGTGGATTAACTACATCTTTATTTATATACGATTAGGTATGTGTATATGTTTATATATTGGTATGTACATGATTCATTGCTAAATACATTATCAATTTTAAAACAAAACTGCTAGCCGAAAAGAGCGGTAATGTGGCTATATTAAGTTTCATACAAAGTGGGAAAAGAGGGTGAAAGACATTCGTGAAAATTCAAATACATTCAATTTTTGTGAAAGTTTATCAATTATTAATATTCCTAAAATTCCAGTTAATTTTGGGTATTTGAAAGGGTTTTAGGGCGCATAATATCGGAACAACATCCCATTTTAAAATTCAAATATTTAAAATTTGCATTGAATTTAATCCAGAGTGATTATACACCAATTAAGCGAGAATTGGTGTACTTTTCTTTTGAAGATTACTTACATTTTAGATATTTTCTTAAATCAAAATAATGCAATGGATTTTTATTAAAATTAAAATAAGGATTCTAGACATAAGGTTTTCTAGTAATATAGCTTGATTGTAATCTTCGTAAGGGGAAATGAATTTTTTCTGTTCAGGAAATTAATTTAACCTGTATTGGGACGACTATTCTTTTAGTACGCTCATCTCTCGAGCGCTTTCGATCTCAACAACCGACGGCAACCGAAGCATACCGTCTGATGAAACGTCAACAGTTCTGTGCAGGGTTGCTATTCCTGGGATTTTAAATACAGATCTGAGTGTTTTTAAATCAATCTGGGTATACTTTTTTATATGTTTTTTTCTTAGAAACTATATTTTTAAATATCTGCTAAAATGAATAACTAAATATTAGCAATTGTGTAGTAAAATTGTCAAAATATAAACTAAAATAGTCTTAATTTATAAAAAGTTCAGAGAATATATTTTTGTACAAAATAAGGTTTTATATAATACATTATAGTTAGTATTGAAAACAATAATATAATTGATGCTTAATAGTTTTGTATATTAACACATTAAATACCTAAAAATAATCTATATATATATAAATAAACAAATTTATCTCTTACATTATTTTTAATGGAAAAATATGATTCGGTTTTCGAATAATTCGGTTTCTGCACAGCTTTTCAGAAGGAATTATGTTCGAAAAGCGAGGTTACACTGCAGAGGCAAAAAGGTTTTAAGGAAAACAAATGTTGATTAACTCACATTTAGTATAATAACAGATCACTGGCCTAACTAATTAAACAACAACTTTTGGCAAAATTCGACTTCATTTGTCAACATGGTGCAGTGGAAGGAGACCAATTCCAAAACTTCTCTAATAATTCAATGGCTTTTCCTTAGAACGATTTGTCTTTGGCCTCAAAATACACCTCAGTTTTTAATATCACTTCCTCCACAGAGATTAAGAAATATTAGAGAGTGGTTGAATCTACATAAAGTGAGAGCGGTTATAGAAATACATAGATAGCTAAGAGATATATTGGTCACTTGTTTAGTTAATTATAAATCACGGTTAATTAGAACAATTAAAACAGATACTTTTTCAAACATAACTCAATCCCAAAACTAAACTATATATTTTAACATGTTGGTTGTTATGATTAAAATATATAAGAAGAGCGCCTTAGGAAAACAAGCATTGATTAACTCACATTTAGTATAATAATAGATCCTGTATTTAAAGTGAAACAAACAAATAAATTTGTTATCAGTATTGCTTTTTCCAACTAAATTCTGTCTTGGTTGTCTTATAACTTTAAAGAACTCATGATTTCAATGTTTTGCCTGAATCTCGTATTTCAGCGATCATTAATCGCATGGGTGCGCACACATGAAGTCAAGGTAAACGCAAGCGTGTTTATCGTTAGCAACGACTGACAGGAAACGCGTTTTTCTTTAGAACAATAATAAAATTGGGGAAACTAGAAAGTAGAAATTAGGGCTCGCAAAAAAAAAACAACAGAAAAACAAAAATTCTTAAAACTGAGATAAAGTGTTTCTATTTACGTGTGCCCTCACAAGAGCAGAATTAAATACAAGGTCGGGTTTTACCGTAGAAAAAAATCTAACTTTCTAAAAAGGGGCTTCTGTATAGAAACACAAATTAAAAAAATTCCCGAGTCTAGAAAGATTTATTTTTTACTTCATGTAGACAAAAATGATAAAGTGTAGTATCAGAACAGATACTCGACCCTGATCGTTGACAAATGGCTCGGTGGTCTGTATTTATGTAGAAAGATTTTTTCTTCAGTGCAGACAGGACACAAAATATACTCGTCTTTCTCTACTGCATCGTTACTTTCATGGCAGGTGCTCGACTGAGTTCGATTCTATGCCCCCCCCTCAACAAAACTCGTCTAGCGACAACCATTGTCAATAAATTCCTTTCTTCCTCTGTGTATCTAAAACAAAGAGGAACTTCAATGGGCAGAGTTTCTTTCCTAGAACTGCCTGTCTGTGGAATATGGTGCTGCGGGTGCTGATCTCCAACTGACTATAACATTGTCGTTTTCAAGTCCAATGTAAACAAATTCTTGTTGAGTCGTCCTCTTAAAGTTACTCTGTCAATTACAACCATCGTTACAAATCCCCTCGGTGTTATACTGTCTACATGTCCTACCCAATAACCCTTATCCTCGAGTGGCATATGAGCCTTAAGAAGAGGTGATAATATGTAAAAAAAATTATATATATATATATATATATATATACCTACATTTTTATCCTAGCTAGCGAAAAGGCCAATGATCATTTTCAAAAACAAGTGACGTATAAAGCAGTGTCCCCATACACACACTTTTTTTTCACTATTATCTTTTCTTTTATGAATTTATATTGACTAAACGCAAAACTTTCAAATTATTTTAGAAATTTTCGAAAAACTGTATTACGGCGGACGATGTGGGTATAGACTTAATCTTATGATAAAACCATCCTCTAATGGAACATTTATTTAAACATTTATTTAATATTTACTTTAAAAAATCATTCTTATATATGTTTTATGCTGAGGATGGGCATCCCCCCGGATGCCAAACATTCCCCAGCTATTTCAGACACTCCAGCCGAGAGATCGTTTTAAGAGACTAACCGTCCCTTTAAGTGCAATTGTTTGTATCTCCCTTGCACTTTGTTCACCGGGTATATTCGCCAGGTAGTTTTTAGAAATTCTTATCCGGTTGCTCCTATAATTACTAGGAAAGATAGAGATCTTCCTAAGATTCCAGTTTCTTTTCATGTCGTACATAAGACCTTGGAATTTCGTAATCTTTTACTTTTCGGCTCTGTTTAAGCCAGCACTATTAGGAACACTGAATTCAACTAAGGTTGCTACATCCGCCTTTTTTATCTCATATCACTGTCACGTTTAACAGCTCCATTTTCTATATATGTAGCTGTAGGGATTGCATAGTCATAGTGGATGGTGTATAACTTATTTCCAACTGTTATTCCTGGTATATGCTCCCAGGACTTGCTGCTACACTGGATATTTAACTTTTTACATATAGTAGTGAAGATATTTGCACACTCCGTTGTGTCGCATTGTATAATAGTCATCACCCAGCAGAACTTTACAACTGGATGTCAGGTGGATCACACTCTTCACTTCTGTGTGGCAGAACTTGCACTTATTATTGCTGTGATCACTAATCTTTTTGAAGGCAGTGGTCATCAAACCCTGATCCTAGGCAGCCATTCTCATTCTCCCCGTATCATAGTGGAGTGATCCTCTTTTCAACCAGTCTACAGGGCCTTATTTATCTATATATTCCTGGGATATTTCATCTAGGAAATATTTTGCACGTTGTTGGTTTACCCATTTTTCTTGTTTTCTGCAATGGAAGGTCTTGGTGTATTTCTGGCGGCTCTTCCGGGCAATTTCCGTGGCAGGCTTGTTGTCCGTTTTTACCTCATTTGTAAGACAGTCCTGTCCAAAATGTTTACCGTTTTTAACATCGAGTGTGCAATGGTGCAACCTTTTAAAATGTGATCCTGATTGGAAGTATTCATATCATTGTAGATTCAATATTAAAAAAAACAGCGCACAAATAAAATAGAATTGCAGATGCAAAGAAAAACATGAGCAGTTATGAAATTAATGTGTTATTGTTAAAAAAAGTTAAATTAGGATAATATTTTCATTTGCGCAACGTATTCAACGAATGAGTCTATATTTAAGTTTTTGACACTGTTGCAGGCTACAACTAGTGGCTTATTTTCGAGGAATGAATGTATATGCAATGTTTGTGTATAAAATAGAATTACCATGACAGTAAAATACTTTTGTGACAACTGTACAACCAATCGATATGTTACCATCTGTTTCAATGAGACCTAGCTAGCTCCAAGCTGACTGACTGCAGTTACAGCATTTATTGAATGGGAAACAGTAGATACATGTATCGTGTCACAAGTCGATAACTACGACGGAAAAAGTACATGACTATATATCATTCTAGAAAGAGGCAGTAATGATGAATTAAAGCCATTTTTTCCTAAAAATTGTTTTATTCGTCCAGGACTTATTCCTTTTATGCACTTCTGAAAAGCAAATTTCTATTAAAACAAAATTCTATAGAATTCATCTTCAATAACTGGACTTAAAGACATGATAAGGAAAGTGAGTGAAACTTCCCAGTGAAACTCACCTGTCGGTGTTACTGCTCTTAACAAGAAATGCTTTGATGAGGTACATGTAACACAAAACATATTTGAAAGCATGGATCCAGGATTTCTGCCGCTGACCAGAAAAAAAATACTTCATCACGAACTGAAAATATAAAAACAAACTAGCATGTGAAAATGTCCTTCTCTGGTATCATTCTGTTTTTTGTAAGTTCGTCCGTTTTCAACAAACATATACGAATTTAACTCAAAACCTCTCTTGAGATTGTTCTAAAACAGATTTAACCACTGAGAGGCCTACAATTGCTTAAACGAACATGTTTTGGTGCTGTTGGCGTCGTTTTGTCTCAAAAACACATTGATAGTTTATGAAATGGTGCCTTTGCGATGAAGAGTCTATAGAAAAACAAAGAATGTGCAATCTTCGATCAAATGTCTCCTGATCCGTCAGTATTAAATTGTAGTGACAAAAACAAATTCTATACTACCGGAAGCAATGTCGGAATAAGCGTAGGATAACAATTGTTATATCAGCGTTTCACTTCGAATTTGGAAACTTGTCCCTAAATTATATAACTCTATTGTATGATAAACTAGCAGAATGAGTATAAGCAATATGTATAGAATTAGTTTTTTTGGGGGGGGGGGGGAGGGGGTAGAGCAAAATTTTATGTAGAGCAATGTTTTCAGTAATCATTCTTTTATATCTCGCTAATCAAAAATATTTCTAGAGACGGGTGTGAGTTAGTTGGGAGGAGGCAAACACCTTGAATAAAAAAGTTTACAAAAATAATAATCTGCCTACGTTACTCATAGTGTGAGCTACAGTATATACTTAATAATTCATTTGGTTGCCCAGTTTACGATATATATATATATATATATATATATATATATATATATATATATATATAAATGGATCAGCCGTAGTCGAGGGCGATTCAAAGGCTCCCTTTTGATTGGCTTCTACATCGTGATGTAGGGGAGGGACTCTACTCCTTTCGCGAGATCTGCTTGATCCTCGCCTTATAATGCTTAGTATTTAGGCATGAAGTAACATTGTTTTGAGGCTTTGGTATTACCCGACCGAGGATTGAACCCCGGTCTCTCGAGTTATTAGCGAATACTCTAATTTTACGTATATACTATAGGGTTTGAGCTTTTCAAGCGGTATATCAGAAGAAAACAGATCTGATAGTATTTGAATTTGTCACAGTTGAGGGTTGAGTAACACAGAAAGTCGGTTTCTAATTGTGGGAAAAATCAAGCTCTTCAAAATGGTGTACTGGATTGGAACACTAATTAAAATTACCACAGTCTAGAAGGATTTCTCCTTCACTGACCGAGGTCACCAAATATTCAGAGTAGTGTCATAACGATCTATTGTATAGTTAGCGAATATATCAATTAGGCCAATCATGACCCACCTCCCCCAAGGAAACATTGGAGTTCAATTGACTAAGTGACCTTGACGGAACTTGACTACCACACACCGAACGCACAGTTAGCTCTGGTAGACATTACGCAAATTACTCATCGTCATCATGCACACCCAGTGGCCTTAGAACGGGTTTCCATAAATTATAGGGATTAATAACAAAAACAAAAATCATTGATTTTTAAGGATGGGTTGTGTTTGCCGAAGGTGTTTTCTCGTCATCTTACCGCTGCGGCAGAGATTTTTGTTTAGTTGATAATCCTTCTCACCCCCACGGCGATCATATGGAACCATCTACGTTTGCAGCAAATAGAGTCTAAACAGACGATTTGTTTCGCCCGTTGCTTAAATTTGACTTCAGAATCAGCGTCCTTGTGAATTATGTTGTCATTTCTGACTTGGCAATAGCAGCGGGTAATTTATGGCTGAGTCGAAATGACGGTGGTGAAGGCGCGAGGGAATTTGAACTTCGATTCGGAAAACAATTTATGCTGAGTCACGAAAATACAGAGGGAAAAAGAAGACGAAAAAAGTGGAAGAGAAAACAGAAGAAAACGAAGATAAGAAGTCAAAAAAGAAGAAAGAAAGAAACATAATTGTTCGTCGAAGGAAATATAAAAGTTGAAAGGAAATTAAAAGGCTCATAAAAAAATGAAGACATCGAAAATCAGAGAAGTCTGCTTTATACATTATATAACACATGCGATTATACACACGCATACAAATATATCTATCTATCTAAATCTAATAAGCGTACACTGTCGGATTTGAAATCAATTATTTACTTCATATAAATACTAGCTGTACCTATTATCAATAATGTTTGTCTTAATGGAATTATGATGCCTACATACATACACACACAATATATATATATATATATATATATATATATGATAATAATTATAGAAATAATATTCCAACGTAATGGAAAATGAAAAAGGAAAAAACAAAAATTTGATATATATATATATATATATATATATATATATGATTAAGAAAATGCGAGTAATTTATCCATATGATCTAAATGTAAAAATAAAAAAAGATAATTTACAAGACGAATCAGAAAATGTAGAGCGATTGTATCCAGCTTTGCCTCGCTACGGTACTAGAGATAGAACACATGTAAATAGGAACAATAGTGAATCTGCCGTTTCATGCGAGGAATTTTTTTTAAAAACTAAAGAGATTATCATGACTAATATTTCCGAGGCTTTTAATTACATTAAAAACAAAGAAAAAGGTATTAAAAGACATAGCATCTAAGATATTATTAAACTCGGATATGATATATAGGATAGAAGAACTTCCTCAATGGTATGAGTATATCATGGATATAATCGATACAAAATTATACAAGCCACCTGTTGAGGGTATAAAAAATAAACCTCGAAATGTTTGTGTAGTCCTGTATGAAAATAAAGGATTTGATGATATAAATCTGCCTAAAATATTTAATAATCCAGAAAACATTCAGTCACTGCCCAATGAACTTAAAAAAGAGGAACAGAAACCAAGAGTAACATATAAACTAGGGAAAACTATTCAGAATAAGGTGTTTAACTATAAAAAAACTGTAGAGAATTTAAATATTAATGATAATGATGAAATGTGTATACCATCATGTGAATGTGAATCCTCCCCTTTATGTAATACTGACATAGGGCATATAATTACCGGTAATCTAGCGATAGTTAACAATTCTAAATTAAGAAAACTCCTAAGTAAAGGACCAAACTATGAGAACCTAAATGTTTAAATTATGCGAAATGTGTTAAGGAAATAAATAAAGCGTTAGATAATTTCACTGCATCCATGGCAAAAAAACATAAACTATTACACTCTACATTTGACGCATGGAAAAATAATATACTTAGATTCGTAAATAAAAAAGTAGAACGTTTAAAAGAATTTAAACACCCTAAAAAAACGAACCCCCTCCTTAGAAATTCACAAATAACTACGGAGCTTGAAATACTTCAAAATAGGTTTGTAATAGTTCCTATTGATAAGGCGACAAATAATATAGCTTTTATCTGTAAAAAGTATTATATACAACGCTTATTGCTAGAAGTAAGAATAATAGGTTAAGTTTCAGATACTTATAAATTAAGTAATAATAAAAGCGATAATATTATTATAAACAATACTGTTATTTGTGATAAATTAGGATTAAATTAGAAGAAAAATACAAAAAACTTCCATCTATGTATTGGATACCTAAAATGCATAAAACACCAGTTGGCGCCCGTTTCATTGTTGCCTCAAAAATGTGCATCACTAAACCTTTAAGTAAGGCTGTATCTAAAATCTTTAAATTAATTATAAACCAAATAAATAATTTCCATAAAAAAAGTAAATTCTATAGTAATATAAACCTATTTTGGGTGGTAAATAATTCCGATCTAGTAAAAAAAAAATTAGATCGTATTAATTCTCGTAAACAGGCTAAATCAATCTCGACATATGATTTTAATACATTATATACAAAAATACCACATAAAGAACTTATTAAAAAATTAGGTAATACTGTAGACTTAGCTTTTGCAGGAGGAAAAGGTAAATACATAGACTTTGCAAAATCTAAAGCCTTTTTGTGTAAAAATAAAAATGGTAAGACGAGTGTGTCCAAAACTGGTCTGATAATGCTTATAAGTCACCTTATAAAAGAGAGTTACTTTCAAATAGGGAATAAATTATTGCTCCAAACAATAGGTATTCCAATGGGTTTGAATCCGTCTCCATTTTGGGCAAATCTATATTTACATAGACTGGAATATATATATATATATATATATATATATATATATATATATATATATATATATATATATATATATATATATATATATGTCATCATTAATAAAAAATGATATATCTAGAGCGTATAGTTATCATGGATGTAGGCGATATATTGACGACCTTGTTTGCATTAATGATAGCGAAGAGTTTGCAAATACTAAACATTTAATATATCCTAAAGAGTTAAAATTAAACTGTGAACATAAGGGAACACAAGCTACTTTTCTTGATTTGGATATAAAAATTGAAGATAAAATATTTATCTATAAACTGTTTGATAAAAGAAATTCATTCCCTTTTTGTGTCGTGCGAATGCCATATAAAAATAGTACTAGCCCTGTGTATATATTTTACGGGAGTATTATGTCTGAATTTCTGAGGATCGCTCGTGTTACTTTAAAATTAGTAGATTTCATGCCTCCAATTTCTGATCTAATAATAAGAATGATTAACCAAGGTGGCGATCAAAATAAAATATTTGGACAATTAAATAAGGCAATTACTCGCCATCCTGATGCTTTTAAATCTTATCAAATTAATCAAAATAAACTGATAGAACAAATCATAGGATATATAAATAAAAATAATGTAGAATATGTATAAACGTATATATAATACATCTACTAATTATAATGAGAAAAAGAAAAACAATAAATATACAGTAGAAAGAAAGAAAGAAAGTAAGAAATGTTAAAAATGAAGAGGAAGAAGAAGAAGAAGAAGAAGAAGAAAAAAAGAGAAGAAGAAGAAGAAGAAGAAGAAGAAAGAGAAAAAATCAACAGTTATGAACGCCGATTTTAAACACTGTGAGTCGGCAAAGAAGAAGAAGAAAAAAGGAAAATATTGACGGTTAACTTATAAACGCTGATTTGAAACACTGAGAAAAAGAAAAAAATCGACAGTTGTGAACGCAGATTAGAAAAACTGTAAGTGAACAAGGAAGATTAATATTTATTTGAGGTTGACGACAACGGGAAGAGGGACAACAAAGGAGGAGGAGGGAGAGAAGGAGGGACTAAAGGTATATATATATATATGTATGTATGTGTATGTGTGCATATATATATATATGTATATATATATACATATTTATTGATTTATTTATTTTTTATTTTTTGATGTGTTCATATTTTTTATATTTATAATATAAAACTAAAAATAATACATTAATCACCTAAATAATAGTGTAATGGATTCGTCCAAACACTTTAAACTGCAGCAACATTTTTGTAAGTAATGGATACATTTTATTAGACAGACGAACAGCACAGGTAAATAATTTTTCTTTTAAATAACTAATATAAGTTAGCAAAACATTTATATGGAACAAAACGTAGATTTAGTATAAGGAACGTTTATGTTTTTGTCTTTTAAGGGAAGTGGGGTCTGATCAACTCTGCTGGGAAGCCATGAAATTAAATACTGTCTTGTTTTTAAATTCCCGAAACAGTTACAACTGATGATCCCTTAAAATAGTGTAAGAAACAAACTAATATAATAACTGTAAAAAATAAATTGACTTACATGAGTGATTTTCCACTGAAAGACTTGGGACTATAAGTTTTTTTTGTTTTTTTTAATATAGTTTTAATGGTTGAGAAACTTCCGAGACTATATATATATATATATATATATATATATATATATATATATATATATATATAAATGCATCGTTTCTTTTCGTTAAGTTGAACGCTATCTTAGGTCAAACCGCCGGAATAAGTGTTAAAAATATAACTGTTTATCTAGCTATTCAGTGGTGGGCGTGGAGGTCTAGATGTGGTTTGAGTTGTAACATACTGGGATCCCGGGGTTTCGAATTACGCGACTAGTAGTGAATAGTTATATCTCTATGCTGACGAGTCCCGATTAAAGGACGAAACATAGATAATAAACAAAAGCAAATATTTATTATATATATATATATATGTTTTAATTTTCCAATTTACTTTTATCTTTAATAATTTTTTAAAATTTTATTTTTTTATAATTTCTCATATATTAAGACTAGTTTTTCATAAACCTTCTTACTAAAGCTAGAATATTCAATTAATCTACCACTGAAAATAAGCAATTTGACCAAGTAATAATCTTTCTCGCATTGTACATATCCTCCAAGGAGAGTGCATCTTTCTTCTAATGGCTTTTATGTTATGTATTAGAAAAGATTAATGTTTTCTTCTCCATTGTAGTGTGTTTCTCTTTGCATGTAATGTTACAACCATTTTCCACTATGAGTCCCTCTGTACCTCCCCAACTATTGTTTTACCCGGTCTGTACTGATTTGATGTATCCTACCCCCTACCCCCTCACTATTTATGATTTGCTGTATAATTGTAAGTATTAAAGTCTACTGGCCTGATGATGTCTGTTAGCTTTTAAATAGGTGTCTAAACCCTGTGCTGATGAAGTGAATACATTAATTAATAAAGATATATCGTCTCAGAAACGATCGTACACTAACAGTTGTTGCTTTCGATTCTTGGGTGCAAATAAATGATCATGTAATAAAGTGTACACTAGATCTACGTTATATATATACATGTATACTTATATACTTATATTATAAGATAATATGGTATGTATATATTTTTGTTTTTATATATACTTCAACAGTCTTGGTACATGAGTAGAGCTATGTAGTATCATAAAAAATATATCAAAAGCAAGTAAGCCGCATAAAATAAGTTCTTTGGGTTAAATACCAATTAGTCCAACAAATTCTTTCAAACTTAATGTTTAGCTTACTTGCTATAAGTATACACACACACATATATATGCTTACACGCCCGCGTGTTTACTCACTCTTGATCTCGGAACGGTTGAATCCCGTCTGTTGGCTTTAAATGTATCGTACTTTCTGTAATGTTTGTGGTGATTTCCGGTGGCCTAATGAATTAGTTTGTATGCTTATGATTCTCGTCTGAATCCGAACCCGTCTGACCGCCTGGCACCACCACCTCCTGCACTGATGAGGGCGTAAGTCCGAAACGACGCTGTCTGTAGGTAAAATACACTTTAATATTTAATACAAAAAATATTCATAGTATTATATATATATATATATATATATATATACATATGTGTGTGTGTGTGTGTGTAAAGTAAAGCCAGTATACATATTTTCTTATACAGTAGATAATTACATCTGTTTTTATATACACATATGCTTTTTACTCTACTGTGTTTTTTTAAAGTAAGGAAATCCAATTTATGTTACCAATTTCTATATAGAGGAGTCATAGATAGCAATCACAATGCAATACATGGAAATATATGGGTGTTTACAAGGAGGACAAACACGAAATGATTTAAAGAAAAACTATTTTTTTTATTTAAATCTTTCTTGTTTAGTTACAACTTCTTTAGCACTATCGTGGCCCGGGTGTATTTTGGTGTGTTTGTGCCGTAGGGAGGTTTCTGGAAAGAATCTTACCTCCCATGGCACGAATCTACCAGCTCCTGGGATAACGATAGCTACATTTTCTGGTTTGAGCAGCGGTTGACAATTGTTTTTGATGATGAGCCCACGTTGTTAAAGATCCTAAAAAGCTGTGGCCTGTTACTGTCCGAATAGGTGAAGCAAATTCGTGCGGATGAATCGATAGCGTTATTAATTTACCCCAGAAAATTAATGATCTTGACTTATTGAGAACAGGACCATCACCGCTGAAAGCTGAAGATTTTTCCAAAATAAGGGACCAAACACTTTATACAAAAATATAGCTTCCAAAAATCATAAAAAACTTGAGTCGACGAGCTGCTTTCGCACGCGACTGTGCTGTGCAACGAAAACTCACCAAATGTTATTTCTCTCTCGTGGCAACAGTTAGCAGAAACACAGAGAGAGAGATAGTGAGAGAGAGATAGTGAGAGAGAGGGATAATGAAATATACATTTAGCAAAGAGAAAGTGAGAAACAAGAATACGTAACAAAAAGCTAAGAGAGAAAGAAATATAGGAAAGGAGTCACCTGTTGTTATTATCAGTTCACCAGAAGGTTTTGACTTTTAATCGTCAACCCCGGACCCGGCAACCCTTAGTTTGTTAAAACAAGATTGTCAATATATAGTGAGTTGACGTCGCACTGTTCTTACTGCAATAAGATAAATGTTTCTAAATACTTGCCTCTCACACACGGCAAAGTTAGCCACAATTTTTATGTGGAGAAACCCTGAAATAACAAAATTATTTCCCAGCTAATACTGACACAGTTTATATATGGACTTTCTAGCCAACTAGATATATTCGATTCCATTTCAGGAGGATGCAGCTCAGATTGCGTAACTCTTTATTCATTTTATATTCCTCTGACAATCTCTCCGTGTACGATATCCATTGAATTCATTCGGCAAATTTATTATATGATGTCCATTGTGAGACTTTTCCAAAAATCTTGAAAATAAATTTCAGTGCCATCGGAGATAAATCGACCAATTGAGATTAGATGTTGCCAAATATATAAAGTCTTCAGGGTGTTTTCACTAGTTTGAGGCATTGTTCCATGCAGAACACCATTGTATATTTTTCCAGTACCTGTAAACACTCTAAATGTATTTTCGCAAGTTCGCGCATATTAGAGACTCTGATCAATTTGTAAAACGCTCGACCGTCGCATATTGCAACTTCATCAATAAGAATATCATCTTTTTGAATCAGTTGAACGATACGATCCATCTTACTGGAACTACAGGTAGATTTCAACTTTGACGGTCAACGGAATTTTTCATCTTAGACGAAGTGTCCGTCATCATGCAAAAGCATCGCTGCATTACCGGTCACTGCAGTCGCTAGAGCAATTTTGTTTTGTGATCAAATGTATTCTAGGATGATATTCATAGTGTGAGTTTTTTCAATGATCCCGATATAATTTAGACAGCAAAATCTTTTGTAGTCTCCTATAGGTTCATGTTGTCACTTCTGGGTATTTACCCCGCCTCACTGCGGGAAGACCCAACACAAGGCCAAAGGGTGGGGAAACGAGCCCTACCACAAAATGGTGCAGCATAACCAATTAAAACTTCTCTGAGCAACTCTATCGGCATTCCGCTGTGAGAGCGCATCGGACAATTAGCTATGAATGAACTCCTTCCTAAAGCGAGAAAGCAATGCCTGGGAGGGTGGACCTATTTAACATGAACGAAACAAATACCACAGGCCAACACAAAAAAAGAACATCGCCGTCCCAATATCCTAATCTATGCCAGATTGTTGAAGACGGTTCCTTGACTGATATTCTTGATGGAAGAAATAGGGCGGATTTTGAACTTCTTGTAAGGTTTTATTTTGTTCATAATCAAAGTAAGTAGTATTTGTTTTACAAAAGTTTACACTTAATAATAGGCAAAGTAACATTTATCTAAGTATACATTATATCTAATATCGAATCATACCTAATATCGAATCATACCTAATATCCAATCATACCTAATATTCAGTTATATCTAATATACAGCCATATCTAATATCTAATCATATCTAATCATATATAATATCCAATCATACCTTATAGCGAATTATACCAAATATACAGTCATATCTAATATCCAGCCATATATAATATTCAACAATATCCAACATCAAATCATATCTAATATCCAATAATACTTAATATCCAACCATATCTAATATCCAACCATATTCAATATCCAATCATATCTAATATTTTTATAACGTAAATAATTTAGAGTATAAAAAATTATATTAATAAGTTTACATATTTTTAAGGGAATTAAGATAAAAACATTTTTATTTAATCATATCTTATATCTACTCATATCTTATATACAATCATTTCCAATATCCGAACATATCCGGTATCCAATCATATCTAATATCCTTATAACAAAAATGATTTAGAGAATGAAACAATATTTCTACAATAAAAAGTGTTCATACTTTTTAAAGGAATTAATATTTTAATAAAAAAGAAACTGTATTTTGCATTAAGAATCTAAGAAAAAATCAGTACGTTCTACATATGTTGAGTTTTGGAATTCCATAATCGGCATGAAGATCAATGCCCTCATGCAGAAGTCTAATTTGAATTTAAGCAGAACTTTGTGAATCATCTCTCGGACGCGGATCCTTCAGGATTCTTCTGCATGGTATCTTTAGCTAGTTTCATCTATCATCAAAGACCGGTATGGCACGATAGTGCAAAATATCTATCATAGTTTAATTCCAAATTGTATCTTTTTAAGTTTCATTATGCGATTGCTCCAGTTTTAGGTTTGCCTCTTTACATTTAATAGTTTCATAGTTTACAAGTCATTAAAACATTTAGCGGTAATTTTATGATGGAGCAACATACGAAGATAGTACATATAATATGTATATGCGACGGCGTGTTTCTTTTTTGGAACTTCTGCTTTACATTAATAGTTCCACGCTATCATCACTCCTGCTAACGGTACCAGGAAGAAATAGTTGTCTTTATATGACAGCTATTTCTTTCTGGTACCGTTAGCACGGTCAACGTGGGTTGCAGGTATATTAGATCTGAGCATGAAAGTTCACATTCTTCCGACTACCTACATGTAAAATATAATAAGATATCTGGATACAGTTGATCTAAAATGGAAGGCTTATATCCAATCTGTTGCTAGGGTTGCTGGTTGGCTTATTTTACTGCACCAGAAAAATATTCGACCCCTGATGTAATATTATACCTAAGTGTCAGATACGTACTAAGATAAAAGATAGAGTATTGCTAACACATATCGAAAGGTGCAGCTGAGAGCACTCTTGGTTACCTTGACAAAGGGAAAATGGACTTCACTATCTAGTGGATTTCAGTTCTCTACAGGCCCTTTCTTATAAACCAGACATTGGTAGTCTTTTTCTACTCTATCGTATATTCCATCGAACATGCTTGACGTAGCTTCAATATCTGGTTATTCCCTGCAAGACATTTAAAGCAAAGAACACTTCTTGCTATCTGAACTGAACGTAACTTAAACATTTTGCTCCATGTGCCAAACATCAATGACATTTCCATAAACAAAGTTTTTTCTATGAACTCACCATTTATGGAGCACATTACCACGAGACAGTTTCCCTTCAGTCTACAACATTATCTTCTTCAAATTGAATCTCAACCCATGAATCATACTCACACGTAATCAAATTTTGTTTATTCTCATCATCGTTTAAAATCCGCTCAAAATATTCTTCATCATTCAACTGACAATATATCAATCCCATTAAACATTATCCCCTAAGGGCTTTCAACCTTAATAAGTGGTGACTCATTGGTAACAGCCAAATCATACGCATCGTTATCTTTATTCACGTATAAAAGTCTGTCATCTCAGTAAAATTTTCTTAATGGAAGACAGCGTTATGTTCTTGTATTTTCTTTCTTTGTTTCTGCTCGTTTGATTTGTTGGTCTGCTGGTGTCTATTAATTCGCTGTTTTGATACCTTGTTGTAATGCAGTTTCCTCTTCCAGTAGCTTTTTTCTGGAGCTGCGGGCTTCTGGAGCTTCTGGAGCTCTCTTTTGTGTTGACTATTTTCGTCTAACCTATGGTCTTGGTCTTTTCAATAAGGCCAATGGGCGTCTCTTGTCTTTACGATGGTCATCTTTCGTTTTTGTTAGCTCTTTACGTCCAGTTGCTTCATGCCTTGTCTGGAGCTATTTCCATAAAAAAACAACAACAAAACGAATAAGACTGTACTAAAGGAATAAGACATACACCTTTCTGAATACTTATGTCTCTTTAATGAAGACTAAACTCAAAGATTCGCTAACATGCTCTACTTGTTGAAATATCACGTGCACTAATAAATGTCCCCATTTCATCAGCGGAACATTATTGATTTGATTAGTATGGACAATAAATTTGATTTGGTCATTTCCCTTGCAAATATATATTTTATGAATACTTTACTTTTTTAATACAGTGAACTATCTACCAATTCACGTGTGCATCATACCGCAGGGAAATGTATCTATTATATGGGACAATGTATTTTTTTACAGTAAACTAATTACCATTTTGTTAGAGAATATTAGTCAAATATCTATCTTTACTCCAATGTCGTCTATAGTCGGAGCATTAAGTTTTATTTACACTAGTAGACGTGCACAGACTTTTGAAGCAGCATTTTGAACACATCCCATAATTTCCGGATTATCCACGCATGAAGAGTTGTACCACAGTGTCTATGTTTCTTATTAGAAGCGATTATTTCGTTTAGGTCTGTAACTCACACTTGTAATTATAGCTTAAATAAGTTTTCTGCACGAGTTAGTTTCATTTTCTGCTGTTGCATAACTGCCTACCTTCACGTTTATTTGCGCAGGGGTTTGTCGTTGCTGGCTAGTGTATATCGGCTGTCGAAAGGATAACACGTGGACGCCGGGTTTATAGTTTTAAAAGTGTTTTTATTAAAAACAAGGCACGACAGAAACTGGAAATAGTTTGTAAGAAAGAAAGAAATAAAAAAGAAAGAAAGAAAGAAAAAAGAAAGAAAGAAAGAAGAAAGACAGAAAGAAAAAACAAAGAAAGTAAGAAAAAAAGAAAGAAAAAAGAAAAAAAAGAAAAAAAAGAAAGAGAGAAAGAGAGAGAGACAAAGAGACAGACAGAGAGGGGCAGAGAGATCCAAAAAGAATTAGTTGGAGGGGGATTTACCATTGCATCAGTAAGGCTGTTTTGAGCTACACTGCGATCCACCACCTCCGGCCCCTGTCGGTTGCAGAGGCCCCCAGTTCACACGCCTAGTCTGGTCGCTGGTGCAGGCTCAAGAGACATACTCAGCCCTGAATGGATGTAACATCATTTCCGACTTCCGCGTTAACTCCTCCCACCTTTTAGGGTGTGCTCGCTCCAGTCATTTTTTCACTATCTAACACTGCTATTCGATTGTTGCTGAATGTGCACTTACTCTTTCAATAAGCTGTTTTAAAATATCTTCGATTAGAGTGTTGTATTTAATGCGCAAAACAACTGCACATATGGTTGGTTATATCTATCCTCTCAAGGATTCAAACCCTCTATAACCATTCTCAATTCTGAGGGTTATTTGAGGGTAATAACGAAGTTGCGTTTACTAATAAAGAGTTAAGTGTAGAATCATAGATTGCTGGTATAAATATGACCTTTCAACCGGTAATTATAGTATAACCCTATTAAACTGCTTCAAACAACCCCATTTTTATTTACTAATAAGGCACCACTTATCAAGGCTAAAAGCTACTCGGGGATAAGGTTTAATGAAATGGATAGATTGTCAGTTAAATCATGATGAATATTATGAGAGGATTTATAATAATAAAGGTAATAAATAAAATTTAATGACTCATGACGGTTTATAACAAGCATTTATTGATATTGGATTTTAAGATGACCAGATAGCATCCATGTAGAAAGCAGTCTTTTAGGGAAGCATATTTTTCAGTACGAATCGTTAATTTTTTTTATTTCTCATTGCAAACGTCTTATCTGAATGCTAGCATATCCATCTACGGTTCTTACTGTTGAATGAAGGCATCACTCCTCATGGGAATATTGAAGTCACGTATCACGTAGAATCGGTATGCAAAGAAGTCAGTTTGAGTCAAGATGCGGTTATTTCTTCTCTTCAGTGCAACCTGCCAGTCAAAAGAGAAGATCAGTGCCACAGTTAAGCGGATCATACAAGCGATACACTAGCATAATAAATTGCAGATCTCACTTACGACAATGAAGCACAGTATTCAGATTTCGCACTGTAGACCGAAGCATGATCGCTGCTATTTTAGAGTTCTAAAGACGATCGTACGGTAATAATCAATCATTTGTTTTCAACAATTTTGTTTTAATTTGAACACATTAAACAATCAAACTGGTTTTTATAATTGATCTTTTTATTACAAATAATCAAATCAAACCTTGTTTCATAATTTTTTAGTTTGAAAATATTTTCGGTACTTCTACAGAATTTGAACACAACTGTATATTTTATCCGAACCTAGGTTTTATGTATAGTTCGGCAAAAGTCAGTGTTGTTCGATTAAAATTCTATAAAAGCACTATATCATTAAATACATTATTTTGAAAATATTTAAAGATATTTTAGTTCGAAAATAGTTTTAAATAGTTGATTTTTTCAGGGCTAACTCTCTAAACGAAGTGTAAAAAATTCAAAGGTCTAAGACTGGAGCTACTTCTTCGCAAATTTTCTTCATGACTGATTCTCACGCGTGAAAACTAGTGAAATTAAAAAATCCGCCCAAATCTAAGCGGGCTAAAACATTTTTTTTTATAAACTACGCTTGCCCATTTCACATTTTAAAATCGGAAGCTGTAGACTCTTTCTAGTTAACCGATTGTACTACGTCTGGCAGTGTCCATTTTGAGGCTTCAACTCTTGCTGAGTGTCATGCACAATTTCATTAATTAGATCCGCATGAAGTTCACCAGGGAAAGTCCGACTGTTTCTTTTGGTAAACAAGGATTCTTTCATGTTGATTTGTCGCAAAGATTTGGTAAAAATGTAAAAGAAAATCATGCGACGTAATAAAAATTGTTTAAGCTTAAAATTATAGTAACAAAACAGTTTGTAAGAGTTGATGAATAAATATATCAGAGAGTCCTTCAGAACTTTCATAGGAATCGGTAAAAAAGACTAATAGTATTTTTGCTGCAGAGATATTGCCAGTGGCTGTTTTTTTTTCAACATCGGCATCTAAGATGGGGTTGACAAGATTTTCATTGGAAGGACCACATCAACAAATTCACAATTTTAGAAGGCCACATTCAAATCTTTACAATTTTATAGGACAAAACGATTTCATAGGGCCAAATTAACAAATTCACAATTGTATAGGGCCGCATTAAAATATTTTCAATTTTATAGGACCGAACAATTTGATAAGGCCACATTAACAAATTCACAATTTTATAGGGCCGCATTGAAATATTTTCAATTTTATAGAACCGAAGATTTTATAGGACCACATAAAAAATCACAATGTAATAGGGCCGCATTACAATATATATAATTTTATAGTAGAGATTTATAGGGCCTTATTAAAAACATACAATTTTAAAAGGCCACATTAAAAAGATTACAATTTAATAGAGCTACATTAAACAATGTACAATTATCTAGGACTGAACAATTTTATCGGGCCGCATTAAAAAATCATAATATATTAATCCAAAATAATTAATATTTAAAACAGGATTTTAAAGAGAAAAATGCGAGTAATTTTGCTTATATAATGTTTCAAGGTACTGTAGAATATTCCCATTAAACGCATTCATTTAAAAGACAACGAAACTCAGTTTATAGGTAAATAGGAAACGGTTTTTATTAATAAGAACTCCAAAGTTAAGGCTTCACGCGACGCACATTTGAAAGAATGTTTTTATAATATTAATAATGTAATTAATAATGTAAAGTAGAAAAGCGTTAATTAAAAAGCAATTTCTTTTAAAGAAATAGATAAAACATTTTGACAATTGAAAGTACAAACTTCAAATGAAATCCGCATATAAAATAACTCAGTTTAAAATAAAACACTAATTGGTATTTTAAAGTAGAAACTTCATATGAAACATATTTCTTTGAACACAAATTAACTCAATTTAATGAAGAATAAAATTTATTGATGTTTTACCACAGGAACACATTTGTTTGAACAACAAATTAATTCATATCAGAAGTATCGCAATGGATCAATGAGAATGGTGCAGCTAACCTGCACTCATTTGCCAGTTTTTTTTTTAAATTAGGCACAAAGTTGCTTATGCTGTTTCTCAACACTGACTAAAAATTCAAATCTATGAGAAGTTATACGTTGTTTGATTTGCTTACTTTCAATATGTGTAATGTTAGTAGGCGGTACGCGGATTTGAACTCGGGTCATTTACAGACGGATTTGAGGTCAAAATAAAAATAAATAACAACAAAAACAAAGAATTATTTCAGAAAGAAATGACAAAGCCAAAACATTATTTGTCAATAACCTGAGTTGGTCGAAAAAACAATCGTTTACAAGAATCGTATTTTTTGAGAAAGCTGTGATCGGGAATTGGGTCAAAGCTGATGTCGGATGACGTAAACAAAAGTTTCTTTAACAAGGTGCTTTTTGATTGCATTGGAGAGAAGAAAGTCTTACACACAGGGAGACTCGTGGTGAAGAAAGATGTGCTAAAAACACGGTTGTTCATTTTTAAATGAATTTAACGAAGAAATACAAGAATTATTTTTATAGCAAAACATATTTTGCTCTTTATACCAAGGGAAGTAACTCTTACGCCAACTTCAGCCTAAGAGACAAGTTATGTTGCGCCCCCCCCCCTAGACACTCCGCAATTGTATCAAAGAGTTAACGGTTTGATTCAGATGATAACACTACATTTGGAGAAAGTCTGTTCACAAATGTGAGTTGATGTCTTTCCTGCAATTTCTTTCAGATTTTAAAACTGTTCTCATTGCAGAGAGACTTAAAACTCAACCAGTTGTTTATTTCCAAACAGGACCTTGCAGGGGTGGTAAACAACTTTGTGAGATTAACCATTGTTCGAACTCACACTCTTAGATATGGTGAGTCCATCGAACATTTTAACAGGAAGCAGACACAAGTTGAGTAATTATTGAATTTTAAAATATTAAACATAACGTTAATTAAATACCATGGATTACACTTCCTTGGAGTTTAGTTAAGTTCAGAGTGTAGTATCTGTTTCGATGGATGCTACACTCTGTAGACTGGTACCATCTTAGCCTTCAGACTTTGATTCCGCCGATCTGACGTATTGTTATGTACAGTTCTAGGAGGTCCAACCGCCCAGGCTTTACATTCTCTTTGAGAAGGAGTTAGTTTGCTGTTAATCGCCTGAGGCGCCACTACCGGAGAATGTCGACGAGGCTGCTGAGGCATTTTTGTAGGCCAGAGCGCGCTGATCCTAACGACATGTCCATGTGTCTAGCTTCCTACAGAGAGGATGGACATAAACATACTTTTGCCTTGTGTTTAACCCCCTGGAAGTAAACAACTGGGCCTTTTTGTTAGGAGCAACGTGTAGTATCTGTTCTGATACTACACTACATTTTGGTGCTGAGTCATGAAGGAGAAATCTTTCTGGACTGAGGCAATTTAAATTTTTGTTCTAATACATAGTTTCCCTCTTGGAGGAGCTGGATTCCCCCCCCCCCCACATTAAAAAGCGACATTGTGTCTAACTACTCCCGTATGTATGTATGTATATATATATATATATATATATATATATATATATATATTTATTTTTTTTTATTTTTATTTTACATTTATTTATACACACCCAAAAGTAATCCGTGAACGTGTTCAATAGATATAGTAGTCATCAGCACAGCTGGACATTGACAAGCTTGGCCTAGTAAGTTATCGCTGGCTAACGAGCTCTTGTCAAAATTCATGTGTGATTTTTAGCGCCTTTAATCTAAATGTTATTGTTATAGTTTTTCTTAGGTGCTTCTGAGCGAATGAACGTTCATTTAATTACACATCGTTTCCTAAGCGGCGGGAGGGTTATCTCCATATTTAGATGCATTTTACTGCATTATGTCAGCCCCCCCATGATTAGACGTATTTTATTTTTATTTATACACACATAAAAAACATATATATATATATATATATATATATATATATATATATATATATAATAATAATCCAGGTAAAACATCCACAGGGTAGTAATCCAAAGAATTCCAACCGGGTTTATAAAAAAGTGCTCAATATCAAATAGAGCTTTTATATATGATGATTTTTATTTACAGAGACATGTACAAAATCTGCGACACTGGCATGTCCATGTTATCGATCAACAGCTATTATAAACTGAGATCTCATCAGGCAGACTTATAATACGATCTTAACCGTAGATCATATTTGGAAAGAATGAAATGGAGAAAAAGAAAAGAAATTTAAAATTTAAATTTGGAAAGTCACGTGGTTGGGACCGTTAAGAATAAATATATATACGCTTCCCGCTCTCATTTATCTTTTCATGAGGAGAGAACGACAGAATTTATATGTATAGTGGTTTTTACTATGAGACAGAGATGTTACTTTAGGGTAGACACATACGAAGTCCAGCCAATATTTATTGAATAAAAGTTAGCGATAAATCTATTAAAACTGACAATTTATTATTTCATAAATGTTATGGCAGCCATGAGGTGCCGTTCGCGTTACGCACTGATGAAGTTTTAAATAATTACTATTATGGTACCGTTTTATTTTTTTTTTACTAATATTTGGGGGCTACATGCATTTTTTGGTGGGCTACATGCATTTTTTGGTGGGCTACATGCGTCCGAAGGCCGTAGTTTGCCAACACATGGGTTAACTTATTCTTGACATTTTCCCATGATGAGGTTTTAACAGAAAAAAAATATTACAAAATTAAATCTTTCTTGTTATTCAAATCTCTATATTGATAAGACTATACGTACCAATATAAGAGACAATTATTTAAACATAAAGTAATAGTGGACATTTTTTCATATAAGTTTAAAATTACATACGATAATTGATAATTCCATTGTAAGTAAGAGTAGGTTGAGAAATACGTGGACAGGAAATGGAATCATGGGAGGAAGTTCGAAATGACACATAAAGTAGTACTGTGGAAAGTCTTTTGTTTCGGCAGATAAGCTGATTATGTTTAGTCGCAGTTTTCGAAGATCCGGTTTTGTTTACTCCGCCCCATTGGAGAGATTGGTGCTTATATGTAACCTTACAAGCGCTGTGAGAGAATGAAGGAAGAAAAATGAAGAGGCATGAACCATTGAGCAACACTGTTGTTGGAGTTCTTTTTTTATATGCAGTAGATAATTGCAGCCACCAGGTGAAACAGAATGATGGTGACATCGGCCGCCACGTTGACTGCAACACCTCTACAGAAACACGACCGGTAAATTCCGTCGATTAAGTGGACAAACCAGAGGGAATAGAGGAGAACAAACCATTGAAATTCAAAGAAATTCATCGTATTTTATGTGTACAGATTTTCGTGTTTTTGCGTATGCGTGTTTTTCGTCTTTACGTAACTTACATATTATTATGTATTTTATTTACTGTTAAGCAATTATTTATGAAATTCAAATGTGCAATTGTGTCAAGTACAAAAATAATTGTTTTAAAAATTAAAAAAAAAATTATTACAAAACTAAATCTACGACAATGTATTTGCATTTCTTTTTAGACTAGTCTGTCATTTTTATTCTCTTGTTAATAGTTTAAACAAGCCGCGCGTGCGTGCCCCCCCTCTGTATGTGACTCGATATGGCGAGTGTAAAATGCAATAGATTTGGGCAATTTGGGGCATTTTTGACCCCCCTTTGACCCCCTTGGGGCGCGAACGAGAATTCTTCTGAGGTCAAGGATTCTCATTTTATATCCAGAACAATTGCCTCTACATTTTGGCAAAGTCTCAGAAAAATTGAATCGATGGCTCAAACGTTATGGGAGAAAAGGGTAATTTTTTGCCATTTGGGGGGCTTTTTACCCCCTGGGGGCGCGAACCAGATTTTTTTCTAAGGTCAGCGATACTTATTTAATATTAGGAACAATTGCTTCCACATTTTGGCCAAGTTTCAGAGAAATTGAATGGATGGATGAAAAGTTATGTGGCAAAAAATGTAATTTTTTGCCATTTCAGGGCCTTTTGACCCCCTGGGGGGGCTAACCAGATTGTTTTTCAAAAATCGGAGAATGTCACTTTCTAACCTGACCAAAGTTACAACTTCATGTAAAATTTCAGAGAAATTCAATGGATGTTGCGGAGAAAAATCCGGACGGACGGACGGACGGACGGACATGCCTCAAAACATAAGTCCCCCGATTTTATAAATCGTAGGACCAAAAACGAATGAATTGTGAACTTTTTAAAATTTAAAACGAATTTTGAAGCATTTAAATTACGGAATAGAAAGGTATTAGTGTTGCAAAACTATTAGGAAATCCTCCTATATTAGAAGATATAAGCTTTACATCATTCTATTAATTGAGATTACAACAATACTTTTTTTCATTAATAGAGATTAAATCAAAATTATTTACTATTCTATTGTTCTAAAATTATAAATGATTATTTAAGGTAATGTTTCTTTTTTCTTTTTATACAATGATTGTATGTAAATAGCTTTCAAACTATTCAACATTTAATACATCAGGATTGGCAAACCATTTTACATCCAGAAATAACTTTTTAGTCGGCAGTATTAATGTAACGATAGCGATTAAATATCGTTACAAAAAGCCTTATAAACAACTCTTCTCTAAACTCGAAACTTTAGAAGCGTTTTCAAAAGTCTTTCTTTAAGTATTCAAAAGCCTTAAATTTTTTATGCGTGTGTGCATGTATCTAACAATGCAGACCATCGATCATGCGATGCCCTAAAATTCATGCAAACGTTTCTTACTAATTTTTAACGGTGGTTGCGTGTGTACGTGGATTTTTCTAACTGTCTTTTAACATAATAATTCAACCCAAGTCAATGTCAATTTATCTGATCGTTTTCTTATTTTCCTCCTTCTCGATTCTTCATTTGGCCGTAGTAGTCTTCGTAGTCGTCTAGTAACGTGTTGTGGTTATTCCTCGTCGTGAAGATCTCTTGATCGTCGTCTTTGTCGTTGTAGTGCAGTGTATCTGCCCACTGGAAGTAAAACTCTTTTACATGATCAAGAGATAATTCAGAAGGCAGCCGTTGAGAGGGTTATTAAAATACGTTTATTGATCCCTTCTTTCCTGATAACGCCTGGGAGAGAGCCGTCGTTTTCGAGTGGTTTGCTTCTCGGTCTTTGAATTAACTATTCTTCTGACTTGGTGGGGGGAAATAGATGGAGTGGCTCATTCCCGTCTCATTCGAGACCCAAACTTAAAGTTTCAGACCATGATTTTTGGACATCCACTCGCTTCGATTTCCATAGTGGCATTGCTCCCGATTCTCGTCTCATTCGAGACCCAAAGTTAAAGTTTCCAGACCATTAATTTTAGACATCCACTCGAGTCGAGTTCCACAGCTGTCCGATCTCGATTCTCGTCTTGACAACAACAAGTGACGCCATCTAATCTCATACCCACATTTACTTTCGCTTTGTATTTAACCTCTTGTACCCCCAAATGCCTACTCTCTACCAACTCCTATCTATCTGTTATGACTTTGAGAATGAATCATTCAAAATAATACCGGGCAACACTAACATGTCTTTTGATCTTTGACCTCCCCCCTGTCCGATCCGTCGCCCCATGGGAATACATCACTCGTGGGAACAGATTTATTTATCCAAAATATATGTCAGTTGAACTCTGCACTCAACCTAACAATTTAACTCAGGCCACAATCCATACTAGCTAACTTACACCCTTTCTGAAATATAGGACCCCTTATACTCCAACATTAATACTTCCATATTCCTTTTAAACATCAGAGATTCACGAAATAATTTGGTTCAATTTAAAATTGAATGGCAACACAATATTCATAATTACATTTAAATTTCAAAATTCCATTAATTACAATAATAATTAAAAAAAAAAGCGAAACCGAAATAGTTAAAAAAAAAGTGGAAAATTAAAATGAAAGTGTTTCGGAATTTTTGAGACAAGGATTGATAGGATATGTGGCGTAACGGAAAAACTGCTAAATAAAATTCAGTTCCAATTGATGATCTTCTGGAGGTTGTAGGTTCAATTCCCAGTGCGTGCGATAATAATAATACAATTACGAATTAATTAAGATTTCTACCAGGTCATAGCTGACGGAAGGAAAATAAGCTACCTCCGTGGATTAAAAACAAACAGCTGGATAAAGAGATGACATAAAAAACTTGAAGAGCAGAAAAGAGACAAATACCTTGGCATTCAAGAAAATGATTCAATTCAACACACCAATATGAGATAAAAAAATGGCAGAGAATATGTATGCCGTGTACAAAAAAAATCTGCAAAACACTACTTACAAACAAAAACAAAATATCTGCATTTTACCAACTTGACATGCCGTTTATAACATACAGTTTTAGCCTTATTGATTGGCAACAAAAAACATCGACATACTAGACATTGAAACAAAGAAAATAATTACTAACAAGTCCCCGCTTATCAAGGCCAAACCGCTATTCGAGGTTAAGTGTTAATGTGTTTGTTAGGTGGACGGTGAGACAACAGTAACGATGGTTGTAACTGGTCAGAATTTGATTATATACGAAAACAGATTGACAAAAATTTGTTTACTTCAAAACGACCATGTTGTAGTCGTCCGCAAAGCAGCCCCGTGGTATTGTGTTCCACATACGGGTAATTCTCGGAAATATACTTTGCCATAGAAATTCTGTTTTGTTTTAGGTACACAGAGGGGGAAAAGGAAATACTTGACAATGGTTTTAACTAGACGAGTTATTGTTGTGATGGTTTTATAGGGGAGACCATATATTCGAGCTCAGTTAAGGACGCACCATAAAAATAACGATCGAGCAGAGAACGACTAGCAACGTCTTTTCTGAGAGAATGAAACAGTGGGAAAGAGAAAAAGATACCCTGCACTAGATTGCGAAGTTTGTTTTGTACTCTATCAAGGAAGGAAAGAGTACTCTGAGATAAACCACCTGAGATGTGGCAACAGTACTCCATCTTAGGGCGTATTTAACATTTATGCAGGTATATTATTGCGTCAGGAGTAAGACACATTCTAGAGCGGCCTTAGCAACAGATTTTATGTAAGTCACTTATTTCGAGTCTTATGTGAGGTCAGCCATATAAGTTCATCAAAGCATAAGCCTTGTTTTATGAGAGAGCCATTCATTTCAATTAGAGCAAATTAAGGCTCTGCGCGTTAATGGTTGAAGGAGAGAAGTTTTTTTAGACGTATTAAAATTAACCATCCACCTTTTCTCCATTGCATCAACTGCTCCAGGTCGGAATAGAGAGAGAGAATCAGAAAAATATTGATCATTAATGCTCTTCGATGTGTTGCCATAGATGGTTGTGTAAGTTGCATAAATGTCGACGAATGATCTTAAAATGTGATTTGGGAGATCATTGATGAAGATGAGAAAGAGGGTTGGACAGAGAAGTATTCCTTGAGGCACGACAGCGTTGATACTAGGAGGTTCAGACTTCTGTCCATCAACAGCTACTCTTATAAACGTATCTGAGAGATGGATTTGATAGTTAAGAGGACATTTCCAGATATTCCACTGATTTTTATCAATATTGAAATAAGGATTATAGACTTAAGGTTTTGTATCATTATATTATAATTTGACTATTCGTAAGTGGAAATAAAATTAGTACAAAACTGTTATGTGACGGGTATTCTTCTCGTATAATCGTATAAATATATATATAAATATAAATATATATATATATATATGTGTGTGTATATATATATATATATATATATATATATATATATATATATATATATATAAAATAAAGGGCAACAGTATTTTTGTGTGTGTATGCATGGAAGTATGTTTGTATGTCTGGACAATTCTCATGAGATACTCGAGCAACTCTCGTAAAGTTGAGATTTTCTGAATCCTCCACATTTTGAGCCCATAATATCGAAAAATTGAAAAAAAACCCATCAATTTCTTCGTGCCAAACCGACATGGAACTTATCGGCGGGGGATACCAAATTTCATATTTTCCTCCACATATTAACGTTTACGTCTGCGCACCAGCCCTTGATTTCACACCGCTTGAATTCCATATTTTTTATCATCTTTTATTCACTGTCCGTTTGGCACTTGAATAACAACGAAAGACCACGACGTCGGGATTGATGGTTCGATCACCAACGACTCCCGGAATTATTGTTTTATAACAGTGACCAAAATATACATCGAAGGGGAGATGGGGACGACCGGGGAGAGAGTTAATACTTACTTTTGCCCCGGGCAACGCGGATATTATGTAGAGAGGAAGGCGAGGGAGAGGTGGCGACCGGGAAGACAAACGTTTTCTTGCAGAAAGGGGGAGATAGTCGGACGAGGGGGAGAGTGGTCTACCGTCGGGTTACAGTTAAGGGATGACACAGTCTTTGCTCGGGGAAGAGAAAGAAAATTACACTTTTGCCTACAGTGAAGTCGGGGAGAGGAGTTGAGGGGCGGGGATGAGTGGGTAAACGGGACGACAGTGGGGCGAGGGAGATGGTAGCGACGAGGAATATACGGCCACCGGGGAAGATGCAGATGTTGCTTCAGGCAACCGGGGAAGAGAGTTTGTTACACTTTTGCCTACGAGGAGGGGGGAAGGCAATCCCGTGCACCCCTGCTAGTAATAAATAGATGCGAAATTATTTTCCATTAACCGAACTATATTGATATCATAATTATTAGTAGTAACATAAATTACGCCGATTTAATGAAAAACGTTTAACATTAAAACTCATTACTTTGAAATACAAGTAATAACTTCCGGTCACGTTTACGCATGCGTAAGTTTACACGAACCAACAACTTAGATTACTTTGAAATAATTTACTTTTAAAAATAATAACTGCATTGAACGCACTAACTAACACAATTTTTCTTTTAACAATTACACGTATACTTATTATATCAAACTAAATTTGTTGTCGTTGAGGAAGACGACAGCGACGATGTCGATGATGAATATGATTATAATGATAGTCATTACCTTTGCCATAATAAAGAAAAAAGAAAAGTCCCACACCTCCAACTATTAATTTGAATAAAAAATAGATTCATATTAAAAAACAAACCTAATACTCTCTATGGAACAGATACTCCTTAAGAGATGCGTAGAAAAGAATCTGAAGTATGATGCGTCCATTCGATATTTGCCTGTTTCGATGGAGTTGTTATTTTAAACTGACAGTCAGACAGACAGACAGATAGATCTAAAAACTAAAATAAACCAAAAGAACGGCTTTTAAAGGCGCAAAAGCGACATTAAAAGACAATACTTAAAGACTAGAATGTCGATAGAGTCAAGAGGAGCAGTTTCTCTAGTGGAATAAATCCAGTCCGGCGCCTTGAATGTGATATATTGGCGATAAATAAGACAGACAATGGAGAACCACACAAGGACGAAATTACCAGTAGTGCATCTACAAATATCGACTCCGCTTATATATCAGGTTTTGGTACTTTCTTTTTGTTTCTTTCATGAAAATATTTAAAAAAAACATAGATAAGATGCAAAACACACGACACTGTTGCACACACATATACATACTGACGTCTACAATAGAAGTTGATTTCTCAACTGCAGCCGCAATTGAGACAAAAAATCCGATTTACAAATGTTTTCCTTTCGAAATTTCGAACAGGGTGTATTAGTTTACATTAAACTTATACATAATACTGAGTCTCCGATCTAAAAATTTAACAATTTTCCAAAAGATAAAAGAACCACCGAACAGAACAATATCACCTCCAGGGAAATCATTTTACGTGAAACCAACATTAAACATTGAACCCACTTCTACAAATTAATCAATTTTGTAAACAGTTTTTGTGCCATACTCGGTAGTATTCTGAAGAATTTTACAAAAATCAGTAAAATAAATCCAGAAAGGTGTGGATGCATCATATACTTCCGCCATCATAGAGAGGTAACTGTAGTGAAGTGGTTACCGACGTTAACTGACGATATTGGCGTGCCAAGTTCGAATTATGTTTGTTTAATAGAACTACTTTCACCATAGATTTTGCAAACCCTCGTGTGTCCTCTCCTTAACCCTAACCCTACCCTAACCCTAACCCTAACTTTATTCTAGAAAGAACTAATGAGTTTCGGAATCTTTGAGATGTTGACCACATGGGAACGTGACACAACAGAGTAATGTGTTAAGTAACAATCAGTTCTAATTTCTGGGAGTTTAATATTCAATCTCTATTACAGGCGATACTAACTATGACTACAATACAAATTACTTAAGACTTCTACCCGGTTATAGCTGACGTAACGAGAACAATCAATCCTCCTAGATGAAATAAAGGCTGTAGTTCGAAACACCATACAGGTTTCCCAGTTCCACATGAATATCTCGAGTTCGACAAGCCTCAAGAAGTTCGAAATTTACATCAGCCGTAACGTTGTGAGAATAACATCAAATATAAAAATAGTAGTCTAAATGATTCAGATGATCTGAATTACTAAGGCAACCTTAAATATGCTCATCTTATCTGAAGGAAAAACCGGATGTGGCAGTGGTTACATTGAAACAGACGTAGACTGACCACTCGAGCGTGTCTGTTTCATAGAATCACTTCGAATATAGATGTTGGCAACCTTCATGATGTCCCTTTCCTGTGAGTCCGTTATTTTTTAAACAAAAATAGATAAACCAATGCCAACAAACGCACCAAGTCGATATTGTATTGTATGTTTAAACTTAACGTGTGTTAAAAATTGTGATTATATACTAAAGCCATATAAGTAAAATGAATAAAGTAAAATATCTTTTAGAATATTTTAAAAATAAGATATGGTGAAGATCTATAAAAGTGACAGAATTCAATATTTGCTCTGTTTAAAATTTTAAATTGTAGAGTATTTTAAGGAAATTCAATTTATTTGGTAGTTATAATCCTATAATAAGACGTCTTTGTATATTAAACACTGGTTAAGTTACAAGTCATCCAACATTAAACTGGCTTTCATATACATAATAGGCATTCACCACATATTTCTGCTGATCTTGTTGGCTTCTGATTCAAATTATTTTAACCTATCTTTTAATGCAATCATTTAGAACGCTTTACATGTCAGACAGTAAATAACAGTTTATGATTTTTTCTAATAAAATAAAAGTTGAATAAAGTATGGTGATAATTGTGACCCATCGAGTCCCGGGTAATCTAGTATATATATATATATATATATATATATATATATATAGATATATATATATATATATATATATAATATGTGTAAGAGGATTTAATGAATTAGAACATTACAATTGTTCCAAGAATTAGAACATCAAGTCTCGCATGGCGTACGGTCGTTTCCAAAACATTCTGGAAATACTTTATTTTATTTAAAAAAAATTAACAAAGCTACTCCAAAACGGTCTTCATCAGCGCCTTTAGCACCACGTCTTACAGAAATTCAAGGAAAGAATAACAAACTCGTCGTAGAGGAACATCTACTGACAGGAGGTGCCACAGAGTCACATATTAGAAAAAGGAATAAATTACAAATATAAAATTAAAATAGAAAGATAAAATTATAATAATAATAAAACATTATAAACATTATACAAATTATGAAAATAAAAGAGAAAATAAAAATAAGAACAAAATATAAAATAAAATATAATATAACATATAAAAAATAATAAAATATATAAAGGAAAAATAAAATAAAGGCTAAGAAATGAAAATAAAAAAATGAAAAATTGAAAAAATAAAATAAAATAAAAAATGAAGTATAATAGAGTAAAATGAAATAAAATAAAATAAAATAAAAAATAAAAGTAAATATAATAATAAAAAAATATAAAGGAATAAAAATATATATATATAAAAAATATGTGAAATAGGTAATAAAATTATCAATAAGTTAATAAAAAATAAATAATAAAATAGTAAACTAATAATTTAGAATAACGGTCAAATTATAAATAATAAAGGTAAAATAAAAAATAAAAAATAAAGATAAAAACAAAAGTACCAACAGGGAGATTATCATAAAAATTAGAAATACAAAATGAAAATATAAGATGAATATAAAAGAAATAATTGATAATAATAGTATGAATTAATAACAACTTAGAACTATAAATAACAATAACATAGAAACATAAATAAGTTTAGAAAACAAAGGTTGAATATTGTCAAGGCTCCTTTTCTACAGGTTTTTTAAGAAAACATCCCGCAAGAGGGGAGGAGGAAGAGCACATTGGAAGGTATGGACAACGGTAATTTTTAGGGGGAGAAAAACACCTTATAAAAATTATTATAGGAGAAGGGTCAAGGGTGACCAGGAATAAAGGATGTAATAGAATAGGAGTAAAAGGATGTAATAGAATAGGAGTATAGTTGGGACTATACTAACATTAGTGCACATACAAGTGCATGAGTACATGTGAGATATGAGGGAGGAGAAAAGTTTCTTATTAATTCCACTGGTTCATAAGGAGGAGAGAACCAGCTTTACAGGAAATAATTCTCATCTATTTTCTCATTGTGGTCCTATACCAATTCGGCGTTCCAACCAATAAGTCAAACTGGAATGACATTAGATGTGGGAGGGTGAAGTATATCAGGAAATATTGTAAGTATAGCCCGGCTGTTAGGACATATTTTGGAGAAAATCGAAGCAAACAGAATCTGTGCTTCGATGATCGAATATAGTTCCTGGAAGAATTGGTTGGAGAAAATGAATAAATTGATTTTAACCCACATTCCATTGGGGAAAAAGATGTCGTCATACCTCTGAGGCGTTAGTCCTTTTAACCTTAGAATTCCTTTTACATTCGTTTTATGTATGCAATCCAGTTTGTTAGGAGAGTCAAAACAGCCATTTGTAGTTATTCGCTCACAGTAGATTTTCTGTGGAAGTCAATAGAGTGTAATGTATCCAGACTAGACAACATCCAATCAACAATATCAATTACGAATCTAGTCACAATATTGCCTAGCTCAGTAATTACCTCCACTAATTCCTGAGCTGACAAACACTTACTTTTAACTCTTTTAAATATTGTAGATTTTAATTAGCCATGTGCTTTCCACGTGATCACGTTCCACAAAAGCCATCTCATCATCCATACGTACTTTACATAAAACATAAATTGTCGCACCGTTCGAACTCAGCAGACATGCCACAAGCCAGACCAATATCCAGCTTGATGAGGATTAGATAAACAATCAAAAGTACTCGCCACAACTAAAAAAAACACCCACGGAGCCTATATACGAAAATTTGAAAAAATACTCGAAAAGTCAAGAAAATAAAAAAAAGACTAATTAAGCAGAAACATTCTGTGTTATATAATAACGTTTGTCTTAATATATACTAGACTACCCGAGACACGACTATATATATATATATATATATATATATATATATATATATATATATATATATATATATATATATATATATATATATATATATAATATTTATTAATGAATATTATACCATGAGCCCCTTTAAGAAAATAAATTTGAGCACTGTTATGAGATATTAATAAATAGACATTCACCTAAGCTGGAAAGAAAGGCTCCAAGTAAATGAATTAAGTTCGTTTAAATTGTCTTGATGTTTATAGCACGCTGCATTCGGCATAAATATAACTTAATTTCTCCTTATAACGTGGCAATTTTTTATGGCCTAGAGGATAGAGCGGAAGCACACGGAGTCATAGGTGACTCTGTAAAACGTATGATTGCTCGAATGAAAGTACAACCAATAGTGGTAATTATTGTTACACATCGAGTCTCAGATAGTCTCGTAGTATATATATATATATATATATATATATATATATATATATATACTCAAACACACATAATAATACAAAGAAGAAAAGTAGAAGTCGTAAATCGGTTTGGTTCAACCCCCTTACAGCAAGCATATTCTGACCACCACTCCTAAAGACTTTTAAAGGATTATAGATAAAAACTTCCAACGAGATAGAAGAATAGGTAAAACATCAACAAGAATACAGTTAAATTATGATTTTCAACTACTGAAATCTTAGCGGCTTCCATTATAAGTTCTTATAATGCCACAATTCAACAAATATTTAAAATAACAATACTCAGAATCCCACTCAAGATCGAAGACATATTCAACTGTAGGATACTCGATAACTGTCTATTAGATACGAAAGGCATAGATTAAGATATAGTGTATGTATATAAAGTTGTAATAGGTAATAATTTCGGTTTTATATCGGACCCAACGTTGCAACTTTAAAGACAGATATAGAAATCACATATGCTCATTTAAAGCGAGACCTAACTCTAAAACTAAAAGAACTCACATTTCTTTAACCAAGTATATCAGTGAACCGGTTTAGTTGAATACCCATTTCAAACTGAAATGGTCCATATAAGATAGGGCAAATAAATACAATCTGAATAAACGACAAAATTGCAATTTATTTTCTCTCAAACTGTATCACATAGCAACATCTACGGATAAACTAATAAACATAAAGCAGGAGTTTATACAGAATTGTTTGCATTGTATTTTCTCTCATATTTTAAATCAGACTAAAGGTCACTAAAAGTAGGGAAAATAACTAAGTTAAGTTAAATAATTACTACCAGTCATTATATGAAAGTATATATCCAACACAAAATGTCATCCAATCAACCAGTTCTATCTTTAAATTGTCGATAAGTATGAATGATGATAACTATTCCGACTAGTTTGGTAATATAGTCAAATATCTACCGAAAATTGCGCATAAAATGACTTTTAGACATTTATTTATGAATATTATTATAAAAAGCTTCTTTAAGAAAATAAAGTGTAGGACTGTTAGAAGATATTAAAAACGTAGATATAAGATCGAGAATGACTTTTAAGCATTTTAATTTGCGGGGGTGATGGCTCAACATTTACTTCTAAGTATTCGATAAAATCATGGGAGCTTGGCCGTAATCTTTTTAGCCGGTGGGATACTAGGGAATAAACACTTACTCTGTATGGGAAATAGTACTAGTCGGGCATCATCTGGTTAGTTAAGAATATTTTAAATCAACTTATAAAATTTCATAGGGAAGGGGATAAAACATACTTTCTGTCGAATTTAGGATGGATGTCTATTGTCTCACCAAATGGTAAGCGAAAATTACGGATAAAATGTATGGGATGGCGGGCAATATGAGCCGTGAAGAATTTCTAAGAAAGCAAATCATTAGTTTATCTCTACATATTAGTTATGATAATAAATAAGAATAGAGTTAATTCTCTTAGATTATTTAGACGACATACACTTTTACTGCCCTATAATTCGTTTGTGCCATTTTTTTTACTTAATTAGTAGTAACTAATTGTATTCAACTTTGAACTAAATGTAAATTAAGCTAAACTGTAATTTCCAAGATTTTAAATCATTACATTGGAGTCAATAAATTAAAATATATGTAAACGGATCGAAATTAGCCCATGTGGCCATCGCGAGGAAAAATAAGCCCTCTATTATATAAGTAATTATTTGAATTCACTATTATGAACCGTATTTTAGGATTTTATCTCATGCGTTTATTTTTATTATGAAAATAATAATTATCGACCTAAATATCGAAATTAAATTAACTAGTGGTTATTTCAACTGGATTTATCTTCCATTATATGTTAGTTTTCTTTATAACTATTCAAAAACGTAGCTCGGTGTGATGATTTCAAAATGGCGGTCTAATTAGATTTATGTTATTCTATTGGCTGGGAGTCCTATTGTGAATGTTATCTACTTTCTGTTGCGTGTTTTTTTGTTTTCTCTACAAACTCTGCGCTTGATGCTACCCTTTATATTAGGCATTTCTTGGCCTTTTGGCTAAGATCAAAGTGTAGTATCTGTTCCGATGGATACTGCACCCCATAGACTGGTATTGTCTTGGCCTTCGCGGCTTGATTTACGCCGGTCTATGGGTCTGTCCTGTGCAGTTCTAGGAGGTCCACCCTCCCAGGCTTCGCCTCCCCTCTTTGGGGAGGAGTAAGTTTATTGCTTACTGCCTGAGGCGCCCCTACCGGGGAATGCCGACGGAGCTGCCCAGGCAATTTTTAAATCCCACTTTCCCGACCCGACCTTGGGTCACATCTTACTTGTGGGAGTAAGATAAAAACTGGCATTGTGCCTAACTCCTGGAGAGGAGTAAATAAATACCCTTTATATATGTTTTTAATTTAGGTATCTGAACCATAGCGAGTGAATGAGGATAATAGCTGCATTTTTATCGCTAAGAAACAATGGGAAAACCACAATCAATTCTGCTATGGGAAAATAAAATAAAAGTAATAATTATTGATTTGATTAAAAATTGAATGTTTGGTCATTGGAATATATACGATCAATCTATCTATCTCTCTCTTTCTCACTCTCTTTCTCTCTCTAAACACGGTAGGAGATCTTACAGAAAACATATAAGGATATACGCAAAATGCCGTCCGGTCCTGTTGTCGCTTTTTTGTAAGTAAAGTCCGATGTGAGGCGCGTGGTGGGCGCTAATTTTAATATAAGAGGTAGCAAATCTTTTAGATGACATTTTAAAAAGTTTATTACAAGAATTTAGAAACCATGAAATGTGTTATTTTTTTATATATTTAATTCTGAATAAAATATTTTGTTTTTTAAATATCTATCTCTAAGACTGTCGGTGTTAAAGCACCCTTTACGAAGAGAACTTGTTTTTTTTTTCATTTTGTTTAGATTAATCACACGAGGTGGTTACCTCGTGGAAATAAGCAAAATTTCGTCCGGACTTGTTGACGCTTTTTGGGAAGTGTAGTCCGATATAAGTCGCGTAGTGAACGTAAATTTGAATATAAAAGGATGGCACCTCTTTTAGAGAACAGCATTTTAAACGGTTATTTGGAGAATTTAAAAAGAACGAAATGTTATTTTTTAACATATTTAATAATGAATAAAATCATTTTTTAATATATATCTCTGAGACTTTCGGTGTTAAAAGCCCTTTACGAAGAGAACTTTTTTTTTCATCTTGTTGGTATTTATTCAACGGTGTTGTTACCGCGTGGATATAAGCACATTATATATATATATATATATATATATATATATATATATATATATATATATGTTATATATATGTTATATATATATATATATATATATGTTATATATATATATATATGTTATATAAATATATATATATATGTTATATAAATATATATATATATATATATATATATATATATATATATATATATATATATATATATGTGTGTGTGTGTGTGTTATGATAAAATACACGATATGTCATGAAATGAAATTTTGTTGAGACAGGATGTGTGTAATAAGACACAAGCAAAAAAAATTAAACACATGAATAAATCATCAAAGCCAAGAGCTTCACCGGTGTTGTTCGGCTCAACGAACGTCTTCAGAATAAGTGAAACTATTAAATTTATTGAAAGAACGCCAAAAATATAGGAAAAACGAAAATGCAGAACGGGATGTTTGGGGCACGTGCGTAATTATTTTACGTGCGATGAATACATTAAAATTTAAAAAGAGGGAGGATGAAAGAATATCAGAAAAGAAGAAAATAAAAAAAGGAACATGGGTGAACTGCAGTAAATACGAGTAGTACTTTAACTGGGATCAGATGTTTTTTATCTTGCATTGTTTGAGTCTGATTCTTGCTATACGTTTGCTTAAAGAATAAGATCCGTGTCTAAGGTGATGAGAGAAAAATTAGGTAACTTTCGATTCATTTGCAGCGTGATTGAGAGGATTCAGTTTTGAGGAGAGTGCAGTTTGTAAAGTCAAAATTGTGGGTAAAAGTGTTTATGTTTTCATACATGTGCGCTAGATATATTATTGTGTTTGAAGTCCCGTTTATGTTCGTAAATGCGTGATTTTATTTTTCTGGCCGTTTCACCGATATAGATAATCAGCCATGAGGCACATTTTATTGTGTCAATGCCGGCTAGGGAGAAAGTGTTCTATAGGGAGTAGGTGATGACGGGGTTAGTGTTGAGTGAACCATTTATTGTTTCAGAAGGTGAAGTTTCTATTTTTATGTCACATTTGATTTTTTGTTGTAAGGAAATACATATGGAATTATTGGGGAGAACCATATAAGATTTGTTTTTATTAATTATATCGGTGTTAGTTGTGTTAGTTGCGTTGTTATGAAGTGAATCTTTGATAGTGTTAGTCTGAATTCTTCCTCCACACAGATAACAGTTGAAATAGCAAGCGGTTAATTAAAGTGGAGAATTATTATTATAAATAAACTTATTGCGTAAGATAAAATCCGAAAATACGGTTTATAGAATATAATTTAACATTCGTCTCATATAAGTAAGGAGATTTTGATCAAAGTTTCCACCTCGGTATATTTCGATCCTTACTTGATTACAATTAGTTTCTTAATATATACTCTCACAGAATAACCTAAAGTAATGCGAATTTATAGTTTAATTTTATTTGTAATTAATTAAAATAAATTGAAATTAAAATTAATAACTTCTAATTAAATCAAATTTAGTGACATAAATAACTTTTTAAAATAAAGAAAAACAATTGTAGATCAATACCGTAGACGACATTTACAATAATTAATGGTGAAAGGGAGGTAACTCCATATTAATAAGGTTAAGATAGTTATTTCTATTTACTTGCCCTTCAATCTGCACACACCTCAAAACCAACGCTCTCCAAGAATAAAAATCGCGTGGTTCCCCTTATTTTAAATTAACCCACGAAAAACAACATTCTTAAACTCATCAACGTTAGAATGGACTAATATACCATTATCTATATAAGATGCCACGTTTATTTGCCGGGTATATATCGGCATCATATGAAATTCCTATCGCGAATTATAGTTTAATTATTATTATTTTTACTTAGGCATAAGGATAAGAATTTTTCCGTTGAGATAATACTGGTACGCGTACAAAATTAATGTTTCTATCATAATATTTGATTGTATAGTTTTACGTATTCATGATTCTTTATATATGTATCTCTTTATTGCACCCTGACTATATACTATCATAATTACTATTATTAGGATCTACATTATTATATATGTTTATATGTATATGTGTGTATATAGGTGTTTATGTATGTATGTGTATGTGCATGTGTGGGTATATGTGTACATATGTGTTTGTATATGTATGTACATATTTGTATATATATATACATATATATGTGTATGTGTGTGTATGTATGCATGTGTATGTGCGGGTGTATATGTGTGTATGCGTATGTATATATGTATATATTTATATGTATATATGTATATATTTATATGTATATATGGGTATATGTATGGGTATATATGTGTGTATGTGCCTATAAGTGTGTATGTATATATGTATAGACATATAGTGTGCATGCATGCATGTATGTATGTGTATGTGCGGGTGTATATGTATATATATATATATATATGTGTATATATATGTGTGTGTGTGTGTATCTAGGAAGTATCTTTTCTCGCAGGCAAGTATTGTTTAATATAACAGACACATTCTACTGTTTAAAAAATGCCACACGATAATAGTAATAATAATAAATCCAATTCTCCACTTAACATTACTATTAAACTATTTTATTGCAACCAGTTCCATCACAATTATAAAATAGATGAACAAGTTCAAAGAAATGTTATTAATAAAAACGTACTCCCTACTGACCCAAATAAAAAAAAGTAAAACTGATCATTTTCTACAATGAAGTAAAAAACACTCTACCGCATCATCACAAATAATAATTCCCTTTCGATTAGAGTTTTGGATAAGACAAACCTTGTTCATCAGTTCAAATGTCCTTTGCGAGACTGTGTCTCCGACAACCAAAAAAAAACATATACATAGGTTTGACTACCACGAATTTGTCGAGGAGATTGACGATGCATTTGTCTGATACTAGCGCCATTGCCCAACACTTAAGTAACGACCATTCCTGACCCGATCAGAATTCAAAAAACTCTAAGTAAAAAATTCCAAAATCTTAGAATATAGTACTAACACACGAACACTCTATATGTTAGAAGCCTTAGATATAAAAACCCAAAAAACCCTAATTAACAGAATAAACTTTAATACTAGTAATAATATGCTACGCTGTCTATAATTCTAACTATAGTTTCTTACTTATTATATAATTCCCGAAAAAACATCTATAATACTAACACATAGTCTGCACCTTATTATCCTAATTCCCCTGAAGATTGACCCGGATGGGACTGAAAGTACTTGCGAGATAAATGTAACATATGGCAAATTCATCAGCCAATTCCCCTCAGAAACTAAGATCCCGATTCGGACTATTGAAAGGATCTACCAAAGGATATCCAGACATAAGTTGTCTGTTATATTCAACAATATATATGTATATGTATATATGTATATGTGCATATGTATGTTTATATAAGTGTGTATGTGCGTATATATGTGTATATATGTATATATATATAATGATTATATATTTTATATATTATATTTTATATATTTTATACATTTTTATAGCTGATATATATTTATATATATTTTAATATTTTATAGCTATTAATAATATTGTCAATATTTTCCTTATTATGGGTATTATTAATATTACTATCATTATTATCATATAATATAATGATTAATTTTAATTCATCAAATAAGCTATCATATAATCTTATTATTATTATTATTATTATTATTATTATTATTATTATTATTATTATTATTAATAATAATAATAGTGTTATTATTGTTATTATTATATAATCTAATGATTTATTTTAATTAATCAAATAAGCTACTATTAATAATATTACCAATTAATTTCTTAAAATTGATTATATTATAATCATATCATGAAATAATTTCTTTAAAATGATATGGATTAACGATCGTTTTCTTCAGAAAGCACATTCATTTTTAGGGTGAATAAAATTGTTTTATTTTTGGATTTGTGTGGACTGGATATATATATATATATATATATATATATATATATATATATATATATATATATATATATACATATATATATACATATATATATATACATACTTGTCCATACACACATATATAAAAAGAAAAAAAAGAAAAAGAAGAAATATTCTTCTGAAGATGGTAGATTTACCGAAAGTACTCAAGTTTATAAAAAAAAAACAAAAAAATGTTTTTAAGATGAATAAATAATTTATTTTTAAAAACAAATAATCTGCGTTGTGCAAGGTTTTCTAAATATTTTATAAAAAAAAATATCTTCGTTATTATTGCCACCCACCCAACGCTTCAAAATGTGTGACTTTTTAATATATATATATATATATATATATATCCATATATATATCCATATATATATGTGACATGGTTTCTGACATTTTCTATTTTCAGTTGACTCTGATTTCCAGCTTTTAGAGGTTGCTTTGGGGTTGGGCGGTTGTTTTTTTTAGATACTTTGACTCACTTTTCAGCCTCCTATACACCGTCTTTGGTAAAATTTCTTCTTCTCTCTGTATATATATTGCTCTCTTCCCATCTCTGTATTGCCTTTTAAAATAACTCATTTTCCAATCTCTCTAAATGTGTATTTGATATGTTGTCGCTCTCTCTATATGTATATTGAATTGGTCTATGTGAATTTCTCTTTTTTCTCATTTTTTAAAATTTAGTCACTTCACTTTGGGGCTTGACAATACCAGAAGGTTGAAGTAAATTATTGCACTGGTGATTATATGGTTCCGTGTTACTTTTTTTATTCTTGCTCTGTGTATTACATTTAACTCTTATACCCTGATTTCCTTTTGGATTTTTTTTCACGATTACACTATATATATATATATATATATATATATACACGAAGAGTTCGAATGCAAAAGGCGATAATCAATTTTTTTCGAATTGGAAAATTAGTCGAATCAGAAAAGCTTATCTTAATTAAAAGCAGGACAATTTGACAGATTTCGCTTCGTGTCTAACATCATTTTTGCCGACTGATGTAATTTAAAGGTTTTCGCAGTGGTAACTCAACAATTTTGATAATTTCGTATATGGCCTGTTGCATTCCAACCATTCAAAAGTTAAGTTACTTTATCATCGCACTATTTTGATAAGCATCTTTATAGCAGGCGTTAAAAGAATTCCATCCATAAACATTTAATAAAACGAAAAACAAAAGAAAATGGCTGAAAATACATTGGCATTTTTTATGGCGAAGCGAAGGATTTGAAGGCAAAGATATCTTGAAATTGGCTGGCTTTACAGAAGACCTCTAGCTAGATGCGGATGCAGTTCAATCCGAAAGGGACTTTTAATTCGGATTTACGTAACGACGTTATTATGTGACTTGAATGTAGTATGAGTTATTATAGACTAGCTTTTACCCCATGGCGTTGCTTGGGGATATGAGTATGGAATCTTGTGAACTCCCGTTTCTAGCGATATTACCATTTCATTTCTGCTTTTTAATTTCTATATTTTTTCTTCAAGTCTTTACTGTTTATGGATATCCGTCGCCAACGCAAACCACGCAATATTATCCTAAACATTCATAGTATAAAATGCCCTCATTGTTTTTATTACAGAAAATAGTTGTAATTCGTTTCGGTACAACGCTTTGTTTTTATTTGCATCCCCAGCCAAAAATTACCAGAAAGACAAAAAGTTAATTTTAGGTTGTTGAGTTTTTATGTAGATAACTTCGAGTATTTTTCATTTTTTAAAATTGGTTTCGGAATGTCTAATTTTAGTTTTATTAACTAGAATTTGTCTTAAATCAGAGGGAGGGCAGTTATGTTTTTGTAGATATTCGTAAATTGAGCTAGATGCATGGTGAGGCAGTGGGATAGGGTAGTGCTTGTTAATTAACATCACATATGAAACCAGTGGTAACATTTTAAAATGCTTAACGTAATGCGATTTTGTTCTGTGATGCCATCCAGCGTTTCTGAATTTAAAATCGCCAACAACATCCTAGAACTATGCGGAAAACGTTCTATGCGCGTTTCTCCACCGTCTTTTAAAAAAAATCTCTTCTTTCTCCAGTTTTTTTAGTATATCTGCTTTTGACACTTGAGGATGATTCGACGAAGAATCGAAAACGTTCGTGAAACCTGTGAAACCAATAGAACATTTATTTTTTTTGATTTTAATACAAAAAAGACCATCAGAAAAATTGAAAAAATAAAAACAGTTATAATTAAACAAACGAATTCTTGCTATTTTTAACAATGTTTGCATATATATATATATATATATATATATATATATATATATATATATATATATATATATATATATATACCAGACTTACTCATAACCTGTTTTGTACAACTACTACCACTATTTATTCTACTTCCATCCATAACCCGTGTTTTATCTTTTAATATATTCTTCTCGCATAACTAACAAATATGTGTCTTTATTTCTTCATTATTATTATATAAAATTAGAATTATTATTTTATATTCTTATATAAAAGTACGGATACTTATTATTTTGCCATTTAATTTACATATATCTTTGTTGTATGGAGAGGCCGACGTATGCCAATTAGATGACAACGCTGAAAAAGAGAGTCACTCATTATGTACATACTTACAGATATATTAATACATTTAAAAAAGTGTTGTATTAATAAAGAGTAAGAGATGATGAGAGTAATACATAGACACCTAAATTGGTTTCATTTTAAGCCCCTAGGAAAATAAATTTAAATAAAGTCTTGTGAGGTTTCTTTTGTATAAACATTGTTTAAATATAATAATTCTTGAACTGTCCTTTTATTAGGGATTTTTATTATTTACCATACATATATGATGATTGTAACCTCTTTAATGAATTTGAACATATTCATAAGGTTGCAGTGTCCGATCGTTAGCATGCAATGGCTCGCTAGCCCAAATTCACTTTCACAAGTCTTACTGCAGATATGCTTGGCATGTTTGTAAATACCCATCTTATTATCTACGTTTGTTTATCACAGAATTGGCTGCTGCCATTGGATTGAGTTCGGCTGAGAAAACCAGTCTTCGACAAACACGATCTAACACAAACATCTCACATAAATGGCCACACTGTAATATGCTTGGAATGTTTAGAATGTACCGATTCCACAATATGATGTATGCAAGCTGCCTAATTGTTTAAAAATCGCTGCTCTAACGTATCTACTTAAAATTGTATTTGCTGACAAACTTAAACGTTAATATTTATAACAGTATATATATATATATATATATATATATATATATATATATGATCATTTTTATTTACACAGACATGTACAAAATCTGCGACACTGGCATGTCGATGTTATCGATCAATAGTTACTATAAACTGAGATTTCATCAGGCAGAGTTAGAATCCGATCTCAACCTCAGAGCATATTTGGGGTGAATGAAATGGAGAGAAAAAAGAAGAAGAAGAAAAGAAATTTAACATTTAAAAAATTGGGGTGTCACGTGGTCTACGGCCGTTAAAAATCAAAAATCAAAAAAGTTTAAATCTAAAATCTAAAACAAACAGGACAAATAAATAAATAAATAAAATAAAATAAAATAAAGTTGAAAGAGAGACATATAATGAAGGGAGTAAGGTAAAAAAGATAGGAAGGTAGACAAATAGAGGAATGGAAAACGTCTGTTGATTCAGACGTTTTCCATTCCTCTATTTGTCTGCCTTCCTATCTTTTTTTAAATTTTATTTATATATTTATTTATTTGTCCTGTTTGTTTTAGATTTTAGATTTTAGATTTAAACTTTTTTGATTTTTGATTTTTAATGGCCGTAGACCACGTGACACCCCAATTTTTGAAATGTTAACTTTCTTTTCTTCTTCTTCTCTTTCTTTTTTTCTCTCCATTTCATGATATCCACAAAGCTTTTCCTTACAATGCAGACACGGCATGCGAAGCACCTCAGTCTTTTTCCTGTCGGTGAGTGTTCTTCTTTATTGTCACACTCGCCCTGGTCGTATGATCACACAAGTGACAGATGGTGGCTGGTCGCTGTATCTTAGTACTTCCCCGTAGTGGGACAGTTATTTCTTCTTCTCTTACATCAGATATATCAGGACCTTAATTAGCAATGGAATAAGGCAGCTCAACCAAGGAACGTCTACCCTCCTCTCCCTCACTTTCAGATGCAGAACCACTACTACTTGTATCGGAATCTGGTTCTCTCCTTTCAGTACTCTCTGATGATGTGTCATCATTATCGTCCACTACTGGTGCTAAATTGAGACGTGGTCGCACGTCTCCTACATTTAAGGCGTGCCATTGACGACCACCGACTGTGGACTTACCACTCTGGTGAAACGTTCTTGTGGATTTTTCACCCAAACTATGTCCCACTCTTTATAAAGTGAAGAGATCCTATGGTGATTCGGATGGTGCACAACATTGACACCTTTCACTCTTATCTGGTATAGGTACAACTAATTGGCAGGTTCTGATGAGGCGGACACATCACCATTTAAGGTAACGTTGTACCAATACACAACCGCCATAACAGGGCAGCTTTTTGTGCAGCAATCCGCTTCACTGTCCTATGACACCTTTCTATAATACCATTTCCTGATGTCCTGTATGCACAGCGTTGTCGGAAGTTTACACCCGACTCGTTCATGAACTGTCTGAATTGTTGATTGCAGAAGACAGTGTCATTATCAGCCAGAATCTCGGCTGGGAGCCACGTTAAAAAACCCACTGATTCTAATTGCCGGATCACATGTGCAGTGTCTTGCCTTTGTAGTGACCGTCAAATTGAAAACCGCGTGGGTCCACAAGCGAACAGTGTCAAAAATAGCAACAACTGTAGTGTGTGATGTCCATGCCTAGCCGGTTCCATACCTCCTGCACACTGAGCCCTCCATTTTTTCTTTTGCACTGGAGCTGGGTCTATTGTCTAGCATTCCTCACAATTCTGAATTACTGCCTTTACTGCCGCTTTAGACAAAGACGGGTCGATTCTACGCACAAAATATAATGTTCGCCTGATTACAGGATATCCACTATGTCGATGAATTTCGTTCAGCGGAGTATCGCTAATCTTGTCCTTCCAGTCCTGTGTGAATCCTAATAGTGCTATTTCCGCAGCAGGCGGGCGTAGCATCGGTCAATGTAGTTACCACCATTTTCTGCTTTGACCAAGACTGACATAGCTTTCACTCAAGATAGAACGTGAGCACCCAGTGTCGAGGAGAGCCAAGCATGGTGCATCATCAACATAGATGGTAATGACAGGTAGCGCCGAGTTCACATTCTGAGTGGGGAATAGAAGGTGCTGATGTCTTGTCCTCAACTTCGTTTCCCGGACAATCTCTTACCAGATGACCAGCCTTGTTGCACCGATAACATCGTTCATGGGTGGTCTGCCTCTTTTGCATGCAGTCTCTCGCAAAATGATTAGGGCCGTTGTATTTGTAACATGTATTATCAGATCGCCCCATGCCAACAGGTGGTTCAGTGATTCAGGCAGGCTGTGTCGCAACCACGACTGCTCCTTCACTTCAGTATTGTCTTTCATACATGATCAAGCTTGAGCCACCAGTTATTCTAAAGTTATATCGTCCACCCTAGAGGGAGACCGCAACAGCCTTTTCACGAGGTTGGAAGCCCCGTACAAACACACACACACCAGCACATTATCTTTAAGTCAAACCCGCTGTCCCTTTTTACGCCGAAATAGCTTGTTACCTTACTGTACCAAGAAAATTAAATTAATAATAATTAAAAAAAGTGCTGACTGTAATTCCACTTCCAACCGATGTTCGTGCAACCTACTCTCTCTGTGCCTTTCTCACTGCAATCCAATTCGCTTCTGCCTGCTTCCCAGCTATCCTCATCATTTATATCAGCTAATCTCCACATATGCAAATCAGACACCACCATGAAAAACGTGCACTTATGAAGAGAAGCCCTTCTTAACCCTGCACACACACGACATGCGAAGCACCTCATTCTTTTTCCTGCCGGTGAGTGTTCGTCTTAATTGTCACAATTTATTTAAAAATTGAACATTTGTATTGGTTTGTAAATTTCTAATATAAAATATTCATATACTTCTTAAGATGTAAATTATTTAGTTACTTAATTATTATCTACATACACATACGTATTCCTTCCAGAATCTTCAGTGTGGGATTGCAAAATTCGAACACCGAAACACAAGTCATCATTGACTCAAATCCGAGCGCTATAACCGATGAGGCCAATTGAGACAGCTATGCGACAAGTAAAGAAATACCTATTATTTATATAGATTCAGATGGACAACATAGCAAGCCGTCTTAACAATGTTCAACAAATTATGAAAACAGAAACTTGCATTTTTAGCTTAGATTAGACGGCTGATATTATTTCTCTAAAATGGCCCGGTTGAAAGGGTAATATGATTAATTATTTAATGATAAATATTTAATTATTATCAACATACGTATATGTTTCAGCCTTAAGGACTATTCAGTGTGCAGATAAATGTTAAAACGGGTCGTACGATTCGAACCCCAAAACACTAGTCACCTTTACTAAAATCCAAAACACAAACACACACACATACATACACACACATATATATATATATATATAAATACACAATGGTATTTTAAATTCCAATGACCAAGTCTTTATTCGTATTTCCTTAGAAATAATAGATGTCTGGTTGTTTATAAATGGATCTCATGGTCTTCTGTAGAATATGAATAAAAAAAGGTTTGTTTATTTTGCTTGAGAACTTAACTTTTTATTTTGTCAACTCAGGATTTTTATTTAGTTCTGTTCAAATTTAATCTGCTCTGGGGTACCTGTCAATTCTTTTGTAGTATTGCGAATTAGGTTTCTATCTCCATTTCTTTACTTAAAGAAGTATTCACTCTTTTTTCTTTAGTTTTGGGACAAATCTTGACAATCTGTATACGTGCGCTATTTTCGTTGCTTGAAAGAATGCATACACACTTTAAAAGGATCTTTTATTTTCCTTTACAAGCGATTATTAGTATGAGCAGGTATCACTTTCTTAGACCTAAATATAGATAGTAATAGCGAACGATCTGTTTACAAAATCAATCTACTTCCATGCAAACATTTATAAGTTTTTTACTGCAAATATTATACCAAGGATCGTTTTTGCTTTTTATCCTGTGCTTTTCGTATTGGCTATAACGTCTTTGATGCATTGGCTACTGCTTTCAGAGGTCTTTTATTTTTCTTGTGTAGTAAAATTGCACCTAATCTCAAAATACTCGCATCAGCCGCAACATATATCTAATTATTAACACCATAAAGCGCGAAAGATAAGCATGTTGTCATCTCTATTCGCTTTTTATTAAAATGTGGTCAAGACAAGCAACTGCAAAATGTATATTGCTTTAAATATTTATAACAGTATATATATGTTGAATTTGTACGAATTTATACGTGTTTATAGTTTACAATTCTGTACATTTTTCTCAAACGTCATATTTGCAGGTAGGCATCCGATAAATCTAGTTTTACGAATAATTTTCACATAGTCAGTACTAGGTAATGGTCAGTAATAAGATTTTAAAAGAATCCTTTAATCCAGTTCAGTAATAAGCAGACACTCGAATTTTGTTGTTTTTATTTACATTAATGTGAGACTCGGCCAAGCATTATATTTTACTTCTAACTCTAATTTCTTCTAAACGGTCCAGTTTTTTCAATTATTTCTTTAGTTCTTTTAGTCTAAAAGTCAGATATCCATAATCTTTTAATACGACTATTGCCTTTGCGTTTAAAAGAATTCCTAGACCTTCAGACACATTTCGAGAAAACTTGACTACAGTTACCCTTTTAAACTTTTCCGTACTATCAGAAACTGTTTTTTACTATGTTACAAAAGTATTTGTTTAAACGCGCCATTAATGAAATGAAATGACTCCGTCCAATCTTTCCTGAATATATTTCAGGATTGGCCCATTACGAATTCTTTCAGTTTAATTTTTGTTAATAAAATATACATTAGCATATATGTTTTTATATTGGATATTCTTCGGGTAACTTTTTGGAAGTAATTAGAATTGGTTTGCCGATTTTTATGAAGTCAAGAATCCGACCATTCATACGGAAAAGCATTTTACCTAAATGTGGATAATTTATCAATGTGATGCCCTTAAGTTTATTGTTTTACATATTGTTATCCACCGACAGGTGTTTCGTTGTTCTACGACTCATCAGTATGGCTCTAATCTGGTATTCCACGAGTTGAATCTCGACAATCTACAACAGAGCCGAGACCCTATTTATTTACTTTTACATATAATTATCCATAAACAGGTGTTTCGTCGTTCTACGACTCATCAGCGTGCCTCGAAACTTGAACCCCAGAGATTCAATTCCGACGCTCTATATCAGAGACAAGCCACGCCACTAGAATGAGTGTATCGCCTTTTAAATTAACATTTTTAAAGTTGTGTTTACACATTTTTCGTTTATCGCAGTGAATGCATTTTATTTTTTTTTCAGAGTTAATCGTATATAAAAATGTCAGATTCTTTTTTCTGGTTCATTTTCTCCAATGTGAGAACTTTTGTCCTTTATTGCCACAATTCTGATACTCCAAATTTATAAATGGACAATTTTACTATTATATTTGATCGCATCCGTAACAAGGAATTATTTGTAAAAACAATCTTGTTTTTACCTTCCTGCTAATCTTTTAACTGTGAAATATCTCTTTCGTCAAATTTACTTGTGTCATAGTATATGTTTATTATCAGTTGAGATCTCTCAGCTCTATTTTTTATGATAACATAGAATCCTGTTCTAATTTAAACATCAGATATTATCTAATTTCAGTATCACCCGGAGACGTAAGACATTGCACAATTTTTCAAGATTTGAACACATCTGGAGTTAGTTCGTTGAATTTTTCATAAACCTCATGTAATATTAACCTCTTAATCCTTTATGCTTAGATTAAGGCATTACTAACGTGTGTTGAAAAATGAACCAGTTTCATAAAGAATATCTGTTAATAGTAAATGGTTTCCCGAAACGAACTATACTCTTGACTTTTGTTACTATGTAATTAGCATACATTTCATGTGCAATAGCCACTTTATTGTTCAGAAAAGCGTCGGATTTTCTCTCATCTTACTATGTAATCAAATCACTTTTTACCTTGTATCTTTGATAATTATGCTGCAAAAGTAACCTCTTATTCAGGTCTGTAATTAAATTCTCTAAATAAGTTGATTACTGAATCCTGAAAAAGTATTAAAGAACTTTTCTAAGACGCTTGAAAAGTAGTTCCTTTATCGTTTGAACTTTTTATAGATGCTGCTGTTCGTGTCTTTCAATATCTTGAGTACATTTTTAAAAAAAATATTTCTCCGAGTCTTTCCATATATTGACTACTCTGATTTCCGAGTTTTTCTTCGAGTGTTTCCATATCTCGAATGTGCTGGTTTTATTGTGTTTCAATGTCTTGTCTATGCTGTTTTTTTTTATTCGTTTAAAACTTCCGACATACAATTTTTTAAAGTCTTTCATAGTTTTTTTGTAAACTTGGTTTACTTTCTGTGCTTCTTGTTCGTAATATTGTTAATAGCGCAGAGGCAAATAAAAAATTGGTTCGCTCGTCGTTGTTTTATCGTACACTAAAAGTGTATAGAAACAAATACACTACATTAAAGGTTAAGAATTAAACTATATATCTTTTAATTCTCACTCACATAACATCCTATTTATATACCTTCGAACGTGAGAAGTGATCAGACAAAACAATATAAGTATATATTAAAGAATTACTAAATTAGTAACCTGTTCAGAATATATATATATATATATATATATATATATAATTTTTTAAAATATTTTACCTACGTACGATGCCGTTTCGACCTTATGGCTCTCTTCAGCGCAGAGAAATGAAAATCCCAAACTGTCATAGGGCGCGAACCCGATTCACAAAGACACCTTGAATCTGTAAGCGTTCACCTAGTCTCATTAGGCCACGAGAGAAATTAAGTGATATTTACACTGAAAGCGGCGAGCATAAATATCTAAACATTATATAGTACTCAACTACAGAGTATATATATATATATATATATTCTGCATCTTAATCACTTAGGAAAGTGAGACAATCGAAATAATAGTAAGCAAAATAACAACAAACGCTACAATCACCAATAAAAATAATTACATAAGAATACATTAAATATTTAGGTGATAAAAAGCGTACATATTTCCAGATGGGGCGTCTTGGTCCAGTGGTAGAACGCTGGACTATAGACATTAATATCGAAGGTTCGATCTCTGTCTAAGTTAGCCAGAAACACGTGTCCATGGATTACTTTTATGTACGTATAAAATAAATTAAATATATATATATATATATATATTAAATGAAACTTTTAAAATAATTTCATGGCATGAATTAAAAAAGAAAAGCAGAAGACCTAAAACAGTTAACGTTTCGGTTAACTGTTGCGTGGGCTTTTTCAAGAGCGAAAATGAGACTTTCAGCATTTGTTCGATCCTTATAAAGCCCACGCAAAAGTTGACTTAACGTTGAGTTTAAGGTCTTCACTTTTTCTTTTTAATTCATATATATATATATATATATATATATATATATATATATATATATATATATATATATATATATATATATATATATATAGGGACCTATTACTGGGATCTCAATGAAAGCGGACACTTGCCAATAATCGAGTGGAAAATAGTACAACAGGCCATTAAATGTAGACATTTAGATGCCCCGTGTAGATTATGTCTGTATGAGAATTTTTTTTATTTTAAACTTTAAAGAACTCAAAAACCTATTTTACTGTAGAAGTGAAATAGCAAACAGCTGTATATACAGAATACACTTTATTTTAGGCTAACAATACATAGGTAAAATGAAATAAAATAATTTAACAAAAAACGAAACCAACGCCAAACAACGTTAACTATCCTAAGAACGCGCGTGTTAAAATAGAATTACCTATTAATTTGACACATTCACAAAAAGGTGCGTCACCCTTATATAAAACAGAAAAAATGAATTTAAAGTCAACCGAACCTGTGTTTGAGAGAAATTCTGCCATTAGCTAATGAAAATATTAGCCAGGGTGAGAGAATAACAATGAATCTGATTAGTAGCTAGCTAGACTAAACACTACGTGTATATAAAAAAACACCCGGTAACACAAGTTCAATGCCTTTTAGTCTGACGATCATCTACGGAGATGAAATGCGGAAGCCTCTGCGTAGCTTAATTGCCATAGACATATTTTCATAACTTACTATATATATATATATATATATATATATATATATATATATATATATATATATATATAAGGTTAATACAACAAAATATATAAGAGGCAACTAATAAAGAACTTTGCCTGAACATTAAATTGTAATAAAATTTGATTCGTACCTTATTTTATTCTTTCACTTAATCTATTGCTATATATATATATATATATATATATATATATATATATATATTAGTAGCCGTACTAATGCTTTGAGCACTAGGAAATAAATACTGAAAATCGATACATAATATATTTTACTTCACTATAGTATTATATATGGATGCATGAAATAATATATATATATATATATATATATATATATATATATATATATGTATACATTTTTATTTATACAAACATTATTGGTTACATATGTGCATACATGTTTCGGTTGCACTTTCCCCAGAAAGTCAACCTCATCAGACCAATAATTTTCTCGAAAATTCTTGGTCTGATGAGGTTGACTTTCTGGGAAAAGTGCAACCGAAACATGTATGCACATATGTAACCAATAATGTTTGTATAAATAAACATTTATACTTATAAACAGCTCTACTTGTTATTGAGCACTTTTTATAAACACTTGAGTTTCTACGGATTTACATTTACAGAAACTAATACAATACATGTACTATATATATATATATATGTATATATATATATATATATATATATATATATATATATATATATATATATATATATATATTTATTTATTCTGGTACCGAAAAATTAGTACAACATTCGTACCGTCCGTTTCAAGCACGGAAGGTCTTACCCATCCGGCTCTCTTCAGCTTCTGTTGTCATCTGTATTGGAAATGTGAGGTCACATGACACTCTCGTTGGGACGCGTTATTTGCTCAGTGTGTTGTGTGTTTGTTTAAATTAAAATTTAGTGTAATAAGACCGTTGAGATTTAAAACACGAGGGAATTCAAGATTAAAGGGAATAAAAAATCAAAAATATATGAAAATATATAAAAAATGTATATAAAAACATATATATAAAAACATTTCAATACTAAGAATAAAAGAATAAAAAAAGAGAGAGAGAATAAAAAAGGAGAATAAAAAAATATCAAAAAATATAGAGAATAAAAAAAGAGAGAGAGAGAAAGAAAGAATAAAAAAAGAAAGAATAAAAACATAATGAATAAAAATAAATTTAAAATAAATTTAAAGATTAAAAAAATAATAATAATAATAAAAAAATAATAATAAAAAAAATAATAATAAAAAAATAAAAAAATAATGAATTAAAAATTAAAAATTAAAAATTAAAAATTAAAAACAAAAATAATGAAAGGGTTTCTCTGAAATTCCCGTGAGCCAAATTATGAATTTGTATCATTAGCCGTTATATTTTTGAAGGTATGCGTTCTAAAAGGAAAAACCGTTAACGTGTTAAAAATCTTTTACCCAGATTGGAGTGATTTTAATGAAGAAATTCGGATCTAAGGGAGGTAACTTAGTTGGAAATATGAAATGTTTGAGTTTGTTAAAAGGGATTTGTATATTAATCTAGTGGCTGATAAATAAATTAAATATTTTTGCATTTTTGTATTTTTGTGAAAGTCGAAGTTTTTGCTCTTGGAATTTATGTGGATATAGTTTGTTTAAATGGATTTGTAGAGCAATCTAGTGACTGATAAATAAATTAAATATTTTTGTATTTTTGTGAAGGTCGAAGTTTTTGCTCTTGAAATTTATGTGGATATAGGTTGATGAGGTGTTTGTTCGTTTTTATTGTGTTTATATAAGTAGAGGGGGGTAGTTAGACATTATGTGAATCGGTCAGACCAGTTTATAAGTAATGCTTGTCTCTTGTGGATACACCCCCTAAATATTTCATCGCGGATATTTAAACAGGCTGTATTCGGATCGATGATGGCCTTTGAAATGTGGTATTTTTCAGCGTCACATAGAGGACATCTGTTTATGGCTGGAGAGAAGGATGGTTTTCTCTCAATTATTTTCCATTTGATGGTGAAGGGTGTATTTTCTTCTTTAAGCTGCCATATTCGGGTTGCGAGTGTCGTATTAGCCTTTTGTTTTTGTATCTGAAGGAGTTTCTGTGTGCGTATAGCCTTTGTTTGAAGTTTCCCTTCGTCATCCCAATATATTTTTCTGCATTACTGGTATTCTGGTCTGTGACGGTTGCTTCATATATGATTGAATCGATTTTGCAATTTCCCTCCAGGGGGCAGTTGAAGCTGAAGAGAGCCGGATGGGTAAGACCTTCTGTGCTTGAAACCGACGGTACGAATGTTGTACTAATTTTTCTGTACCAGAATAAATAAATATTATGCTCTTAATTTTTAACTTTAATTCTTAATTAATCGAGCACTCTGCGGGGATTTTTCCTACCATTTTACAAAGAAGTTATATATATATATATATATATATATATATATATATATATATATATATATATATACGGTTTACTTATTTAGTAGGTCTCGATATTCCCCAAGAAATTTTCTAAGATTGACCTGGGGGTGCTTAGATGATTATATAGGGATGATGCACTATTTTTAGTTAATTGTAATAATAGTAACCTGGAAAAATCAAAATATTTTTGCAGTTATTCTTTAAACAACTAGAGCTCAACATTGACATAAATAATTATATAGAAAACTGCCTGAATATAACCCTGAATTTAAATGAAAAAAAACTGTAAATTCTTCGATAAACCTAAAAATACTCCATATTATGCAGGTAGTAAGTCTAATCATTCACAGTCTGTAATAAATGCATTGATCCCAAATAGTTCTGAAAAAATATTGAAAATATCTTCTAATAAACAGCTATTTAAGAACAAGAAACAATATTATTACGAAGCATTTAACCGGTCAGGGTATGGATGGGAAATTAAATTTGTTAAACATGCATCTAAGAGTACTGTGAGTTGAAAACCTGAACGTAAAATACCACACCGGGTATTATCGAATCATATCGCCCCCAGAACCACGGAAGTTTGGAAATATATAAACAAATCAGTCATCTTGAGAAAGTAATTGAATAACGACGAAACGTTTATGAACATATAAACACTTTTAAGTTTACCTTTTTTCTATTTTAACACACCCCCCCCACACACACACATATATATATATATATATATATATATATATATATATATATATATATATATATATATATATATTATCCTAGTTCTCCCCAAACAAGGCAGGCCGCCACTGTAGACGTAAGGGGCTACTGAGAAAAAAGGGTGAAGGTTTGGGGGGTGTCAACCTAAATTTGGAGCTGCGCAGCGAGATGTCTTTTTACATAAGTTTTACATTTCTGTATGTCAGGAAAGCAGGGAGGGAGTTCCAGAGTCCAGCAGCACGAGGAAATTAGCTTTTAGAGTAGAAAACTCTTCGGCATCTAGGAACCTCCACAGTGTATGGATGGGATTTGGCAGATTGTCGGGTTGGTCTAGTGAATTTACGTCGTAGGGGTACCAGAGCAGGAAGCTCATCAGAGCACACTCCATTGAAGTACTTGTAAAACAGGCACAAAGAAGCAACATTGCGGCGATTGGACAGGGGCTGGAGCTTGGTGGATAGTGAAGGACCTATCAAGTTGGCAACTCTTTTTTAGACCTTGACTAAGAGGGAGAGACTAGCGGATGATGCACCAGCCTTGATGTCGCAACAATACTCTGTGCATGGGCGGATGGTGGCTTTGTAGAGATATAGAATAACGGCAGATGTGAGAAGTTTACTGGCATGGTAGAGGGAGGCCACCTTCTTTGCATGTTGTGTGTGTGCCTGTGTGTGTTTACAATGCATGCTTTGCAATGATTAGTATGTTAATTATAGCCTTGTAAGGTCACATACATATCTATTCATTAGCAAATTGGGAAATGCGCTTCCAAGCCCTTAACTGAGTAATTACGTATTTCTACTTTTATGACTTCATCGTCATTTCATGGAAATGCACAATTGTTTGAAATGTTTTTTCATTGCAGGTCACCGTAAATTTATTTTTCCATTGCAGCCACCATCAAATAAGGAAACAATTTTAAGTTTTCGATTGAACATAATGAAAATGATTTATCACGCTTTTGGCATAAGTGAACTTTAGCGAATTTTTGTATATCTATAGAAACAAGTTTCTACGTCTCTCTATCTGTGTGTCTAATTAAAAATTAGAAACTACCAAAGACACACTTACAAACTTATATATTCCGATGAAGTATCGCACCGAGGAGGCTATGGTAAAAATACTCTCATATTTAATCTATTGAGGCCACTTACTAGGCACTTAATCAGTGCATAGGATTAGGATAAACACATTGTTTTTTTATCTTCACTGGTAGTTTATTTAGGAAAACAATACTAAAACTGTATGAAACAACTAGGTGTTACTTTTGCTCACTTTTTTCTGTCTTTCTTTCGATTTTCTTTCTTTCTATAATATAAAAGGTTGCGAGAAAAGGAGAGAGAAAAAGAGAAGGAAAGGCTGTGTTAATAAGTAATGTCACTGCGTAGGTTTAGAGAAAGAAATAATTTTTAAAAGAAAGATGTCACACATACATTTTACCTCAGGGTTACCCTGCTTTTATAAAAGAAAATATGCACATGGATATTCTACAGAGTTAACGCATCATTTATATAATAAAGTGAGGCCGGTCTATTTTACGAAAACTGTCATCGATAGTATTGTATCTAATAAAACGATATTTGATTCTGACTAGCTAATTTTCCTTTCTTTTCTCCCACTATATTCTTCACAAGAATTACATCGATTCCGCTTATGTTACTTTCAAAAGCTGTATTTTGGCAAAGAAGATTGTTTACATGGAGACATTTTTCTTTATTTACCTGCTTCAGCTTACAATATTAATAACATATTTCGAAAATTCTCTATCCATTTCAGCTTTTATAAGCAATTATATGCGTTCAAAATTGATATTAAATTATTTATTCATGAAAATTACTTGCATTTCATAATAGTAGGTATAATAATTTAGTTGGAACACCTAATTAAGATGTTGTCTCAATGAAATTATGCAAGCCGTCTTAAATTTCAATCATGGGCTTACTCGAACCTTCTTAAATCATCTATTATAAAAATAATTGTATTTCATGTTTCTCCACAACACATACAATCACTAAATACTATACATAGCAAAAACACCTTAAAAACAAAACATTATATTAGTCCTACGTGGCACAAGGCCAATTTAATTTTCATCGATTTAAACAATATTCTTTCTGTTATATAGCGGTTCATAGCACAATAGTTATGGAAACGACAAATACACTATTATTATTATTACATTATTCAATACATCAGTAAAATACATATTAGACTCTTTGAAATAATGAAGTTCCAAACGATCATATTTATATATAGACACTGATTTAAAGATGGCGTCGCTTTTTTCAACATCTAGCGTTTCTTTCGTTTTTTCCCATTTTCCGATGTAAACTTTAACCAACTTCACCGATTAAAACGGATGTTTTCACAGTACGAAATTATAGGGATATGTAGAGATAGAGATAAAGACAGACAATGACAAAGGGAGTATACATGTGCACAGATTAAAGATGGCCTGGGCTTCCTTAACTATTGGAGGCTAAGAGATAGACGCCTTAATTTTCCTTCTTTTCTTTTGCTGATGTACCATTTTAATAATTTCACTGATTAATACGCATAACAAACAGCATTATCAGAGTTTTAATAGTATAATTACTGAACCTCTTTTCACTAGTATATTAGTGAGTGAGTTCAGTAGACGATCTCTGATCCGTCGTCTAAATAGAACTTCATAAATGATCTCTACTTCTACCCCTCTCTTATTGGTTTCATGAATTACGTCATTAGCCTTTTGTGACGTCGCTTACTGCGCACATTTATTATTTATCTCTCAGTTGTAATGGATGGTGCAGTCATTTATTGACTCCATACTACTGTTTAAATTGATAACGTCACAAAACGATGACGTCACCAAGTGTGTACGCGGACAAACAAACAGACAACAAACAAGATTCTGAAAGTTTTAGAGGTGTATACTTGACTTCCAGGAGTCATGACGTTCGTCTTTTGGGTCAAGGGTTGTCTAAATAAAAAAATATTTCTTCCAGCCCTCTCTCTACTATTCTGGATAATCCACCATGTCTGCATTAATAGATGCATTTATTAGGGTCGTAAAATGTGTTTAGGACATATAAATAACAAGATGACAAACAAGATACACAGAGATTTAGTAATATATAAATTGATAATAATAAAAATAATAATAATAATAATAACAATAATAACAATAATGATAATAATAATAATAAGAAGAAAGAGAATGAGAAAGTAGAAGTAGGAGATAAAGAAGAAAAAGAAAAAAGAAGACTAAAAAAGAATGAGAAATTAGAGAAGAATAAAAAAGAAAGACAATGAGAAAGTATGATAAAGTAGAGAAGAAGAAGAAGAAAGAGAAGAAGAAGAAACGAGAGGAGAAGAGGAAAAGAAAATACTTAAAGAAGAAAACACAACAACACAATAAACATGTGATAAACAATTTCCAATAACGTCAGTTTTCTTCGCAACATAAACTAATAACACGTGATATTAATGAAATATGGCTGCCGAGATATTTTTTGGAAATAAAAAAGATTTAACGCCCGTCATCGCAAAAGATTTACAATCGAGCAAGTGGAAGGCTCATCTTTGTTTGTGGGCCTTAAATCTGTTTCTTTGGATTCCACGCGACTTAATGGTTAAACATTAACTATTTTATAATGGCCATCTATTGGCGTAGTGGATACCGACGCAAACTGACCGTTTTGTAATACTGTCAGATCCATTGCACAACTTTCACTGTGATATTGGGTCAGCTCTTCTTAGAAAATTGGTAAAATAAGATGAATCCACATCGTCATGGAAACCGTATCTGCAATAAATATTAACGATAAGTGTTAATCATAAAAAAATCCAAAATTATATTTTAAGCCAGATTTTTCTTGGGCAAATAATAATTTGTTTTCAGCAATTTGTTTCATTATGAACAAATAATAAAATCAAACATTTTTATAAAAATGGAATCTTTTTTATTTAAGAAATATCTTTTGAATAGTTTAATTCTTAATTATTACCCAAGTATAACTATATTACACAGAAACAAACAATTATTAATAAAAAATAAATTTGAACTAATTTTTTTCAATGATAAAAATTCCGCCTAACGCTATGTTGCCTAAAATAGTTGAGGATTTTATTTGGATTACCACTGGTTAGAAATTTCAGATACGGCGGCCATGATGAAGTGAATACTTTCTATTTTACCGAAAATTGGTCCTAAGAAAAAATAATCGGTGAAACAAATGCTAATAACTGAATGAAAAAATTTCAAAAACATTCTAATTTATACGAAAGAAAGAAGAATGCATATATATTCCTTATCCTAAGGCTGAGTTAACCAACCTTTGTTTCCTCAAGGCTTTATTCATAATATTTTAATCCAACAAAAAAATTCTAAATTGGGCTTAATCAGGTTATATTTAAAAATAAAATTGTTGTAAATAGCGGTACATTGCGATCATTTCACCTAGTGAGCCATCTTATACTAAGAGTCTATGAATATCTTCCTCTATCAAGGTTACATGTTTGATCACCGCTTTTAGTTTATACTGCATCGATTGATAAAACACAAACAAAAATACCAACACACACACTTTTTTAATCTCTCACTTCTTTTCACTCTCTCTCTATTTCTCTCTATTTATTAACAGTCAAATGTGACAAACAGAAGGAAATATCACCACAGTCGATAATAATATTAAATCCATAAAAAATATCTCAAGAAAGCCTAGATGCTTGAAACGCGTTATAAAATTATAAATAATATTTGAAAAAAAGGTTTTTCATATTTACCAATGATGGTAGCCTCACTTCTTTAAATACACACAAACACACACACACACACACACACACACACACACACACACACACACACATATATATATATATATATATATATATATATATATATATATATATATATATATATATATATATATATAACACAATAAACGGCAACAACTAAGTCAGTTTTTAATGTAGAGAAAATCCAGTTCCCTCCAAAATGGAGCACTTTGGATTGGGACAAAACTTTAAATTGGCTCAGTTTGGAAACTTATTTTTGAAGTCTTACGTCGCCCTCATGGGGAAGCAAAATGGAATATTACTCAAGTCCGCCGATTTAAAAAAAATATCTTAAAATACACAGCACGAAAAATAGACTCGTCTATGTTTATTAAAACGTATTGTAAAAAAACACGCTATAAGCTTTTATTTTATTATGTATTCTTCCCCCAGTGGCGAGGCAAGTAAATGATAACACGAAAACATTTTAAAACGAGTATTCTTTAACGTTTTGTTTAATTTTACTCGTTTTCAATACATTTATTTATTATAAAAAAGTTTCGTAAATAAAAAAAATACGCACCGTGCATTAAAAAATAAGTATATACTATGTATGCCCCGTAATATAAATATCATCATATTTGAAGGGTGTACACATTTTTAAGAAAACGCTTATAGAATCTTGAATAAAACAAGAAACGTTATTTAAAAAAATATATATATTTATTAAATGAATTAAATCATTTTTCATAAATATATGTCTCTGAGACTTTCGCCGTCATACGGTCTTAGCGAATAGTTATTTACTTTTTTTCTTTTTCTTCACCTCATTTTCTGTAATTAAGAGACTAAGACAAAACTTTTTCAAAGGAAAATGCGGATGGGAAACATGACTGAAAACGAAAATCAACAAACTACGTGTATAAGGCAAAAAGGAACAGAAAACAACGAAAGATAAACAATATGGCTGACAAAAAATGGATGACGAACTAAAACAAAGGATACTAGCAAAGGGGGGAATAGTGAAACAGAATCAATAATGATAGCTGCTAATGGTATAAAGATAAACCAGCTTGCATTCGAAAATGAAAGGTATATAATACATGTTTAAATAAAAACGTAATAATAAACGAAGCTAAAAGGCTAGACCTAATAATAGTCTACAAGAGGGGGGAAACCTGTCAAATGATATATTTCGCAGTCTGAACTTGTAGCAGGTTTAGGTTGAAGAAAGCAGTACATTTACTGTGGCGGACAGATGGATCTGAACCTGAATCGAACAGTGAAATTTGCCCGACCTGTCGTATTTCCACCATAAAAAAGTTCGCCTTTGCCTGGCGTATTGTTTGAAAATAAAGAAATATCGAAATGATAGGATAGAATTAACGACCTATAAAAACGGAACGACTGGTTATTGCACAGCAATACGCAAATCCACGTCAATAAGAAAAAGGTGAACGCACGAATTATCTCATTAGTTAAATTATCTCAATAAACTAATGAGAACACAATTAAAGCATATAAAATATAAAATACCACCACACACAATTTTAGCGGCTGTTTCGAACAGCTTGGAGGAAATTGGAACAAGTGTAAATATTGAGGCTATATAAACCAAAGCACTGTTGGAAACAGCATGCATATTAACCCATTAGTGCACTATGTTTTTATTTTCAAATTATTACCCAAACTCTTTTGTAATTACATTATTTGATGCTTAATATGTACTTTGAAAGATTTACTTAGATTTATAGTATTGTTACATGATTCATTTATACATTATATAAATGTGGGTTAGTTATAAGGACTACTTACAAACACATCTTTGATTGAATAATACATGAAACTTATTGTATCCTTCCACTCTTGATTTTCACAGCATGTTTAAAACCTAGACATCAGTGTTACCAATACGCATCAGAAAGTAAGTGTAATATTTGAAAGACACTCCAATCCTTATGACTAACCATTGACATCTCTGAAAAATACAGATATTGTTAACATATAGTAGCTTATCTTTCTCGTCCTAAAAGAAAGGACGATGGACGCTAATAGGTTAATAAAATAGACTGAAGTTTATTTGTACGAAATATGGTGTGATTGCAGAAAGAATACACCTTAATAATGTACTTTTATTTCGATTTAACCTAATTATTTTCATTAATTTATTTCCAAATATTCATTTGCAAATACAATATTATATTTAAGCAAAATTATTGTATACAATTTACTTGAATTTATAGGATAGTAAGAACATTCATGTATGGTCTATATTAAAATGTATGTTGGTCATAAGGACCACTTACCAAAGGTTTTGTGATTTGATAATAGATGAAACTGATTGTCTCATTCCACTCGAGATTATCACAGTATACTAAGAAGTTGAACATCAGTGTTATCAATATACATCAGACAGTAGGTGTAATATTTAGAAGACACTCCAATCTTTCTGACTAACTATAGATAGTTTTAAAAAGTAAAGATTTTGCTGAAATATGGTTAATTATCATGCTAGTTCCAAAAAAGACAAATCATGAGTACAGAAAGCAATGTATCACTGACCACCACAGGCAATTTCAATAGAATGGCGCTGGGGCCGAACAAAACTAGAGGAACAGTGGTAGCATATTTAGACAAATCTAAGGGAGCTGAGACTAATTGGGTAAATGTGTACGTAAAATACTATAACATGACAGTCAATAAAAAGCAAACTAACTCGCTGTTGAACCAACCGTTTGCTACCGAACGATGTGTCAATATATCGTCAAAGGATATCGAAAAACCAAAGAGGGATAGCACCATCTATAACTTGATCGCGAATGTACGGAGACTACTGAAACCAAGTACAACATGTCTGTCTTAAAGTTTAATGTGAACAAATACTTGTCGAGCCGTCCTGTTTGATAATCAAGTCTTTTTAATAAATATTCTGCAATTCCACCCTTTGTTTCCAAGTCTGTCATGACGGCGATCATCAACCAACCAACAATCCTTTTAACTCTTACTCTCGAGTGGTTTCTGGGCCTTTATGAGCGGTGAACCATCAGTATATATATATATATATATATATATATATATATATATATATATATATGATGTATTTTATGTAATTATTTTTATTGGTGATCGTAGCGTTCGTTGTTATTTTGCTTACTATTATTTCGATTGTCTCACTTCCTAAGTGATTAAGATGCAGGCAATTGCATTATTAGTCGCCCTTAACTTCATGGGACGTATTATTTCGTTAATATATATATTTTTATTTAGTAGAAAATGGTAGTTTGCTTGAAGCATTGCTGGGTATAGTAGTAGTAAGTTTTTGAAAGTTGCATTGCCCACAGCCTTTCAAAAACTTACTACTAATATTTTTATTTATTTCATACGTACATAAAAGTAATCAATGTACACGTGTTTCTGGCTCACAGCCGTCATCAGCATGGCTAACTTAGACAGAGATCGAACCTTCGATATTGATGTCTAAATAAATAATATATATATATATATATATATATATAGGAGACATATTGTTACTAGCATTCAACGGACGAACTATATGAGCGACAATATTGGTAAACGGCTGTTCCGAGGAAACTAAGTTAGTTACAGCTATATGTGAATAGAACGGTAAGTATTGAACATTTTGGGATACTTACTGTCACTCAGATTTAAAAGAAAGACAGCGAGAAATAACTGGCGCGAATTACTGTTATAGCTTCGAGTGGCAATGATGTAAACATGCACAAAGCTGCATGTTTAGTGCGGTGCATGGATGCATGTTATAGACGGCAGGCCTGCAATTGGAAAAAATGTTACGAGAAAATACTACACGGGAGGTTTGCTAGAACATTTTAATAATCATGTATACATGGATACAATAAACTAGACTAATTGAGATCGTACAGTATAAATGTCTATTCGAAAAAATAGACACCCTGATCAGTAAGATTGTATGTCCACTGATAAAACAGCCGATCATTTTCAAGTGGTGTTCTTTGGCGGCCTACCCCAGATGAGAGCAACATCTATTCTATCAAAACGGACAAAAGATATTAGTGTGTGTCTCTGTTGGACGGAAAGACAGAACAGCTTTACGTGAACGGACTAGTTGTGATCGGTTGGAAAAGATGTTTGTTCTATCGTCTATTCGAGAAACTAATATCATTGTAACTTGTTAAAATAAAACGTTGTAACTTGTTTTAAACTTAAGTTGTGAATTTGTTTTAAAAGAAATTCCTTGTGTCACACAGTGACCGAGACCGTATGCATGGCACTTAAGTCAGTGTCGAAATCAAGCTCCCAATTCGGATGAAGACAAGGAGAGGGCGATCACAACCTGTGCTCTGAAAGCACACAGAAAAAAGTTTACAAATTAATACAAAACCTTTTAGAAAGAACAATAGTTTTTTCATAATAAAGCGTATATTGCAAATATAAGGAGAATTTTAATGAAAAGAACAATATATGATGGAATTAAATCATCTGACAGCCTATTAGCCATCACTCCACAGGGCTAAACTCGAGGAATTGGTAATGACCAAAAGATAAACACTTGGGAGGGAAAATAAATAAAAGCAATGAAGTAAAAATGACAATACAACAACAAAACGCACTACTAAATAAAAGTAATCACGAAATTACATTAGGTCCCAGGAAATACACATTCTGTTTAAAGAAAGACCGTTGCCAATGACTTTCAGATGGTACAACTAGTGTGATTTCCTTAAGATAGAACATAGATCACCGTTGTAAGCAAAGGCTCCATTTTTAATCAGATGCTACGCAATGTCAGACCCAGATGTACAAACGAAATTATCCAAATGTTATAACTGTCCACTACAACTTTTACAAAGCACATATTAATGGATTCTGCTCTCTAACCTCTGACTCCAACTTCCTATATAATCAGCTTCGCGCTGACACTTAATAAATAACCGAATTGCTATGATGAGGGGGAAGAATACCCTTGAAGATATATATCAGCAAAGCTTTATTGGAAAAAAACAATACGTTTATTGGCAGAGAAATAGAAATGTTGACCATATTAGATGTATGTTTAAAATATCAGGAACTGACATTGCCAATAACATTTAAAATAATAATAATAATAATAATAATAATAATAATAATAATAATAATAATAATAAAAGGAGGATGAGAATATCGAGGTGGGACAGCACACACCAGACTTCCACTGGAAGAGTGCGGAGAGTGCTGGGACCTTGGGGAGGCTTATTGCCACCCACATCCTAGAGAAGACGAATGGTTCTTACCAGCGAGGAATCAATCATAAGCGATTGTTGCGATACCGCAAGGTCATTTGCGGTGGTTATCGAAAAGAGGTGCAGAGTATTAGAAATCTGGGGAGATTTCTTGTCACTCAGACTCCAGGGAACATCACCGGTTATTATCAGTGAGCGATCACTGACAATGAATTGTATGAGAACTCCTAGAATAATAATAATAATAATAATAATAATAATAATAATAATAATAATAATAATAAATTATGGCCAAGGAAGATGGTAAGACGGAGGAAGGATGGAACTAACTAAACGTCGACTGGAAAAGTACTGGGACCTTGTGGAAACCTATTGTCACCCAACCCCAGAGAAGGCCAATGTTTGTTTTAGTGAGTAATACATGGTAATGTGCTGTTGCAATAACGCAAATTCACTTGCAAAGTGATTATCAACGGTTATCGAAAGAGGTTGAGATTACTGGAAATTGGGGAGACTTGCTGTCACTCAGAGAACAGGAAACACCACCGGTTATTGTCAGTGAGTAATCAATGATTATGACCTATGTGAGCACTTGTAGTGAGTTGATACTACTACTACTACTACTACTACTACTACTACTACTACTACTATTACTACTACTACTACTGCTACTACTACCACAACTACTACTACTAATAATAATAATAATAAGAATGATAATAATGATGGTTGATAATAATAATAATAATAATAATAATAATAATAATAATAATGATTTTATTTTTTTAATTTTATTTTATATTTTATTTTTTTCGTAAATGTATCTTCATGTATGTGTGATAGTGCACCTTGAACTTCATGAAAATGAGAGAAACACTATCCCTGTGAGAGGATAACAGGTAAACTGGGCCTGGCGTTGCTACAAACATCAAACCATGATAAATGTCTATAAATAACAATAAACGCTGTGAGACTCAGAAAAGTCTGAGTGTCATGATGGGTAGGTGGTCCCTCGATGGCCAACATTGGTACCCGGTCCACATCTTTCGAATGTTGGCTCCTTTAACTTTAGAAACAAGACCACGGACAAAAAGAAAACAGGTAAGTAACTCATCAAATTCTAGGTATGATAAGAACACGGACCAAACACAATAAAGAAAGAATGAAAAGAACAAACCAAAAAAGCCATAGAAAGAAATGGACCACAAAAGAGAACAGACTAGTAATGGAATGCTACTACAAAAGAGGATACCGGAAGCGAATGAAACATCTATGCGACATTTCTACTGACACCCATACAACGGCACAAAAGATAGCAGATAAAGTAAGACAAATACTCAAGAGAGGGTGGTTCTTGGAAATGGAATTAACAGAAATCAAAAAACAGATAAATGGCATGGCAGATCAATACACACCACTTGGCGAAAACTCCCAGGAAGAAGACAGGAAAAATATTAACACAGAAACTGAATAAGACGAAGACGACGAAACTATAGAACTATCTTAGGAAGAAGCAAGAGAAGTGGAAAACATCAAACGATTAATGTCCGAGATCAAAACAAAACTTCCATCCTTAAAGAACGAAGATTGGAAGAAGTCAAATGTTGAAACAGAGAAAGTAAACAGAGTACTCACGTACATCCCAACAGGCACTATCACAGACCTTAACAACTCGATATATGCGGGGTCAAAATCAATAAGTATGAAACTAAAAAGAGAAAAAATGGACAGACGAAATCCGGATGGGAGATCAGACTGGAAACCCAGATCACCGAACTTACAAAGGAAGCTAAAATCGTACACAGGATGAAGGACAACTGTAGACGATAGAAGAGCAGAAATCTAATTCGCAAAGAAAGACTAAATAAGAAACACGAAGAACTAAAACAAAAGATAGCAGCAGAAGAAGGAAGATTAAGACGATACAGTTACAAATCGGAACAGTACAAACAGAACAGGACCTTTGAAAACAATGAAAGCTACTTTTACAAAAACGTAAACGGAGAAAAAAACAACAACAGAACAACCGAACCCGACAGAAACAAAACATTTCTGGTGCAAACTATGGGAAAAGGCTGAAGATCACAACAATAGTGCTAAATGACAGAAATACAAGACTAAAGAAAATAGCAAACTGGAAAACACCAGGTCATGATGGAATACATGCGTACTGGTTCAAAATATTCACGACCCTACAAATTCAAATATGCAGACAAATGGTACAAACATAAACCAGAAACAGTACTGGAAAACGAAAAACACAAACTCCTCCGGTATATCGATATAAAAAGAGATAAACTCATACAAGCAAGGAGGCATGATGCTATTATAATCAACAAGAAGGAAAAATTGAGAAAAATTGTACATTTCGCCGTTCTAGCAGTCCACAGGGTGAAGATCAAAGACATTGAAAAACGAAACAAATACACAGAACTAGCCAGAGAATTAAAAGGAATATGGAGCATCAAGAAAGTTAGTATAATACCAATAATCGTAGGAGCACTAGCAACAATCCCTAAACGCCAGGATAAAAGACTGGGAGAAATTGGAATCAAAGGGACGATCGAAGCCATACAAAGGACGGCAATGATGAAAACAGCTGCAATTTTAAGGAAAATCCTTGAATGCGGAAACCAGCCCGCATGAGCTACAAAGGGTAACTAGTCACAAGGAATTTACAACGGGGAAAAATCAAAACCACCCGAAAAATACCACATCACGAACCTATGAACAGAAACTGCAAGAAACATCACTTCATAATCTCCCCCCTCCCCCCAATCAATTACACCGGCCTCAGCTAACACGACTTAAAAATGAACCAAGGAATAGTAATTACAAGAAATACTATAAGCTCTTCCCCTTCCCTCCAGAAAAAATTAAAAAATAAATAAATAAATAAATTAAAAATGATGCTGGCCTAGGCTGACACCAGACAAAATATTTGTAGAGGGTCGAGGAGGATCAGAAGACCTAGGAGAGACAGCACAAACCAGACCCCCACTGAAAATGTGTGGCGAATGCTGGGACTTTGGGGAGGCTTATTGCCACCTAAACGCCAGAGAAGACGAATGGTTCTCACCAGCGAAAACTCAATGGTAAGAGGCTGTTGCGATACCACTAGGTTATTTGCGGTGGTTTTCGAAAGGAGTTGAAGATTACTGGACATCTAGGGAGGCTTGTTGTCACTGATTGTTGTCGGTGAGCAATCACTGACGATTATCTGTGTGAGAACTCCTTGTGAGTACAACTGATAATAATAATAATAATAATAATAATAATAATAATAATAATAATAATAATAATAATAATAATAATAATAATAGATTGAATATATCCATGTTTTTTCTAAAATAAAATATACAGCTTGGTATATCAGATGATATAAAAATATGGCTACGAATTTAGTTATGGCCTATTCATTTTTGTTTAAAAACATCAATTTTTAAGATACTGAAAAATCAATTATTACTTTTTGAAAATACAGGTTTACTCCCCAAACTTCAACTCATGAAACCATTATCAAAAATCACACTGTTTTCTGCAATCAAATCATAATTGGTACAAATAAACTAAATTATATGCCTGACTTACCCACCAACTTTCAGTCAGAAATCTCCAATAGTCTTTCAGTTAAAGAGAGCACTAGAGTTAAAACCAGGGCAGTGCTAAAAGAAAAGTTAGTCAGCATTATTGACAGTTTTGCAAGGCGCATCCAAGTGTGCATATTTAGTGTTTATCATTGAACGGCGTTACAAGAAATTCTGCTGAAAATTCATGAGTGTAACTTTGTGGACAAGTTAAACATCAGTTGAAGTTGATTTGTACCAACCATGCTTGCATTTAAAAAAGAAGAATATGATCAGCCCCAACCAAAGATCACACAGGAATAAATTGACCTCAGAGGAAAAAGGACGTGTAATGAGCTATTAAAAACGCAACCGCCACACTCCTTTGCACATATATAACATTATCCCAAAGTTATGACATCGATTTTCCAAAAAAACCGTACAAATATATATATATATATATATATATATATATATATATATATATATATATATATAGAGAGAGAGAGAGAGAGAGAGAGAGAGATAGAGAGAGAGAGAGAGAGACTGATAGAGAAAAGGAGATAGAGAAATAGATAGATATATAGATATAATAGTATAGTATCTGAGTGGTTACTGTTTATGGTCCGATAACTTGTAAATATCGTACGGCTTCTTTCTTCAACTTATATGCAATTGTGCTCATACCAGTTTTTTTTATAATGTTTAACCTTGTACACAGCGTCCCGCTATGACTCGTTTTTAATTACGTTGGTGTCATTATACAGCAGCATTTTTATGTTCCATTTAGTATGAATTGTGTTTGACAGGTTTTTTTCTTTTGATTTTAAGAAAATAATTAGTGGTTCGTCTTCTTTTATTCATCAAAGAGCCGAATGATATACCAATACCATGAACCCATTCTTGCACTGGTAGTCTAGCAGATAAAGTATAAGCTTAGTTACGAACATCCTAAGATTGAGTATTGCGGATCACATCTGAGGAGGTGCCGCTCAAAGTACGTTTTCTTGCCTCGACAGAGTACAAAATTGTCTTTGGAGTCAAGTGGAGGTTGATCCCATTTCTTCCCTACAATTTATTTCTCACAGAAGATACGTTGATAGTCTTTATCGATCTTTACTTCCATGGTAGTTGCTCGACTGAGCTCCAATCTCTAATTATTCCTACTAAGACATTCACAGCGAGAACTTACTTATCTACCACTACAACAAAGAACTTTTCTTCTTCTTCTGTATACATGAAAGCAAACGAGACTTCCATGAACAGAGTTTCTTTCCAAGAACTTTCCACATGTGTAACATAATATAACGGGACTGCTTTATTGCTGACTACAACATGGTCGTCTTCAAGTCCAATGTCAACAAATACCTGTCGAAATAAATGATAAAATTCTGCACTTTTTAATTATCGTTTCCAATACTCTCATAGTATTATTCATCATCCAACTGATCTCTGTAAGAAGACACTTGCCATAAACCCTTCCTATAATTAATGAAACTTTAGAAGGGTTAGCACATCTTAGAAAACATTAGTAAGTATGTGCTAACTCTTCTCTTCAAAAAATGCGCCAACCACGCATAATCACATCGGATTTTCACTTTCCTAAAATCATTAATAAGATCGGGCGTTCACTTTGCGATATCCACGAGTGGGCAACACCTTGAGGTTAATACCAGCAAACTGAAAAAAAAAACACTAAGAAAGTACTCTTTGAAAAAGGCGCGTTACACCGAAAGTCTCAGATATGTATTTAAACAATATATATATATATATATATAAATGTTCTCTATAAGATTACTTGGTATTCTAAAATCTTCAAATAATAAAACTTTGTTAATCGCATTCATTATTTTTTTAATAAATGGTCACTACATATAAAGGCCGAATGCAACTCGAGGATAAGAGTTAATGAGATAGAACGATAGCAAGTTGAAAAGTGAAGAACCTTATTTGAGGATTGAGGGTGAATAATGGAAGGAACTAAGTTTGGTTAATGTGAGGACGGTATATGACAGAGATCGTTTGACATTAGATTCAAAGACGATTATATTGCAGTCTACAAGTAAGCAGTTCTGCGATTATGTGTTCTGAAGACAGAAAACCCGTGCGAATAAGCTGTTTCAGTCCTCTCATTATATTCTTCAGAATTCAACTGACAATCTATTTATCCGATTAATCCTTATCCTCGAGTGGCTTTAAGCCACGATAAATGGTGATTTATCAGCATAATAATAGAAAGGTGCGTTTAAACACCAGTTTGTCTCCTAATTTGAAAAGCACTATTTCAGAATTCATTGTGTCAATTAAAATTCTTCATTATTTTTTAAATTTTATTTTGAACTTTTTACTTCAGAGTTTTCTACCTTTGCTTTTGTTCGTTGAAACTTTTTGCCAGTTCCCAACTTTATCTGCAACTTGTTAATTAGTCAGTCTATAGGCAATGTTCTAATGTTCTATTGTCCTTTGAATTCTTGTCTCATTTTTTAATTCCTTGTTATATTTGTTTCTTTTCTCCGCGTGTTCAGGTTAATGACTAAAATGTCGTTGAAACGACTCAAGTGTTTCTTGAAAAGTAAAATCAAGTTTTCTTGGTGAAGGCAAAAAATAAAACAAAAAAGTTGACCGAAAGGAAAAACGAAATAGAAAAGGGTGAAAGGAAAAAGTAGATCCTAAGGTAATCCACACAATGCGATAGAAAACCCAAGACTCGACGCACAGGAACAAAACAAAACCGGGTACACTTCTTCAAGAACACTAGCACACGAAATCAATTACCAGCAGTTCATGAGATATGAATCCTCACAAGGTATACGCGTGTGACTCTTTTGCGATGAGGCGTCAGAACAATAGCTGATAGGTGACACATTCTCACAAAATACTACAAAAGGCCGGTTACCGGAAGAACGCTTCATCGACAATGCGCGTCCATGAACACTTATGGTCAACACACATAAAGCTCGATATTATATCACATCTGATGCCAAAATTATTTTTACATAATTTGTATATTAATAAAAGAAAACTGCTAAATTAGACAGCTTATTCAATCATTATTTTGGAGATGTAGAATCAAATATGTACTGGCACTAGCAGTTTTCGCCTTGCGTTATAAAAGCATAGTCTAAAGAATCCAACTCAAGAAACTGTCATTGACTATGCTTAATTGAGTCTATGCCTCCCTCCCCCCCCCCACACACACATATATATATATATATATATATATATATATATATATATATATATTTGGAGAGTTTACCAAGATATTCTTTTCTTTTTCTTTTAGAGAGGATTCATCACAACGAAAACATCTTTTATTTTATTATTTATTTATTTTATAAAGCAATAATTCCCTACACGTGTTTCGCTACCTAGCAAGGTGCTTGTTAGGCAGTTCATCAGAGGAGATACACACCTAAGATATTGACCTCAACAACTGACAATACTCCCCATTAGTTGCCCAAGTTGAAATCAGTTAAGAAAGAAGAAAAGGAAAACAAGTTCAAAAGACAGCTCAAACAACTCGGTAATATGTGGTATCCGTGATGCGCCCCACAAGAATCAAGTTCAGTGCAATCCAATATATATATATATATATATATATATATATATATATATATATATATATATATATATATATATATTAGCGTTTATTGATTTAACAATACATAAAATTTAGACTTCAAAAACATGTTCATTTCAATAAGAATTTATAATATTTTTAAAACAAATCAATCAACTTATTCATAATAATTTATATACCGATATGCTAACATATTCTTTTGTTTAGAGATTGAGTTATGTTTGAAAAATCTACTTTAATTTTTCTAATAAGTTGCAAATGTCAATTATAAAATTAACTTACTAAGTGACAGATCTCCTACTACATTTACGACTATTGTTCTCATCAATCACTTTCACTGTATGTTTCACCCTTGTTCTTATGTTTACGGTATCTATCACTCTCTTTTCTATCACTCGCTTTATTTGTTTACACTCAAAGATAATAAAGCTGAGTTGGCATATTCCATTATAAACAAAAGCTAATATCATAACAAGTGGTAATACTATTTCACCCGTTGCTGACGAAGAAAACGCGGAAAAAAAGAAAGATATATAGCGAGCAGAAAGGGAATGATTTTGTATTGTGTCCTTTATTTAAAAAAGATCTGACTTTGAAAACTCATTTATTCCAGTTGCACCTAATGTAAACCAATCTCAATCGATAACACAACGGTTCAAATTTGTATAGTATATATATATATATATATATATATATATATATATATATATATATATAATCAAGCCAAGGTAAACATCCACAAGATAGGAATCCAAAGAATTTCAACCGGGCTTATAAAAAGTGCTCAATATCAAATAGAGCTTATATATATATATATATATATATATATATATATATATATATATATATATATATATGTATATATATGATTATTTTTTATTCATACAGACATGTACAAAATCCGCGATACTGGCATGCCGATGTTATCGATCAACAGCTGTTAGAAACTGAGATCTCATCAAGGAGAGTTAGAATCCGATAGAATCCGATCTTTACATCAGATCATATTTGTTTCTTCTTAAATATGATCTGAAGTAAAGATCGGATACATATGTACAGCGAGTTTTGTTATTATTACAGAGAGAGATTCGGCCGATGTAGCGTCCGATATTTTTAGTGTGATTTTAAAGTACTATCGTATTATTGTATTTTAAAGAGAACGTATTGTATTGAAGATTACAATTATTTTTATGCTAAATGAGTTAAAGAGATAATAATAAACTTACCACGAAAAGAATCTATTCTCAGGATTTCTACACAGCAGCTTATATCATTTTAAATCCATTTTCATCATTAATAATTTGTCGCATTTTAATTAGTTAGGTGCAATACGATTATTCTACATACTAATGTGATATACAAGTACTTTATCTTTTAAAAATATATACATATTTATCCGAAGCTGAAATAGACAGAGGCACGTTGAAATCTGATTTTATATATGTCGTAAGCTAATGCTGTTGTTTAGATCATTATTAAAAATTGCCCTTACTTGAAAAATATTCATAGTCGGAAAAAGTATATTCTAAGGAAGTAAATCGAATTACATTTTCTTATGCTAAAGAATTTTGGTGGGACGATCCACCTGAAGAACTGGCTATTCAGAACGATTTTTTTTATTTTATAAGAAGGAACTTATCAATGACACACATCGTGAAATAGACACATTTTACATAACTATATAGATACACCGACTATTTATTGAAATTTAAAAAATTAAATAGCGTAATTTACTAAAATGTACATTTGAAAATAATTTTAATGCGATTAGGCGAGGTAAAATGTAACTATGACTCAACTAAGAAAAAGCGCGTTTGACCGCATGTCTAATCAGGATTAAATATTTTCTTCCCTTCTAACACTACAGTACGTAGTCAGTACGTCTCGTTTTATTCGTCACGTAATCAACACTTATCCACGCTTTACCGACATGTTAATAACTTTGGTACTTTTTATTAGTCCCCCGATTTATAAAATCGGGGGACTTATGTTTTGAGGCATATCCGTCCAGATTTTTCTCTGCAACCATCTATTGAATTTCTCTGAAATATTGCATGCAGTTGTAACTTTAGTCAGGTTAGAAAGTGACATTCTCCGATTTTTGAAAAAAAAAATCTGGTTAGCCCCCCCCCCCCCATCCCCCAGGGGGTCAACAGGTCCCGAAATGACAAAAAATGACATTTTTTGACTCATAACTTTTCATCCATCCTTTCAATTTCTCTGAAACTTGGCCAAAATTTGGAGGCAATTGTTCCTAATAGAAAATAAGTATTGCTGACATTGGAAAAAAATCTGGTTCGCGCCCCATGATGTAAAACGCCTCCAAAGTGGCAAAAAATGGCCGTTTTCTCCCATAACGTTTGATCCATCTATTCAATTTTTCTGAAACTTGGACAAAATGTAGAGGCAATTGTTCTGGATATAAAATGAGCATCCTTGACCTCAGAAAAATTCTGGTTCGCGCCCCCAGGGGGTCAAAGGGGGGTAAAAAATGCCCCAAATTGCCTAAATTTATTGCATTATACACTCGCCACATCGAGTCACATTCAGAGGGGGACTACGCACGCGCGGCTTGTTATATGTAAATTCAAGAGTTAAAATGTTGAAAATATTTGTGCTATTTATAAGAAAAAAAATTATTAAAAAGAATATTATATCTACCTTAGATAATAAGGTAGCGGATTTTGTGGAAATACAAATATATTTATAACATAACATAGTTTTTAAGTATATGATGTTAATTTACATGTAAACATGTTGGAAATACTGTTTCGTTTTAGTAAATCAATTTTAAACACATGTGACGAACATTAGATATGTCGGGAACACATGCAGACGTTAAAGAGGTATTACAGAAAAATGCCCCTTTTACTCTTTTGTGTTTAGGCACTGTAATGACTAACGAGAACAGACGTAACTTGGGAAAGCTTTATTCAGCACACAATGTCGGTACAGTATTAGTGCTACTATTTATAGTGGTTAGTAGAAGCAGGAGAGTTCTCCAAAAGGGAGATAAGTCAGAGTAAGGAAAATTACTCGTAATTATTCATTACTTTTACTCTTTTGTGTTTAGGCACTTCCTTGACATTGTTAAACGAGACACATTTCTAAATTTGTAGAGAAAGAATAAATGGAAATATGGTTAACCGCTAAATCAAGCGTATATGAACATAAACTTAATCAGAAAAATCTCTGAGGCTAAGTTGAGCTTCTATTTATCTTCCTCCCACAAGGTAAGATGTGACGCAAGGTCGAGAAAGTGGAAAAGAACCAGCGCCCGAGAATTTGAGCACTCTGGCTGTTTAAAAATTGCTTGGGCAACCCCGTCGACATTCCCCGGTAGGGGCGCCTCAGGAAGTAAGCAATAAACTTACTCCTCCCCAAAGAGAGGAGGCAAAGCCTGGGAGGGTGCACCTCCTAGAACTGCACAGGACCGACAACCAATGGACCGGCGTAAATCCAGACCAGAGGGCTCGGACGATACCGGTTTATTAGGCGGGGTAAAAACCCTGGTTTTGAGCTGTTCTCAAATGATCCGTAACTTTATCTCATCTCAAAGAGTTGACGCTCGTGATTTTTGGAGAATCTACAATAGTGTTATTAATAGTGTCAAGTTTGCTATTCATCCTCTTTTTAATGGTCTTCGGGTTATTTCATCTTGTAAAGATAAGGCTGATCTATTTTCTCGTCTTTTTACCGACAATTATTCTCTTGATGATTCGGGTTCTGTTCTCCCTGATGTTCCATTGAAAACTGATTAGTCTCTTGATTTTGTCGTTCCCACTCAAAAGACCGTTTCTAAGTTTTTTCTGATCTTAAATAATCTGAGGCTTCCGGTCCTGATTCAATTCCTATTGTCGTTCTCAAGCTTTGTGCTCTTGAAAGTTCTTCTATCCTGTCTAAATTATTCAGTTTCTGTTTGTCTCAGTCCAGTTTCCCTTCTTGTTGGAAATAGTCCTCTGTTGTCTCTATCTTTAAAAATACACGTGATCGGTCTGACGTAACTAAGTATCGTCTTGTTAGTCTTTCCTTGTTATTAGCAACGTTTTTGAAAGGTTGGTCAACGGCAAGCTTGTTAATTTTCTGGAAAGTATGGGCCTCTTCAGTGATGTTCAGTATGGCTTTCGTAGTTTTCTTTCAACTTCTGATCTTCTGACTGTAGTAACTGAGCGTATGTGTCGGGTTATGGATAATTCAGGAGACGGTAGAGCCATTGCGCTTGACATTTCGAAGGCGTTCAACAGAGTGTTGCATTCTTCTCGCCAACACAAACTTCTGGGTGATGGTATTGGTGGTGAGGTTCTTGGCTTGCGAGTAACTTTGGACGGTGTCTCTTCAATGCTGATGATGCTACTCTCTATTGTGGTGTTTCTTCTCGACCATTTCCCTCGGATCAGTCGAAATATGCAACTGATCTGGAAGTTGACATAGATTCAGTTGTGACTTGTTTAGTTTAATACTGTTAAGACTCAGCTCGTATCTTTTAATCGTAGGTGTGCCCCTTTTCTTCCTGAGATTCTCATGGATGGCCCTACTCTTGAAGAGAAATCGACTCTGAAACTTTTTTCTTGGAGTTCATACATTAGATCAATCTCTCTTTCTGCTTCTCGTAAAGTCAGTTCTCTCTATCGCTCCAAAGAATTTCTAACACCTGAAGCGATTCTGTATCTCTACAAATCTACAATCAGACCATGTATGACTGTTGTAATATTTGGTCTAGTGCATCTTTGTCATATTTGAAGAGTCTTGATAAGGTGCATAAACGTATCTGTAATTTGATTGACCACAACCTTTCTTCTTCTCAGCACTCTCTCTCTCTTTCTCTCTCACAGACGTGGTATTGCTAGTCTCAGTCTTTTCTATAAATACTATTATAGAATGTTTCCTCTAGAATTATTTGATTTATTCTCTGCTTTTTTTGTTACAGCTCGTTTGATTCGTTGGTCTAGTGGTGTCCACTAATTTGCTGCTCTGATACCTCATGTTAATACAACTTTCCATTCCAGTAGCTTCTTTTCAAGAACTGCAGGCTTGTGGAACTATCTTCCTGCTTACTGTTTAACTCCTACCGATAGCCTTGGTCTTTTCAAGACTAAGGGCAATATGTTTATCTTATCTTTGCGATAATCATATTTCGTTCTTATTAGCTCCTTACATCAAGTGGCTTCATGCCTTGTCTGGAGCGATTTCCATGAAAATAATAACGTGTAGAGTTTAGTAATGGATAATGATAAACTATTCATGAGTAAGTAGCGATATTATTTACGCCATTATTATGGTTTTGACGTGAGTCATGTCGAGTGATGTGGGGCGTCTAAAATGCTTTCCTTCTAATCAGTTGGTGATGCGCCATGTGCCCGCAAACAATGTGACATGTGTTAGTCCACGCATTGTGAGTTAAATTAAGTATGACGAAAGTGTGCACAAGCCGTTTGATTGAACGACCCCAAGTGGGATGGGTATCGCCAGACTTCGCCAGCCACGGACACGCTTAATGATTGATATTAACCATGCACCGCTTCATACACCCACGGAACCGATTACCATTTTTTTCGCGAAGGCTTATATAGTTCACTTCAATGCGATTTAACTTCCTCCAAGTCTGACAGAAGTTATGCGAATTCTAAGCGTATTCCGTATGCAACATATTGTGTTAGAGTTACGTCAGTGTTATTCTATCAATTTCAGTAATAACTTTGGGAAAAGTTTGACTCCCTTTTTCCCCTCTTCAAATATGAGCCTCTCACCCAAAGCCCAACCATTTCTCCCAGGGGTAGAGGCGCTATTTACGTGCTAGTCTCAGAACTGTGCCGTTTGAAACTCCAGTTACTGGCAGTGTCACCCATCGCGTACAGGTTTGACAGCATATGATATTAGGGCCGAAACCTAGTTAACATGGCTTTGCTGAGAATGCAGAAGAGTCAGCATCCGTATCCGTCATTTTCTGGTGGCCTCTTCCTCACTTTTCAGGTGCAGCATCTCAAATAAATAAAGAGCATGCACCATTTCTCTTGTATGTTCTGAATCTAACCTTACCGACTTTACAGCCAACCTCTGAACCCTGCTGCTTTTTGTGTTAGGGGTTTAAACCTGCAACATCGCAGATTAACCTCCGAGGAGGACTTTATGCAGACCGGAACATCTGGCAGTACGATCTTTGTGAGTTCTATAGAGAAGGTCGACTCCTTGAAAACAACAACTCACCAGCTAGTGGCTACATAGTAGGGTACACAATACTCTGAAAGTAAAAAGGCTAGTCCTTATTTACTTTCCACCCTAGGAGAGCAGAGATAGATACGAAGTTGTTTTTTAATGTAAAAAAAATTAAGCTCCACAAAAATGGGAACACTTATTTGAAACAAAAATCGATCGAGAAAAGAATAGATACTACACTTTGATCCAAGCCTGAAGGGTGAACCTTTTATTTACCCCCTCTTACTGCAGCAAGGTTTGACTTAAGGTCGGTAGATGGGGTTTGAAAAGCCAGTGCACAAGAAGAACTATGCTCGAGCGTAAAAAAATGCCTGGGCTTCTCTGTCGACATTCCACGTTATGAGCGTCTCATGCGATTTGCAATAAACTGACCTTTTCTCAAAGCGTGCGAACGTAAAGCCTTCTAAGATAGCATAGAACTATACATCAACCCGAAAGAAGCAAGCCCACTAGTTTCAAAAGAAAATCAGACATTGTCGGGCAGGTGTCGAGGACATAGCCTCGACGTGTTAGCCATATTAATAAAAAATATATTTTCTCGCTCTTTACATACATCTGCCAAGAATAGTAAAATTAAAACCTTTACATTTCATACACTGCAGTTGCGTGTCTTCTTTATAATATATAATTAAAAAAATCCGGTAAATTTGTCGTTTTTGATTAATTATTCCCTGTGCTCAATTTGTTTTTTCTTTTTCATATATATATATATATATATATATATATATATATATATATATATATATATATATATATATATATATATTTCATGATAAATGCCAGTATACTGAAATCATATGCCCTTAGTAGGGTTAAGATGAAAATTCATATACACTAAATGTACAAAAGCAAGGAAATTCCCAAATTTTTACACTTTTATTGTCGTTAAGGGTATGACTACATATCAATCAAACAATTTAATTATCACAACACTACAGTATAACTCTCTATGCATGAGTGGATGAAGTGTGTGAGGTGCGCTGAAGAAAAATTCCTACCAGTAAAATACATAGCCCTGTTGTGCTCGCATACCCTTAATGACAATAAAAGTGTAAAAATTTGGGAATTTCCTTGCTTTTGTACATTTAGTGTATATCGATTTTCATCTTAACCCTATTAAGGGCATATGATTTCAGTATACTTGCATTTATCATGGAATGTCACTACTTTTGTAAAGGCTATGTCTCAATACAATGGTCATTTTTAAGGTTTTTTGGAATTTTCTAGAAAAACTAAGGTATATGGTAAACTGAAATTCAAATGCCATCAACTAGACCCTAGAACCTCTATCTCTGCCAAAGATCAGCTGAATCTATCAAATAGTTGATGAGATACAAGGTGGCACATACGTATACACGGATAACACAAAATCATGCCTGACCTTTCTGGATCTCTGGGTTGCCTTGACTAATGATGCTGAAATTCTACACACTTATAGAACATATCAAAAAAAAATTGTGCAAAGTTTTAACTAATTTGGTTTATTGGTTTTTGAGTTATGATTGATCAAAGAAATGAGATGTCTAGCATAGGCCGTTTTTGAAGTCTATTAAGAGATAGAGCGCTCTCGCGCCTCCCTTGATTTATATAATAACAGGCCCAGACGATCGGCGTTGCTCGGGAGAAAAATAAAATATTTAATTAAAATTTGTCAACATCCAAGAGAACGTAAATAGGTCGCATCGGAGAATATTTACCCAGGAAAAGGATTATTCTGAGTTGAACGCAAATAGAAATTGCCACAGTGTAGAGGCATATCTCCTGAACTAACCGATTTTGGAAAAGGTTACTTATTTCGGGCCGGGCTGTTAACTATCCTCTCGTCCGTCATTGAAAACAAATTCTTGTAGAAAGCATACATGTTTATTTCTATTGGTGGATTTTTGACAAAGTAAGAACTTACGTTGTGTCTAGCTCTTCCCCTCGTGGGTAGTCAAATGTGACTTAAAGTGGACAATGTGTAACGAATGCACATTTTATTTTAGGCACGTAAGATAAATATATATTGTGTAATAATTTAAAAAAAATCGATTTTGCGGGTGTAAGGGTTTTCCTGCCTATCACCCAGTACTGGTATTTACCCAGAATGTTTCTTTTTGATTAAACACTCGCTCTAGTGCTCCGGAGGATTACTTATGTTTCATTTTTCTATTTTCTTTCTTCACAAAAAGGGAATTTCTATACAAAGATACCGGGGGGGGGGGGGGAATTGAGTTTAATAGTTATTAATGAGCACCTTTAAAATTAAAAAGCACTATTAAACTCAATCCCCCCCGTTATCTTTGTATAGAAAATTTTATTTTTAGTAAGGAAAGAAAATAGAAAAAAGAAAAATGAATATTCCTTCCGTAGCACTACTGAACACACACAAATATAATTAAGGAGGCCTACAGAGCACTAAACAATTATGTCTGTTCGAAAAAAAATTATGACATTCACATTAGTTAAGAAGAAGAAAAAGAAAAAGAAGAGTACGTAACTATGACGTCGTGTTCGCAGGAATGATGCAGCAAAATTATTACATATTACATTGATTTATTTTCAAATAACTACATAATAACGTTGAATATAAAAAAACCCAGCCCATTTGCCTCCCTCCCTCCTTCGTAGCTCTTCCTCAGCCGCTCGGGGAAAAGCTGTCTTTTCATCGATTCCACTTCGTCCCATACTTCGATGTATGTTTAGGTCACTTTTAAAAAGGTCATGGACGTTAAAAAGTCATGGACGTTCGTCGATATCCTACGAACCATTTTTCGAAAAGTAGTCGTTTAAACCTATCTGGCTTACATTTTATGCACGCACGCATGCACAGATTGTAGGATCCGACAGAAGTCAACCAAATTTAGTGTAAACCCGTCACACGTTTTGGGTCATTTCTATTCGAAGAAATCGATGTTCTTTCAAATGTTTGGATATTATGCGTTTGAAAGGTTGTGGATTCAGAAAATGGCACATACGCACAGTCAAAGTATTGTAAATACATATACGTATATTGATGTAATTGTAAAGGCGATTCGCTGAATACATTTTAGCCGCCATGTTGAATAATTGAACACTATAATGAACTATGTTCGTTAAATATATTCTCTAAAAACCGGAATGAGTATAACTGTATACGTAATAAGAAATAACGTATCCGATATTCCCAAAAATCAGCGGAATTGGATATGTGCTTATATATTGTATCATGTAGTAAATTATTAGCAGACGAATAGTGAATAATAAGGGTTACGTTTTTAAATTGTAGACGTTATTTATTAGTTCCCGGTGTCGTTGGGGAGCGAGTCAGTAGTAAAGTTATAGTGGGAACACATTTTGCTACTTCTTCTATGAATTATGTTTCTAAAAGAGTCGAATATTGCGGGCCAAAAATAATATTTAGTGTTAGCTGGAGAAAATAATCACAAATTTACTATGACACGCTCGAGTGAATAAGCGTAATATAGTGGTGAGTTTAGTAGCCTATGGTGCATGTAGTTATTTTTTTTTTTATTATTCACAAAGGTAGAGCGGGAAAATCGTCTTAACTTTATATAGAAGATATATATATATATATATATATATATATATATATATATATATATATACATTCATGTAGATTTATTAAGATGTTTATTGATAAAAAATAATGAAAATGATATAACAGATACGACCGTTTAGTTCTCTGTCACATGGCATAGATTAACCCGTAAACAGTGATTAGAAAAAAGGGGGTTGTGTTTTCATCATATTGGCTATACATTTTAACGGTTCCTCTCTGAGCTACGTTATTGATTAGTATGGTAACTCGGTGAAATTTCCAAAGGTGCGCCATCTAAATAATAAGCCTTCATTTTTCATCTCTGCGTTCAATCAGAGGCGGCAATATCGTAATGCACCGCTGTTACAACGGGAAGAAAAACGGCCGGTAATAAATATAACTGATGATCGTAAAGGAGGGGGGGGGAGAGACGCACCGAAAAAGAAAAGGAAATCGGTGGAAAGATATACAATGAATGTTGACGTAAATCGCCAGCTTAGTCGATGGCCGTTTGTGCGATGGGAAATGGCTACAAATCAGATTGCATACTTAAACAGGGAAAATATTAAGCAGTCAAAAAAGATGATCGTATGAGTGAGCCAGAATGGAGATTTGCTCTGGAAACTCTTAAGTTACAAGCTTAGACTTTTAGATTGAAATGGGTGCAGCTGTTGCTTTCAGAACAGGACCAGAATGTGCACACTCATGCAGAGATACACGCAAACACACACAATCACACGCACGCGATATTTATGGCAAACCCGTGGTGTCTCTGTTCGTTTCATTTTACCGCGTCGCCATAACGGCGGCTTGGTATGACGCGATGTAATGTGGTTAAAATCAAACTCCGAAGAAAATAAGTTTCCTAGGTGCGACAAAATATAAAAATAAAAATTATCTCAGTCTAGAAGAATTTATCCTCCTATGATTGAGGACAGACCTGATACTAAACTTCGTATCGTTTATTCGCAAATAAAAAGAAAACAGTTTTACTTAAAAACAAATGCACACAAGCATACAAATAAAAAAATGGGTGAATCATTAGTTGGTAACCCTCTGGTCAACTAGATGTTTTGAATCCTTCATATAAGCATTGTTCCTTACATCATTTATCTATTACTTTTATTTCAGCAGTCACCACAATACCACATTTACTCTATAAGCTACCCTACTTAAAATATCCCAGTCGTTGAATTTAATTATTGTCTGTATATATGAGGTTTATGATTCAGATGGCGCACATTTGTAAGAATATATATATATATATATATATATATATATATATATATATATATATATATATATATAATTAACTTGTTACAAATATCCAATAAAATCAACAAAATATATATATATATATATATATATATATATATATATATATATATATATATGATTATTTTTATTTACACAGACATGTACAAAATCTGCGACACTGGCATGTCGATGTTATCGATCAACAACTATTATAAACTGAGATCTCATCAGGCAGCGTTAGAATCCGATCTTAACCATAGATCATATTTGCAAAACATATTTCGATCACAGCTATGGAAAGCACGACATATCCACGGTATTTTATTTAAACCTTCTTTTAAATGAATGAGACGCATTTAACACGCAATCAATCTAAATCACCTTAAAATATAAGTAACCGTTAAGTTGTTCATTTATCCATTTAATTAATTTATTTTTTTTACATTATCTTTTTCAATAGGCTAAATCTCTGACTTACAATTATCAAGTACAGTTTAACGCGCAAGCAGACACACAACGCTTTAACAGAAATCGTCTATGGAATCGACATATAACAAACACATATTAATCCTGCGAACACACACCCACTCACATCGTATATACAAATACAAACATACGCATATATATATATATATATATATATATATATATATATATATATATATATATATATATATATATATATATGTGAATAGATGAAAGGATAAAATAATCCGACGGTATGAAATTAAAATGGAAGAGGCAGATTACCTAAAAAGCTCAACGTTTAGCCCAAATGGACTTTGGAGCGAACGAAAGAATGCAAAAAATGACAAAGCACTTTTTCGTTTGCTCTTGACAAAGCCCATTTGGGCGAAACATTGAGCTTTTTAGGTCTTCTGCTTATTCCATTTTAATTTTATATATATATATATATATATATATATATATATATATATATATTTATATATATATATAATATGAAACTAAAAGTATACGTTTAGAAGATAGAACCTACTGTGAAATGGTTTAAGCTCAATATACGAGATAGAGCAATTATAAAATAAATGAAGGAAGAGAGATAAAGATGTACGAATGACAAATCTATTTCAACTTCGATTATTCAATGCAAAGTGTACTCGATAAAAACATGTTTATTTTTATTTTTTTAAGCCAAGGCTTTTCAAAGATTAAAATCTTCTTATCATCAGAGGAATTACATAGATGGATAAGTTGGCAGTGGAAAAGCCAAAATTCAAAATTTGAAAAAATATAAAGTAATGGAGAGTAAGAGTATGCGTGTAAAAAAATGAACTCTGTTCAGTTAATGAATGTCCGTTGATATGGTGTCCAGTGAAAGGAGATTTAAACATGGAAAAAGGGGGTTCGTGAAGGCAGCGTTGAAAATGTTCAAAATGAAGTATACCCAATAGAAAGGTGTTTAGTTCAATCGTAGACGGAACGCACTTATTCGAATGTAATTTTGAGAATTAGGGCCATTTTAAAATACATCTGTGGACGAAGAATGAAAATAGTTTTTCAGGAGTTGAGTTTGAAATGTGTATATTAAACGCAGGCAGTCGGGAATTTAAGTAGTGACTTCTATCGAGTCTAAGAAAAGCGAGAGAGCTCTGGTCGGAGACGAGGCCAAGTAAAGAAGCAGGGGAAGGGGTAGAGATGAAGAAGGTGGGTGATAGGGTTAGTTAAATGAACTATGGCTGATGCTGGGAGAAGAGAAGGGGGAAAGGGGGAAGGGTTTGTTTGGTTACTGCTCATTGCTAGTAAGCAATAAACCGAGGCGAGGTTAAGGCTGGCTTAACTTAGGAGTTTGGGTGGGGTTATCATAACCAAAAGACAGACGTGTTTTAGGTCAGTAAGTAAGGGGGGTTCCCGTAATTAAAACGGATTTTTATACAAACTTATATATAATTCAGAAAGTATAAAAGGGTTCCAATTAGGAAATTAGGGTACAGACGATTGAAAATCTGAAATTTACGTGTTTAATATGTAATAATTCGGACAAAAACTAGTATTTCAGAGTTTAATGTTTAAAGACTTTAAAGTATTCCCAGTTAGTTAAATATTAAATGCATGACTAAATAAGATACTTTAATGTATAACTGAAGTTAGGATTGGGAACAGCGTTAGTCTGCTTGCAACAATTGAGTTCTAGTATAAGGATTATGGGGTAGGATTGGGTTGAATTATGTAGCCTAAGTGATGAACTAGTGTTTTGAAATCATAAATAGATTTTAAGGGGGGCAAATGGACCATTATAGGAGTAACCAGCGGGCGTAGTTTTAGAGTGAGAGTAATGGAATCTATGAGAAAAATATTGTCGGTAGAGCGAAGCGTATACAGAGTCGATGGATCGAATACAAGGGAGATAAAAAGGCAATGGATGAGTGTGTACGAGGGTTGGCCAATGATTGAAATAAAGGGGTAATAGGAATTAGAGTGTTAGAGTAGAAGCGGTTATGGATTAGTAGGATGGGGCAGAATAATATTAGTTCTCAATTTACATTAAGTGTTATGGGCTAATATAGTTATTAGGTGCACAGGGGATGATACGCTATGTTACTGGGGTGGTTATTTGTAAGGTTGGAAAAGTTAAGAGTTAAAAAATAAACAAATTATAGAATTTAAGAATTAGTCTAATGTTAGAAAGGGGGTTGTTGGTTGGGAGGAGGTGTGTCAGATGGAGTAATGAATTAAATGTTCGCTTGTGGCTGCAATTTGAGATGAGTTCATTTTTTAGAGTTAATAATATGTTTGCCTATAGCTGCTGTAGCTATCATAAATGTTTCTAATGTACATAGTTGGCAGAAAGCGGATCCTGGAGTGTAGGATTTATACCTTTTTAATATTGCCCAATGTAAGGAGTAGGGAGTGTTTTTATTGTTAAAGCTTTTTATTAGATTGGATATAGAGGTGCCAGTGGCATTGTTATTATTGTGTTTGAAAGAGTAGATCTCGTTAGAGATTCGGGTCTTGATGAGGAAGGCACTTGCCCCAATGTAAGTGTGTATTCGGTATGGGGTTGTTATTATAGTATTCTTGTTATTTATAGTATCAGGAGTAGTTTGGGGTTGTATGTTCAAGTTCTGGGCCAAAGTTAATTTTAAATTGTTAGGTGGAGAAGATGAGAGCATTTGAGGGGTGAGATCAAGGTTATTGTTAGTTAATGGGGGTTGTTGGTTAGTACAAGAGGTATTATTTAGAGTGTCTTTGGTACAGGGAGTTGGGGATGTGGAGAGCTATATAGTGAGGAGAGAATTTATATGTTGGTGTCTGTTCGCATAATGGTGTTTCGGGGGAATTGTTTAACAGTACACACGTATATGACGTTACTTTGTATGCAATTTCTATTTAACGGGCATTCTCTGGATTTCTGGCAGTTACAATTATTAGTAAGGGTTATACTGGGTGCTGGTTGCTGGGCAGATGTAATTCTTTTGTTATTAGATGTGATGATGGGTTGTGCTATATTTGTCATTGTAGAGTAGGAAATTTTAATAGAGTTTTTATTTAAAATAGTGCTGTATTTATGCGGGTGCTTGAATGAGTTATCTAAAATTTTGAAGAATTCCATAGCGATATTTGTATCAGATTACAGTTATAGGGTGGATTAAACCAAATACAAATAAAAGAATTACTTTTATTTTTACTATGTTCTTGAGGGTCAGCTAGTTTGTCAATATTAATAGTTTTTGTGGGTCTATTTATATATGTTTTGGTTTTCTTGGCTAGTGTAGTATTTGTCCGCTTTTTATTCTGTATTGCCATTTTGTGTGTGATTACATTTAAAGGTTTATTTTTTCTGGATAAAAGGATTATTTTGGTATTTAATTTCATCAGTGTATCCCGAATTAAGTAGTGCGTTATTGTGGAAGTTGGAATTTTGTTCGAAGATAGATTTTTTAGCAAATCACTTTGAAATTCTATTAGAGACTGAAGAGAATATTGAATAAATGATGGATTTTGGGTGGTTAGATAAATTATGTCGGTAGAAGAGGGTTACATTTGGTTTGTGGTAGGGGCTTAAGTTAAAGAGTTAAGGTCTAATGTTAGGTCAAATATATATATATATATATATATATATATATATATATATATATATATATATTAGTGAGAGAGAACGCCAGGAGAGAGTTATATTATTAAAAAAATTAAAAAGTAAGAGAGTAATATTTATTCATATGTATTAACGGAAGATCAGAACAACATCGGTACGTCGGTTTCAAATTTAAACATTATACTGGGAAGACATACATAAACAGTGTCTAATATACCATAGGTAAACAATTCCTCTGATTAATAGATACACACTTTCAACAATCTTATAAGTTTCATTAACTCTTTAATAGAAATACAGTCAAAACGAGTTATTCTTGTAGTGCCTCCGTAGAATTCCGTCTAGCCTCTAAACACACAACTCCAATCAATCCCAAAGCCGAGTTGCTCATGCAGGAAGAAGAAGAAATCTGCCTACTAGGAGAGGATTGCACAATCAGATCTATAGTGTCCAAAGCCAAAGGCATATCCGGTGTAAACTCTAAGAATAAAGAAATTTACATCGGATATGACTCATGGAACTTCAAAAGACAGACTCTACACCCACGCTAACACTTTTAAATATCCGGAAGAACTTAACTTCTCCCTAGCAGCCACCATATAGGCGCTCAAGAATCAAGTACCTCCTATGAAATTAAATGAGGAATCATCGATAAACAAAATCCTTATAGCCCTACCTCCACGAATAGCCAACTATGCACCACTGAAAAATTCAAGATCCTAGATGTAATCAATAACCTTACCATAATCTGTGTTAACATCAAAACTGAGGTCTTCAAACCATGTCCGCAACGAAGAAAATTTCTACAAACCAAATGGACTATAAACGAAAATACATAACTCACTGATAGTCCCTTCCATACATAAGTCTAAATAAATCCAAATGATATGTAACATATAAGGCCTATTTCCTCCACTCCACAAAATACCTTTGAAATTATTATCAAATTAATCGATTTATATGATATTACACCCCACCCTCGGATATATTATATTACACTCATCACATCCACCTCTCCCTTACCAATCAAAACACGACATAAACTCGTACCCTTATAATCCCTAACTATAACAAATAACATAAATTATTAGATACTTCATCATATTCAAAATTCTTTTAAACATTTAAATATATTAAATATATTAAGTCTTACTAGTTAAATACCTAGAAATATACTCATTTATTACCATTAAATAAAGTGTATATATATATATATATATATATATATATATATATATAAATATATATTAATATGTTTTGATGTACAACATTTATAAATAGTTTTAAATATAAGCGGAATTTTGTTAATCTTTGTAAGTGTGATCTCGAGAGCTCTTTCGTCCAACATCTCATCAGGAGTAATCGTGGAATAAAACAGAATGAAATAAATTAATAGTGAGAAAAAAAACGAAAAAAGGCAGGTCTGGGGAATTTACTGCCAGTGAAAATACACGTTTAAAAGATTTGATTCAATTCAACGAATAAAAACGACTAAAATGCAGATTTAGAGGCATAAAAAAAGCCAACTAACTTTCCCTAAATAATGTCAACGTCTTTACGAAATCGTTCTGCTTGCAAAGAGAAGGCTTTCGTAAAGCGATCGCGACGGATTCTAAAATTTTCAAATGAAAAGTAGAATCCGCCCGATGTAAGATAGTGAACCACTCTATTTTATACGTATTGGCACAGCATGCATTTTCAGCTAAATGCTGGCCTATAGACGATTCCAAAGCCGAGATAGAGGTATGGCACAAGAAACCAGATCTACCCTGTCTAATTTTGGATGGGATATGCTGGTTTATTCTGGTCTCTAAATGCAATTTCGTCCGCCCAATATACTCAGCATCACACTGGCATTTAAATTTATAAATAATATTACTATTTTTTAAATAAGGCAGACTATCTTAAGAAAAAGCCCGAAAAGCAGATCTTGTGCTAAAAAAACCAAACGTAAATCAACAGAAAAAAAGCAACCAGTTACACTTTTAGTGATTTGTTTGCCTAACTCATGACTAATGCCACCTATCCAAGGCAGTTTAAGATAAACTGGAGATCTTGGTGGGACTAAAGTTCTAAGAGATTTGAATGCTGCCTTTTTTCGTTTTTTTTCTTCTCACTATTAATTTATTTCATTCTGTTTTATTCCAACGATTACTCCTGATGTTGGACGAAAGAGCTCTCGAGACCACACTTACGGAGATTAACAAAATTCCGCTTATATTTAAAACTATATATATATATATATATAGACATATATATATAGACATATATATATATATATATATATGTATATATATACATATATATATATGTTCATATATAGACATATATATATATATATGACCCACATCTAAACCTTACTGATTCATATAAAACCTCTGATAAGCTCATAAACGTTATTAAGTAAAAGCTAACAGTGTTAACTAAACACAAGTATCCCACATGAACCAATATTGACACGACACATGATGATAACACGCTTATATTGACACATCCATTTATTTTGAAATCACGTAGGAAACTTCCTTTACTGATAAAGACATCCCTCTCTATAAACACCAATCCCCCACATAGCAAATAGAAATTATAACAATAGTGTTACTCTCAAATATAAGTACTACGCCATGAATCATGAAAGTAATATTAATGTAACACTTAAACTCTTTAATAATAGGAATACAACCCAATCACTGACAAATTAACTACAACACACACTATCACTCCTAAATATGAATGCATCATTGAAGCAGAGAAACACACACACACCAATATTAACAATTAATTTATTCTAAATAATACTTACTTACTATTACGACTCATACAAACATACAGTCCGACCTACTTACTCGGTACTTTGAGTGCACTCACCCGAAAACGCGACAGTGATCTTTGAACTCTATTATTCTATATTTCTATTTCGTGAGCATCTAATAATTTGAATTGGGCTCTAACGACCTTTTTAACAAAAATAAAAGGTCAGCCTATCTCAATGAAACCATGGTACGTCTCTGAAGTATGTAACGTATAGTTTTTAAATAAATAATTTGTATATATATATATATATATATATATATATATATATATAGTCATCCACGGACGGACTATTACACTGTATCACATATCTTCAGTATAGCTAGACAAGCAACTGTTTCAAACCGAGATCGATCTCGCCCGTCTAGTTAACCATTCGAGCAATTAGTAAGTGACATATCAATGCTTATATAAACACTGTCAACTACTAGTATGTCATTTGTATTTACAAATAGGTTTGCATTATCGCTAATGGCAGATTTCGAATTTATTTACTTCAGTGTTTAAATCAAGACGGGGGCATATGTAATTATCCGCATCTATAGTAGAAAGCAAATACCCCAAACAAAGCTATGTGTATGTCTTATTATCATAATTAATTTTAAATACTTTATAAAAAATTATATTGGATGTTATTCATTTGTAATTTTATTGGCCTATTTTCCTATTTAAATTTAAGAGTTTTGTCGATATAAACACTAATTAATTCAAGTGATTTAATAAAAAAAGAATACATTACCAAAACCTTTCTGAAAATATTATGTTCATAAATTTACAAGGGAGATTATTTAAATGAAAATTAATATATCTTATCTAAATAGATATACCGATGAGTCAAACGAGTAGTTTTTACAGAGAAGGGGAAAAGTAAGTGCGTTTTTATACAAAGAGACGGAAAAATGACTGCTCTATCTCTTTCTTCCCTCATCCCCCTACTCTCTCTCACTCTCTCTCTATCTCTCTCCTACTCTCTCTCTCTCTTTCTCTCTCTTAACAGATATGTCACAGTTTATCAATTTTCGAATGAAATCAAAGTATAATAAATAGTGGTAGATGTTGTGACCCAACGGGTCACGGAGCGTCTAGTATATTATATTTTTTTATACAATTGTTTTCGTGTATTTATTAGACCTCACGGACTTATACAACACTGAAACCTCCATATGAATCAAACCTAGGCAAATCTCAACGTAAAAGTCTGTCAACATTACATTTTTTCTATATTGTCTTCATTCAATTCCCTTTTATATTTTAGTGCAAAAACGCTAGTAATTTTATCTCTGATTTGTTTCATCAGTCCCGTCTTAGTCTGTGTGTCCGTATCAAGTAGCACTCGAATTGTTCTGAATGCTTTACAGTAATCTTAGGAGGTGTCTCATTATTGCTTATTGAATATAGAAGAGACAATCATAGCCTAGACGCACTGTCTCTAGTTCTCCATCTAGTGGGAACTTGTAAGCAATGTCGAGCGATTATAATTACAGATGAGAAATGAATACATACGTCACATGTTAAACAGAAAAGATATCGAATAGCAAATGTTAAATACCCAATATGGCGGTGACAGCTGAACCAAGCACAACGGCTTTTTATAAAAATTGTAGCCATATGAACATGTGTGTGTTTTTCATTTGTCTTTTTTTTTTACTTTTGTCCACACCAAACAACGCATATTGCCACTGAAGCAAAAACGGCTACTGTGTTAAGGGCCATATTAATACGGGCAACTTGAGTAAAGAGTTGGGCAGCAAGATGTTTGTTCACATTACATTTCGGTGAAAAGTGAGCAGGAAGGGAATTCCATAGGCAATCTTTCTTAGAAAAGAAGCTGATAGAGTAACATCTTTTCCGGCATCTGGGGACCTCTACAGTGAAGAGTCATATCTTTTACACGGCATATCAACTCTTTTTGATTAATTTAATGGAAACAATTCAGTGCATACGATCAGTTGAACAATAATTTTATGTTTGACCCGTAGATAAGGGGTTCATACCTTTTCCAACATTATTACAGTAGAAGATAATCTAATGGATTCACATTCAATAAAACCGACTCCATAGTCTGTGACGGCATTCATTTAATAATTCATAATTCGTGCCATCCCGATTTAATTTAGTGCGCCGTGAAAGAGTACGATTACATCTGAAGAAAGCCGGAGACAAACTAACACTGAAATGCGGTGAAAATAGCAAAAACTTAGACTGATAATGGCTCGTATGGAAACCCTACTGAATAAACAACAATAATAGTAATTTAAAAGCAAGTTACATAATTGGAATACGATATGAGCTATAAATACCTGGGATCTATTCCTAGTAAGATAATCTAGTCCCTTCATAAACTTGATACGAATCTTGACCAGAAAACTAAGAAACTAATGACCATTAATAATACACTGGAAGGAAACACATCGAGTGATAAAACAAGTTAAAACAAGTGTCAGTCTTGTTTGCGTGGACAAAGGTTGGAAATAACGTGTATTTCTAAAAGATTATGATTTGAAATTTTTCGGCCGCTTTCAAAAAATGCCAAGATGAAGAATATATTTGAAATGTATAAATGCTACTATCTTGTCTGACAGATAACAACCTGTAATTATCAGAAAACTATTTTATAACGCTGATGAGGCAGAAAGGTAAACACTCTTACTTTTCAGACATAAACAACCGAAAGTAATGTGAGCAGAGGTCTACACTTTTTTATGCTGAGATGAAAAGAGAAAAAGAAACCATTGGAATTATGCCAAGTTTTCGTTAGATTTTGAAGAAGAGTTAAGCCATTACTGAGGATAATTCTTTTCTTTATTTATATGTGTCCACAAATCTTTAGAAAGAGGTACACTTCAGTTTGAAAAGTAATTTCTATCACCGAATACAAAGATTCAATGGACAATTTTAAATGTGCCTAATGATCTAAATAAAAAGTTATGTCCGTCTGTTAGTCTGACACGCTTAAATGTATAACATTTGTGTCCATCTAAAAGGTTTTTATTTCGCAATAGCATTTTCGTACATCTGACACACTTACGTTTGTTATAGTAGCATTCTCAGTCTCAATCCATATAGTGGGACATTAACGAAATCCGTCTTAATCCATTCAAAGTGCAATTTCTTACATATATTTGGTCGAATTTATCAAACATTTATATCGTTTGAAAAACGGAAAACATTCTAAATGTGTAATTTGTATGTGCTTTATCTATTGAATTTATTTTCTTTTACAGTAAGTTAAAACATTATTTCACAAAATATAAATTTTACCCGACCATTTGTTTTGTAAAATAAAAGCGACCAATCGTCATAAATGTTCTTGATATTTTACAATCAATCAGATGCCACCTTAAACTATAACCATGACATTTATTTAGAACTGGGGAATCGAACACATAAGTATAATGTGTGAAACTTTGATAATGTTTTGATGTCAGAACAGGTTGTGAAACTTAATGGGGGGGGGCTAACTTAACATTACTAGCTATTAATATGTATGCAAAAATGTGAGCACGGACCCAAATTGGACTTGGCTAGTCATAGGTTGTTTTCGTTACGCTCTCTTGTTTACTCTATGCATTAATATTAAAAACAATTGTGTGCTAACGTGTTTTAAAAACATTAAATTGTAAAAAATAACGTTTCCTGATAAAAGAAACGTGCGACTTATTTTGAAAAATAGCATTTCTAAAAATGAAGTTCCGTTTTATTATTCGATATGACGGACTGTCAGAGTAGTTCATTTTGCTTATTTGTAACTATTTTAAATGTGCAAACCTCATAAAATCCACTCCAAAAAATTTACGGAACAAATTATAAACTAGTTGATACTTGTTTGAAAGAAGTGCTTCAGTCTGTTGCATTAAAAAAATGACGCTGTCAACCATCACGTGGTCCTTCCTGTAAGTGCCAGATATCTTTTTAGAAAGAATTTTTATAACTAGAAATTTATCGGGGAAACCAATGCCAACAATGGAATCATCTGATTCATACAATCTGAATGAATAACAGGAATGTTGACATTGAAATAAAATTTAAAAAATACGGAAAGAACATTAGACGAATCCAAGGGAACTATAAGTAGAAGAAATCTCATAATCTTACCCCTTCATCCCGCTCTCAAAATTGGAGGCATTAGCCTCAGTTGGTACTACACAAAATGGATTGAAAAGCCGACGAGCTAGAGCACCATGGAGGCTTCCACTGGAAAAGCGCGGAGAATACTGGAATTATGAGGACGCTTATTATCACTCAAATTCTAGAGAAAGGCAACGGTCTTCATAAGCGATAAATCAATAGTAGACGACTTTTACAATAACGCAATTTGATTGCAACGGGTATCGAAAGAAGCCGAGAGTGCTGGAAATCTGGGGAAACTCAGATTTTCGGAAACACCTCTTGTTATTGCTAGTAAACAATGAATGATACGTACTCGTGTGAAAATTCCGAACGCCTTTAGTCTGACTGATGTTTCGACGAATTCGTGTAACTATTGTCTAACTATGCCTGACCAATAAATACACCATTAACTCCACTAACGCATCCTGATAACCACACACGACCAATCCTGAACAGAGCGACGTAATGAACCCCTATCTTTCCTTGACAGTCACTTGCGATTTATCTGTCCTTTTCAGGAAGAACTCTGTCCGTTTCTAGATGACTTATGAACAATAATATTGCGATTTATTTTTGTCTTTTTAGCATAATCTATCAAAAATACTATTGTGATCGATCTGTCCTTTGCAAGGCTAACCGTGCACTTTTCAAGGCAGTTTTTCTCTCTGTTTGACGAGCTGTTCTCCAATGTAAATGTAACGTACACACCCAAACCAGCATCATTGGAGAAGCGACCAGACCTACAGATCTTTTCTCCAGCACCAGTCCGACGTTCACCGTTCAACAATCAGCGTTGGTAAAGCAAACCAACCAATCACGATACGTTCTCATACCACCGGTGAGTGAACCCAATCATGTCATATGTTGTATTTATCTGGCTAAATTTAACTAGCTATTCTCATATGCAACTAAATCCCTGTGTGGGTCAGCTTTCTTTGCCAATTGCTATATTGTCTTTGTGTCTGTAGAAAGGTTATAGGGGAGATCTCCACAGGTCGCCACGTACCACACCATTTCTGAAACCTGGAATGATTTTTTAAAATATAGCGACTAGGATGTACAATTTATGATTGCTGTTAAATTAATATAGGGTTAATAGGTCAAGCTATTTCCTCTCAGAGAATTATGATTACTTTTGGTTTTTAGATTCGAAACTTAGTGGGAGATAAAGGGCAACGAATCGAATGTTGAGTAAGAATTTTAAGTGTGTGGGGGGCCGTGGCTAGGGGTAAAATGAAGAAATTTTCTCGAAGGTATTAAATGTGGAATTTCTATGAAAAAATATACTTTGCGAGGAAAAAAACAATTATAAAATCACGAAATTATTACTGTCGTATCCAATAACCAACTCGTCTGCCCATATCCAGTAACCTATTATTCCGCACTTACGCGTCGAACACCCACTTTTCTGCTCCTGTCCGGACACTCCTGTTTTTGCTTCTGTCAGGACACCAACTTTCGCCCCTATCCGGACACCCACTTTTTTGCCTTACTCGAGCACCCATTTTCTACTCCTGTCTCAGCACCCACTTTTCTGCCCCTGTCCAGAGCCCTACTTTTTAGTCTCTATCCGGACACCCTGTTTTTTCTCCTATCCGTACACCAACTTATCTGCCTATATTAGGACAATTACTTTTCTGCCTTAAGGAGACATTTTTTCCCGACGTCAGTCTGGTAGTTACGGTCTCGGTTCACATATATCGACGATGAAATACACTGTTTGTTCGTATATTCGAATGTTTACAAATAGTGTTTGTCTTTATTGTTATTGTTACGAGAATTTAACGACAACAAATCGCTAAAATAATGTCTACTCAGCTCTATAATTAAAGATCTATCTTTTTATGGATTCTTCGTCTTAAAGGTAAGAATATAATGTTTGGCATTAAACGTGGAAGCAGTGTACTTTTAGAGTTCCGATGGGATAGAATTGCGAATAACTAAGGGGCATAAAGACAGTCGTAAAAGAAAATGCCGAGCGATGTTTTTCCTTTTGTTTGAATAGACATTCGTTTTAATTATTAGAATATCTATATTAATAAAACTGTGTCTGTGTATATGTGTGTTTCTCGGCTGTACGTGACTTACACGTTATTATTTTTATTTTCTATTAATCGGTTATTTACTGAAATAAAATTAAGTAAAGTCATTACCTCTTATTCCATCGACCATTATAGCTTTCAAACCAAAACGTTTATATGTTAATCTGTTCTGCTAGCAACTTAGGCCAATCCGTGATGCACTTTATCAGAAAATATGCGCTCGTTTCGTTCTGTTTTGAATTTTATTACATTTTTCCGGCTTTACATCTTCTTCCAACATAGTCATTCAGACATCATGTGGGAGGTAATTTGACTCTCACACTCATATCTACTACCAGTGTCACCACATTACACCTAGATTGTTTATATGCATTTTTACAGAATCCGTTTCGTTTTTCACGTACTCTACATTTTCAACCTAAATAATGACTGCTCTCTTCAAGTTCCGAGATTTCTGATTTTTTATTTAGAGGGCTTAATTTCTACATTCCAGTTTCACGAAATATACAAATAGCAGTTTTTAAAACGGTCAGCATTCTTCTTCCTTATTAAGAGAAATGATGTCTAAGACTTTTTTTCTAAACGCATTACTTCTTTATTTCATTCACTTAGATATTTTTTCATTCAACTCCGATACGCAATATATTCAAACGGAGAACTGTTTTAATTTCCTTTTTCAAAGCTTTCAATTTTTAAAAAAACTTAAACAATATATACATTTGATTAATCATTACAAAGTGTATATTTGATAGAATCTCTCTCGGATGTTTATTTTTATTTACTTTTTAAAGTTGTGACGTCTTTTTTAAAACCTAAACAAAAAAGGAAAACACAGGATTCGTAATCTATTTAATGACTATTTATAATTGATATGCCTAATCTTGATTTTTCTGTTCAAAACGTTTCCAACGTAATTGTTTTTTCTTGATAATTTGGTAGTTGGGGAGCAAACTTAACTTTTAACGGTTCTACTTTCTCTAAGCCAAAATGTTCTTCGTTAACACAAACACTCATCTTAAGTTCGGATTGGCAAATAAACATTTCCCATCAGTCCGAATTGCTACCCCCACCCCTAAAACTGTTTTACACTAACATCGTTCGTTCTGCGTCTGCACCGGACAACCATGTGCAGAAATACTTCAATAATTAAATGGATACAAAAATTATTGAAGAATAGCTTTTAACATCGATATTCACGTATAAATGCCTTCCGCAGTTACATATGAATTAATATATAAATATCAAATCACATAAAAGCAAAGCTTAAATTATATTTTATTTCTTACAAATTAAAAACAAAAATAAGAAAAACAATGAATGAATTAAAAATAATAAAATACAAATACATAAATAAATAACAGATTACATTAAATCTAGTTGTTTCCTCCTGCCAAAATTACAGATGAAAATAATAACACACTTTTAATAAGAACAACAATATATAAAGAAAAACGCCTGAAGACGATCGTAAAGATCGAAAGTGCTTGAGATGGCCGAAAAAAGCACTCGCGAATACATACTCCATGAATTACCACCGGAAAGACAACGATTAAGAAAATAACGAAAAAAGAAAATTTCGACGTCTTTATTTAGACATGTATCGATAACGATTGGCTGCCTAAATACACACACACACACACACACAGACACACACACACACACACACATATATATATATATACATATATATATATATATATATATATGTGTGTGTGTGTAGTATAACATTTTATTTATACAAACATTTTAGGCTACATATGTGCATACATGTCTTAGCTACGAATTTTAAAAAAGTATAGCTCTCTAGCTTTGAATGAAGTCGCAGCTAACATATGTATGCACATATGTAGCCAAAATGTGTGTAGAAATAAAAAATATACTACAATACAGCTCTGTGTGTTATTGAGCACTATCTTATACACACAGTAGCTTATGCGTGGTAGACACATCGGTACGCGCTTTGATTACTGAGTCAAATATGACTTTTGTATTGGGGTTCGAACCTTGTGACCGGCAGGGATTGTTTCCTCCCATACTGATGATTGCCGGTTCGGCATGAAACACATGTGTATATGGATTAATTTAAAAATGTTCTTTATAAATAATTATATATATATGTATATATATATAGCATCAAATTTTGTATATATACAGAATTTGATATTATATATATATATATATATATATATATATATATATATATATATATATATAAAATTCCCACGCATGATGACGTTTCTTATCAGCGCAGGGAAATTAATTACAATCTCAGACGGTCACAGACCGCGAACCCGGTTCACAGCGACACCTTGAATTTGTAAGCGTTCTCTTAGTCTATGAGGTCACAAGAGATGGTCACGTGATAACCGAGTACTTAAGTAATATTTACTAAATGCGGCGAATATGAATATCCAGACATTCGGTAGGATTCAACAGGAGAGTCGGAGGCTTGCACTCGGACTTTAGGTGAATGTCTATTTTTAATCTTTCCGATAGTGCTCTACTTTTCATTTTACTTCAAAGGGCTTGTACTGATATCAAATTGTATACATATATATTTTTTAATATTGTTTAAATATATATATATATATATTTTTTTGTTGGTGATTTTATTATTCCATTAATTGCGACAAAATATATGCTGTTTCATTAGCGTCCATAATTAACGCCAACTAATTTCACTAGTATTAATTTTAGTATAATATACTCACAATTAAAAAATATTATCACAACAAAATTGACTACCGTTACTAGGCTCATTATACAAGCCATAAATAATTATTTTAAAATAGAATGCAAAATTAGCAATTAATACCCTAAATTAAAATTATCAAACATTTTTATCTACAAATATAACTTTATAATTATAATTCTATTCTCATTATTAAATTACACCCACCCTGCCCTCCGCCCTGGTTGGAATTGAGGTCACGATAGCCCAGACATTAGAGATCACCCCACTCAACTTTCTGAAATATCACCTGTTGGGGTCTCCCCCGTCCCCTTTTCTGTCCCCGCTATAGGCTGAGCCCCATCTTCGTCCCCCGTCCCTCTTATGCATCTTCAATTTCCGGTTGGGGTTGAATTTAAAATCTTAGGCATTTGGATTCCATTGACGCTTGAAAAGTTGGCGTTCATTATGGACGCTAATGAAACAGCATATACTTTGTCGCAATTAATGGAATAATAAAATCACCAACAAAAAATATATTTTGCTCTAAATTTTCATTGAGCACTCTCATAAACCCGGTATCAACTTCCTTCGGATTTATACCCCCTGGATATTTATATATATATATATATATATATATATATATATATATATATATATATATATATATATATATATATATATATATATATACAATGCATAACATAAGACTATACGATTTTTTAAACATGACATTTTCAGGATTAGTTTTTCAGTACAGAAAGTGTAAACTTACAAAATATCATTTTCTAACGCAGTTGTAATGTAATAATGCTTGAGAAAAGGTTAAACTAGAGAGTGGATTATTCATCTATCTCAAGCATTGTTTATGTACTTAGTCAAAACCTGTTGACATTTTCCGCAAATGTTTGGAAAGATTGAAACAAAGGAAAATATGTAAATTGGAAAGCAAAAATAAAAGTCAGCCAAGTAAAGATACCAGTCGATCTACAAAATAATCTGTTTTCTTTTCTATCAAGTTGCTTGGGCTAGTAAATGCTTCATTTTATATTTTACGGAAAACTAATTTGTAATTAGAACAAAAGTAAGTATATTTATATAATCTTTTAGTAATGTGGATTATATATTTGCCTAAAGCCAGAATCATACTATGGAAGACCATTTTGACTAGTATGTAATAGCATAGAGAGGTAGGTAGTGTAGTAAATGTAACATAGTATAAAAAAGGATAGGTAGTGTAGTATAGTGTTTAATAGTATAGAGGACGTTGGTAGTGCAGTATTGTGCGAAATAGAATAGAGCAGTTAGGTAGGTAATGTAGTATAGCGAGCAATAGTATGAAAAGGTAGGTAGTGTAGTATAGTTTGACATACTATAGAGAGGTAGGTAATGTAGTAAAGTGTGAAATAGTATAGACGTATTAGGTAGTGTAGTAAAATATGAAATAGTATAAAGGGGTTGGTAGTGTAGTATTATGTTAAAACATATAAACGGGTAAGTAGTGTAGTATAGTGTGAAATACTATGGAGAAGTAGGTAGTATAGTATTGCGTGAAATAGTATAAAATGGGAAATTTCTTTGTCACATGATGTTCAGAGTAATGTATATACGATAATGATATCTATTAATCCTTATATATTATTAGATAAGTAGTGTAGTTTTGTTTTGGTGTCATGATACCATCCTCCCATGTATTACCTTTTACTTTTGAAAGATGTGTAGTATATGTTCCTTTTCCATGGCACAATTATCTCAGACTACCTCCCCTTTTGGTGGCGGTATAATTTTACAAGATGAATATTTAATTAAGAATTAAATCGTCAGTGATATTATTTTGTGCATGCCAAAAAGAGTGATGTAATTCAGTAGGTATCCGTCGAAAGTACAACAATTAGCAGAAGACACACAATGCACTCATAGTAAACTAATCCGGTGTATTTATGATAGATGGAGATGGCGTAAAAGAGTATAAATATCCGTGGCACTAGCATGTCTGGATATATATATATATATATATATATATATATATATATATCAGTAAGCAGTACTATAGTGTATAGTGTATAGTTTGGTATAAAACACTTTAATATTTAATTAAATTATTAATAGTTAATGCCCCTTTTAGAATGTATCGTCTTAAACGTAGAGTCCTGTTTTAAATTACAATGTTGTTGTAATCCTGCATGAAGCCAATTTCCACTCGAGCGTTTAAAACTATCAACAACATGGCGCCTATACTAATTACTGTCTTTTGTGATTTCTCGCGACTGTGTCGGTCTGGGCGTCAGGCTCGTAATTTAAGGCTGCATCTACGAACTGCATTCGAGCCAATACGACGGCCTGTAACCATCACTCCGGCACTGATGAGAGTGTAAGCCCGGAACGACGTCGTTTGTAGGGATAAAACACTTTAATATTAATATATATATATATATATATATATATATATATATATATATATATATACACGTATATACACACACACATATATATATAAATATATATAATTAATATTTATTTATAAATATTATTATTAGCTCCCTTCACCAAAGGCCGGGCACTCTGAATGACTTTAATAACAAGCAGTACTAATAGCTGCATGCACGATCCGCATACGTTCGTTGATCACTCTAACTGCTTGTGTAAATTTAGCCGCCGATTCGCTATTTATAAAGTTAAATTCGTCACTGATTATTACCTAATTGTCTATGGCCGAGTGGTTAAGACTCTTGAATACAGATCAGTGGCGATTTGTGATCGTGGTTCGCGCCCGCCGACCGTTGACAATTAGCTTCCTGCACTGAAGATTGCGTTAGCATGACACATCGATGTCTGTAGGTATTAAAATAATTAATATTTATTTATAAATATTATATGTATATATATATATATACATATATATATATACATACATATAACACATACTTATATATTTATGCAAACATTGTTAAAAATAACAGAATTCATCTGTTTGATTATACCATTTTTTATGGTCTTTTTTGTATTAAAATCAAAAAGGAATAATAAATGTTCCATAGGTTTCACATGTTTCATGAACGTTTTAGATTCTCCGTCGCATACACCGCAAATGAATTAAAAAAGCTGGAAAAAGAAGAGAATTAAAAAAAAAACGGTGAACGTTCCAGGAAGTCGCTAGCAATTTTAAATTCGGCAACACTTGATGGCCTCACAGAACAAAATCGCATTACGTGTATATATATATATATATAATACTAGCAGGGGAACCCGGCGTTGCCTGGGGCTCTCTCTTCCCTGGCCGTTCCATTGCACTGTTCCCTCTCCCCGTTACTCCCTTCTCCTCGTTGCCTTGGGGGAAGCTGCCTGTTACCCGGTTGACCGCCTCACCATCGCCCCCTCTCCCCGTCGCTTGGAGCTAAAGCTGTGTCTTACCGGGTTCCCTCTTCTCCCCAACCCGGGCAAAAGTATGACATATTTCTATTAAAAGCACAACCTCTGTCTTCGCCATCATCCGCCCTTAGATGTGTATGTAAGTTATCGTTAAAAGTAAATTCTTAAGGGTTTGCCGGATTCTAACGTTCGACATTCTGGTCGATGTTCTTTATCTGTAGTCGTTATGCTACCAACTAATTCTATAAGAAAATAGGTCATTTAAACGTAATGTATTTTAAAATTTTTCAGGCTTTGCTTTCTCACCCGTTGAGAAGGGGTTATTTTATTGCTAATCCTCTAGGGAGCCCCTACAGTGGAATGCTTACGCGGCTGCTACTGTAAGGCACTGGGTGTAGTCTTTGCAAGAAAAGTGCCATTTTCTTCATAAATTGGAAGGACGCGACCTGGTGTCACATTCCATTGCTGTGAAATAAATATTAAAAATAAATAAAAAACTGAAAAATTATAAAGTAAAAAAAAGTTTTTTTCTCGGACTTTTGTCTCTCTCCGCCATCCCCTCAGCACTCCTCTCCCCATTGCCCGGGCAAAAATAAGTACTAAGTTGTCTCCTCGTTTCCCTTTAGATGTATATTTCGTCAGTGTTAAAACAATCCTCGAGTCAACGGGGATCGAACGCTAAAACTTTAGATCAGAGACAAAGTGTCTGAAACCACCGGACTACAGAACACGGTATAACATATTACGACAAATAAGTCAGTTAAACAAAGTGTTAAAACAATAAACATTTCTTATTAATGTAAAAATGATTATTTTGTTATTAGCGATTGTTTTTTGTTACAAAGTTTGGTTAGTTTGTTAACTAAAAAAATATCGTAAAAGTGTATACTTTTTATTAATATCAGCAAAGTGTTCATTTTGTTATCAGCGATTCGCTTCAAATTCTGGAGAAGTTCACCTAGAGTAAATGTGGTATTGTGGTGATTTGGATGATTCTAGCATAAAGTAGGGTATACCATTTTATTACTTTAGGCCAAAGATGCCCAATGAATCTCATTTTCGCACACTTTTGATGGCCTTGTGGTAAATTGGTCCTGCATGTAAATCCTTATGGATTTTTGCAAATAAAGAAATCAAAGTGTAGTATCTGTTCGGATGGATGATACACTCCTTCGACCGGTACCGTATTAGTAAGGGGTTGTCCTGGACAGTTCTATAAGGGCTTAGTTTATTGCTAATCGCTTGAGGCGCCCATACCGAGGAATGTTTTCGATGCTGCCACTGTAGGTGATGCGTGTTGTGCTTCCAAGAAAAGAGACATTTTTTCATGAATTGGAAATGAGAAAGAGGAAGAAATATTATATTTTTTATTTATTACAACCAAATGATAATTGTGTGTATCATAATTTTGTTTTTACAAAGAAAGAATTCAATCTATTGTTTATGTAGTTTGCGATGATTATTTTGTTTGCGAAGTAAATGTATTTAGATTCTATTCAAATTCTGTAAAAGCTTGCGTAAAATGAATTTAGTATTACGTGTAAAAAAAGTATAAACACTTTTCAAATGACTAAAGAAACATCCAATGTTTTCGAAGAAGGCAAAACTTATTTTTTATAAATAAGTGTAAACATTAAAGTAAAATAGAAATCCGTCTGGACTGAGGCAATATTTTTGGAGGGTGGGGGGACCGTACACGCATGAAAATATTTGTGTTATTAAAAAAACAAAAACATTATGTAGGATTTCAGCGTATCAAATTCACTTCGCTAAGAGGCTTCCAGCGTCCTAAATTCTCTTCGCCAAGTAAGAGAATCGAAAATAATTTCTACCTCTCTAATCGTAGAAAGGAAAAGTTTTTACGATTCTAAAACAGAAGTTTTGTTTTTTTGTTTGTTGTATTTAAGTTAGAGATAAGATTTTTTATTCTTTAGCATAGGCAAACAAAAGCTATGAAGTAAAATGTTTCAATGAAATCAAGCTCCCCCTGCGTAGAAAAACGGAAGTTGCCAAAATATTTGCGCATGACATGTTTTTGTTCGTTCTACACGAATATATAGATGGTCTCTTTTAATTCTGACATAGTATTCGTCTTAGGGTTGTCCGGGTATAAAAATATAAACTTGTGATAATTTGTTGTGTAGTTTTTGATGAGTATCATTACATTACATACATAATACATACATAAATACAGACAGACAGACAGACAGACAGTTGACATTTATATAATAGATTATGTATATATATATATATATATATATATATATATATATATATATATATATATAAAAAAAGTTAGGTATGTGCATGTATTTATATATATGTATATAGATATATATTCCTATGTACAGGATACTCACCTAACCTAATAAACAGAACATTATTCATTTTGGAATATATATTCTGAAGAGCACAGTGAGTACCATGGGCACATTATATTTATTGTAAATAACAACATTTAGGGGGTGAATATATATATATATATATATATATATATAAATTCATGAACTAATCATTATGGATTTTAGAATATATACTCTCGGCCACGCGGTGAATAACATGGAGACATTATATCTTTTTTGTAATCTTCATTTAGGAGATGTGCCCACCGAAACTTGTACTCGCCCATAAAAAAAACTATTAGATACAAAAAACTAAATAATGAAAAGAATTCTTCAAATAAATTTGTTAGTTAAATTAAGCATAGTACTTTTAAAAAGAATGATGGGCGAGCATGAATGTCAATAAAATGTATATACTTGCTAAAACCCTGAATTATTGAACTTATCTTTGTGAACTATAAGATATGTACTGATTGTGATTAAAGTAGGCAGATTGTTTTCTTGTGAGTTTATTATTTAGGTAAGTGGCACCGAAACAGTACCATCCCCCAAAGAAAGAAAAACACCTTCACATTTAAAACTATTGCTTAAACTGGCTATTTCTCATATGCTGAAACAGTAAATCACTTAATCTTTCTCTCCATCCTCCCCACTCTCTCTTTATATATATATATATATATATATATATATATATATATATATATATATATATATATATATATATATATATATATGTGTGTGTGTGTATATATATATGTACATTAGAGTGCTCCATTAATACTAAAATTGAAAAATAAGTGCTAAATATTCATTTATATATGTATAACAGAAGATCCGAAAAACATTGGTACCGTCGGTTTCGAATCCAAACAAAAAAGACATACTTGGTCTTCTATACCAGCCTCTCTTCAGCCTCTGTTTTTGTCTGTCTCATCGGAAAATGGAGACTAGCACGTTGTGTGAATTTTTTTAGGATATTTTAACTTTCTACTTTTTATCAGTTATGTTATTTTTTTTACTAAGTTGGCATTTCTCGCCGATAATTGTGCCGATATATGCTTCGTAGGCAAGCAACACTTTTTTCCCTTTTCTTTTGTGTTTGTTTGTATTTTAAACCGATGGTACCGATATTTGTCTGATCTTCTGTAATACACACACACACACACACACACACACACACACACACATATATATATATATATATATATATATATATATTCTGTTTTTCTTATGATTTTGGAGGATATATATATATATATATATAGAGAGAGAGAGAGAGAGAGAGAGAGACAGAGAGAGAGAGAGAGAGAAAGAGAGAGAGAGAAAGAGATAGAGAGAGTAAGAAAGAAGACTAGACAGAGACAGAGACGGAGACAGAGAAAGGGTAGATAAAGATAACAAAGGAAGATAGAGGTAAAGAGGGGACTAAGCTAGATAGTAGAAGAAATTGTTATATTTTTCCCAATATCAGTGTTTGGGAATATCAATTAAAAAAGCCGATCAGTTTCATAAGTATAATTGAAAAAAATTATATTAAATTTATTAAATTTCAAAATCCCTGCTATTTTATCCGTTTATTTATTTACTGGTTGATTATTGCTATACTGATGACGTCATTGGTAAAATACATTATTTTCTGCTTTTGTAAATCCTTATTTTGTTTGAAAAACGTATAGAGACATAGCCTTCATGTTTGGTTTTTCTTATATATAATTCCATTCGAATACATAACAACTTAAAAAAGCTAATTAGTGTGTGTGAACCAACAGGTCACCTCTCGTCCATTTCTTAAATTATTTTTCCTGCAACGTTTTTCTACTTTCATGAATGGATGCGTGATTGATCTAATGAATACAATCCTTGTATATATAATCGGTAATACCGAGTTTTGATTAAAGACTAATCATTCTGGAAAAAGTATGACCCTACAGATAAGGACTAGTGCTGAACTAATCGTATACAATGGGTAGTTTATAATATATATATATATATATATATATATATATATATATAAAATATATAAAATATTTATTATTGTTATTGTTTATTATCTATGTACGTATACGTTTCATCCCTTTTCAAGAGATATAACTATTCAATACCGGTCGCACGATTCGAAACCCTGGATCACAAGTATTTTTCAACTTAAATCCAACGTCGCTAACCGCGCGGGCAATATTTGAATGGCTGATAAACAACGATAATTTAACATATTTTAAAGCGGCTTGATGTCCAGGCATTCTACTTCTATTAGAGAAGGAATGATGCATTATAAAGCAAGTGACGTCATGCTGTGTTTGTACAACCATTAGAGTGCTCTACTTTTTTTATGAGGAGCGACAAATATATATATATATATATATATATATATATTGACTGATGGAAAATATGTAGTTACATTATGAGAGCTAATGTCTCCAGTATTGTCTTAATATATGTTTTTCAGATAGTACTTGAACCTGATGTTTTCTTGAGGAACTTCTGTATGTGATGTTGTAAAGGGCGCTTACGAAGACAGTTTGGAATCTTCGAAACAATAATACAGAATAAAATATTTCCAAATTGTCTTCGAAACGATCGTACGCCATATAATTTGTTTGTTTTCAATTCTTGGAACGATGTTTAAATTTTGTTGATCTCAACTCACTTTATATACATATATATATATATATATATATATATATATATATATATATATATATATATATATATATATATATATATAAATATGTATATATATATTAATATATATATATATATATATATTGATATCTATCTATCTATCTATCTATCTATCTATATATATATATATATATATATATATATTAATATATAAAGATAGATGAAAGAAGAGGGATACACATGTACGAATGCAACATTTATTTCAAGTTCGATTGTTCAATGCAAGGTGTACTCGGTAAAACATGTTTATTATTCTTTCGTTAAGCCGAGGCTTTTCAAAGATAAAAATCTTATCATCAGAGGAATTACATATATAGATGAGTTGGCAGTGGAAAAGCCAAAATTCAAAATTTGAAAAAATATTAAGTAATGGAGAGTGAGAATGTGTGTGTACAAAATATGGGGTATGTCCAGTTGGTAAATGCCCGTTGATAAGGTGTCCAGCGAAGTTGAAATAAATTTGTCATTCGTACATGTGTATCCCTCTTCTTTCATTTATCTATATAATTGCTCTGTCTTGTATATTGAGCTTACACCATTTCACTATAGGTTCTATTTACTAAAAGTATACTTTCATATTAATGTTTTATATTTTTATATATATATATATATATATATATATATATATATATATATATATATATATACTAGCAGTAAAGCACGACGTTGCTCGGGATTGAATGACGATCATTACAATGGACTTTTTCACTTAGCGCATGCCACCATATTACTTTCTTTGGTTTTATTTCCCCTCCCCCTTTCGCCCCGAATATAGTCGAAAGAAGCGAAAAGTTTTTTAAACTCTCTGAATTAGCGTCTTATACACATGGTTTAAGTTTTATTAAAATCAGATATAGATAGTTTTAAGAGGGTTCTCTCCCCATGGGTAACTTAGAAGTGGGACACGTTGTTATTCGGCACACAGAGAGTAACGTAAATGTTTGGGACCACTTCCATTTCATAATTTTAGACATATGATAAACAATTCATTAAAATACAATATATTTGAGGTTTTAAGGGTGTTATGCGCTTATAATATCTTGAGTGGTGCATTTAGAGATTCGGGAACTTTTCTACTGTTTTCCCTCGTACAGTTTACACAAGAACACACTTTTAGATTTTATGTAGATTCTCTAACTCTTCTTTTTGTAGGGAACACGCACACATCACACACACACATACACAGACATTGAGTGTAAATAAATCTGCATATATATATATATATATATATATATATATATATATATATATATATATATATATATATATAGATTACATTATGATACAAACGACCGGTCACATACAAATGCGACTAACAGTTCAAGTACCTAAGCACCTGCACCAACAAACATCGCTACTGACAGTAAAAGAGATTCAAGCACTATATATATATATATATATATATATATATATATATATATATATATATATATATATATATATATATATATATATATATATATAGTTAAGGAAACTGAAGACATTTATTCTTTACAGAAGATTATTGTTTTACGCAAATGGAAACCGTTGTTTCTTTTACCAGTAAGCTCAACCTATAGATAGGGGGCATATATCTATATAATAACGTATAACTACATTTTACGGTAAGCATTTAAACATAATAACGTAATAACCAAAACCTATATCTGTTCTGCAACCGAATTAGTCAACCTCTCATGCGTGTTTCCATAAATTATGCATTCATTTTGTTTTTCTTTCAATATTTAGTATATTTTCTTCGAATGACCGGACTCTCCCAAGTCAACCTTCTAAAGAGAAAGTAGCATCCAATCTTCCTCGCGACTATTTAGCTACTGTCTTCGTCACCAGATTCACTGTGTTCTAATTTTTCATGGAATAAAAATGAGATAAACACGGGTTATTCACGAATACTTTACGAACACTTAACATTCGCGTTATTGAAAAATAAATGAAAAATGTCGCATAGGGTTTAGACTTTTGCGTCGGTAAGCTTTCCCAATTATTATCCAATTACATTATGTTTTTTCTTCTCACATTCTTTATGTTAAAAAAATATTCACTATTTCTTCAGAATTAAACATTAAATTTGTCCCGTCGTTCTGCCAGCATATTCTGTAAGCATTTAATCACATTCAAGAATAGATAAGAATATACAATTAACTAACAACTTGTAAACATGGCGGCTTCTGCTGTCGTCTTTCGCGTACTTTTTTCAGAAGACAAACTACACTTTGGTGGTTTTTCAAAAAATAGTTTGATCGTAAGAAAACCTCTCCGTACAATCGCTGAAAAATATCACACTTTGGTTGTGTCTTTAACTTTCTTTTGCTGAGTTTAGCTTCCATAAAAATAATCGATTCCATTGTTTGTGGCCGATTGCGTGTACACCGGTAAGGTAAGCTTCATGAATACTTTTTGTTCACATTTACGTTTTTATTTTCTGTGCAATAGTTTTTATTATTACGAATAGTATTAAAATGGGATCTTGTGCAAAGCTATTCCAATTTTACTGTAAGTAATTAAGGTGCTTTAAATAGGATTTATCTATGTAAGCCCCTACTCAAAACTATATAAGGCGAGCCCAGTCACCCAAAACGTAAGGAAATCTATTTTCTTCGATTTAAAACAATGGATACTCATTTGCTTTATCCTATTTTAATCACCTAAATTACTTACAGTGAAATGGGTTATTTTTCTGATTTTTAATTGTTTTCAGAATAAATACTCTAAGCGAACACAAGTTGGTTTCTAAGAATCAATTTTGTTGTTTACAAATATATAAGCATTTTAAAACGTTGATTTCTAAGTTTAACATCCCCACTCCAACTCAAAAAATAAGATTCTACTTACTTTCGTCCGTTACATTAAAACAGCTTAAAAATTACCCGCCAAAAAAGAAATGTTTATGGTAATTAAAACATATTTTATGATATATGATGATGGATCACTTTCTTATATACATAGAACGTAAAATGTTAGCCGTAAACTCATTTCTTAACTTAGTTTTATTTCAAACAATAACTACTTATTTAACAAATCCTATAATTCACCCAATTTACTTACAGTGAAATGGATTATTTTCTGCTTTTCTATAAGAATTAATACTCTAATACTTCTGGTTCTTAAATATTAAAGACTAGCGGAACCCGTGTCCCGGCGTTGCCCGATAGAAATGTAAAATAATGATTAATATTATTTTACATTTCTCCCGGACAACTTCGGAAAACTGGTCCTGCTAGTATATATATATATATATATATATATATATATATATATATATATATATATATATATATATATATATATATATATATATAGTTATAGTTATAGTTATAGTTATCCCTAGACAGCTGTTGCGTTGTCTATGAGTGATTAGTGTGAGTAGACATAGCAGTGATTCGAAATATGAACGGCCGCACACAAATGCCACTTACAATCCTACGACATAACACTCTGTGCCAACAAAGATACACTGGATGACGTCACAAAAGGGGAATGACCTCAATAATCCGAAGTAGACAAAAAAGACGACTGCCGTAAATTATTAAAAGATAGAGAAAGGGGAATGAGAGAGAGAGATGAGAAAGAGAAGCTAGAGAATATAGAGCAAGAAGAGAGAGAAAGAGAGAGCGGTTAAAAATATATTTCTAATAGGGATTTTGTCTGCCTCAAGGCAAAACTTCACTTGTACTGCTATCTATTGTACTATTGTATCTCTATTACTAATGGAAATGCGGTATATGTCTGTTTGCAGGCGAAACGGTTCTATTACTGTTCTTAATTATGCTATTGTACTTCTATTACTAATGGAAAATCGGTATTCGTCTGAAATCGAAAAAATATTACTCATTATTAATTGTACTGTTGTACTATTTTTGATTGCTCAATCCAGTTTACTGAAATATTTCAGACTAATCTACTACGTTTCCATGCTTAATGTCGGTGGTTGTATACTGTCACTTCTTTTGTCATAAGACTATCCTCTCAACCATTACTTTCTTATTGGAGCAGCAGTGTAGTATTTGTTCTGTTGTCATCCACACTCACAGACATTAATTCCTCTTTTGAGCGGATATCGTTCGTCAACAAAAAGCTAACAATAGGTTGTTTATTAGCTAACTGAACATTTAGATTATATATACGTGAAAAAATATGCGACTGGATGGGTAAGGGAAAGTTATTTGTTTATGTGTGTTTCCAGCTAAAAGTGAAAGATTACACAAGAAACACTCACACAGCTGATATATTTCTTTTCGCCATTGGATCTAACACAATATAGGCACAGTTTTTATTCATTCTTTTGGGTAAAAAAGGCACAGAATTAGTTGGGGAGTCGATATTTTTTATGTTATGTAGTAAATCATCAACGATGTTTTCCAAGCGAGAGAGGGGGAGAGGAGGAGAATGGCAGATAGGGGATAGAAATTGATAGATAGATAGATAGAGAGAGAAGGTTTATTTAAAAAAAGAAACATGTTTCACGCACTTTTAAAAATGCTTCTAGTCTGTTGTTCATGTCATATAATCTTGCGAGGATTATATAAATAAATAAATAAACGTTACAGGCAACAGTCCGAAGACAAATCTACGTAGATGAAGATTACCCCCCCCCCCGCCAAAAAAAACAACAAAAAAACACACATATTAAGTATGAACATGGGCGTTTTCTTTTCTGCATAAGCAAACATTTACCTGTTGGTATTTACGTGACATTTATTTCGTCTGGAAATATTTAAAAAAAAGCAGAAAAAGACCACGTGACTTTTATGACGAATCATTTGAACAGAAAAAGAAATAATCTATTCGTGTGTTTATGCTTTCGTCTCATAAAAATGCTATAGAATTAGTCTGTGCAAACTTCACAGAATAAATAAAAACACAGAAATGGAAAGAAAATAAAGTAATGATTTTTAGATGTCGCACGCTGTTTCTTTTTATATACTTTGCAGCAAAAAAAAATGTTGCTGATTCTAGAAGCGTCTTATTAACTTTCTTGCTTTGGGCAAAATGGTTTGAAGCAAGTTACGCTTTACGATGTGTGTTAAAGTACTGGAAACTTTGCTTGTCCCAGTTGCTCTAAAGTTATTCTTATTGGAATAGTTCGTGTAGAAACAAATACGGTCTTTAAATTAAGTGAAGGGGTGAAGATGAAAACACGATTTTTATTACATAAACTGGTTAGTAAATACAAAGTACACTTTACGTTAAAAACCGCGTAAAACAAACAACAATAATACAACATTTTACACGAACCCATATGCATCAGTATTGGGACAATTCATCGGAATCAGAATCGGGAATCGTTAAACTCGGAAATGTTTTATGGTATAACAATTGGTATCGTATTCAGAAACATTTTCTACTTATTTTCCTATGTCAAAGGCGATTCTTTTAATTGGTTTTCTTTGTTTTTGTTAAAAAATTAATTTTCGATTGCTGCTACTAATGATAAAATAATAATTATTTATTAATTTTGACCTACAAGTACAACTAAAGTCTATAGATCACCCCCAGCCGCAAGTGTATTTTTACGTTTTCGTAAATACACGCACATATCATATGAGTTTTAAAGTAATCCAAAAATTGAAAAAAAAAACCAATTCTGTAGCTAAATATTTAGAGATTTAAAATCAATCAGAATCGTTAATTCAGAACAGAATTGGTACTTGTATCGAAATCGGAAAAATATAATCGTCCCATCATTAATATGATATACATAGAACGAGGGAGAATTTAAATTACTTACTAGACACCATCCTCAAGTGTCTTCGAACTCTCTGTACAGGGGTTTGTCAGGATAACCTGCCATGGGGATACTTCACCTTACAAATACACTTTGGTCAAATATTTCAAGTAACATAGTATTTGAAGTCCAAATAAGATCGCCTTGACAGGGCTATGAAACTGGCTCATTCGAGGAATTGTGGTCGCACGTTATAAGTATAAGTAAAATATTTCCACTGTATAGAATGCATTTAAATTTGTAATTTGAAACGGTTTTAGAACCCAGTAAAATTCAAAACATTTAAAAAAAATAAACATATTATTTATTAAAAATTCAAATGTTCAATTCACACAGGAATCCTCATCAGGATAATAGACAATATTTTTTTCTTCCCCTTCTTTTTTTAAACGCAATGGTGTCGCTTGATCTTGTGCTTTAAAAAAAGGAAGGGAACACGACTTGAGGACATCATTACACAACGAGCTTCGTTAACAATTGAAGCACAAGATCAAGCGACACCATGTCGTTTAAAAAAAAGAGGAAGAAAAAAATGTCTATTATCCTGATGAGGATTCCTGTGTGAATCAAAAATTTGAATTTTAAATAAAAAAATATGTTTATTTAAAAGAAAAGTCTTGGCATTTTACTGGTTGCTAAAACAGTTTCAACCCGAAACAGTTTTTCATGGTAAACAACTGATGATCCCTTAAAATAGTGTTAGAAACTAACTAATAACTGTAAAAAATAAATTGACTTACATGAGTGATTTTCCACTGGAAGACTTGAGACTATAAGTTTTTTTTTAGTTTTTTTTATATATATATATTTTTTTATATAGTTTTAATGGTTGAGAAACTTCCGAGACTATATATATATATATATATATATATATATATATATATATATATATATATATATATATATATATAAATATATATATATATATATATATATATATATATAAATATATATATATATATATATATATATATATATATATATATATATATATATATATATATATATATATATATATATATATTCTACCACGTCGTTATTAATAAGCATCGGTTCGGAATATGGCGGCAAATGTACAAGAAATGTATTTGCATTGGGTTGTTGACAAGGTCGATAACTGTATCACTTGCATGGGGACCTGAAGGTTAAGAGTTTGGATTATGTTTTGAGGCAAAAGTCCACGTTATATTGTGAGTCGTCTCCTTTTTCATTGAACACTGTCTAATCTTTTCTAATAATAATTACCTTCTTGGTTTCTGTATTTATCAAATGAGCGGCTCAGAACCCTTTTTTAACGAAAGTGTTTTTTAGTATAGACGAGCATTCTATATTTTTTGCTCGTTTGAATTTGCTATACTCATCTAAGTTTCAATCGATATCCCCCTCTTACTTCCCCAACTCGGTCCGTTTATCAGTCTGTCTGTCCGTCTCATCTTTTCTGTTTATTTATTTCTAGTTTGTTGTACATAGCCGGTGTTTCCCCGAATTCAGTGACGTCATTTTAGTTTTTAATTTTTATTTGTTTGTACATTTATATAACCTATCCGAAAAATGAGATAACATTTGAGTTATAAGCAAGACAACTATTTTTGCATTTTTTATTGTGAAATATGAATTATTTCTCTTACTGATTAAAAAAATGTTGGTCATAATTAAAAATGTTTCTATACTACTAGTTGTGCGGGTGGGACTGCATCAGTAAAAAAAAAACTGCAGCTAAGTACTTTATTATAGAGTGAATAATATGATACAACAATAACAACTGAAACATTCGCTAGTCGGAATACACAGTTTTAAATGTCAGCTTAAATGCTATTTAGGTCGAACTTTTAACAGTTCACATGATAAATTTATATGCTAGATGTAATAATAGTAATAGGAATAAATAATAATACATAAATAAATAATAGCAAAAATAAGAATTAATAAAATAAATAAATAAACAATAAAACCAAACACACAAACGATAGAATAAAATGAACTCCACCACACACCCTCTTCTCTCTTTCATTCGCCCGTAACGATAACTATAAAACAATTACTCCAGTCTTCTTATTTAAATAAATAAAAAAAAACAAAAAAACAAAACCCTAATCCTGAAGACGACTGTGAAAGTCGAAAGCGCTCGAAAAAATGGCCGAATTAAGAACTATCGGAGAAGTACTATACGGATTGCCACCTGAAACCAGAAAGATGGCTCGACGGTTTGAGAACCTCACGACGAAGATATACAAACGTGAGAGTTCTGTGATGTTCAACAACGCTTTCTTAGATAATGACTTGCTGCCTAAGTATATATATATATATATATATATATATATATATATATATATATATATATATATATATATATATATATATGTATATATATTCCAAACTACCATTCTCTTTTATATGATTATCCAAATGCTAATGCTACTTATTAAACAAGAACAGACATTTTGAAGATGCTTTCATTCAATCTGCGCGGTTAGCGATAAAAATTCCATTTGAAACTTAAAAGTGACAGATTTAAGTGACTCGTTACCAATAGGCCTGCAGGGCGGGTTTAGGCACTATTCCTAAATAACTGATTGTTATTTAAAACCATATTTTCATAAAAGAAATCCCCCAAACGCTAATTAATAGAAATAAGAATTGTATCCGATGTTTAATTGTAACAAAAATAGCTAACCTAAAGATTAAGCAAGCCGAAAATAGTTATATCGTTTTTCGACGCATCGCTTTATATTTTTCTTTATATAAACAACTATGAGAATACTTATCAAAGAACGGGTAAAAATAATTGCCTAAACAGAAAAGTTTGCACCACTTTTATATCTCCTTGCGAGGATTACATTTAAGATATGATGATACATAAACCATCACTCTATAAGTCACACTGGAACAAAATACATGGTTGCTATCGAATGCAAATGAGAAATCATAACAGCACAATTAAATCATACATTGTGTCATTTCTTCTATGATTGAGACATTTCATCTACGATCATCTCCATCATAATTAAAGGCTCACAACTGCACACAAAAAAGAAAATATTCCTGGTTTGAAGAAAAGAACCATCTGTTTAGATGTTGACGCCGTCTTCTCTTCTGCTAGTGGCGGAATACGTTTTGGGCTACGGACATTTGAGCGCCTTATTCTCTTAATTTATCATCGATCGGAAGTCATCCCCTACACGTTCTGTTCGCTTCGAGACTTATTACGAACTCGCCTACATCTCTCACTAACTTTCTCTTTGAGCAATGTGTCGTCAAGTCAGCCACAGTCTACACAGTTTGAGGTGACATTTCGGTACTATACGCGCTAATCCGATGACCTCGATTCCCATGTGTACGTGTCAACATTGGCGCGCAAATCGAAATCAGCAGATGAATACTAGCAAATATACCCTCTACTATTTAACAATAATTTTAAAAAATATCTAAAATTTAAGCCTTAAATCTTGATTGATTCGTAACTAATGACTATGGATCAAATTCGACGCAAATCTGAAATCTGAATTTTAAAACGAGCGGCTGTGCACATATTATTCTCCCTATTTAGAAAAAAATACCCCAAGAACCTGAAATTAAGGGAATATTGATTCATGGATGTCTAAAAGCTATTGTTCAAATTTCACAATAATTGGAGGTTACTGTAATTCCTCTCGGTTTATACCACCTTTGCATTAAAACTAAATTAAACTAAATATAGCCTACATTACGAACATTTACGTTTAGCAACTGTTTTACAAAATTAATTATGTTCGCTTACTTAGTTTAGTTGTAAATGCTCTACATAAAAATATATAAACATATAAACATACAACGCTTTATAAAAATAAATATATACCAATACCTAACTTTCTGAAGATAGAATTTTTGTCGTGACTTTGTGTCTTCTCTTTTCAAAATAACACCATAACAGTTGAGATTATGGTGAAAACCGTACCTTTCTTTCTAAAATGACCCCATTAATTAAGGGGAAGGAAGAAAAGTTATATAAGTGCAATTTCAGTTTAATGTGTGATATACCAACACAAGTACAAACCAAATACTATTTAAAACTTAAGCGTCACATACCGACATACAACGGACAGACAATATCTTTTATAGATATGCATTGACACATTTATTAAATTACTAACTTTTACGTCATCATAATTCGCATTTGGCGATGAAAATGTCTTTTAACATCATGAATGACAAACTAACGGAAATAAATCGCTAATATGTTAAATATTGGGGAAGGGTGTGCCGGAAATGTCACCCGATAGGAATAAAACACAGACATACACCTGGCCGGAAGATACAAAACACGGCTAGAGGCCGGGAGAAACAAAACAGCATTCTGTTGTCGGAAATAAAATAATTGTTGATTTATTCAAAACCACCTGTAAAGGTATGCTGCCCCAAAAGGTTACCTGCGGACGGAAATTTACATCGTCGCTAAATAAACGCCTATGGGGGCGTGGCTACATTGATAGCGAAGGCGAAATCCCAGAATGATGTTTACAGGTGATACATGGCTGTCACAAATCGATTGGCGATCGGGTCCGAGAAAATCACTACATCAATTCCTGTGCGTTCTCCTTCCTCACTAATTCCCACTCGTTCACCGCCACTGACAACAAATATATTTCATTATATTTTTATACATCAGTGTTTGTCATCATTCGTTTAAGTACAGCAGAAATACTACTAATCCAAGTGTGACAGACCAATGGACCGACAGAGCCTCTTACAGAGATGACTGGACACTTTTATCAAATTACTTACTTTCACATCATCAAACTGATCTTATCCGAGTAGCAGTAAAATTACACAAGTTCACCGTAGAAGTACCTAGATAACGAAAGATTTCAACTCTGATAACACATTACATTGGACTGCTTTGCTTTGGAATTCCTTGCTGCTCCCTATTTTTTTCTGAGAGTACCAAGATGCAGAAAGGTAACTATCTATAAATCTGGCCTCTACCACAGTAACTCCTTTACGCTTCATTAAAAATGTGTCTTGTTAGGAGTGAATAAACGTTTTCAAAAACTGCGCGTTTAACGATGAAAATGCTATTCAGATGTAAGTGTGACATATTGACCGACAGAGTCTCTTACAGAAATACGTGGACACATCTAAGAATAAATTATCTCTTTCCAAAAAGTTATTCAATTTGTTTTCTTCCAGATATAAAAGAATAAGACATCGGACCTTTTTGGTGACAAAGTTCTGCAAGGCCCAAGGAATCATGAATTTAGAATGGCAGTAAGTTGGGAACGGTGTGTGTAAATGTAGAAGGGGCGCACATGAAATTCAAAACATGCATAAACCTACGGCTACCGAAAGTGTTCGCATCTCCAGGCGATGGAAACTCTTGAAACACGACTAGATAAGTGTCGCCTCCGTTTTACCCAGCTTATTCAAGATTTATTCGGAATTTTTTAACATTATACAGGGTGGCGTAAAAGTATTAGATATTACGTCAACAAATCGGCTACCGTTATATATCAACAGCAAATGTTGCATATCAACATTTTAGCATCATTTTTGTCATTAAAAAATCCACAGTCAGACTCAGTTCAAAATATACCGTGTTCTCCTTCGGCTGGCTTCTCAATGTCCATGCTGGGGTTGTTAGCTCAAATCAACAACCTGTTGTATTCCTCTTACACTAATTTATTATTATTAATTACCACAAACTGTTATTATGGAATAAGTAATTATTTATTCAGCCATGCGCGTCTATTTGGCTTAAATTCGAAAATGGGGACATCAAGACATATGATACTTGTATGAGCAGAGGAATAGCATCCGGTGGCTACAGGAAAACAAGCATGCAATCTGAAGATGGAAGAATTATGTCTGGTGGCTACAAGAAAAACCAAGAGGACACCTGCATATAATGGAAACAAATACATATGTTTTCTAAATAATCAGTCCTTGACTGGAGGGAGGCATATTTACAGGAAGTTGCATAGAAAACACGCCGGAAATGATGTAACTACATTAAGTTGTGTAAGCGACATGCCGGAAGGGTTTTGGTAGTTTGAGAATGTGTGATAGTCAAGAATATTATATCACTCGTTCAATTCTTGATCTGCCAGAAAGCGACTAGATATTTGTGTATTCCAAATCTTTACAACTCGCACCCACTCTACTCATTTGTTGCAACACGAACAATAAATATATGTTAGATATCCTGCTCAAAATCAGCAAAGGTAAGATTTTGAAGTCTTTGCTTATATTTTTACATTAAAACACCAATACTCTAACTCAAATTAAAACATACCTTGGTCTTCTTCAGCTGGCTTCTCAGTGTCCATGCTTCGGTTGCTATTTGTAATCAACATCGGTTGTATTATTTAAAAACTAATGTTTCCTTATTACTCAACTCAACACTTAATTGCAGAAGAATTTATCGTCTGTTTTCATTGCTGGACTGATTTGCTCGACAGATGAACCGCCTGAACTTTGCTGACCCTTTGTCTATCATACATCCTGTTTTCGACTTACCTTGTTAATTTCTCCTGATAAATATGCTTAAACTAAAGAAACACTAGCGGATACACAACCGATATAAAATAACATACGACATGGAATATAGACGGACGTACAACTGTAACATTTGTATTGCTGATTTTTGAAAATCTTCCGAATACTATCGTTCGAACACATTTTCAGATTATAAAAATATTTTGAAATACTTACACGTTAAATTTCTAGAGAACACATTCGCTAACTTAGCTTTACGTAAATAGCGCACACTTTAGACATTTTCATTTCCTACTTTTTCAATAGAATGGTAACGATTACTTTTTGTCTAGCGTGCGAGAAAGGGAAAAAAAGTGAATTCTAAAAAGGAATTCGATCCTTCTCTTCATTATTTAGATTAATGATAGGGTTACTGCAAGGCTTGTATTTTTTCATATCAAAAATTACCTTTTTATTCCAATGCATGTGTATAAACACAATTACTTAATCCATCACCTTTCTTTCCAATGCATGTGTATAAACAACATTACTTAATCCATCACCATCAATAAAATTCCCTCGCTTTTCGCAATTATGAAATAATATTAAAGTTTAACTGTTATTAATATAATATGCACAGAAGACTTACTTTCTCTTTGAGCCAAGTGTAACATCTGTTCTGATACTATATTTTTAGTTCGACGTTGGTTTTCTTGCTGTCGGCTGAGGTATGGTTCTGTTCAGTCCCAGGAGGTCCACCCCCAAGCCTGACTGTTCACCAGGGAATGTCGGCGGGGTTTCTTAGGCATTTTTTGTATTCAGAGTCAGCTTTAGATAGTGCCCTGGCTTTGAAAATTCCACTTGACCTGCTGAAGAGAAGGTAAATAACAAAATGCTTACAGAACACTACAATGAAGATTCATAGCTAAGTAAAACAATCGAGTTAAAATATTTATATGGAGTTCAGAAGTGGGGGGAGGCATAAGTTTCTTGGCTCCTTCGGTTATCCTGGCCAACATCCGTGGATTGGTCGCGCTAGTAAAGTAATGCTGTGCATATTATGTAGAAGCATTAAACACGCACATGTCATGTTGTTGGAAGAAACGCGTGCACAGATACACAGGAAGTGGTCAAACAATTTTATTAATGCAGGGAGAATTTAACAAAAGCTTGATTTGTATGCGTAATCTCAGAGAAAACATGAACTAAAATAAACGGAAATCGTCAAAACACCTTTCAGTAATAATTATAGCATTTTTTCATAGCAAATAATTGCGTTCGGTCCATTTTGCAGCCATTGAGATTTCTTTCATTAGTATTTTTTTAATACCAATCTCAATATCGATATTAAAAGATGAAAATCTGTAAATCAATATCGTTTTGAATAAAGTCATTTGAAATGAAAGGTCTTTAATGCCGTTTAAAGAATAAGGCAGAAGGGAAGCTTTCGCGGAGAAGATTTATTATATCAGTTTATTTAGCTGATCAATACGCAATACGTAGCGCCATGGTTATCGACACGGGCTGTGAAGTTGGTTAGCAGAGTTCAAGTTCTTTGAAGGAATCGATTTCACTTCGTAGCTATACTGTTACTAAATGCATGCGCCTAATAGAACGCTCGATGTCGGCGATCTTGCACCAGAATAGCGCAGGTGCGACACAAACATTTAAACAATATGAGATTGGGCTTTAAAACAGGATACATGAATTTAGTTTGGACAGTTGTTGTTGTTGTTGTTGTTGTTGATGATGATGATGATGATGATGATGATGATGATGATGATGATGATGATGATGATGATGATGATGATGATGATGATGTGTTCTGGTTGTCGAAGATTAGGCCTCATCAGTGTCTCGTCTGCATACTGTCCTTCCTATTGGCCGTAGCTATTATTTATACCTGCAACAAAGTTCCAGGTGTTACTCCGACCACCCAGTGCTGCATGACCCAACAGAAAGTAGGACAAGTTTAGGGTTGAGTACACATCGTTGTTATTCTCACTCCATGGTTTTGCGGTTGTGCATCTGACAGGTCCATTATTTTCGTACCTAAAAGCAGAGACGACACAAGGACGACGGATTTTGATGTTGTCTCCTCCTGGATTTGCACCAGAGACCTGTTGATTGGGTAGCCTAGACACTACCACTTTACCACCGGCCTTACCAAAGTGAGGAATAGTTGGACTAGAAGGTCCAGTGGATACTTGAGAGAACTGACGATTCAGTGTGTTGTGGTAATTTTATGTCTTGTTCACAACATTACTTTCACTAAATCCTCCCTGCAAGTCCCTGCTTCTATCAACGAAACAATTTCAATAAAACATAACCAGTCAAATCACAATGATGTAACACTGACTCAAAGACATTTCTTATAACCGCGTTACCAACATCCGATGTTACAGTACATTTCTTATTAAAAGACATGACTGGATCTCAGTGTCCACGCGTGTCTACGTCATCCTCCCAGATCGAGGATAATTCACCAGATGCACTTCAAAGCAGGTTGAGTCAACTAATCTTAGTTACGTTAATTAAATTAAACACGTTCCTATGGAAGAATGTGATTTATTTTGCACTGTTCATCTTTGGGTTGTAAAGCAACAAGAAATAGAGAAGTATTCACTGAAGCGCATGGCTTCGTTAAATAGACTTTAGTCGCTCTGATTTCTCCATTCAGACTGAAAGAACGTCGCGCTCTCAAATTTATTAGTTGACGTCATTCCCCATAGCTCAGTTGCCATGCTAAAGAGATTGACTCAAAAAAGGTTAACCGCCTGAATGCTGCCGACTATTGTCTACGACACATCCTGTTTACGACTAAACTCAGTTTAAATCTCCATACGAACATAATTCATCAAAATAATTACTAGTTGGCGTACTCACAAATATACAACAATATGAATTTCATTCTGAGACAGGAAGCTTTCAAAATTTATGAACGAATATAAAAAAATCAAACGATTTGATAAACCATGGGTAATTGTGGGAAAAACGTGAAGTGAATAATAATTAAAGTAGTTACTTTCATCAACGATGGCAGACAGCTCAGACATCGAAACAATCTCTCTACAAATGCTTCTGATTTGATCCCAGACGAACAAATATAGAATTAAGAAGAGAATAAAAAATATTTGCGTTAAACAAATAATACTCATTTCTCCCCCCCCCCCTCCGAGCAAATGATGACATATATTTGTATAAACACGCCGAATGAAACTTCTCTCAAAATGTGAATTAGGGTCGAGTCCTGAGTTATAAAGCGATGTTATAGTTATAATGTAATGCAGATGTGTCGAGGGGATTTCTCATGGTCGAATCCTGGCTCGTAAAACAACAAATGTGGTCATATCATGGCACAAAAAACTGGTCGTATATACTTTGCAAGTCCAATTCTGAGTAACTCGGCACTAAATGTAGTGCCCTTTTTTGTGAAAATCACTCTGAATTAAGTGTAGTCCGATGCCACGAGGACCGCATGCTTTCCGACTAGTTGCTCTGTCAACCGTTATACGCTCACCCTGTGTTTGGAAGATCTGCAGAACGTATGTGTTGATGCAGCTTAGTCGGTAACTTGCGTGTTTAGTCAGTCGGCGATTCATCTCTGCTTTGGCCACAAAGATGGTTGTTTTAATTCATCAGTAGGTTTTTTAATTGTGTTGTGTCCGACTGCAAGCAATCTGAAATAAATGTTTGCATATAAAAATGACAGAGACAGACATTTTTAGCTTTAAAAATATACTTTTTTATAACTTAACTAACACTGTAGTTCCATTACCGTACTAATATATACTATAGGATATAATTTTTACATCTTTCAGTGTTCTTTCTAAGTTCTCTAACTTTTATCCCATAAGCATATTTCTTACAAACAAATTATCGTCAATGCACATGACGGATCCATAAAACTGTAGGCGTCTTCTTGACTCACACTTAACCCTCTAAATTTCACATATCAAAAACGACCCTTCAGAATTGTTTAGCTTTAATAACACAAATTCCGGTTATTCCAACGTACAGGTGTACCCTTTCCTATGTACGCAAGAAATGGCATCTAAAAGAACATAAAAAAAACTTGTATTGTAAGTCGCCGTTTGACACCAATCAAGGTGTCATAAATAAACAGTTACCGAAGTAATTTGTCACAATCAATATGCTGACTGATATAAGTACAATAATTGTCGATGTACTGTAGAAGAAATATATCCATATTATCCGATGTATGTACATAATTATATTGTAAATTTAAATGCCAACTAAAAATGAACAGTTGAAAGAGATCGCGTGACGTAGTTAAGTTAAGACAACTACTAGACGACGTGATCACATAAATAGCTTGAAATTGTCAGAGGTGACGATGGCTCAGTGGCTAACGCCACGGACTGCCAACATGAGTCTGCCATGTTCGAATCCAGTTCGTTCCACTGAAATGCTTTCTCTAATGAGCTTGGCAACCTCCAAATCGTCTCTCATATACGTATTCGATGTCTTTCTGGGAAAAATTCTTACAAGAAAGATATCGGGGAAACCAATGCCGACAACAAAATCATCTGATTCATAAGACATGGATGAATCAATATAACAGGGTTAATATTTAAGCATGTAAAAATCTAAATTATAACTATTTAAAAAAAATTACTCTTGTTTAAATCTCTTAAAGTGTCCCATTCAAGTGTATCTGTATCTCTCGCATTAATATAACTAAGATAATTACACAGTAAATTATTATTTTTATTTTTCATGAATTGAATATCCATTAAAATAAAAATGAAACGAAACTTAAAATATCCTATTTCAAAAGAATAATAAAATAATGAAACTGAACCCATAAGGATGCATTTCGTCTTTTTCTTAGACGTGTCAAAAATTTTGATAACAAAATTAATGACTTCGTGACTTTCGAAATTTAGAATGAATATAAATAGATTTCTAGTTATAACATTCTTAGCACATAATCTGAAGTAAGCAGCAACATTTAAGAGTGAATAGTGACGTAATTAATGGCGTAGGTTCGGTTTCAGACTTAATGGTACTCTCCATTATAATACACTATATCGCCAGTTGACTATTTCAAACATTCCTATCACTCTAATGTCATGTGATCATATTCAACCAAACACATCTTCTCATGTCCTCTTCTATTCTCCAACTCTAGTTAAATCATTATCTGCTATCCCATTGTTTTGAATTATCATTTAATATCACCTCAAATTGAACTCTGACCTCTCATTATTCGTTCATCTATAATACACATCTCATTAGCTTGAATAATGATACGATTACATCTGATATCGTTGAATTATGACCGATTCCATCATATCGCACTGGTGGATGGAACGGTGACTTCAGATCTATTCGAATTATAAAGTTATGGTGATCTGTTATGATATTTTGAGATTACCTTACGATATATTTTATTATTATTTAAATACTAACAGGAGAGAAGTGCGCGCGTCTGTGTGTATTTATGTTAGACCAAAGAACATGCAATTTGGTAAGAAAAAATGATTCCCTACCAATGTATATTATCATAAAGAACGGACAATGATCATTACTATTCTTCTTCTCCTCCTCCTCCTATCCTCTCCAACTCCTTCTCCTTGTCCCCATCTGAGAATACATATACACAGGGAGTTTAGAAAATTCATGGCATAACTTCAAGATTATTTTATATGTGTACAAAAGGGCCTTTTTATTGTGGGAATTGTTTCTGTGATAGCACTCCATTACTAGTTTAATTTCCTGTGTGATCCATTTCGCTCTCCGCGTTTTCCTCGGCTTGTGCTTATATTCATTTACTTGTATTTCGTATGTTGTATTTTTCAAACCGGGAATAAGAAGGACCCATTTCCGCAGGATGCCGAACGGGTCCACAATGTTGGTTATAAAATAATCCCCTGCAGATGTTGGCGCTTTCCTCTGAGCCCCTTGGTTTTTTTATGTTTGGCCACATTATTGTATGTGTTTTTTTGGCGTCTATGACTCACATTTGTTTTACATGTGATCCTATCACATAGATAGTATTTACGTAGAAATCTGTAAAAAAAAGTACATGCCACTATCACATACATAGTACGTGTTTACTGTTTACAATAATAAATACATGTGGATGGTATTTGTTCTAATAAACTATAACTCGGAAAAACGTGTCCTATATAAAACATTATCATGAAGTTATGCTATCAATTTTCAAAACACCCTGTATATATATATATATATATATATATATATATATATGTATTTATACAAATTATTTATTTCAAAACTATACGTTACATACTTCATAGACACACCATGGTTTCATTGAGATAGGCTGACCTTTTATTTCTGTTAAAAAGATCGTTAGAGCCAAATTTAAATCATGAGCGACTCACGAAATAAAAACAAATCGAAGAATGGAGATCAAAGATCAGCGTAATGTCTTGTGGTGAGTTGATTTAAGCGTCCCTTTTTGAAAAAAGTACCGAGTCAGTTGGGGCTGACTGTATGTTTTATATGGGTTTTAATCGCCACTAAGTATTATTTAGAATAAATTAATTGTTTATAATGGATGTTGTATGTTTATCTGCTTCCATTAAGATTTAGCGGTGATCGTGTGTCTTATTTATTTGTCAGTTAGCGGCTTAGATTTTTAAATATTTTTTTAAAAAATAGTTCAGCCCAAACAAGGCAGGCCGCCACTGTAGACGTAAGGGGCTACTGAGAAAAAAGAAAAGGGGAGAAGGTTGGAGGGTCAACATTAATTGGGATCTGCGCAGCGAGATGTCTGTTTACATTAGTTTTAAATTTCTGCATGTCAGTACTGTTGGGGAAACAGGGGGCAGGAAGGGAGTTCCAGAGGCCAGCAACACGAGGAAAGGAGCTATTTGAGTAGAAAGCTCTCTGGCATCTGGGGACCTTTACAGTGAATGAATAAGATTTAGTTGATTGTCGAGTTACTCTAGTGAATTTACGTCGAGGGGGCACTAGAGTAGCCAATTCATCGGAGCATAATCCATTGAAGTATTTGTAAAACAAGCACAAGGATGCTACATTGCAGCGATGGGACAGGGACTTGAGCTTGGCTGACAGTGAGGGACCTATTAGGTTGGCGATTCTTTTTTAGACCTTGTCAAGGAGGGAGAGACTAGTAGATGATGCACCAGCCCAGATGTGACAACAATACTCCATGCGTGGGAGGATGGTGGCTTTGTAGAGATACAGAGTAATGTCAGGTGTGAGGAGTTTACTAGCACGGTAGAGGGAGTCAATCCTCTTTGCGGCAGCCTTGGCAATGTCTTCAAAGTATTTGTTCCAATTTTAGGTTGGCTTGTGTTCCTGTTATTAAAGGGTTTAAGTCTTATATTTATATTACTTTTCATAATTTTAGGAGAGTGCATATATTTGAGTGTAAAATCAATGTTATAATTCTAGTGTATTTGTTATGCGGATGCTTGGTGTAAATAGAGGCGGTATCTTTATCAGTAAAAAGAATTTCCAAAAGTAAATGAAAAAGTGAATGGGTCAATATAAGCTTCCTATCATCATGTGTAGTGTCAGAATTGGTTTTCGTGTGGGATACTTGTGTTTATTTTACTCTCTTAGCTTATATCTAATAGCGTTTATGAGTCTATCAGAGCGTCTGTGTGAATCGGTAAAGTTTAGATCATGGTAATATATTTATTTTTTACTTTTAATTAAGGATATTCGATGAATATATTTCTAGGTATTAAACTAGTAAAATAAGTATATTTAATATATTTAAATATTAAAATATTTTTTTGAATATGATAAGGAATCTAATAATGTATGTTATCTGTGATATGTAAGGATTACGAAGGTTCGAGTGTAGGTTGTATTTGAGTTGGGAGGGGAGATGTAGGATGTGATAAGTATAATATTATATTTTCGACTGAGAGGAGCGTTATATTGTATAAAATAATTAATTTGATAATAATTGGAAAAGTCTTGTGGCGAGGTGGGGGGGGAATATGCCTGATATTTTTATATGATGTGAAGTTCTTTGAACTTATGTATGGAAGGGACTATCAACGAGTTATGTATTTTCGTTGTTAGTCCATTTGGCTTGTAGAAATTTTCACCCTTCCCCTTTTTTTCAAACCTTATTAAACCTTCCTTACACTAAATTTAAACAAACATACATAACACTCCAAGCAAATAACGCGTCCAAACGAGAGTGACACGTGACTTCACATTTCCGAAACAGATGACAACAGAAGCTAGAGAAAGCCGGATTGCTAAGTCCTTCTATGCTTGAAACCGACGCTACGAATGTTGTACTAATTTTTCTGTACCAAAATAAATAAATATATATATATACATATATGTATGTATGTATGTATGTATGTATGTATGTATGTATATATATATATTTATATATATATATATATATATATATATATACACACATATATATATACATATATATATATATATATATATATATATATATATATATATATATATATATATATATATATATATATATATATATATATCAAAACAGTTGGCTTAACACATTGCTGCAATTTGTGAAGCGGTATAAATAAAAAGTTATACATGCATCATTGTTCCATACTTCCCTATATATTTTAATTCAAAGATTCGTAAATTCCGGAATTACAAAATATTATAGCGTGTATTTTGTGTTATTAAAATATATACTAACACTTTATGGACACTGTATTGATGATATACTTTAATGACAATATTACCTGCTAAAATACTCCTTAGGTATGGGATCGAGGTATGTTGAAAAAAATCCATCTTAATTCTTTTAATTAGCTGTAATTCGTAATTAACACAGCAAGTGAACAATTCTCCCTTAGTGATCTATGTATTTCCGTTGCACACTTTAACAGTGTGCTGATTCACCGACTCTCCTGTAGTTGTTAATGTCTCTGTAAGCATTACGAGAAAAAGTCATCGCTTCTCTTTCGCTATCACCCGAGACAACGCCATGCCCATTATACTGAATTATCTCCTTTTGTGTTACAAGAAAATGAATAGCTACTAATATAGGAATATATTGAAACAAAGAAATAAGCGTATTATCATATTAGAGAATATTATAGGAGACTAGAAATACGTGACTCGTTTGGTATCAACCATTACCATTATTTTTCAACTTTGATTTACTTAAAAAATCCACGGACTATCAGATATATGCTCAGAAATTCTTTTGACATAACTCAAAATGATGACTATCTTTACTTTAATATTACCCATATGGATAATATAGAAGGACATAGTCAAATTATTTTCTTATCTAATTCACATACGGGTTTGTGGTGTGTACGAACACACTATGTAAATAAGTTGAAAAAAGAACGTCATTTTTTCTCAAGTTCCCAGAGACACTACAAAATATTACAGAGTAGTTGAATCCACATAGAATGAGAAGGCGAAATAGATATACATTGATCGCTATTCGAGAAGTGGATGACTTGTTCACTTAATTATTAATAATGCTTAATTAGAAGAAGTTAAATGACACTTTATTTAAAACGTAACTCAATCCTAGAACTAAGGAATTTTTCAGCATGCATTTTGTCATTAAAGTATATGAGAAAAAATGTCTCGGAGAAACAAATGTCGATGAACTCAGCTTTAGTTTATGAGATGGATCCGATTTTCTTAAATAATAACATTATAAAGCGTAACACCACTTCTACCAAGAAATCAATACGTTTATTACAATTCTTGCTTTATTTAATGAACTCTTTTTTTGCAATTGTATCAGCAAAGAACATTTCTATGATTATGGTTCCGGGAAAAGCGAGGCTTACTTCAATCCTCTGGTTTAGGGTGGGATTCAAAATTGTGGGTTTAAAGTTGATATAAAAATAAGTTCCTCTGATCCATGATAATAATTTTATTATTCATATAACGGCTCCTCTAGAAAAAAAAACTAAGACTCTCTCGCCTAGTGTTTCGGAACACTAAATTATATAGGTAGCTGTGTGTGACGCAACTTCATATATGTTTATCACAAACAGACTATTTAAAATACCGCTTGCTAACGTCACGTGATCTTGTTCGACCAATCACATCTGTATATCTCAGCTGGTTGTCCTTCGCACTCTAACACTGTTTAAATGATACCCTGATATCTATTGTTATGAATAAGTGTTTGATTGCACCCCACTTTTCATAGTCATATCTCCGCTTGCGATAATTTACAATACACATCTCATTAGTTTGATTAATGATAGCATTATGTTTGATATTGATAACGTATGATCCATGAAATCACATCGTATAGATTTATAAAATGATGAGGATTCATCTATTTGAATAAAATCATGATGATATATCCAATTATAACATTAATGTGTCGCTGTAAAAACGGCCTTCACCCGGACCAAGCCTGTGATCGTATCAAGTGAACACTATAATCTATCATTGCGAACCCTACCTTTGCTTGGGATTTACATATAAAAAAAAGAAGAAAACGAAGAAGAAGAGGAAGAAGAAGAAGAAGAACTATAAACATTTCGAGAGAAGCAAGATCGATTTTATTACAAAATAATTTTTCAATATATATATAATCATTAGGAAAATGTAAATATTTTGTTAAATCAATAATTTAATGAACACACCTTTCGAATATTGTTATTTAAAAGAAAAAACTTGTTAAAAAACGGCATAAAATAGACTCCTGGGCAACGGCGTGTAAGTACAGCAAGTTACAAATATTTGTCTCTACTTTGTTGTTTATCGAATACAAATTCCATAAGATTTTATATCCCTGCATTAAAATGAATACATTTTGCAACAAAAATATTATTTTAACACAACCTTTGCAAAAGGTCAGTTTACTGAAAAACAACAAATTAAAGTTATTATTTTTCAATTTTGATTGGTAATTTTTTAGATTGAAATTATAATACATAATTGCTGATACATATATATATATATATATATATATATATATATATATATATATATATATATATATATATATATATATATATATAGATCGATAGATAGATAGATAGATAGACGGCGCCTTTGCACACGGACTTTTATAAATATAATAGATAACACGTTTATGTAACAAAAATGATTTTTCTAGTTTATATATTACAAATATTTGTTGCTACTGTTTAGTTTCACGGACACACATTCCACAAGAGTCCCGTTTAACACCCCGCAAGATAAGTCTGTTATAATCCCTCATTGATGCTGTTGACCCGTGTTTGAATAAAATATTGTTTATGGTATTGAGACATATTGATTTAATTCTTAGTTTATGCCTTCGGCATTATCGTTTATCCTTTTGCTGTTATAACCTATGCCCCATGACAGCAGAGCCACGTCTTCTGAAGCTAATAGCTATATTACCTAGATACGCAAGATTTCTTTACATATAAGATTTAATGGTAGAATAAAAAGCCCCCAAGTCAAATAAGCCATTATATTTATTGCAAACAGAAAACAAAACAAAAGAAGGGCAAGTATAGTCCAGTGCACAATTTATTAGCGATTATAATAAAATACCAGCAGACAAAGACGACGTTTCCCGGGATTGAATAAGGAACACACGAGGCCTGTTTCCTGTGATAAACTCTATATTATTATTTTATTCTAATTTCTTTTACTTCCTATACATTAAAATTTTGTGGGATGATTTACTTAGCATTGCATGGTTCGAAGGATGTGTAATTGTTGTACGGATGTGCTTTGGAGGTGTCTCAACTTTGTATTCTTGTTACGGTACCAAATGTAGAACGGTGACGACATGTGTATGTTTAGGTGCGTTGTCAATCGTTTAGCGCCCACGTTGTGTTTAAAAAGATCCACATAACTTTAATATTGACGAAACTTAGTCGAAGATGTTAGCATCTGTTCGTCTGGTAGTTAAAACAAAACAAGAACAAACCTAACATCGAAAAACAAACATATTTATTGGAACACATTCCCATAACGATATGTAAACAAACAAAAAACGTAGTGAGAAAAGAAAAGTTGAAGAATTTAAAGTTTTCTTTGCGATTTTGTCCGTAAGACCCGAATGCATTAAAGGGATAGTGTTTTTAGTCTTCTTTTATTGCCGTTTTTATTTGTTGCCTAATTCTGAGAATACATAAAGAGTTTATCATTTCATTGAACATTTTCACTTAAAGCAACTATTCTGATTGACTAACCAATCACATCATGTTGTACTATTTTCCGATTGGGCAGTAAATGAAACTCCTCGTTTCACGTATGTAGGAAAAAGCGACAGACAACTCACAAAATAGAGGCTCGGTAAGCTTATTATCATACGTACGACAGAAACAATCAGTAACCTTTAGCATTTCAAAAACCTTCATGTTGGTTCATTGAGAAAATAATTGTTTTCCGATTTCTGTGACTTTTAAAATTTGCCCGCCTCAATAATCACCCCACGATTTGAATTTCAATTGTAAAGCAAAATAAGGTTTAAAAATTATTGTTTTTATTATTAAACTTACATGAACTGTGCAGACGATATGACCGTTATTATTTTTATAAACAAGCTGAAAACTGTTATAGTCCGTCGAATGACAAAACTGAAAATGATATTTGCCTACACTTTTCGCTAAAAAATGTGTGCCTCTTTTTTTTAAACACATTATTCCATAATTCATTTAGCTTAATTAGCTAACTTAGATGACACTAATAAGATACCTCATCGATTAACATAAGGACAGTCGACTATTTCTTTTAAATATTAAGACTCTTACACCTATGAACCTGACGTTTAGCAAGAATATTACCTAACCTATATGGTGTTTATTATTACTATCCGAGGGAGTGTCCACTTTGGAAGTCATTTATATGGCCACTTAACCTGTATAGCTGGAAAATGTAAAAATCAATAGATATGAATTGTTTTAATTTCTGTCAGAAATCGGGTTGATGGTATTGGGTAACCTTTTTATCCTAATACACGTACAGCCATCTCCAAACTTCGCTGAAATTTACAAAAATAAAAATATGGAACAAAAAGACAAAAACGAAAGAGATATGATGTATACTTTTTTCTACCATAAATAATGAATAGACTAACGTTTTATAGATACATTAATTAAATGAACAGATTACCGTTAAAATGTTTTTGATTCAAAATAATCTAATATTGGAAAAGATATGAACACAACCCTCCTCTTTAGGCTATATACGTTGTCCTTTTAGGGCTACTACCTGTACCTTACTACAGCTTGTTTTTCAAGGAATTATGTCTTGATATCTCTTTAGACTTTTGTAATTAGACCAGTTGCTGTAATCGGTATAATGTTTATTTCTTTTCACAACCGGTAAAATAGAATTTTATTTTCATGGATCATATTTTTTCAAGTCATTCTTGAGGTTTTGATATTTTGTAGTTTTTTCACGCTCGACTTAATTGAGGCGACAATAGTCATTCGGAACGATAATGAGAACAGGTGTTTCAGGTCTATTCCATATGAAACATTCGGATTTGATAACCTTTGTTTATTCTATATGTCTGTCTGAGAAGTGTCGGTTGTTCAGTGGTAATTGAAACGGACTGACAACCTGGATGTGCTTGGTTCGAATTCAGTTTGTGTCACAAAAACATCAGCTTAGGATGTTGGAAAGCTTCACGTTGTCCATCCCTTAAAGTACCCAATGTCTTTCAGGAAAGAATTCTAACTATAAAGCTATGGGGGAAAGCAATGCCAACAATAGACTCATCTGATTTATAAGGAATTAATGTATCTGTATTCATCTATGTATTTGTCATAGAACACTGTTACCTTTTCGTTTGACTTTATAGGCGAACGTTCATGCTCCAAGATGTTCTGCAATCTGCTTTTTACTTCAGTAATTTTTCAGAGATCAAGAATCCCCTTTTCTATTTAGATTCTTCATGAGTTATATAGATATCCGAGTGTTTATTGAAGGCTCTGTTTACTTCTAAAACCTTTAGTAAGTAAAACAATGAGAAATGCTATTTTGTTTACTCTTCCGAATGAACCAATTAACTAGGTTATAGTTTATCTTTTGGTGGTCTTGACTTTGTTTTGCTGTATTCCAGGACAATAATTCATCTTGCCTGGTGGAGTATCCAGCTTAGTGTGGTTGCTTGATGAAGCATACCTTGGGAAAAGTACACTATTCCTCATATGATCCAATATAAAGCCATACCGAAAGTCATCTTATTTAAGCTTGAAATACTATTTTATTTTAAATATTTGATCAGGGTTTACTTGTAGGGCCAATTATTCTCATGTCAGGTCATTCTGACAAACCCTTGTACAGATTGACCGACGACACTCGAGGGTGGTATCTGATAGCCATTCAAACTCTCTCCTCAATGATCTACTTTTTTCTTCATTCAACTTCGATTAACTCTCAGAGACAAATTGACCCTTTTCTGAGGTCTAACATTTGATTTCTTTATTAGATACATGAATACTCTAGTTTTTTTTAAAAAAAGGTTCTCTCTACTTTTTATACTTTGAGTGAGTAAAGTATTGAAGAAGAAGAATTTTTCCTCACCAAATAGAACCATGAAGTTCTGTTGGATTCTAGGACTAAAATTCATCTGGTTTATTGGAGTATTTAACTTAATGTTGTTACTTGTGGTATCATCAGTAAGAAGAGGTGCACCATTCCTCGTATGAACCAGTGTATAGCACTTCCATGGGGATCTTATTTGGGATTCGAATAATATTTGGTCAGGGCTTACTTGTAAGAGAAGTACGTCAGGATGTCCGGACAAATCCCCGTACAAAGGGACGAAGACACTCGAAAAGCGTAGTGTTATTTTAAACGAAATAAATGTTACTTCGTAAATGTTCGAAATAAAGTAATAGGACATTTTTACATAGAGATGTTTGTATTATTTCGTTATCATCAACCTGGGTAAATATTCCTTTGTAAGGGATGTTGGGATACGAGCTCTCCATCTCCAGATGGATTTGGATATAGAGGAAAACCATTCATAGCAAATACAGATGGTAATAATATATAAATCAATAATCTGTATATTTATGAAGTTCGGTCATTTATCGCATAAACAGTGAGATTAAAACGCCAAATTAATATTCACAATACATTTCTAATATATTGATGATGTGCATGCGATCAAGCAACGTCGTAATATTTACTAATGTTCATATTGTTTTGCAAAAGAACATCTCATTAATTAACTATTCATTTTTATTGTTTTCTAATTCAGTTTTCATTTAACTACAACGCGTAGTTGTATTTACGAATATTTTATATCGTGGATAGCGGGTTAGAACTTTTGGTGAAAATAATCTTTGCGTTTCTTTCTGGTAGAGTTTATTCTGGGGGTCATGATTCTTAGTTTCTACAATATTCCTGGGAAACGCCAGGATTCCCGATAATCTTTACTAAATAATAGATTTTCCGAGCGTACGTAACAAACTATGAATGTTAGGGGTAGAATATTGAATTGAATTTTGTCATCATATATTTTTAGATGAAATCCAGTTAGTTGTAGAACAAATTAATGCTTCTAAGGATTTATTATACTTATTTCGATGTTTGTCACGCCAGGAGATATCCCGAACTATGCTAGGTGTGGATGTTTGGTAGTTTGGTAGTTTTGTTTTACGGCATATCAACCCTTTTTGGGTTATTTAATGCCGAATCTGGTCATTATAGTGAAAGTTTTTATGCTTCAAGTTCTTTATATCTTCAAATGTTTAATCAGGGTTTTTGGTTTGGTAGTTTTGTTTTACGGCATATTTTGGGTTATTTAATGCCGAATCTGGTCTTGTTTTCTTCTCTTTTTTGTTTCTTTCCCCTTTTAATATCTGTTTCTATTTAACCCATAGTTGGGACCCTAACAGGTACTACCACTCCGGGTCAGGGTGGACCTGGGAGCAATGGTAATTAAGAGGAGGCTCCACATTCCCCAAAGTCCGTAAGCCGGATCTCACCATCGGATGTAGTTTAAGGTCATATCCAGGACCGGGAGTAGGGTAGGAAAAATAAAAATAAAAATAAAAAAGGGGAGGGAGAAAGGGAGAGGGGCTGTTGTTTTTGTTTTTGGTTTTGTAGAACATAATTAAGTTTTACAAACAAAAAAAATACAAAAAAAAACAAAAAAAACGTCAATGTAGGTGAATTTCGTCTCAGGGAGCCACAGGGCAGCCTGATCTGGTATCACCAGAGGTGTGGATGTGCCTGTTTTATAGTAATATTGGATTGTAAGCATGCGAGCAGACAACCCCAGAAGAAGAATATCGACAGCAGAGATTCAGACATCTCGGCCCCTGTCACTATCTTTCTCCCCACCTTCTTATCCGGCCTTTAAGTAAAAGTGCGAATCTAGGAAATTATAAAACAGAACAAGGGGTGCGCGTAAATTAAAAAAAAAATCGCACTAAAGTCTGAAAAAAACATTGTTCCAAAAATCTGCAGCCAAAGCTATTGATCTATCCACGCCAATATCAGAAGCGACCACTTATGGCTGCTACTGCTTAAAAGCGAATTCGACAGACTTTTTTGCGAGTCACCGCTTTTCAAGGCTCAAAGACTACTCGAAGATAAGCGTTAATAGTTTAGGCCAGATGGATAGTGAGACACATACCTTGATGGTTTGCAGATGATGGTTGGATCTAGGAGAACATTTGATTACTTAAGAAAACGGTTCAGCAAGAAGTTGTTAACATTAGCTTTAAAAACGACCATGCTGTAGTACGTTGGGAAGCATCCCCGTGGTATTGCATTCCACAGACGAGCAGTTTTTGGAAAATAACTCTGCTCATGAGAGTACCTTTTAGCTTGAGGTACATAGAGGAAGAAAGGAACATTATTTACAGTGGTTGTAGCTAGACAAGTTTTGCTGTGAATTGTTCTCTAGAACAAGCGATTGAAGCTCAGTCGAGCACATACTATGAAAATAACGATAGAGTAGAAAAAAGACTTTTAGTAGTATAATAATCCCCAGTCGATTAGTCAACCTGTGACTAGTATCTCCCCCCCTCTCTCTTATTTGATTGATGACGTCATCATTTCTAACGTCATCTTGTGTGCCTGGTTATACCCATATCTGTTTCAACGGATGATATCATCCTATTGTGACGTCATAATTTTGCTGACGTCATGAAGCTTGCAAGAGAATAATGTAACAAAAAACGTGCAAACACCAAAGTTGTAGGAGTATACTAGATCCTAGGTCTCTAGATGTTCGTCTAGTAGACGACCTCTGACACAAAGAATCACGGATTGTCTAAATAAAGAACCCTTTCTCTCATTTGCTTCATGACGTCAATTATTTTGTGACGTCATCTACTATACCCCTTTCATCATCCATCTCTGTGTTAATGGATGGCGTCAGAAAATGATGACGCTATCAATTTGTTCACTGTGACTCATCTCTGTTTTACTGGCGAGCATCATCTTTTAGTGACGTCAAAATTTCGTGCCATCACAAAATGATGACGTCTTCGTATTCGCACATGCAAGAGAACAAAGACAACACGATAGCATGCAAGATCCACAGAGCTTAAGTAGTATCTAGATAGATGCTAAATAACTCTATTTCGGTTATTTCGTAAACGTGAAAGAATCGTTTATAACGACAGACTTATATTTGTTTTTATATAGCTATGTTACCGTTATGTCTTTATTACCGACAGCTTGGCTATATAGCAACGCATTACTTCACGGGGAAATAATTTGTATGACAACGCAGATGGACATCGATTAGGTCTTGGTTGTTCATTGCTTTTGTCATCAATATATATTAAGATGCTATAAATGGTGTGAAATTGCGACTGCCTCTGGCCGTCTAGACTTCAGATAACGGTGGACCTGAGCTGAATTGGTGAATAGGAAATCTTTCCGGATTAATCACTAAGATAGAACTGTGGAAATTAATAGCTACAAAACGTGTCAATTAGTCAGACACTTCATCAGACACTTCGTTAACGAATAATAAGAGTTTCCAATCCTATCGGACAAGGGTAGTAATTTCGGTAAGATCTCGTATCCATACAGTGATCGTTCATCGATTTAGTTGCTATGGACTAAAAGTATCCGTAGACAGCCTGTAATGAATATGTAGAATAAATAGGCTAGTCAAAATAAACTACGGGAAAATAAACAAACAAATTAACCAGTTGAGCCCGGATGCCCGATAGCATAATGACCCTTGCTAATGTATACAAATAGAGGAGACACGTGGGGAGTAAATCACATAGTTTGAAGAACGGAATGCTATAAAGTGATAATCACTATGCACTACTAACCATATGTCTTCAAACTTCTTTTTCTGTCTCTTTCTTTTTCTCACGCACTCCGCCTATCTCTACCTCTCCTCTATCTCTCTCAGTCGGTAGATCATCGAACGCCAGTAACTTTGGTCAGAGTTTCAATTTCTATTATTTCAAGTCACATTGCTGAGTAGTAGACTACGAAACACGTGCCCCTGGATTACAATTACGGGTTGATTATATCAATTTTTTGCCAGGTAATCTCTCATACATATTCGTTCCATAGGTCTGTCTAAATATTTCAAGATAATCGAGATTCCTAGAGCAAACCTATTGTTACATATATGTTACAATTGAACTGATAAATATACTAGAATACCCTTCACTAGACAGGTAAAACGAATTCCCAGAACTAAACTGCTTTGCATCCTTTTTATGCCACCTAAAGAAAATTAAAATCAAGATATAATGATACTAAACCATATGTCAAGAATCCTTATTCAAATTTTGATCAAGATCGATTACATGATTTTAATTATAGAACTTTTTTTTAAATTTGAAGATCAAGCTTAATAATTCAGATAACTTTGTTTCATTGGTGTCCAATAACCATGGATCAAATCCAAAGCAAATCTAAAATATTTGAAGTTTGGTCCTTATCATTCCCGCTAACAGCCCTTTAAATTACTCCACTGAAACTGAAATTTGAGGAATATTTTAGAATTGCCGTCTAATCTATATTCTTAAATTTCTAAAAAATCTGAGGTATGTCAGTTTTCACGAATGTTTGCTGCCCCCTTTTACTCCTTTGAATATAACTAAATTAATCTAAATATGATTAACATTACGAACCCTTGAAATATTTCAGATTTGCATGGAATTCGATCCAAAGTTTTTAACGTCTAATTAAGCATGAGTCCTTTAAATTTGAATTTCTTAACCTTCCTTGAGCTTAAACCGCTTATGTCAGTAATTTTCTAGAATCAAAATTATTTAATGAACTTGGATCAAACTTGAAATACAAATTCCAGAAATAAGGTTTAGTATCACCTATTTTGATTATAACATTCGTAAGGTCATAGAAGAATGGTACAACGCTGTTGTGTTAGGATAATTACTTTTACACGTGGGACAGGTATTCTTCTAATATATATGAGTAAGATTCAGTCTATACCAATATTTTTTACAATTGTATCGTGCAATATGTTTCAATTAGACACAATTATACGCGTCTTATTAGAAACCACAACAAAGAACATCTCTAGAGATGTTATATCATGCAGAAATTTCATAGAAAAAGCAGAAAGTTCATGGTAAAAAGCAGAAACTATTGATTAAAAGTATGAAATATGGTATGTGGAATGAGTTGTAAATTGAAAACAAAAATATATCAATTAAGTGTAAAAATGTTTGTATATAAGTCCGCTTAAATCAGAATTAGCAGTACTAATTTTTTTAACATAGTTCACCCCAAACAAGGCAGGCCGCCACTGTAGACGTAAGGGGCTACTGAGAAAAAGGGTGACAGTTTGCTGGGTAAACCTAAATTGGGAGCTGTGCAGCGAGATGTCTGTTTACATTAGTTTAACCCTCTGCATGTCAGTACCGTCAGTAAAACACAGAGCAGGAAAGGAGTTCCAGAGTCAGGCGGAACGAAGAAAGAAGCGTTTGGAGTAGAAAGCTTTTCGGCATCTGGGGACCTCCACAGTGAATTGATAGGGATTTAGCAGATTGTCGGGTGTGTCTAGTGAATTTACGTCGTGGGAGCACCAGAGCAGCAAGTTACTCAGACCCCAATCCATTGAAGTACTTGTAAAACAGGCACAAGAAAGCGACATTGCGGCGATGGGACAGAGGCTCGAGGTTGGTCGATAATGAAGGACGTATTAAGTTGGCGACTCTTTTTTTGGACCTTGTCTAAGAGGGAGAGACTAGGGGATGATGCTTCAGCCCAGATGTGGCAACAATGCTCCATTCATGGACGGATGGTGGCTTTGTAGAGATATAGAATAATGTCAGGTGTGAGAAGCTTACTAGCACGGTAGAGAGAGCCCACCTTATTTGCAGCAGCCCTGCCAATGTCTTCAATGTATTTATTCAAATTCATGTTTTCTGTGAAAGTTAGGCCGAGGAGTTTGAATGATGAACTCTCAGGTAGAGTATTATTTGCCATGAAAATCGGCGGGTGAAGAGGTTTCTTGTAGTTATTGGAGGAAATAGCTTTGTCTTTGCGGCATTAAAAGTTACCACACATTTTTTACTCTAATCCACTACAGACTAGAGGTAATTTTCTAAGGATTCAGCCATCGCCTCAGATATGTGCGCGTCGGTTTTGCCCACATGACGAGAGTAGAGCGTGTTGTCGTCATCAAATATTCCTATCTCAGTCTCAATCACATAAGGGAGGTCATTTATGAAAATAAGGAACAGCAGAGGTCCAAAGATGGATACCTGGATCTTTCTTTATTTAGAAAGGATTTAATTATATTAAATATTTGTCCAGTAATACCATATGAGTGCAATTTTGGGAGAAGCCCTTCATGCCAGACCTTGTATATATATCAAGCGCTACCGCCCTATCTTCATCTGCCTTGTCCAGTGTATGATATATGTGTTCGGAGATGACCGTTAGGATATCTGCGGTAGATCGTGCAGGTCTATATCTGTATTGATGATCAGAAAGAAGTTTAGCATTAATTAGGTGCCGGACTATCGCTGGATTGATTAATTATTCAAAGATTTTAGCAAAGGTTGGGAGTAGACTGATTGGGCGGTTGTTTAGAGGATCAGTTCTATCTCCAGAATTATTGAAGACTGGTACAACAGAGGCAATTTTCCAACTATCACGGAAACAAGATTCAACAAACCATTTGTTGTATAGGACAGGGGCCAGCTCAGTAGATCATTTTTTATTACTATTACTGGTATAAGATCATGCTCACATGCTTTGGAGGTGTCAAGGTTTTTTTATGATGTCTTTGATCTGAGATGGGGTGATGACCAGGTTCTGAAATGTGGCTTCAGTCTGCAATGTAAATTCTGGGAGGGGGTGGTTTGCTAAGTCCAAACTGTAGTTTAAGGCGAAAAGCTGAGCAAGTAGTTCAGCCTTATCAGTTGCCGTGCAAACAACATCATTGTGATTTGATAGTGAGGGAATTGTCGATTTTCCATTGTTCATCACACTATTGTAGATTTTCCAGAAATCAAGCGTATCTAGTTTCTGTAACTGAATGCATTTTTTAGTTATCTCTGTATACCTTCTCTTTGCTTTATCTATCACTACTTTGCAATCAGTTATTGTCTCTATAAATTTCTGTTAATTCGTAGTTGACTTACGGTGGCCGAATTTTCAGAATGCCTTCTGCCTCTCAGCAATAGCAGCTGAACATTCTGAGGTGAACCATTGAAGAGAGTGGGGTTTGCTGAAGAACTTTCGAGTGGGAACATGATCATCAATGCCTGCTTTGACCCATTCGATTAGCTCAGTTGCACACTGATCAGCAGGGGGTTAGAAGGTTTTAGTCCATGGGGCGTCGCTGATGTGATCCCTGAGGGATTCAAAATCAACTTGCTCATAGTTTCTCGTCGTTTTGAGCAACAGCTCATCAGCTTTTGGACGAGTTTTTAAGGTGATAATTATTATTATTATTACAACGATATCAGAGTTACCGAGCGGGCTATGGCCATTCGCAACACTAGACTCGGGTAGTGAGGTCAAATACAGGTCGAGAAGTGAGGCTTGCTGGTTTGCACGATCAGGAAGGCGGGTCGGAAAAGTGACAGTTAGGGAGAGGTCGTGAGCTGAAGAGAAATAAAACGTAGAGTTCCCAGCTGTATCAGTAACGCTGGAGAATCCCAACCAGTCACGGCGGTGTGCATTAAAATCCTCTAAATACATGGATTTGGGAATTCGAGTCGAATGAGAGTGCTCTATCTAAGCTTTCGGAGACAGAGCAGGGTATAGTCCTGGTCCGAAGGAGAACAGTATAAGAAATATAAGTAACGACCTCTGTTATGTAAGGTCAATCTAAAACCCATGTTGGCTTGGTCATCTGCTTCTAACCTATGTTCTCTAATCAAGGGGTGGGTGTTCCGAACATAAACTCCTAGCCCGAGCATATGTTTGTCAGAGTCCTTACGGTAGAGTGGAAGGTTATCAGTCATGTAAAACTGGTGAGAGGAGATTGAGAGGAATATAAAATACAATCTTTAGAAGTAATCTGGGAACTTCGAAAACATAAAACTATACAATCATATATTATAATGGAAACATTCATTTAATAAACGAACTAGTATTTGGTCAACGGAAAAAAATCTTATCCCTGAGCGTAAATAAATTAATAATTTAGCTATAATTCTGGATAAGAATATGATACGCTGCCTCTATGTACTGGTTAATTAGCGTAGCATTTTTTATAGATAGTGGTTTATTAGTCCATTTTTACTTTGATGAATAAGAGAAAGTTGTTTTACTTATGGGTTTATTGAAAACTAGGGAAACTTTGCGATTGTTATTCTTCGAAAACATTGGGTTGTTGAGAGGTTTGGATATTGCATTCCTGTGGGCGCATTAATGGGAAATAACTATCTCTGCGTTACATCATTTAAACCATTCCGCTTCTAGATATGGTTAGCGGTATTTATTTTGAACCTTTTTACTTTCAATATTTATTGTTTCCACTCATCTGATTTAATTAGTAGTAATACATTTTAATATTTTAATTAATTTTAAATAAAGTTTAAGTATGAATTTCTATTGCTTCAGGTTATTCTATAAGAACTATTAAAAACCAACAATTAATTGTAATTTAGTTAGGATTGAAATCTGCCGAGACTTTGATTAATAACACCCTTACATATATAAGACGAATATTGAATTCACTACCATAAACCGTATTTTAGGATTATATCTCACGCAATGATCTTGCTTATAAAAAATAATTGCCCATCTTAATTTCAAACTTTAATTAACGGCTTTCTATTTCAACGCTTATTGTTTCTTTGTTATTGTTATTGTTTTCTCATGACTTTGTGAAAACATAGCTCTGTACGTTAGACTCATAATGACTCATTTATTTGAATTTCGTCCTCCTATTACCCATTACTATTAAAATAATCTCAAACTTTTATAAATGTCTTTTATTGTGGTTTCTGATGAGTAGCGTGGAATTGCGTTTAATTGTAGCATATTACACGTTGCGAAACAATTGTAAACCCATCGTTAATTATGCTATTGAAACAATAAATAATATGGGCAAATACTGAATTTTAGTGATTGGGATTAAAATAATTTGTGATTTTAATGAACTTTGTAACCTGATATTCATCGAGCTTGTGTGTAGACAGTAACCACCCTTATAAAATAGGGCGGAAATAGAAAACATAATTTCATTTAGTCAACTGCCCTTAAATGATAGAATGGTCCGGAAATAGGGGAGATCAGTTAACGTTAAATACGAAATTAATGCCACATTCTAATTTCGAAACTTTTTTGTTTTTTGTTTTGGCTTTTCCACCGAATGTTGGCCAATGTTTACACGTAATCGCCAAAGAAAAAAGTAGAATCTTATTTTGGGGATGGGGGTGTTAAGCTGAGCGTATTAATCTATAAATTTACCGTCTTTCGAGTGCCCTGATAACGATATTGAGATTGACAAACACTCTATCATACCTACTACCACCTCTAACTATAAGTCAGTGTGTTCTGCTCCCAGAATCATTTAGCTTGAATCTAACTTTTACTATTATTATATTTCATTTGGGCTCTTACACCAAAGAAAACATTATTTTTCGAAGAAACCCCTATTGTACCAAAGAGCTGAATAATATGATTTAACAATCTTTACGTGATTTACATAATTTTTTTAATTTTCGTATTAGTAATCGAGTATTTATTGACATAGAAAATACAATAGCGAATAAAATAACACGAAATTTAAAAAAATCATATTTAAAATAATTTAATTGAAAAAATAAATCCACAAAACAAAAAGTGCTTCTACAGAATTTGAACCTGACGTAACTACGTCTACCGTGATATAACTGCCTTTTGCGTGTCAACTACTTAGGTTAAACTTCCAGTGACTTTTGACCTTGACTAGTAGCCAACTTTTGACGAAATAAACTTAGGTTAGGGTTCGAGTGATTTTTGGCATGAAACAAAACAGAAGCGGTTAGGGTAATGCAAAAGACAATTCAGTTCAAATTAGTTAGAAGTAGAACACACATAACTTACATCAATTTGCATCATACACGTGAAACGCTGAAGTTAAAACTCGACCACACAAATATAGGGCACATCTTTAGGAAAATGGGTCAATTTTAACTATTAAAATCTGACCTTTTGTGTAAACATTAAAAATATCCTATGCGACCTATTTGCGTTCGGTCGGCTGTTTAATTCATTATTTTACATTCCTTCTGGGCAGCCCCGGGCAGCGGGTCCTGCTAGTATATATATATATATATATATATATATATATATATATATATATATATATATATATATATATATATTATTATTATTATTATTATTATTATTATTATTATTATTATTATTATTATTATTATTATTATTATTATTATTATTATTTAATGTATCTATATAAAATGTTATAGTGAGATATATTTTTTTTGTATCACTTTTCAGCATTTACTTCAACAGTGCTCGATACGTGAGTAGAGCAAGGTAGTAAGTTATGAAAAAAAATTCATGGCAATTAAGCTACACATAGACTTCTGCGTTTCATCCCCGGAGGGAAATGTTAAGCTAAAATGCATGGAGTTAATTTTGCCGAGTGTTTTTATATACACGTCTAGCTAGTGAACCAATCAGATTCTGTGTTGTTATCTTAGCCAATCGTTTGGCTTCTCACAAACAAAGGTTCTGTTGATTTTACTTACGTATTTCTTAATCTATTGTTCTGTTTTCTATAAGATGACTCATCTCTGTTTCTTTGTTGTGTCGAAATAATAGATGACCTCGGTACTCCTCATAACACAACAGGAAGTTCACCCATTTGACAACTTCGGCGCATGTGACGAAGAAATACATAATTGAATCGTCTTTTCGCGCATTTCCCTTTCCGTCGATTACTCAGGTAACATCGCCATCAGCAGCAGCTGTTCACCCTAACGCCCAAATTTTTTTCGCGGTAGTCATGTTGTAGTGCCAGACCTTTGGCACTAAGCAGTATTCTGAGTTCTACCCTGCTACTCGGTCTCTGGTGAAAACCCACGAGGAGTCGGCATCAGGATACGCTGTACTCTAGTCGTCTGTGCTTCTGCATATAGTATGCAAAGGCGTATCAGACGCGAAACCGGCAATAAACATAGTGAAAATTGCTTCTGCGCCAATACTTTGTGTGTTCTGGGTCAAATACTTTCCGACTTCGAATGCTAACGCTTAGCGTCGCTACTCTCGTTGCCGGTAGTAAACACCTACAATCCTACAAGTTAACGAATTACTGCGACCAATAAGGTGGACTTCATGCAGACCAGACACTCCTTAGGCACGATCGTTTTGAAATTTATGTAGAAGTCTGACTCCCTGAGAAAAATAATGAAACTAAGCAACAAACAAGCATGCATTGTTGACACTGAATTAGATTAATAAAAATTATTAAAGAACTGTTTTCTGAAATGTGTGTCCAGATAAAAGTACAAAAGTGGAATATTTAGACCAGGAAACCATTATATTAATTAAGGGTCGTTATAGAAAGGTTTTACTGATAAAAATGCACCTGTAAACTTTGGTCTTTACAAGTTAAAACGATTTAAAAAATAAACCTATAGATATAGATAGTAATACCACATGTATAAACATGTTACTTCTTGACAGAACTCAATCTTGTAGAGATCTTAATTCTAAATTTGTATATTTTGAATACTATCTAACATATAGAGTCATCTTACAAGATTTTCCAAATCGATGCTTGAGTCGAACTAGCTTATTTTTCCTTTCTTAGTCCATTATGTAATTATGTATATTTTATTTTGAGTTTGTTTCTTTCTGAAAATACTAATTTCGGAAACAGCACTCTCAGAGTTAAGATTTATTCCATTATGCATTAAATATTCTTTGTACATTAATGTCAGTAATCTTGCCATCAGTTATTATCCTTGACTTCTGCAAAAAATCAATTTATAAAAAGCACGTTATATTATTAAACATTTTTCTATTTATTTAACGAATACTTTCACACATTAAAATATAGCCATTTTTTTATTTTACTTCTGAGCAAGGCCGGTTAGGTATATTTAGTTTCAAATGTAATACACATGAAGTATATTTATGAAATAAACAAATAGCAAATAGAATTAGCAGAAGTATCTAATTACCAGAGGGAAAGTAATTGTTTATAGTTTTTGCCTAATCTTTATAATATTAACATTGTATCACTGGTATTATTTGCATAAAATAAACGGGCAATGCGAGTTAGCTTTGCTAGGTTACAAATAAATGCCTGAAGGATGATTACGTAAAAAATAGAAACCAGAAGGCATAAGGATGGGCATATTAAGGATCAAAAGAAAAAGGAAGACATCGAGAAATAAAGAAAACGATCTAAAATAAAAATTGTGAAGATGGGAAGACAGAAGGGGTTAAATATTGAATGAAGGAGATAAACACAGAAAAAAAGAGCACAAAGCTAGGAAGACAGAAAGAATGAAAGAAAACGAGAAAGACAGCTAAAGCGAAAGTATGAAATACAGAAATCAATACATAAAGAAGGAGAGCCAGAAAGACAGCAAGTTTGAAAGAGAGAAAGAACGACATAATGATAAAATGAATAAATGACAGAAACAAAAGACAACCGGAAGGACAGAAAGGTTTTAAAACAATAAGAAAACACGTAAGAAATAGAGAAAATAAAGTAAGTGAGACGTACAGAAATAAAGTACGAAAGTTAGAACGGCAGGAAGTTTTAAAGAGTTAAAAAAGACATATTGAGAAAAAAGACGAATGACAGAAAAAAAGACAAAAATGTAAGACAACCGAAAAGACAGAAAGGTCGGAAAGCTGTAAGAAAAAAGGAAAAATAAAAGAATTACAAAAGAAACAAAGTGCGAAAGAGAGAGAGATAAATAGTTAAAAAGCTAAAAGTCAGGAAATCTGGAAGAAGGAAAGAAAGACATGATGACAAAAAGGATGAAAAACAGAAAGAAATACACAAATAAAGACAATCAGAAAGACTTAAATGTTAAAAAGCTGTGAGAAAGAAATATTGAATGAAAAAAAACAGAATCGCAAATAACCGACAGTCAGAAAAAAACCACAAAAAGGGAGAAAGTAAGAGAGATAGAACAAACAAAACCTACAAAGATATAGGTGGACGAAAGTTAAAAGAATATCAAAGTATAAATAGTGGAAGACATAAATAAATGGTTAAAGTCAGAGGAGCAAAGAGTAGTCTCTGTTATGACACAACACTTCATGTTTTCTGTCATCGGTCAGTTAAGAAGAAGTTTTTCTAGACTGCGGCAATTTTTCTCTGTGTTCACATTAAGATTGACTTTTTCGGGAGGGGGGCGTGATTTGCCCACATTAAAAAATGAGATTGTGTCTAACTTGGCCTTCATTGGGAGGCAAGTAAATAGAGACATAAAAGCATAAAGGGTTAGAAATTGAGAGAAAGAAAAAATAACATAATTGCACAAAGCGTTAAAGACAGGAAGAAAATCTTTAAAATATAGAACCAGAAAAGAAGAAAAAGGCCAGAAAAAATGAACTAAATCAAAAAGTCAGAAAGAATGAACTAAAGAAAAAAGCCAGAAAGAATGAACTAAAGAAAACAGCCAGAAAGAATGAACTAAAGAAAAAAGCCAGAAAGAATGAACTAAAGAAAAAAGCCAGAAAAAATGAACTAAAGAAAAAAGCCAGAAAAAATGAACTAAAGAAAACAGCCAGAAAAAATAAACTAAAGAAAAAAGCCAGAAAGAATGAACTAAAGAAAACACCCAGAAAAAATAAACTAAAGAAAAAAGCCAGAAAAAATGAACTAAAGAAAAAAGCCAGAAAAAATGAACTAAAGAAAAAAGCCAGAAAGAATGAACTAAAGAAAACAGCCAGAAAGAACGAACTAAAGAAAAAAGCCAGAAAGAATGAACTAAAGAAAACAGACAGAAAAAATGAACTAAAGAAAACAGCCAGAAAAAATGAACTAAAGAAAAAAGCCAGAAAAATGAACTAAAGAAAAAAGCCAGAAAAAATGAACTAAAGAAAACAGCCAGAAAAAATGAACTAAAGAAAACAGCCAGAAAAAATAAACTAAAGAAAAAAGCCAGAACAAATGAATTAAAGAAAAAAGCCAGAAAGAATGAACTAAAGAAAAAAGCCAGAAAGAATAAAGGAACGAAAGAAAGAAAGCCACAAAGATAGAAGACAAACATAAGAAAAAGTGAACGACAGAAAGGAAAACAGAAATAATGGCATAAAAAGCATAAAAAATAAAAGAGAGTACTAACGAAGAACAAACAGTGATAGGATGTAACAGGATCCACTTTTGTTACAAAAAAAAACTACTGTGCCGCTCCTTTGATCCAAAAGGAAGCCAAAGAACATGATCATGATTAGAAAACCATACAGATGAATCAATGACAAGGGAGATAACCCCTAATCTAAATATGAACTGTCCCCTTAAAACCGAATCCCAACTTTTAACCCTGAGATATAGACAAAAATAATACAGTTATCGGACTTGTCATGGACCAATGCATTCTCTCGTACAATGGTCGCCATTTTACGAACTCATAGCGCTTAGCAACAAGAAGAGAGATAATACATTATTTAGCATAAGATAAATCAAGTAATTTTTGTGAGCAGATTTTGATAAATGTATTAGGTTTAACATTTATCTTTCATGAAATATATTTTTTTTAATAAAGTACATTTGTTTGATGCTAATAATTTTTTCATCAAATGATTTATACATATGTTTGCTTCTTACATATATTCATACTTATATATATATATATATATATATATATATATATATATATATATATATATATATATATATATGTATATACATATATATGAAGACAAATATGTTTTATACCGAATCAAATGTTTTAAACCTCTATAATTTTCATTTACCACTTCTATGGATACCATCTCTTCTGGGCAGTTTCATAATCATTTTGGCCTCCGAAGTGGTAGTACCACCTAAAAGTTTACATGATTTTCTCTCTATATATATAGTCATCAACATACAGTGCCTCAAGCGGGGATCGAAACTCAACCGTCGAGCAGACATTCGACGCTTTTACCGTTACGTTACCAGCTGAATGGAAGTGAAATCTCAATGTCAACATTGTCAAGTGCCGAAAGCTCGAATTGGTTTTACCCAATAGCTATGCATTAAACCTAGTGGCAGTTGGCGATTTCCTTATCAAAAGCTCTACACAAGAAAGATAGCTAACATAGTTTTCCATATACATACTGTTTCTCTGTATCGCTATAGTATAAATTCTTTTATTTATACAAACATAATTAGCTAGATAATATATATATATATATATATATATGTGTGTGTGTGTTTTTGAAAGTCTTGTTAAATAAATAAATATCCTACAAAATGTATAGTTTTAACGGAAATAACAGGAATAAGCAAAAAAACACAATACATGGAACAAAAACAGTTAACACATCATGATGCTGATTTTTATTTAAATATTTAATTTCATTTACGAAACTTTTTCAAAATAATATTTTATTTAGCATAGGTAAGCATATATATATATATAGAACTTAGGTGCCTTCAAGAGAGAACTTTAATGCTTACTAGAGAGAACTTGAACGCATAATAAACACTATCTTCGAGTGTCTGAGGTCTCTCTGTACAGAGGTTTGTCAGGACAACCTTACATGAGGATGCTTCCTCCTTCAAGTAAACCCTGACTAAAGATTTAAAATAACATATTGTTCGAAGCCCTAAATAAGATCCCTTCGTCATAGCAAACCAACACTGGTTTATACGAGGAATAGTGCGCTCCCCAAGTGATATTGTCTCTGTTAACACCATTAAGTTGGATACTCCACCAGACTAGATTAATTATTGTCTTAATATCCGCTAAGACTAAAAGACCATAAGAGAGATATACTATAACACACTTTGCTGATCGATATGGGAGAGGAAAATTAATATACTTAACTTCTTTACAAACTCAACATTTTACAAGTAAATGAGAACTTTAATAGAATATTCAAATATCTATGTATAGATTAAGTGTTAGCCCCATAAAGGGGCACCTGGATTCATGAGAACTTCGACTGAAGTAAAATGAACCAAGAAATGTAAAGTAAGAAAGTAGTGGTGCGATCGACGAGGCCCAAAGACGAGTGTGAGTAAGGTATAGCGTTAGGGTGGGATGAAGTAGGGACTGTGGAAAGTCTTGCGTTTGGTGTGTTATAAAAGATGATTGGTTGGTTGCAGTGTTTTTTATTTTTAAGTATGTATGTTCAGATAGTGGGTGCTTACTATAAAGTGACGGAAAAAGAAAGTAAAGGGGAATGTTATGGTCAGTGGTATAGTTATTTTTTGGGAATACGGCAAAGTGGTAATATATTATTGAACAAGCAGTAGAAAAATATAGGCAGTGGGAGAAGAGAATAAGAAAAAGAGACGGTTGGAAAGAGGGAGAAGTAATGGGAGTGGGAAGTTGGGAGAGCTTTTTATGAAGGTAAAGGTTGTTTAAATTTGTTAAATGTTAAGTAAAAACTTGGATTTTTATCCCTTATTGATGTTAATATATTATTTAACCATGATCTTTTTAGCTATGGCCGGTAAAATTTAAAAGAAAAAAGCATATATTTCCACCCCTTCACATTCCGCACGCTACCCACTATAACATCCAATCTAGTATGCATCACTTTCATTTCTTACCTTCTAGTATGCATCACTTTTATTTCTTACCTTCTAGTATGCATCACTTTTTCTCAACGTATCAACTCCAGAAAATATACTTCCACCAACAAATCTTTTATTAGATAACCAAAATTTCGCTTACCGCTAACCATCAACCTTTCACTTAACACTATCCCTTGATTCACCACCTCGCTTTTGGTCCTTCTTTTCCCCATCATTACTTTCAACTGTGTATCTGCTTTGATCATTTTCAACCATTCTTTTTTAACAAAGTTTCGTAAATAAAACGGAATATTTAAATGAAATAAGATTGTGTTTGTGTTAATTCATTTTTTATACATAGTTTGTTCTTTTCTTATTTCTCTTATACTACAGTTGAATTTAAAACTAGGTATTATAATCAGCAAAACACATTCAATAACAGAAAATAAGAGTTTAATACATCATTATCTAACAATGACTGGGAGCTAAGAAAAAGACGGACGTTTATATATATATATAACGATGGTATAATACATTCAGATATTAAGAGGACTCGTGTAGATTACTCTTCAATGAGAACATTTTAAAGTTTGAAGATTCTCAGAAATGACTAAATGATAGAAGCGAAATAGTAACTAACTGTAGACACAGAATAAACTTTACTTGAAGATAACTAATAACAATTAAATAAAATAAAAAATAAAAAAATGAACTAAATAAATGCAAAAAACAGGGTTTTTTACCCCGCCTAATAAACCGGTATCGTCCGGGCCTTCAGGTCTGGATTTACGCCGGTCTATTGGTTGTCGGTCCTGTGCAGTTCTAAGAGGTGCACCCTCCCAGTCTTTGCCTCCCCTCTTTGGGGAGGAGTAAGTTTATTGCTTACTGACCTTGTGTCACATCTTACCTTGTGGGAGGAAGATAAATAGAACCGTAACTAAAAACAAAATCTAAAATGGCGGCACATAACAAAATAAATAGAACAGATAAATTATTTTAGTTTCCACGTGTCAGAGTGACTTAAACGTGGGGAACGTTAAACCCCCTCTCAAACAAAGGGTCTGACAACCAATTGGGGGTTGGAAGTATTAGCCGAAATGAGGTAATAACACCAACGAATCCGATTGGTTAATTAATGGAGACTAACCACTACTTATATATAAACTCTCCCAAACCATACAGCTGCGCATTTACCCTGATAATTTTCTTCATGAATGAAACGTGTACGCTTCAGTGTAATTTACTAGCCAGAAACATATGTTCATACTACTACTAAGCTCTGCTAACGTATTGGTCACTTTTGAGGTTAATATTGGAAATATATATACGCAATATATTATATTAATTTATGATATTATATGTGTATATATGTAATAATATTATATATGGCTATATAGTAATATGTTGGAAAGAATATACGCAAATAAATTTTTAAAAATACAATATAAACATATTGCAACATGTGTGTTGGTTTGTGAGACAAAGATGAGTTACAGTAATTCTCCGATATACGAAAGCAAAAAGATTGAAATAACAGAACATAAATATGGTTGTGGTCATGAACGATATATGAAGATTAAGACATTGAAAGTAAAGATGAAAGGTATGGTTATGGATTTATTGTACCTTTGGTCATTGGAATGCATATATAATATATGTGTATGCTTTAAAGATTGTAATACAACTCCATCTAACTTGTACTTTGGAAAACTTTCGAATATTACAAAAAGTATATACTTAAATATATATTTTTGTAAGAACCGATAATTATATATATATATATATATATATATATATATATATGTATATATATATATATATATATATATATATATATATATATATATATATATATATATGGTTAATTTTACTTCAGTGGATATTCTCAGAAACTAAGGAGCCTCTTTCTGGGGCTAACACTTGATCTCTATATAAGATACATGGACATTCGAATATTCCATCAAAGCTCTCCCTTACTTTCAAATCGTTGAGTTAGTAAAGAAGTGAAGAACATCTGTTTCCTCTACCCAATTGTGCTTTCTTGTCTTACCGTATTCCATGACAAGAATTCAACTTGTCTAGTGGAGTATGCAGCTAAGAGCTCTTGTTTGAAGTAACATCACTAGGAGAAAGTGCACCCTTCCTCGTATCAGCCAGTGTATAGCCGTGTTGAGAGGATCTGATTTGTGCTTTGAATACTATGTAATTTTGAATATTTAGTCATGGTTTACTTGTAAGAGAAAGTATACTCATGCCAGGATGTCCTGACAAAACCCTGTACAGAGATATCTAAGACACTCGAGAGCAGTGTTTAGTATACATTAAAGATTGCTTATCAATATTTAAGTAAATATTTAAGTTTCCTTCATATATATTTCATTTTACTTCAGTCGATGTTCTCAGAAATAAAGGGACCCATTCCTGGGGCTGACACATCTATATGAAATACATAGATATTTCATTAAATTTCTCCTTTACCTGTCAAACGTTGAGTTAGTAAAAAGGTTAAGAACATACATATTCTTCTCCCCAATTTACTAGTTAATTATGTTATAATATAAACTGTTTCTCGCTTTATTGCAGATCATAATATTGTTAATAACTTCAATAATATAAATCGCACAAGTTTGAAATGTTGCACACTGAAAGAGTCCTCCTAAGTAGGTAAGATACCAACATTTTTTGCAAATCTATACTATATTTCTAAAGTTATAGAGATTTATGCATTTGTTAGCCACTTTCACTGTTTCTTGCTTTATTGCAGGTTAGTAAAAATGCCCCAAAATCGACGTTTGACTGCTACTGAAAGGCAAAGGGTTGTAGCTGGCCTCACAGAAGGACTGACACTTCTGGATTTAGCCAAGGAACTAGGAAGGGATAAGAGAACCTTGGTTTCTTTTGTGGAGAAGCCCAACACTACACCAAGGAAAGATAAGGGTACAAGAAGAAGCATTTACCCTCGCGATATGCGAAAATATTGTAGACAGATTATTAGGGAACCAAATGGCACTAGCGCCTCCATTTTTGGCAACGTTGGCGTTGTTCCGATGTCCAGGAAGACCAGATGCAGTGTCTTGAATGAGATGGCCAGGAACATGAAGCCCATTTCAAGGCCTCCCTTGAACAAAACCCATAAGGGAAAACGCATTGCGTGGGCAGAAACATACATGAAAACGGACTTCCAAAAGGTTCTATTCACAGATGAAGCTAGAGCCACACTTGATGGTCCGGATGGATTGGCTAAAGTTTTGAGTCCTACCGGAGCTGCTATCTCACATCGCGTTCGTCGCCAACAAGGTGTCGGGGGAGGTATGTTTTGGGTGGTTATCATAGGTGATAAATTAATTAGACCTTTCCGAGTGGCAGAGGGTGTGAAACTCACAGGCCAAGCATACATATCGTTATTAGATGAGCATTTGTCACCCTGGCTGGACGACCTGCCTTTACTTCGTCTACGTCAACTGATTTTCATGCACGACAATTCTCCATCTCATGCAGCAAAGGCTACGACTACCTTCCTCGCATCTCTGGACATCAAGGGAGAGAGTCTCATGACTTGGCCGCCTTGTTCTTCTGACTTAAACCTGATTGAGCAGCTCTGGTCAATTTTAAAGAGGAAGGGTTATGAAGGAGGACAACAATTTACAGCAAAAGATGCCCTCTGGAATAAAATTGTTGATGTTGCTAGTAGCATGACACCTTCCCAAATCAACAGATTGACTTCATCTGTTGATGGGAGACTGCAGAAGGTAATTTCAAGAAATGGGAGATTTGTTGATAAATGATTCAATTTTGTGGTGCATATCTGGTGATTTCTTCCTTACATTTCATTCATATTGTTACTTATGATTTAAATGATTAAAATAATTAACCCTGCTAAGTCAACATTTTTTTTATCACCTATGGACTGTATTTTAACACACCTGCAATAAAGCGAGAAACAGTGAAAGTGGCTAACAAATACATAAATGTCTATAACATTAGGAATATAGTATAGATTTGCAAAATATTTTAGCATCTTACGTACTTAGGAGCCCTCTTTCAGTGTGCACAATTTCAAACTTGAATTTATTATTGAAGTTATTAACAATATTATGATCTGCAAGAAACAGTTTATATATATATATATATATATATATATATATATATCTTTTTGTTTCTTGGTCCAAGACAATAATCTATCTAGTCTGGTAGAGTATTCAGCTAAATGCTGTTACTTGAGATAACATGACTTGGAGAAAATGTACCATTCTTCGTATGAGCTAGTGTATAGACGTGTCGATAGGATATTATTTGTGCTTTGACCACGATGTTATTTGGAATATTTAGTCACAGTTTACTTGTAGGCGTAAGTATCTTCATGTCGGGTGATACTGGCAACCCCTTGTACATAGAGACCGAAGATACTCGAGGACAGTGTCTAGTAAGTAATTAGTAAGAAATATTTTTATTTTTATTATTTTTATTATCTTTCCCTTTTTGATAGAGATGGGGCATCCTACTGGATGCCAGACATTCTCCGGCTATTTCAGACACTCCAGCCTAGAGATCTTTTTAAGATTCTAACTGTTCCTTTAAGTGCAATTGTTTGTATTTCTCTTGCACTTGGTTCACCGGGTATACTCGCCAGATAGCTTTTAAAATTCTTTTTCATTAGTCCTGTTGCTCCTATAATTACTAGTATGATGGAGATTTTCCTAAGATTCCAGTTTCTCTTCATGTCGTACATAAGACCTTGGTATTTCGTTATCTTTTCCCTTTCAGCTCTGTTTAATCCTGCATCATTAGGGATACTGACTTCAACTAGCGTTGCTACTTTCTCCCTTTTGTTCCATATTACGATGTGATTTGTGTGTCTGTGTGTGTACTGGCACGGTTTTTGAGTAGTTTTTTTTCTTATTTAAAAAAATACTTGATAACATAATGATATTTCTTATTTGTTGGATTAAGTTATTTTTTAATTACATTCTTTTAATTAGACGTAATTTCTAACAAACTGAAAAAGTCATCCATCTCTCATTTAAGTATATACTTCCCTCACCCTCTGCCACTGTATTTTTATTTAACTACTCACTAATATTTTATGCTTCGTTAAGCATTTAGAGAAACATTGACTCTTTTTCGAGCGTTGATTCTCAATTGCTTTACTTTGCTATCTGATTTACATAGTGTGTTCGCACACACTGTAGGCACGCATGCAAATTTGATAGCATTATATACTTGCATACGTTTGTGTCTTCCATAACGATAATATAGAAGTGGCAAGATTTATTATTACAGTTTATGAAATTTTAAATTCAATCCAAATAGAATAAATAATTCTAGTGGATGTCACTCAACGGATTAAGTGTACGTCTCACTCTCTCTCTCTCCCTTTCTCTCTCTCTCTACACACACATATCTACATATACATATATGTCATACCAACGTCTAGTTATTTAATATATAGCATGATATAAAATGAAATAATAAAATAAGGTGCGAATCAAATTTTATTAGAATTCAAAATTCAGACAAAGTATTTAACAAATAAGTATGTTTTGGCTTGATATATTTGATGTGTTATGTACTCTTATGTATTTTTGTATATATTTTTATATATTTTCAAAGTGTAATTTCATCACCTGCAGTAACGTCGCTGCGGTAATGGTCCTCTGAGGAGAAGAATTATCTTTGAAAACTCATGAGTTAAGGACGTTGAGATACTTTGCCTGAATTTTGAATTCTAATAAAATTTGATTCGCACCTTATTTTATTATTTCATTTCATATTATGCTATTAATGCTCTATCCAGTATATTGAGCTTTAGTCTTTATCCGGATGTTTCACTAATTAAAAGATATTAGTTGCCTCTTATATCTTTTGTTGGATTAACTTCATATATATATATATATATATATATATATATATACATATATATATATATATACATATATATATATATATACATATATATATATATATATATATATATATATATATATATATATATATATATATAAACCATAACAATGTGTAGTGTTAAAATAAATAAATTTATTTTAATCTGAGCTTTCGAGAAATACAATTCTCCTTGTAAAAGTAGTGTTTTTCTTTTTTTTATTCTTTTTCCTCATCGTCCAATGGTAATGCACTTTTGGGTCAGAAAATCACGTTATGTCTGCAGACGAGGTTGTGCCAATTTGAATTAGAAAGGGTATTTAGACATATTTTTAAACCATTGTTTCGTAATAATATTATATTAGAGAGAGAGAGAGAGAGAGAGAGAGAGAGAGAGAGAGAGAGAGAGAGAGAGTATGTGTGAGAGAAAGAGAGAGTGAGATGATCTAGTAAAGTGAAAACGACTTATTTAGAATTTTGTTTTTTTATTTTTATATATAGCTGGCTATGCAAAATCACCCTTACTTTTTCTTGAGTCACACAATTTATATCGAGCCCAACGGGTGACCCACCGGGTAACCTTTTTCTTATATATATATATATATATATATATATATATATATATATATATATATATATAAATATATATATATATATATATATTTCATTATTTCAAAATATGATCTAGGGTTAAGATCGGATTCTAACTCTGCGTGATGAGATCTCAGTTTATTATAACTGTTGATCGATAACATCGACATGCCAGTGTCGAAGATTTTGTACATGTCTGTGTAAATAAAAATAATCATATATAAAAGCTCTATTTGATATTGAGCACGTTTTATAAATCGCGTTTAAATTCTTTGGATTACTACACTGCGGATGTTTTACCTGGATTATATATATATATATATATATATATATATATATAATGCGACATAAGTAATGTAAAGCAATAACAGTAATAAACATTGCAACATAACACGTTTATGCAATTTATAAGTGTCCTGTGTAACAGCTTTCAAACGCGTTTGACAGCGAAACGACAAAACAGACAATGAATGTGAATATATAATATTGAAAACTTGAAAATATACAAACGAACGCATGCAAGTTTATAACGACAGAAGTAAAGACATACATCAGACAAATAGTTGAAGCAAAGATATAGATATCTCAGGCACTTCTGCTCCCCCTTCTCTCTTTCAATATATATATATATATATATATATATATATATATATATATATATATATATATATATATATATACCACATGTACCCGTGACCTGTTGGGTCACAACAACTACCACTATTTATTCTACTTTTATTTTATTCGAAAATTCATAAACTGTGACAATTCTTTTAAGACAGTCTACAAAAAAGCCCCTAAAAATACTAGTCTCCTTACTTCTATAATATCCTTACTTACATTATTATTACTTGTACTCACTAGATTTTCTCACACATGTCATCATCAGAAAGATAATAACCGGTGGTGTTCCGTGGACTCTGGGTGACAACAAGTTACCCCATGTTTCTTGTAATCTCCACCTCTATCTATAAACTTTGCAAATAACTTTGCGTTATGGCAACAGCCGCTTACCACTATTTTTAATGCTAGACAACTACCATTAGTATTTTCTAGAATGTCGGTTGCAATAAGCCTCCCTCGGGTCCAATTACTTATTGCACTCATCCAGTGAAGGTCTGGTTATTGCTCTCCCTTCTCGGTCGGAACATCCTACTTGCCCCTTCACGATTATGTTGTGCGGTATCAGCAGAGGCTGATGCTTTTTGGTAGAGTGACACAGTTGATGAGATTTTTTTGCAGTTTACAAATATGGAACTCTTAACAGATTTGCGTGTTATCCTTGCTATGGGGTCACGATAATCTTCTCTGTATCGGCACAACATCAGTATATTTACTGCTTAAGCGAGTACAAAGAGATGCTTACAGCACCTGCTATTCACAAGCGGTCACCAATTTAAGCACTGATCAGGTTCTACGTAACTTAATTTCGGTGATCGGACGAAAACCGGTGTTTTCACCGTGATATAGCCGTAATCGTGGTCGCGATCATGATCATCATCATCATCATCATCATCATCATCATCATCATCATCATCATCATCATCATCATCATTATTTACTAGTAAAGAGATGTATTGCTTTACCATCTAATGTCCATACGTGTTAGCGATGTGTACAGAAACACGTATGCAAATTAAATGATGACACTAAAAGACAGTCATTCTTTCTCTATATGCTCTGAAAGATAATAAGAAATATTGTTACGGTACGCCATTATATACGCGCGTTTCGTTGTGAACCCAAGTTTGTGGTAAACGCACGTGTGTTTATATTCACGTCGCCGATGTAACCGTTCTGCGTCGTCGACATCATCACCACCGCCGTGAGCAAGGCCATTCCTTCGTCCGCCGATACGAACAAAGCCGACGCTTACTGTTTGTTTTAAACAGGATTGATTTGAAACAGAAACAGAAAATAGATCAACTTCTTGTGCGTGATAGGGAGAGAACAAAAGAGAGAGAGAGAGAGAGAGAGAGAGAGAGAGAGAGAGGGGCTGATTCCCCTGCGTCGTTACACTTAGCTACATTGTACGCGACGGCCCCACGTCGGCTAGGGCGCAGGGAGCGGCGACCTTGACATTCGCTTGATTCAGTTGTAAGCCAGAAAGAGCCCCAGGCCACCCTGCGATAAGCCACGTAGTTTCATCGATTATCGCTTTTACGTAACCCCGAGTGTTGGGCTAAACTCAAACCCCTCGATTCAAACACCCCCTTCTCCATCTTACAATATTAGATATTTGTTAAATCAACATAAGTGAAAGGAAGTGAAATAAATACATAGACACCCAAGAGAGAGATCGTGACTTGTTCAGTTAATAATTAATACGGATTAATTACAGATAATTCAAACAATTAAAACATACTTTTTTCAAATATAACCCAATCCCAGAACTAAAGTATATTTTTAGTATGTTGTGTTATTAAAGTATATAAGAAAAATACCCCAGGGAAAGAAACGTTGATGAACTGACATTTATTATAATATAATAGATAGATTTAACATATGGAAATCAACTTCTCAAAATCGGAATAGTACACAGTATAGACAGCAGTAATTGCATGTAAAAATGAGTCGATAATCTTTCGGATCGAGCGTTATAAAAATAATAAAAAAATATTTAAAATATTTTTTTGCTGAAGTTTCACGAGAAATCCGAACTTTTGAAGTCTATTACTAGAATTGTGAAATCCTGATACATTTAAATACAAAATGTGTGACTAAGTATTTTTTAACATAGTTCACCCCAAACAAGACAGGCCGCCACTGTAGATGTAAGGGACTACTGAGAAAAAGGGTGAAGTTTTTTTTGGGGGAGGCAACCTAAATTGGGAGCTGTGCAGCAAGATGTCTGTTCACATTAGTTTTAAATCTCTGCATGTCAGTACCGGCAGGAAAACAGGGGGCAAGGAAGGAGTTCCAGAGTCCAACAGCACGTGGAAATAAGTTTTTTGGAGTAGAAAGCTTTACGGCATCTTGGGACTTCTACAGTGAATGGATGGGATTTGGCAGATTGTCGGGTTAGTCGAGTGAATTTTCGTCGAGGGGGCACCAGAGCAGCAAGTTCATCAGAGCACAATCCATTGAAATACTTGTAAAACAGGCACAAGGAATCAACATTGCGGCGATGGGACAGGGGCATGAGATTGGTTGATAGTGAGGGACCTATTAAGTTGACGACTCTTTTTCGGACCTTGTCTAAGAGGGAGAGACAATACTCCATCCATGGGCGGATGGTGGCTTTGTAGAGATATAGGATAATGTCATGAGTGAGAAGTTTACTAGCACGGTAGAGGGAGCCCATCTTCTTTGCAGCAGCCCTGGCAATATCTTCAATGTATTTATTCCAGTTAATGATATCTGTGAAAATTAGGCCGAGGAGTTTGAATGATGAACTCTCAGATAAGGTGTTATTTGCCATGACAAACGATGGTTGAAGGGGTTCTTCTAGTTATTGAAGAAAAGTAGCTTTGTCTTTGAAGCATTAAAAGTTACCATCTATTTTTGACCTCACTCTACTACAGACTGGAGGTCATTTTTTAAGGATCCAGCCATTGCCTCATATATGTGCGCGTCGATTGTGTCCACATGACGAGAGTAGAGCGTGGTGTCGTCAGCAAATATTCCTATCTCAATCTCAATGATCTCAGGGATGTCATTTATGAAAATCAGGAACATAAGTGGTCAAAGACGCTTAAGAAGTCTCATAAGTGAGCTTGACCACTATTCCCTTTTGAAGATTTTTATGACGAAAATCTAGATCAAACATTATTATTTCAGATGCAGTCTATAGTTATAAAATTAGTACTAAAAAAGAAAGGGGTTCTTTTGTCGTTATTTATATCAACCACTATATGAAAGTTTAATTATTATTTCTTAAAACATAATGAGTCACCATGTATCAAGGCTAAAAGCCACTTCAGTATAAAAGTTAATAAGAGGAATACAATGTCCTTTGATTGAAGACAAACATTATTAGAGAGTTGAAAATGATTAATTGAACAAAGAAAATATGATTACTTATGATATCGCTTCATGACTCGTAATTGTTGACATTGGATTTGAAGACTACTATGTTGTAGTTCGAACAGAATGAATCCCGTGGCAACGTGTTACACAGATGGAAAGCTATTAGAAGAAATTCCGTTTGATTTTAAGCGCGTGACGCTAAAAAAGAACGTTCTTTGAAGTTGTGGTAAAAAGACGAGTTCGTGCTATTATATTGCAATGGTCGCTGCTTATTGAAACAGAAAAATGAATAGTAAGCCATCTATTATTTTGCTCACTTTCCTTCTTCAATTTTTTCCTTCATCATTCTAATGCGTTGGTGCGGTTTATACAGCAAGCATAGTTCGAAATATTAACTATGTAAGCCCGAAGTGGATAATGTTGATCATGAGTAAACAAAAAAATACAATTTCAAATAAACTATACTACTATTTGTTTTCAAATCCGACAGGCGCGTAGAAATACCTGTTATAGTACCCACGTGTGGGATTGTCCTATTCGGTGAGATTGACGCGTAGATCTTGTTAGATCATCCATCTAGTAGAATGAAAACTGATGTAAAACCCTATTTTTGACCTCTGGCGTTTTGGCATCGAACTACTCAGGGGCAGTCTTCTTTGGTCCTGGCTAACAACTTCCCTTGAGTTGGAGACTCGAACAAAAATATCCGGTTCGTAAATTTACAATTGCTTAAGTAGGAGACATACTCCGCCTATCGCCCAGCTTGCACTCCTTCTTTGTCTATTAGCCAGTCGCAGAGACACTTAAAAGAGACAGAATGATTGGCGTTGTTCCCTGACTTGGACATTGAACGCACTCCCACTATCTTGCTTTTGATCTGGGTAATTTGTGGACACTTGCTTGCCAATTGGTTTCACTGACTAGCATGGACCGCTCTTGTTCTGGCAGTTTGAGAGTAGAAGTTTGACAGCTTGAATGACTGCTGTTTCTGACTGGTAATACAGGAGCCCTAACTCCTAGGTTACACTAAGAGCAGCTGCTCTATAAACAGTTGTATGATATCGAGATAATTGTGATGCCATGCCACGCACAGAAAGGGACTGCACTTATCTTCGGGAGGTTTTCCAACCCCATAGATGAAGACTCGGCTAATAGTCAACTTATGTGAATTTTGTTTTAGACATCCAGCAAACATCTACTTTGTCCAATCCACTCTATCTAAAATAAATGGCAATGGGAATAAAGAGTTATACATTCAAACCGGACTCCTTTAAAACAACCAAATTGCATGCTCTCTTGTATACCTCCTTCATGAATACTAAGGCCTTCTCAATGCTGAAAAATCCTAGCTTCTAGTGAACTCCCCAGATACCTTAGCACTAAGCGAAACTAATCTAAACTCTCCAACCTCTTCTAATCATTTTAATATGCCATGCAACCTCCAACTCTGCTGGTGTGCCGTCTCCTCAGGCCATCCAGCGCGTCCCTCTAATTGCGAATGAGGGTACCCCTCTTTTTTAGGGTAGCTTTGAATAACCAATAAAAAGCTGTGGACAAAGAGGAAGAAAAACATGAAAAGATGAATAAATCAAAATCTACAAACTGGCAGGCCGGCACCCAGGATAAAAAGGGCCCCTCAACTCGTTTATGCACCAGGCGGGAAGAGGTATGCAATGGTACAAACCTTTTTTCCTCTGAAAATGTCAGTATGGACATGTCAGAGACAAGACAGGGACAGCCACCAGGCCTTGATAAAAAAGACCCTGGCACCCAGACTCCACCACAAGCAACGACTAAAACAAGGAATACAAGGGGCCTAAAATCCCAAAAGTGGTCAGTTGCACAAAAAAGGATTTTACTGCACTGCTACCATTACTCGATGTTCGAGAAATGGAGTAGGAGCTCAAACGAGATTCTAACCGAGAGAATAAGAGCGTCTGACCTTCCTGTAAAAACAATGACATACATATGCACGGACTCGGAGTCTATATCCCTAATATCCTCTATTTGGCGAGTGAACTTAATTTAGAATCTGAAGATCAAGCCTACATATGATTTAGGTTAATATTACAACATAGCGTTAGTTACTTATATTTCACCTACCGTTTTCCTTCGACCCAAGACTGTACCCTACTCGACTATGTCTCCGATGAAGCGAAAAGAGAGGCAATATCGAGTAAAACGTTTTCTCTTCTTGTTTAACACTCCGCAAATGAAGTAACTTAATAGGTAAAGCAGGCATACCAAACATTTTCCTTGCTGTATTTTAAAAAATTTTTCATGGAAATCGCTCCAAACAAGGAGTCAAGCAACATGATGTAAGGAGCTTCAAAAATAAAACTTCAATGTCAAAAACAAGCCCATGATAAGTCTGATATGGACAGATTCCTACCGTAAAACAGCAATTGTTCCCTTTTTGTTAGAAACATAGCTCATAGCAAGTGGGGACTAACATACCACATAAAGGTAACGAAAGTTAGGAGGCTGCCGAAAGTAAATCCAAGGTCCATTTTATACTCTCCTTTATTTTAAAATTTATCAAAACTCTATTTTTACGGTTTTATTTATTGTTTGTATTTTATAAATTAGTAATGTGTTATGCTGATCTATCCTATTGTGTCACTACATCGTCTCCTCGCGACAATATAGGTAGTGATAATGGTGGTGACAGAGATAGTCTCTACCAACCCATTACTTCTGTACTTTCTGTAAATACCAACTCTTTTTAACCAACTCCTTGTTTTCCTATTTTTTCAGCTCTAAAAGACCACAGTATAGTAAACAGAAAAAGTATCGTGGTTGTTCTAATTTAAATCAATTATTATTCATTTTTAAAGTCTGAAGTGTAGCAAACAATACTTTTTTATCCAGACTTTGGTTTAATAATTGTTTTTACTAACTACTAGTTTTGTCGGATGTCCTGCTGGCTTGGTAGGCCAGGAGCAAGCTCAAGTCGTTCCTACATATAATGGCGACGGAGAGGCGCTCATAGAGCCAAGTCAGTTCACGATGCCCCCTAGTGTAAGGGCGTCATTAATTGACACATACTGCGATAGGCTGGAATACAGATCTGTCGAGAATTGATTTACTCCTCTCCAGGAGTTAGGCACAAGGCCAGTTTTTATCCTACTCCCACAAGTATGATGTGACCCAAGGTCGGGTCGGGAAAGTGGGGTTTAAAAATGGCCTGGGCAGCACCGTCGACATTCCCCGATAGGGGCGCTTCAGGCAGTAAGCAATAAACTTACTCCTCCCCAAAAAGGGAAGGCGAAGCCTGGGAGGGTGGACCTTCTAGAACTGCACAGGACAGACCTATAGACAGGCGTAAATCAAGCCCCGAAGGCCAAGACAATACCAGTCTATGGGGTGTAGTATCCATCGGAACAGATACTACACTTTTATCGTAGCCAAAAGGCCAAGACTGTCAAGAAACCGGCGTATTTTCATCGTTTGTGTCGGGTTTCACAAATACATTTTATCCCCAAACTAATTTTACAAGATAGCATAGTTGTCTCCCGTCACTACTCTTCGGGATCTTTCTTTCATTTTCTCTCTTCATTTTTTATCTTCATCTCTCCCGGGAACTTTCTGACAATCTACTCAAAAAATTCTTTATTTCATTGTATTTTTAAAAAGCCTCTTTCTAAGTTTGATTTTTTTTTTCACACACACAGAAAGAAAACTATTTTTTCATGAGCCATCATTATTTCTTTCTTTGTTTTCAACTATTTCTTTACATTTTACTATAAAGAATTGTGTCGTTTTTTTTCTTCCTTTTTTACTCCGATTTGTCGATCTTTCTGTCTCCTCGGCAATCGACGCTATGCGTGGAGTAGATACGTGGCGATTCCGTGATATCAATCAATGCTTCAGGGTGTCAATGACAATAATACCACGTAAGTCCAAAGAATAAATTGAACAGAGAAAAGCCCGTTACTTAAGATGTGAACGAATGACACCAGAGTCGAATTAGGATGCTGTTTAAGGCTGCACTTGACATCAGTAACGTCATCCCGGAATTCACATAGTTTTTATGTTTCTCATATTTGTTGTTATTTTCGCAACGTTTAAGATCATGTAATATCTATCTATCTATCTATCTATCTATCTATCTATCTATCTACTTATTTCTCTTTATAGATTTGCTCTCTCTCTCCTTCTCTCTCTCTCTCTCTCTCTCTCTCTCTCTCTCTATATATATATATATATATATATATTTATATATCTATATGTATATAAATAGTTCAACTGCAATACGCGATAAACGCTTTTTAAAAAATTACGAAGCTACGACTATAAACAGTGTTGCATTTGAATACACGACCACACTCCCAAATCATGTTTTTCATCATATCATACCGCCATATTTTTTTTTTTTGGGGGGGGGGGGTGACAATTAAAATAACCTTTTAGTCGAAGTCTGCAAATGTAACATATTCGTTCTTTTGGTGTGTAATATCTTTATTTAACAACATTGAATTTATCGCGTTTTGTATTCGAATTCCTCATTAAATATATTATTATTTCGTGTACACACGTATTATATTATAAGCTGATATCATATATTATGCATTGATTTTCAGTATTTACTCACACAGTGCTCAATAGTAAGTATTTATGGTAATTAAGCTACACACAGGCATCCGCGTTTCATCCCTGTTGTGAATCTTAAGGCTGAAGATCCCCTATTCACTATAGGGATAATACGCAGACGCCTCTGTGTAGCTTAGGTTCCATAAATATATTTTCATGTTTGGGCATAGGCGTTAGGCGCGTGCCCAGGCTGAATCTACGAACTGCGTTCGAGCCCATGCGACCGTCTGTAACCGCCACTCCTGCATTGATGAAGATAGAACACCTGAAATGACGTCGTTTGTTAGTATAAAAACACTTTACTATTTAAAATAATATTTACAGTTAATGCCTCATTAAGATTTAATAGTCTTAGTAGTAGAGTCTTGTTTTGAATTACAAGATTGTTGTCATCCTAGCGATTATGCAAACTTCCGCTCGAGCGTCGAACTCTATCAGCAACAAGACGCTTGGCCCCGCTTCTCGGGTAAGTGTACGCTAATTTCAATTACTGTCTGTGACGATTTCTTGCGGCCTTGTGGGCAGGGGCGTTAGGCTTATGATTCTAGGCTAAAGTTACGAATTGTGTTCGAGCCCATACGGTCGAGCCCTGCAACCGCCACTCCTAGTCTAATGAGCGTCAGAAACACGAAACGAGGTCGTCTGTAGGTATAAAACCACTTTCATATATATATATATATATATATATATATATATATATATATATATATATATATATATATATATATATATATATATATATATATATATGTGTGTGTGTGTGTATGTGTGTGTGTGTGTGTATGTGTGTGTCTACATTTAATATTAGTAGTCAGAATACTAGAGTTTAACTTTAATGGATGTTATTTTTATGTATATACATTCCAAAAACCACGTCTTCCTTGATTAAAAATCCACATCTTAACGGACATCATAATATAATCATAATATAATATAGAGTAATATATATCCTGGATATTACATAAGTGCGACTCGTCAGAAGGAAAGTCCAAAAACCCTAACGAGTATTTATTTACTCCTCTCTAGGAGTTAGGCACAAGGCCAGTTTTATCTTACTCAAACAAGTAAGATGTGACCCAAGGTCGTGTCGAGAAAGTGGAGTTTGAAAAGCCAGCACCCGAGAGGTGAGCACTCTGGCGATTAAAAATTGCCTGGGCAGTCCCGTCGGCATTCCGCGGTAAGGGCGCCTCAGGCAGTAAGCAATAAACTTACTCCTCCCCAAAGAGGACAGACCCATAGACCGGCGTAAATCAAGCCCCGAAGGCAAATACAATACCAGTCTATGGGGTGCAGTATCCATCGGAACAGATACTACACTTTGATCTTAGCCAAAAGGCCAATTTATTTAGGCAGGTGAGTTCCTTCGGACAACCCTCATCTTTATCTACAGATGAAGATTTTACAAACCTTGGGAACTCACCAGACCTTAGGCATAGTGCCCGTTATGTAGGGGAGGGGGGTCGGGGATAAGTGAGACAAGCTGTTCAGAGTGAATGCGGTATTTTGGTGCAAGAATCTAGTTTGGAGTCAGCAAATGTTCTTTTTTATGTTGTTTGTAAAATTTTGTGAAATAAAAAATTATTTCACAAAATTTTACAAACAACATAAAAAAGAACATTTGCTGACTCCAAACTAGATTCTTGCACCAAAATACCGCATTCACTCTGTGGGTTGATCCCTACTTAAAATATCCCCAAAAAACATCGATGTAAAAAAGAATTATCGTGGGAATGGGAAAAAATATTAAAAACACCCAAAAAGAAAGAAAAATAAAGAACGAAATAAAATGGTAAAAAAGTTAGTATGGCCCGGCTTTCCCTCATAACTAAGTGTTAGACCGCCCACTATTTTCCGGCACGAGACCGAAAACAAGCGGGTCGGTCACTAAGTGGGAGTGGGAACTTAAGAGAGGAGTGTTCAAAAAATAAATTCATCGGGAATGGGATCAAGGGGTGGATGGCGTCTTCCAAGATAGTAATGCCAAGGGTTTCAAAAGACCGGGGACAAAATAAAACAGTGGAAGTGGGAATCTCTGGAAGCTCTCTAGTGCCGGCAAAAATAAAAGTGGAAAATTAAGGATACTTAACTGTATATTATGTTTGTCCATGTGTCGACTAAGGTGGTCCGTCACGATTCATAACTATTCTTACGCAATTTTGGCCAACTGAGAGGTAAAACATAACAGTTCGGTTTGTTTCCGTGTTTGACTGCATAACAACCCGTTTTTACACAGTAACCACCTGCTTATTTCATAGTCATTACAATTAACAGTTGAAATGGTAAAATAGAAAGTATCCACTTCATCATGGCCGCCGTATCTGAAATCGGAAATTTCGAACAAACAATCCCCAATTATATTTTAGACAGGGTTTCTTAGGGCAAATGATTTTTTCAACGATTAGTTTTATTATTAACAAATCATAAAATCAAACAGCTTTTTTATAATTGAAATTTAAAAAAAAAATTGAAAATATCTTTTTACAAATAATCAAATCAAACTTTTTTTATAATTGGATTATTTTTTATATTTAGAAAATATTTTTTTAAATAGTTTGATTAATAATTTGTAACCAAATATTGTTATATTACAAAGAAACAAACAATTATTAACAAAAAATAAATTAATTAATAATAAAAATTATTATTCCGCCAAAAGCTATGCGGCCTCAAATAACTGGGGATGTCTGTTCGCGATTTTCGATTTCAATCCGGAGGCCATGATGAAGTAGATATTCTCTATTTTACCATTAAAATAATCTCAAATCCCACTTTGTATGCTGTCCGGTGTTCCATGCTTGCGTGTTTTATAGATATCTTGACACACTGTAGATAATTTAGTAGCAGCAATCAAAGACATCTCTTGCTCATAACATGACTTATTTAATGAATCAATAAATACAATATTTTTTTTCTAAAAAAGAATGATTTATTCACTTTAACGTATTGATCGTCTAGTGCAGAAAAGTAAAAACAAACGAGGTGTAGAAGAGGAACTTAAAGAGAGGTGAATTAGTTTTATACACCCATGGCTTCATTATTTTCCCTTAAACTTAACCCATGTGAAAACACGTTTTATAGATCCAAACATCAACACCAGTCTCTCCCAAGTATTACCGAACACCACTCACATCGTAACTTCTGATTTTTTCGATCTCAGATAATTTCGTAGCAGGTCAGCCCCGCAATCCCATCGTTACCATTTGTCTAGAATACATCCTGTATACACATAATATTATATAAATGTGTTGAGGTACAAAACTTACATATGCATTTAAAAAGGATGCGCGGAAATCTCTCAAAGGCCCTTTCGACTATCATCTCGTCAGGAGAAAATCGTTTTGAGGTCTTGCATAGAGCAGATTCCAAGAAACATTTGAAAATATTGGAATCTGTCTCTATCGCCATTCGCAAACCTTCCTTGTGCCGGCAGGAGGAATTTGTCAAATCGCTAAATCTCTTTGGGGAACTTTGAACCCCCTCCCTTCTTTTTTCTTCTTTTTTTCCCTAACGTAGTGGTTTTTAATCGTTTTTTTTAAACGAAATCATTAAATTCTCTTCTTTTAATCGCTCCATCGTTAATTTTGGCAAATTCCATTCCCCGTTTGCTCTTTCTTTCGACGATATTATTGATTAAAATCTATCGATTTTTTCTTGACGAGATGATAGTCGAAAGGACCTTTGAGAGATTTCCGCTCATCCTTTTTAAATGCATTCACAATATTATATCTAATTAAAAAAAATGTATTTCATACTCGCTAAGGTACTCATCAATATTTAACACTATTTAGTGTAAAGTAAAGCCAAGACCATGCCAATTTAAATTATTAACACAATTCAGACTATTTTGTGGTTTTTGAATGTTAACCTTTTTGCAACGTTTCACACGTTTGTCCTTGGCATTCTTCAGATAACTTGTCTCGTACTTAGTATCATTCTGGAAATTTCGAACGAAATAGTTTATCTAAATCAGTGTTCTATGCATTTTTATTAATCTAGTTTCTGTTATTTATATTTCTTAATTCATTCAATAACTGCCTCGATGTAGAATTCACTATTCACTAACGCCTTTATCTATATGACTATTTGCCCTGTGTACCGATATTGGACGCGTGTGTGTCAAAATAGTATCAAAAACCGGAAATTTCCACGTAATGTTTTTGTTCGAGGTTAAGTTATACTAGAACAAGATCTACTTAGATGAGAATTAGCATCATGAACATGAAAGTGCTCAGTGACACGTAGTGATTAAAAAGTATTTCTCTTTGCCCGGTTAGATGACTGGGTTGGCATGCCATTTTTAGAACTTTGCCCACACCCCCGCTAAAACCACCCATCGTCCGCAGCAGGGCATCGGATGATGGAAAGCTCACATAATCGCCGCAATGTTGCACCCCTGTGATTGTTTTACAAGAACTTCAATTGAATGTGTTCTAACGAATGTGATGCACCGCTTTATTGCCGGAGACTTTCTACTCTAATAGCTTCTTTACTCGAACTTCTCGCCTTTGGAATTAACTTCCTGCTTCTTGTTTCCCTTACCGTACTAATATGCACTAGTTTAAATATAATGTGAATAAGCATCTCGCTGCACATCTCACCACTTAGGATGCGATTAATCCACAGTAGCCGTTTACGTCTCAGTGTCATTGTGCCTTGTTTGGGACAAACAAAAGTTTTAAAAAATCAAAGAACCCGACGCCACTGAGCAAATATGTTGTTGGTTCTTTTAATTTATTACATTATCCGAGCTATAAGGGAAGTAAAA
>OY744534.1:47172157-47214657 GCA_963556195.1 Sepiola atlantica | reverse complement strand
AGGCCGATATCTGTATCATCAAATATATTTTTGAGTGTATATAAAATAAATAACCCCACAAGATTTGATATATGTTTATTTATTTCATAAAATATCCTAGTTTTGTCCGCTTTTACAAAATCATTGTTAGAGTTGTTTATGTTTTAACGATGTTGTGTAATTGTTTTTGGAAATCATTATGTTGTTTGTGAAATTCTAAATCTTTAATTATATTTAAGAGGTAATTTTCAAAGATAATCATGATATCTATTAGTTTTGAGTTTTTAGGTCTTTTATTCCGCAGGATTCTTGTGTGTCTTGGCGTTTATGTTTATTATTCGACATATTAGTCCGCCCGTTTTTTAAAATTAATTTAATAATGTATCCATGCTTGCAAGGTGTTGGGATATTCTTAAGTGATGTTTCTAAGTTAAGTTTTTTCATATTATATTTCAGTGGTGAAATAAATTATACTCACGTATCGAGCACTGCTGAATATAAATACTGAAAATTAATCAATAAAAAATCATACCCCCTGATAACATTTTATGTGTATACATGAAATAATACTATTTAGCTCCTCAAATAATTGAGCACATTCAAGAGAATTTATAAGCCGTTCGTCGACGGCCCCATCATATTGCACTGTGATGATTTGGAGGCTGGGGTTTATACTTCGTCATCTAACATTATTATAGATGCCTTATGGTGTGATATTAACCAACATGTGTTTAGGATATTCTAAATGTAAGCTATTTGTTCGTCAATACACTTGGCGTTATCTAAAATTTCCGACATTCGGATAGCCCTTCTTTGGAAAAAAGCCGTTAATATTTCATACAACGCCATTCAATCTTTTATAACTTTTAGCAATTTCAAAACCTTTTATGATCTTCTGTATCCAATTTCTTTGGAAGAATTTCTGAAAAATAAAATTTCCAGAGTGAAACAAGCGCACACGTTTTTATTGTCGGCATAAGGTTTCTTAATATTTCATATCTTATATGTTCGCCTAATTTTTGAGAATAAATATTTTTACGTCTGTGTACTGCTTTCATACAAAGTGCATGTTCCATGTTAATATACAAAAGTAATTGCATTTTTATATTATGAAGCGACCACTACTGAAAGTATTGTGTTTGGGATTTTTTTATAGCTAGATGGTCAATAAGAAATCGGTCGAGTATGAGAAAAATTTTATGACGAAAAATATTTCAATACGAACTTAGATTTTATATAATTTGGTTTCAGTATCGATTGAATGATCGATAGATTCAATATAAAAGCTAGAATAGATCGAAATAGACCCGACCTGAGTAATAAAAAAATATTATTATATGAAGGAACACTAGGCGTTGCCCCGGAAAAAAAATAAGGACCAATGTGTATTGTTGTTGTTATTGTAGCATATACATATATAATACTACCGTTAGATTACTCGCAGTACGCTGTTCTAGTTTTGATTGGTCTAAGTATATATATATATATATATATATATATATATATATATATATATATATATATATATATTAATCACCCCTTTCTCTTTCTTTTTCTTCCACCCCCCCACCCTAACTAAGCGTTGGATAAAAATACAAAATAAAAATATAAATAGCTGTAAATTAAACTTTTCTGACAGCAATTGTATCTCTTTCCCCTTCTTTTTTCTTTTTCTTTTCCTCGCCCCCCCCTTTCTACCCCAGCTCAGCGTTGGATATATATATATAAAATATATAAAAGATAAAAATAAGAAAATAGTAACTTCTAACGGCAATCATATTTTAAAATCGGTCACATGACTTTTATTTCTTTCTCCTCTTCTTTTTTGCTTGACTTCATCTTCCCTGGAATTCAGCAACCAGTTTGAATCAAAAAACAATTTTCTGCTTGATGAGACCTCAGCTCTTGAGAGCTGTAGATCGATAACATCGACATGCCAGTGTAGCAGACCTTGTACATGTTTGAATAAAAGCATTCACTATATATATATATATATATATATATATATATATATAATTACATTTCCGTGTGTGTGTGTGTGTGAGTGCGTTCGTGTGTGTGTGTGTGTGAAAGAGAGAGAGAGAGAGGGGGGGGAGAAAGACAGCCGAGAAGACCACACGTACATCTCTATTTATATTAAGTCAGACATGTGTATATGTTTAGATAATTATATGCACAGGCCTGACCCCTGAATTAACTAACCGATCATTATTAATTTTAGAACACACCCGATTGCCGAAAGAGTTGGTAATGTGGGCTATATTTAGTTTAATTTAAATTAATGCACAGGTACAAAGAAGATCTAAAAAAAAGGGGTGGGTGCTCTTCGTCGAAATTAAAATGACTCCTATTTTTGTTTAAATTTCAACACTATGTATTAGACATCAATTAATAAATATTCCCCTAATTTCAGTTTCTTTGAAGTATTTCAAATAGTTTTAATGCGGCATACTATGAGCACATCCACCATTTTAAAATTAGGATATTTCAGATTTACATGAAATATTATACATGTTTTACAATCTGAATCAAGTAATACATTTTTCATCATAATTGTAATAAGGATTCAAGATATAAAACCTAGTATCATTGTATTTTGATTTTCATTTTCGCACGGGGACATAAACGTGACAGACGTTGTGGAAAACTGTTATGGGAATTAATTTTACCTGACTTAGGACGGTTATTATTCTAGTTATACACACACACACACACACACACACATATATATATATATATATATATATATATATATATATATATATATATATATATATATATATATATATATATATATATATATATGCCAAAATTAGAGGCGCTGAATAAGTGAGTTTTGAAAGCATTGTAAGTATAATGCAAAATAAAATATTCAAAATCGTTTTAGAAACGAGCGTACACTAAATAATTTTTTTGAATTCTTGGAACTAATATAAATGATGTTCAAATTTTACTTATCTCAACCAACTTTGTTATATATATATATATATATATATATATATATATATATATATATATATATATATATATAATGCAAACATTGTTAAAAATAAAAGAATTCGTCTGTTTAATGATTTCCTTTTTGATTTTTGATTTTTTCTGATGGTCGTTTTCGTATTAAAACTAAACAAACAAATAAATGTTCCATAGGTTTCACTAACGTTTTTGATTCTTCGTCGAATCATCATTAGGTGTCAAAAGCAAATGAACAAAAAAGCTGGAGAAAGAACATACTTTTTTTAAAGACGGCGGAGAAACGCCGCAGAGAACATTTTTCGCATTGTTTAGGAAATCGTTGACGATTTAAATTCAGCAAAGCTGAATGGCATCACAGAACAAAATCGCATTACGTTAAGAATTTTCAAATGTTACCACTGTTTTGATATGTGATTTTGTTAATTTTAGGTTGTTGTGTTTTTATGTATATAGCTTCCAAATGAAAATATAAAAAAAGGTATAACTAAACAGATGACATCTGTTATTTTTAACAATGTTTGCATAAATGAGAAATGCTGCCTAAATACACACACAATATATATATATATATATATATATATATATATATATATATATATATATATATATATATATATATATATATATATATATATAAATAAATATTAATCGGGAAAGCACTTGTGACAATACGTTCCAGGTGCGAATTTCTTAGAAAGAAACTCTGTTCATGGAAATATCTTTTAGTGTCTATGCACACTACGAAGGATGAAAAAGTTATTTGCAATGGTGGTAGTAAGATAAGTTATCGCTGTGAATGTTTTTCAAAGAGGACAAGGGATTGAAGCTGACTCGGGCTTTTTCCATATAAATAACAAATATAATAGATTTAACAGTATGATAACTCACCTTAACAAATTTTATACTGTGTGTCAGTATTCATGGCACAAACCCGCTCCCCAATTCAGTAGAAGGAAAGTGTTTTCAGAGATATCCGAATAAGTTTATAGCCTAATTAAAATAACATTTATATAATCTCCATTCCTGTCAATGTTTCATAGACTACAAAGTGGCTTTTTACACAATTTGATGAAAGGCCCTATGAAAAATGTTTAGGTAAATTGAAGTTAATAGCAACATCGTAAACATTTGTAACAATTTATAGTTGTTATTTACGGACATATCAAACATTAGTTTGAAGTAAGTGTATGCGCATGCCACGGTTTTCTCTTATCTCCTGATTTCTTTAACGCTTTTTGGAATTTGTGATAAAATACTGGAAAGTCTGCGATCAACACCTGTGCTTAGTAATCAGCTCTCTAGTAATCTTTTTTTTGCTAATGATATAACGCTCGGTGCTGCCGTCTTCCATGAGTGGAAGCTATTTACTTCTGAGCTTGAATCCTGTTGTGAGAAATTGGGATTCACAATGAATCTAGTCAAATACAAAATAGGGTTGCACAAACGATTAGTCTCTCCATCTTGGACAAGGCACCAAAAGAGTCTCTAACCTAAACATCCCGCACAGTCTACCCACCTCCAGCACCTGTCCCATCGCAGCAATGTTGCATCTATGTGTTTGTTTTATAAGTACTTTAATAGAATGTGCTCCAACGAACTTGCTGCACTTGTATTACCTCGACGTAAATATCCCCGACGAACCTGACAATCAGCAACATCCCACCAATTCACTGTAGAGGTTCCGAGATGCAGGAAAGCTTTCTACCTTAATATCTTCTTTCGTCGAATTGCTAAAACTGCTTCCCTAGCTGTAACAACATGCAGACATTTAAATGTAATGTGAACAAACATCTTGCTGCACAACTCTTTATTTAGGATGCCCTTGTAAAGCAGACCCCAATTCAGAAATCCCATACGTACCAGTGGCAATGTGTCTTGTTTGGGGTGAACCGAAGTAAAAAAAATAATAATAAGTAATTGAAGTACCGAATTTCAGTAAATCACAACATCTCAAAACAAACTCAGCCTTGAATTCTGAGATGCGAACGAATATTATCTAACGCATTCCATTTCCTAACCTTATTTTGCGATTATTATGTTAAATATAGTTAGATTTAGAGAAATATTGAAGGCCGTAAGAAAATGAAATATATCTGATAAGTAACTATGTATATTGATAAAATAATTTGTGTAAAGGTGTTTGGATTACATCATTATATTTTTGGGAATATTTATAAATGAATTATCTAATGTATATACATTGAGAAATATAACCGTTTTCCGATTATGTTAAAACTACGAGTTAGATCACTCAACTGAGCTTCAATCTTTGGTTCATCCCTGTAAAACATTCACAAGATCTCGTCTCGACTATCACAACGAGAAACGACTTTCTTTTCTCTTTAACGTAAGGCGGAATTTCAACGGACACAGATTCGTTGCAAGGGCATCCAATCTGTTCAACACATTAGAGCAAGTGATGACCCCACCTCAAAGGTAGTTGTTATATTCGGAAGATAATTGCAAATTAAAATTTAACATAGATAAATGTAAAGTACATGTTGGGTTCAGGAATATAAAAGTTCAAGATATATTAAACAATTAAACAACCGAGATATTAAAAAGAAAGTAAATAAAATATGTGATTTGAGAGTAAGTTAAGCTGATACATTAAAAGCTAATGATTATATTTGTAAAAAATATCATTTCAGGAGAGGCAATCATCATCATATTCGGTTTTACGTCTGTTTTACATGCTGTTATATGCTGCACGGCTTTATGAATTTGACTTCCAACGTAACCTATCTTTAACAAGTCCTTATTTATCCCTCTTTCCCTAATGTCTATTTTATCACTTCCTCCCATGTTTTCCTAGGCCTTACCCTGTCAACTAAACCTGCCACCGCAACTTATCCACATCAACTAACCCAATAACTAATATATTCTTTCATCGTGACCATACAATAGAAATCTAATGTTCTGTACACATGTCCCTATACTGTTCAGATTTGTATCTGATTATGTAATTACCACAACTAAGCATGTCTTTAAGACTCGCATTACACATCCATCGTAAAATTCTCATATCACTTCAAAAAGAAGCTAAAGCCGTGAATAGAATGAAAGAGAACAGAAAACGATGTAAGAGAAGGAATAAGCCTCACAATGACGAAATACTAAATAATAAACATGAAAAACTAAAACAAAAGATTATAGCTAAAGAGGGAAGACTGGGATGATATTGATGCAAATCAGAACAATATATGACTTTTGCAACAATAAAAAACAATTTTATCAAAACGTAAACGTAGAAAAACAAGAGCAGAACAACCAGACTCGACATAAACAAAACACCTCTGAGGCAAGATATGGGGAAATCGACAAGACCACAAGAGAATGCTGAATGGCTGAAAACATGAAAGAGCCTCAGAAAATTGAAGAAGATACATGAACCGAAATTACTGAAAAAAACACTCAAGACAATCATAATAACAATTGCAAACTAGAAAGCACCAGGCCACGATGGAATACATGCATACTGGCTTTAAAAAGTAACGACCCTACATGAAAATCTAACGCAAAACAACATAATAATAACAGTAATAAAGATAACAATAATAGTAATAATAATAATAATAATAATAACAAAAACATAATTAATTGTAATAATAATCACAATAACAATAATGACTTGTGTAAACACTCCCAGCTACTACTACTACTACTGCTGCTACTACTACTACTAATACTACTACTACTACTACTAATAATAATAGAGAAATGAAAGGGATATGGAACATCAAGAAAGTCAATAAAATACCAATAATCTTAGGAGAACTAGGAACAGTCCAAAGGAGGAAAGACTGGGAGAAATTGGGATCAAAGGAATCACTGAGACCATACAAAGGACGGCAATGATCAAAACTACTGCAATCTTCAGGAAGATCCTCGAATGCGGAAACCAACCCGCATAAGCTACGAATGGTAACCAATCACATGGAAGTTACAACAGGAAGAAAACAAAACCACATGAAGAACACCACCGCACAAACCAATGAACAGAAACTGCAAGAAATATCATAAGCTGCCCCCAAATGGCACCGGTAACGACTGCCATCACACAAAATAGTCGTAGAGTGTCCAGGAGGATGGGAAGACCGAGGAGGGACAGCACTAACCAGACCAACTAGAAGAATGCGGAGAGTGCTGAAACCTTGGGGGAGCTTATTGCCACCCAAATCCCAGGAGAGACTAATGGTCGTTACCAGCGAGAAATCAGTGGTAGGCGGCTGTTGCCATATCACAAGGTAATTTGCGGTGGTAATTGAAAAGAGTACGGGAACCTTGGGGAGGCTTGCTGTCACTCAGAATCCAGGGAACACCACTGGTTTTTGTTGGTAAGCAATCAGTGTCGTTTATTTGTGTGATAACTCCTAGTGAGCAGAAATAATAATAATGGCCCTAATTTACGTCCTGTGATTAGCATCGATAATATGCTACACTCGTGCGAAGCATGGTTTTCTGATACGGTATGAACGGTGTAAATGCTTTTTGGTTTTTGATTTATGATCTGCTTTGCTGTTTTTGATATCCGGTTGAACTTCGTGCGCCAACGACCTAGTGACTGTCGAACAACATGTGCAATCTCAACATCAAAGTGATTTGCATGTATCGCAAGAATTACAACAGGTCATTAGCTGATAGTTCGCCGTTGATGCTCTCAGAAGATAACTGCACATTTACTGATTGTCACATAACTTCAGGCGCACTATCACATGTCTTCAAATGCGGTGCACACCTTATCTGCGTTCATCTGAAACGCCATCCATTTCGACAAAACCAAATAACAATATAAATATGCTTATAATTGAACAAAAAAGAGATAGAATTATAGAGATACTAGCAAACTTCCGGTCCCAGGGCGAGTTAAATTAATTCTCCGAACAGAACAGTTTTGCACCACTTTTATGTCCAACTACGTTATCTGTTCAAATTCATATAAAATAACGTCTCAATGGGTGAAGTTAAAAACGAAATAAGAAAGAAAACGTCTCCAACTGGAAAGTTAAAAAAAAGTTAAAAAAAAGAAAATTCATATTAACCGATATAGAAAAAAACTAGAAGCAACAATAAAAAAGTGTCATTATGAGATATAGTGTAGGATTTACGGCGGAGTTTGTCTGACTTGCTACGTGATTTTTTCCTTCCAATAGAAACTTTACATGGTTTCATCCGTTATTTTTACTCGCTTACGTAGGTGTTACAGGACGGATATTTATTTTTATAGATACAAATAAATACACATTGGTCTTTATCATAGAGTATAGGACATTAGAGTACCAATTCGGTTAAAAACTACTAAGTATTATATTATGTCATTAAATAACATAAGCATTTAAATCGGCTAACTATAAAATGCATTTCTATTCTTAACTATCAACTTGTCAATTGTTAGGTTGCTAAACTTCAATAAATGTTCTACCAATATACTGTTGATTTTCTCAAAGTTTTATATTTTGTTTTACTTAATGCTATTCTTTTGACTTGAAACAATTGTCAGAGAAAGAAAGAGAGAGTCAACAGATGACGATTAGAACGGAAGTGACGCCGCCATTACTGACATAGCGTTGCCACGAACGATAGCCAGGGAGATGCGTTGGAACAACCAGGCTGACTGACGGGGCTCGTGCCTAGACGTTGAAATCCTCCGTCCAATGTCCTGAAAAAATTTAACAGTCTCGGGGCCAAGCACACCCGACGTTTCCACTGAAATTGGTTGGAAGACAAAACGGTCAGTGAGCGAGCTATATTTTCCGCGTTTCCTTGTTTCGGTTAGCAGAGCCGCCGTGCCTGGCTTCACCGCGGATTCCGCAATCAACTATTTACAACATACTCATTAAACTTAGCTTCATTACAATGGCCGTTTATTGCTACGTCATATTGTTTGTCAACGTTCATACTAGGTGACGTCAAAAAAGGCGTCGTGTATACTAGATGGCGTCATAAATGCTTCGTCCGAACGGGATGGCGTCAGAGGGTTAAAGATATTTTTCAGGATGCCAGGACAATATAATGTCATACAACAGAAAGAAAAGAGGAAATCATCCTTTATGACGTCATGGGGCAATTAAAAGCGGAATTGATCAAAAGAAGTAGTGGTAGACGGACAGAGAGTAAGAGGGAGGGAGATGAGGAAAAGGAGAAAGACAGAGGAGACTGGAAGAGAAAGGGAGGACGTGTATTACGACATCGCAATGTATTCTGAAATCCATTGCATTTGTGAAAATTGGAAAAGTGGGTGTTTTGTCTATTGCCTCTGTAACAGTTGTTCAAAACATTGCTACTGTTAAAGTTTGCTAGCGTTTTGGGTATTTTTCTATGTCGACTTTAATCAAATATTTCGGATTCCGATCATCTCCATGCATAAATATTTATTGGAAAGTCAAAACCCTAACCCTAACCTTCACACTTCTGTCTGTTATACTTTTTTATTTGATACTCTATATTTATTTAATGATATCCAAGACGGTCGAAAATGTTCACTCTGCCCATAGGAACTTACCACCGTACTGCCAGGATCGCTAACTAAGGGAATTAAACAGACGAACGCAGATGTGTTTCAGATAACGGGTTTGTGGGAGAATAGTAAATTTCCAAGATGGTTTATTCGTGGCATTCTTCACTGGTCTACATGTATCGCAACACTATGTGCTCTACATGAACAGCCTCTCAATAGTGAATAGCTGACCGTGCATGGTACAGAGCCACATCTTTTACATGGTTCATCTGTTTATATGTAGACCCATATACAGAACTTGCGGATCTAAAGCAGTAAAACTTGAAGCTTGGGTGTGTCATGACTCATTAGTATTAAAACGGTGTCGCTGGAAGCGGTCTAAAGTTATTAGTCTCGCTGTTGTGAGCAGGTACTTATGGAGGAAGCCACGAAAAGGCTGACTTTATCTCCTCCGGATAACCTACCAGGCATGGACCTCCCTCGCCGGCAGTGGACAATGCTCAACCGCCTCAAGACAGGTGTCGGCCGTTTCGCCGCGACCATGAAAGGATGGGGACTCAGGGACTCGGCCGTCTGCGACTGTCGTCACTCTGAACAGACAGTAGACCATATCATCGAGTAATGCCTTAAATATCGGCCACCTAACGGCGAAGCTGGCATAGCTGCGCTAGACAACAAAACATTAACATGGCTTTTCTCAACCGGACTGGTGATCTAACAGTTAGATGCTGTGAAGCAAACGAAAGAAGAAGAAGTATTAAAACTGTATAAACTCGGTATTGTGCCCTATTCTCTCCCGTGAATAAGTAAATCCACACCGGCTGGAATTGCGTAATGCTGATGGATTTTTTAAATTACAATCGAGTGACTAATTAGCAAAGCCAAGAGCCACTCGAGGGTTAGGGTTTATGGGATAACATGATTGTTAGTCTAAAAATGAGGAACAAACAATGATATGAACTGAGTTAGATCTATTATGGGGCGATTTATGACAAGTATTTTCTTACACTAGATTTAAAGACGACCATATTGTAATCTACAGACGGAAAGCACTTGTAAAGAAACTCTGTCCATGGAAATGTCGCCTGGCGCTAGGCACATGGATAACGTACAGGAAGTCTTTTCTGATGTGATAGAAGACGAGTTATTATAGCGAATGTCTTACAGGGAGGATGCAGAAATTGGAGCTCCGTTGGGCACATTCCATGGAAATACAATGGAATAAAATCCATTACAAACATGTTTGTGTTTCTGCGAATAAATGTCGAAATGCTAACCAAAAATACTACCATACGATCGATGAGTAATTCACACATCATCACATTTCCAAGCGTCAAGATTAGAAGGGGTGACGTTTTGGTTTTGGTTTGGATCGCCGAGAAAAAAAAAAGATTTAACTTCCATGAAACAAATATACAAAACCAAGTTTTATAAAATTATCATTTCTTCGGTTATCGTGTTTACTATTAATTTTTCTTTTTTTTTTTAATCGGTTTTGGAAATTAAACATTTAGAAAAAATAATCTTTTAAACTGAGAATAAAAAAAAACTAACGCAATTTAAATTTTTGGATTTCAATCTTCATTTTCTTCTTTTTCTAATGCGTTAATCTCGAAATATAACGGGGTCCACAATGAGGGATTTGTTTCCACTCGACACTATCACAGGATTGGTCCGCATGAAGGCCGGTTTTACAGAGAGTTTTGTGCAGAGTGTCTACCTATCACATCATCTGATCCGCAATTCCCTCATCTTGCTTTCAATCGTTTTGATGCCCTAGCACCTTTGGATGTCTTAATTGCGAACATGGTCGAGCAGTGTAATCCCAGACTTCCAGCGAAGCATTATGCTTTCCATAACGGCGAATCTACGGCGTTCCTTTCCTGTTGTCGGTAAGCACTCTGAGCTGTATAAAGCGACGGGTCTCACAACAGTCCGGTAGATCTTTGGATTAAGAACTCCATGGTTGGTAAAAATGGACAGATATAGCAAAACTATCGTTTCAGTTTCGAGGAGTTTTCTATAATCAGTGATAATTCTGAATCCCGAGCCACATGGCCAATACGACTAAACTTGTGTTTGATCGTTTGGTTAGGACCAAATCTAGTATCTCTCTTTATACTGCACTTCATCTGTCGTGACCTCTGCCAGTGGATGAAAAAACCTTCTCAATTAAGACTATTTTAATGTTTATCCCAATCCAGTGTGACTTTCTTTTTGTAGCTGTATTTTCACAAATTTAATAACGGATCTTGTGTCTAAATCTGCGCACGTGGGGAGACAAGTTAATAGGGATTGTGACGTTAGGCTCTGAGTTCAATCCCGACTATGGGCAGCGTAGTGATTTAAAAGGTTAACTGAAAGAATGTCACAAGTCCCGTAGAATAGAACATGGACATGTTTGAAAAAAAAAAGCGTCGTTTTAAAAATTACATGACGGTTCCCAAGTTCGACACAGCATCTTGAAGAAGGCCGAAAAGTAAAAACCGCCGGAACATCGTGAGAACAACCACGGCAACAATCAAAATGAAAGAACTAGTCCGAAAATTGTAAATAACAATTTTAACTCTATTAATAATGACAGTTGGGTATTTGCCTGTTTTAAAACGAAACTATACTAATACATCTATTAATAATGGAAATTTGATACATGTCCGTCTATTAATAATAGACACTTGGTATTTGTGTGTTTAAAGTCGAAACTATACTATTACTCTCTCTCTCTCTCTCTCTCAATGCTAAATTTAAAAGGTAGTGTAATATATTTTCTGTTGTCATGATATTATCCTTCCGGGCATTACCTCCTCCTTTTGTAGGGATAAAGTAATGTAGTATTTGTTCTGTTCTTATATGATAATTATCCCAGGCATTACTTCCTTTTTAGAGGGTAGTGTAGTATATATTTGTAAGTTGAATGATGAATAATTATGAGAGGATTTAAAATGATGAAATGAATGAAGGACATTTGATTATTTAACACGAGAAGTGGGACAAGTATTTGTTGATGTTGTATTTGACGACGACTGTGTTGTAATCTGCATGGAAGCAGTCCCGTATTAATGTTTTATACAGATGAGAAGTTTTTGGAAAAAATTGTTTGATGAGGCTATATAGCTATAAATACTTCAAACAAAAAATGAATACTTAAATAAAAAAAATATGCTGGTATAATTTTATTTTAAATGAATATTTTTTTAATTTCGTGAACGTAAACAAAGCGTTAAAATACAACATTGCATGTTTAAATTCAGGCGGCTAAAACTAAAACCTTGAAAAAGGAACATTTTGTTCCAAGTTTCCACGAGGAACAATGTAGTTTGGATTTCATTTAATTAAAAATGTATCGCAATATTCTTTTCCAAAGAAGATCCCTAAAAAAATAGGGATTGAAAGTGTTAAACATGAATTCTATTCGATTGCAATGCAATAAATTAAAAACACTGATGATATTTAGTTTTTGTTCACATATATATTTGTATCTATTTTTCCAAACGTCATTATATTATAACTATATCTACCTTTGAATGGATTTTATGTAACTCCTACATACTTTTTTATTAATACTATTTACGGTTGATTTGTATGATTTGTAACGCTGAACTATAGACATCAATATCGAAGGTTCGATCTCTGTCTAAGTTAGCCATGCTGATGACGGCTGTGAGCCAGAAACACGTGTCCATGGATTACTTTTATGTACGTATAAAATAAATAAAAATATATAGTAACGAAAAACACGTCATATGAAGTTAAGGGCGACTATTAATGCACTTTTCTGCATCTTAATCACTTAGGAAAGTGAGACAATCGAAATAATAATAAGCAAAATAACAATGAACGCTACAATCACCAATAAAAATAATTACATAAAAATACATTAAATATTTAGGTGATAAAAATCGTACATATTTCTAGACAGAGCGTTTTAGTCCAGTCGTAGAACGCTGGACTATAGACATCAATATCGAAGGTTCGATCTCTACCATTTTACTTTTTTACGTACCTCACCGTAGTTCAGGATTAACGTATAAGAAAAAAAGAAAAAGTAGATTTATTTATTTATTTATTTATATTGTTTTCGCATTCATAACGGAAATTCAAATGCGAATTGTAACAGTTTTAGATTGTGTTCATGTAGACAGTTTTACGAATAACATCTGACTGGCAACACCATTTTATTCTGTTTTCGAAACATTCAGAGGTAAATATAGTTATCATATGACGAGTTCGATTGCAAACCCCGATATATCCACTTCTTAATTTAAAAAAAAAAGACTACAAAATATTTAGATGAAAATATAGAAGTCAAATATATGAATTCATTCTTATAGAAAATTAGAAACTATGTAAATGTCACATTGTGAAAAAAGAATTTGGGGTGTGGTAGAGTGGTTGGAATGGAACACTCTCTGTTGTTCTGCGTTAATAATTTTGAAAATTGTGTATTATAGTGACATTCGGAAATGAAAAATATAAAAGTAGTATTACATTTTCTCTCTCTCTCACTCTCTCTCTCTCTCTCTCTCTCTCTCTCTATATATATATATATATATATATATATAATCTTACTTAGCCATATATATATATAGCTCATGTTTAGAACAAAAATATAAAATTATAAACTGTAAAACATTCACAGTAAAACTTCGTCTAGTTACAGCTACAGTGAACAATTTCCCTTTCATATTTTGTATACCTAAAACTAAACTAAACTTCCATGAGCAAAGTTTCTTTCCAATAACTTTCCGCCTGTGGAACATAATACCACGGGGCTGATTTTCAGCTGACTACATCATTATCGTTTTCAAGTGCACTGTTGACAAATTCCTGTCGAGCCGTACTCGTAAATAATTAAATTCTGCACAGTTTTAAATATCGTCTCCAATCTTCAAAGCATTGTCTCACTGTCCACCTGGAAAATTCATTAACCCCTATCCTCGAGTGGGTTTTAAGCCTTCATAAGCAATAACTCATTAGTATAAAATAAAACTAAAAAAAAAACAGATTAAATTATCAGACCAAGACTATAGTTTATAGCAAATGTAAATATATAAATAAATATGTACTTTGTTTTTATAGTCCTTGTTTAACAATAAATAAGTATATTAATGAGTATAAATTCATAAAAAAAAACATTAGCTTGTTCAGTTATTTTATTAGTCAGTTTCAATTTGTATTCAAGTGTTTTATTTTATGAAAGTTGCTCTAGACAAGGTATGAAGCTAAAAATAACGAGCGATGGTTATCACAAAGACAGGAGATGCCTATTCGACAAGACAATAGATAGGAGGAAAACAGTCAGTGAGAAGAGAGCTCCAACACCCTGTAGTTATTCGAAAGTAGCTACTTGAATGAGAAGCTGTAGTACAACGATGTATCAACACAGCGAATTAATAAAGACCACTAGCCCAGCGAGTCAAATGAGCTGGAACAGAATAAGCAAGGAATAAATCACATAATTCTGAAGAACACATGCCACAATAGTACTAGTGGATGAAACTGCGACTAGCAACATCACGTTTGTGAGAGAGAGGGTGCAGATAAAAATAAAGTGTAGGGTCAAGCAAATTGCATTAATTATTCTAGAAATAGTGTATGCCTTTTATTTATACACTTCCGAATAATGTGACTTGTACTACCCCACCGAATCATCATCTCACCTGACAAAAGTATCATTTGACATTTCAACTAGTACGTAGGTTTATTGACGGACGGACGGTAGGACAGACTTAGAAATGACAAAGCTATGAGTTGCAGTTTTTTGGGATTAATTAATTTTAAATTTTCATTTCTCTTAAAAGCCAATACTTTTCTTTTGAAAAGAGCATACGTAGGAACAACACAATGTAATAAAAGGTGAAACAACAACTTTACCACAAAAAAGAAAGATAACACATACAATTATTTTCAAGTGCACGAGTTTAAAATACAAAAAAATTTTAACCGATTTTCGATTTTAACATATCGTTATGTGACAGCTAAAGGACAAAGTTTTTCTGCAATATAAAACTCACAAGAAAAAAATACATTTATTGGTGTTTCCAATTTTCCAAAAATATTGGACGTAGTTTAAAAATTCAAAGAAGTAGTGAGGTGCAGTTGTCGGTTATGTGTTTTAATTTCTAAGTCTCTCAAAAGCCAATATTAATATATACGTATATACTAAGCCCTTTTAAGAAATTAAACTTGAGCACTCTCGGGGATGTTAAACATAGACTCTCAAAAAGCTCTAATGCAAAGTTTCGAATACGTTCGTAGAAAACTCTCAACTAGTCTTCTATCTGTGCCCGCTTCTAGGTACATATAGATCTTAATTTCCCTTAATTACGTGACAGCTTCCGTTAGCCGAGTGGATATGGCGACTGCTTGCAGATTCTAAGCTGCCTCTCTGAACTGGGTCTGAAATTGTTACTTTCCTGCACTGATGAGAGCAATAAGCTTGACACGCTAGCGTATGTAGGTATTAATAATTGAATATATATATATATATATATATATATATATATATATATATATATATATATATATATATATATATATATATACTAAACTGCGAACGCATGTGTATTAATAATTCTAAATATAAACCTGGCAAGGTACAGGACAAGTAGGATTAACTCTTAAAATATTGAAGCTAGAATTAAGATTTGAAGAATTAAATGTACAATGAAACTACACTTAATTACAAAGTTGCTTAAATGGCACACATATGCAATGGGTTTTCGTAGCTCTTTCTTTGATATTGGTATTTTGATTAACACAAGAACCACATAAAACATCGTAAATATAGATTTTTAATTATACAGTAGATCTCGTCTAAATATTCAGCTCAAGTAAACAGAAAATGTGATGACTTGGGCAAATTAACAAGTAAGGCTAACTGATTTTAAACATTCTGAACATTTTTGTTACTTTAAAGAAATGCAAATAATACTACAATGAATAAAAGTTTTAAAACAGAAGTTGGAACAAAATGGTGCTGACAATTAGAGAAAGTTAATTGTTAGGAAAAGTTGAATGTTACTCAATTATGTCAAAGTTTGGTTTAATTTCATTTTTAATTGAAATAAAAAAACATGTCCTTTGCATATGACACAAAAGACTCAAAATGTCCTGACTTGTGCAATATGCATACACTGTTAATTACAAGCAGATTCTATAGCCAAGAAGAGTCAGCCACAGAATCCATTCCACTCGAGGTAATGTGGTAAAGAGCAATCGCTCATGAATTTTTCACTTTTTGAATTATATCTTAAGCAAATTATACTTTATTTAGTTAATCACCTAATTAATTAGTGTTTATTATTCTCTTTACATTGCTAATGTTACTCTACATTTAATTCTTCAAATCTCAATTCCAGTGTCAATAATTTACGAGTTAATTCCACCTGTCCTATACTTTTACAGGTTTATATTAAAGAATATTAATACACATGCGTCCGCGTTTTTCAGTCCAATCAATTTTTTAAAGGTATTGCAGTTTGAGAATGTACAATGTATTTTTTTATTATTAAAAAAAGAACAAATAACAAGACCCCTAAAGCATCAGTGACCAGGTTTACCTTGAGTCACGTAGACTTTGAGTTGGTGGCAATATTAGTAACAATTGCTAATTGAGTTGAACCAACAATAATTATGACATCACAATGACGAAAGCATCTAAGTCACTCGTGAACTAACCTTGCATTTATTACTTCTTATCCGATGAAAAACAATTAATTAAATTAATAAATTAATTCAAGTGAATAAATTCAGAAAATCTCTAATTTTAAGAATAAGATCAGAATAAGTTTCAGAATAAGAATACATTTCAATTTCTGAGTTTCAAATGAGTTAAAAAAAGTTTAAATTATTTCAGAATAAATTCGAATATTATAAGTCGTTTAGTATCGCCTTCAGTATAAATTCTATTCTATAATTGTAATTTTCCGAATTAAGTAAAATAAAGTAAACATATGTTAAATATTTTAATTTGAACTATTCAATGAATTCAGAAAAAAGTTTGATTTTCAGAATAGGTTTCAGAGTAATAAGAGTAAATTACTATTTCTGGGTTTCAAGTAAGTTACACAAATGTAAATTACTTAAACAAAATTTAAAATAAATTTCCAAAAAATAAGTTAATTATTTCAAAATCAATTATTAATTTAAAAATAAAATTTACAGTGTTTTTTCTTGATAATGTTCGAAATTAAAGTTGATAATAATATTATTACTACTACTACTACTACTACTACTACTACTGATGATGATGATGATGATGATGATGATGATGATGATGATGATGATGATGATGAGTGAGTAAGTAAGTAAAAGTACGGAAGTAAGTAAGATCATTGCGTAGGACAAAATCCGAAAATACGGGTTATGGTAGTTAATGCGACATTCGTCTGATATAAGTAAGTTTTTTTTAACTACATTACCACATCGGTATATTTGGATGTTGACATGTTTACGAATATTTAAAAAAAAATACTAACGGCAACGGAATCTTGTAAAGTCATGAGAGTTTATAGTTTCGTTTTAGTTACAACTCATTAAAATAAATAAAAATATATTACTACTAATAAAATCAGATTAATGGCCGAAATAAATATATAATATAGAATGTATTTATGAAAAGTGAGTTACACCACCTTCCTGGGTAAACACGTTTGTGTTTACTTTCTTGAAGGAATACGTCAAGCTAAAAAATATTTATCATTCTCGAAAAAGGATGTCAGGTTAAAAAACATGTAAATCATATCTATCTATCTATCTATCTATCTATCTATCTATCTATCTATCTATCTATCTATCTATCTATCTATCTATCCCTCTCATTCTCTCTCTCTCTCTCTCTCTCTCTCTCTCTCTCTATATATATATATATATATATATATATATATATATATATATACTAACATATTTTAGCCTGAAGTATTCCTTCTCGAATAAAACACGATCAATTATTGGCGCTCACCTATCGTGGTCATATTTCTATACTACTAGAAATATATCATCTTATAATATAAGTTCATATAAAAACAATTACATATATATATATATATATATATATATATATATATATATATATATATATATATATATATATATATCAATGCTCATACATCAACTCACGCGGACGCATATATATATATATATATATATATATATATATATATATATATATATATATATATATATATATACGAGTGTGTGTTTGTGTGTTTGTGATGAAATTTCCGTGTCCTGCAGACAAGCTTCCGTGTTTTACAGATTATATTCTGATTTCGGAAAGATACACCGATATAATAAAAAAAATTAAGAAGAATCTTAAACGAAACTTTCTATTTTTTTTCCAATTTTTTTTCTATATTCTCAATTTTCTTTACTATTTATACCGTACAAATCACACGTAATATCACACGTAATATCACACGTAATATCACACTAAAAACGACTGCACTTAAATTTATCAAATTATCTATACATTTAGAAATTTTTCTGTAAAAAAAGACCAAATAATATAAGAAGTAAATGAAAAATCCACAGAAAATAGAAATAAAAAACGAATAAAAATGATAATTAAAAAAATACTGACAACTGCAAAGAGAAGAATGAAATTAAGAATGAATGAACAATTCAAAAAGAAGAAATAATTAAATAAAATGATAGAAAACTGCAAAGAGAAGGAATTTTAAATAATGAATGATAAATACAAAGAAAATAAATAATCTTAAAAAGTCCACCTTTTCAGTCTCGAGAGACAATGGACACTAACTGTGAAGGTGACTGTATACGAGGATGGATCAAACAGTTTGCGGAATTTTTAAATATCAGTAAAATCATCAAGTTTAAACAAGTTAACACATGCCAGAACACTTCACTGGGTGTTTACGTTGCTTTCAGTTACCTGCGATCAGTTTCATGCAAACCTCTGTATTGTTCAGACCCTCTAAAAGAGAAGTTACTTTTTCGCCCATGGAAAACAGATATCAAATTTTTAGTAAAACTCGAATGGACAGGAACACAGATCATTGAGGCTTTGATAAAAGTTCATGGAACTCATGCTAAAAAAAACAAAACTACAGTCTACAAGTAGATTCAGCGATTCAAATAAATAAAGGGCGGTTTTTAAGAAGACTCTCGCTCGCTCGGAAAGACCAGGAACTTCACAAAACGATGCTGCTCAAAATTGAATTGAAAGAAGATCGGCGAATAACTGTCAATCAGATAGCTACGCCACCAGACATTTCCTATCGGTCAGCACATTAAATGGGAGGTGACGGACTGAAGACCTGGGTGTTCCAAGTTCGAATCCAGTCGGTTCCACAGTATCACTTTCACTTAGGGATGTTGGCAACCTTCTCGTGGTCCTTCCCGTAAGTACCCGATGTCTTTCCAGAAATATTTCTAGCTAGACACTAAGTCGAACACCAGAATCATCTGATTCACACGAAAGAAGAAGCACATTAAATCATTCATGATAATTTGGGACTGAGCAAGCTGTAAGCACGATGGCTCTCAAAAACGTTGCAGCCTAATCAACAGAATCTTCGAAGTGATATCTCCTTAACATTATTGAACAAAATTGAAGCAGACTAATAACAATTTCTGCTGAAAATTATCACCGTGAGAGGAAACTTGGATTTACCAGTATGATCCTGAGTAAAAAACAAACAAAAAAACAGTCAAAGCAATGCCTCCCACGTGGATCTTCAGAGTCACCAAGTTCAAACCTCAAAAGTCGTCTCAAACAGTGATGGACACGGTTTTCTGGTATTCAGAGGGCGTGATAGATGACCCTGAAAATCAAAATACAGTAATAGGAGTGAACTATACTGAGGTTTTAAAGAAGCTAAAGGTCGCTTTGATTGCAAGAACAGAAAGTGAAACTTCATGGTACAGCCCTGTTTCATCATGACAAGGAGAATTCTTCGAGGATTGCGCAAGATGTCTTTCGAGAATTTCGATAGAAAGTGCTTCCTCATTCACCATTTAGTCCCAATTTAGATCCATCAGGCTTCTTCTTTTTTTCCCAAACTAAAATAAATCCTCAAAGGAACCCATTTTTATTACATGAAATAAGAAAAACACTGTGCCACTGGAATTCCTCAAAGACGGTTTTCGAACTTGGAAACATCGACTTTAGAAGTGCATTGACTTGAATGGCACCTATCTTGTGTAATAAGCCCATATATATATATATATATATATATATATATATATATATATATATATATATATATATATATATATAATTTATTTGTAAAATAAATTATTAATTTCTTGGAAATTCCGCAATTTTTGGAGCTCACTTATTGTGGTCATATTTCTATACTACTACAAATATATTATCTTATAATATAGGTTCATATAAAAACAATTATATATATATATATATATATATATATATATATATATATATATATATATATATATATATATATATATCAATTCTCATACATGAACTCACACGGACGCATATATATATATATATATATATATATATATATACGAGTGTGTGTTTGTGTGTGTTTGTGTGTGTTTGTGATGAAACTTTCGTGCCTTGCAGACAAGCTTCCGTGTTTTACAGATTATATTCCGATTTCGGAAAGATATACCGATATAATAAAAAAATTATGAAGAATCTTAAACGAAACTTTCTATTTTTTTTCCTCAAATTTTTTCCTTATTCTCAATTCACTTAACTATTTATACCGTACAAATAACACATAATATCACACGTAATATCACACGTACATTACACTAGAAACGATTGCACTTAAATTTATCAAATTATCTATACATTTAAAAAAGTATTTTCTTTACTTTCGTCTTCCAAACATTTCATACCCGTTACTGACATAAAGCGTTAACTTTAAAGTTCGCATCGCTGTGGTTTTTTACTTGAAATATTTGAAACCAATATTTTAATTAATAAAGATTTTATTCACTTGAACACGAAACTGAAATCTTCCCATTAATTTATATGAATTGATAAACATTAGAATTTTGTAATTTTAATACACACATATGTATCTTTTAAATGTAATCAAAAGAAAGATAAAATCAATTCGCCTGAGAGATGGTGTGTGTTAGGACTCTTTGTTTTTACTTACATTTTAGAAAGGAATAGCAACTTGTTGAAAATCAACTCATTCGCTCTGAAGGCCAGAAGAACATTTAAACACAAATGCGAAATGTGTTGTCTGCGAAAGAGTAACAATTATTGAATGTAAAAAAGAATATTAAAAAATGTGGCGTCGCTAATACGATGAGAGAGAAGAGATAAAGAGGAAAGCGAGCAAGTAGCCAGCCCGACACCCACCCACCCTGTTTCTTCTTATTTATTTTTCGCTTAGGCTTCATTGGTATCCTTTTATTCGAGCGAGTGATGTTAGTTTACGTTAAGGAAAGTCTAAGGAAATTACTTTAATTAATTACTGTTCATATTGACAAAAATATATCATATATATATATATATATATATATATATATATATATATATATATATATATATATATATATATATGAGAGAGAGAGAGAGAGAGAGGGAGAGAGAGAGAGAGAAAATAGAACAGGAATCTTACAAATGAATAATACCAAAAATTAATTGGTCCCCCGATTTATAAAATCGGGGACTTTTGTTTCGAGGCATGTCCGTCCGTCCGGATTTTTCTCCGTAACCATCCATTGAATTTCTCTGAAATATTGCATTAAGTTGTAACTTTGGTCAGGTTAGAAAGTGATATTCTCCGATGTTTGAAAAAAAATCTGGTTAGCCCCCCAAGGGGTCTAAAGGCCCCGAAATGGCAACAATGACATTTTTTGCCCCATAACTTTTCATCCATCCATTCAATTTCTCTGAAACTTGGCCAAAATGTAGAGGCAATTGTTCTAGATATAAAATGATCATCCTTGACCTCAGAAAACTTCTGGTTCGCGCCCCCAGTGGGTTAAAATGCTCCAAATTGCCCAAATTTATTGCATTTTACACTCGTCACATCGAGTCACATATAGAGGGGGCCCACGCACGCGCGGCTTCTTTATTATGAACTTTTTAAATAATAGTTATGAAAATTAGGCATTCATATGGATGTCTTTTGATCATTCGTCTGTACTATATAGAGTATTTAAAAATATTGTGTACTATTGATTTAAATAACATTAATCTGTTTCGATGGTAATATAAGATTAGTAAATGAAAAAAACAAAACTTTCGCAGTTATTCATTTAGAAGTTTGGGTGATGTGGTGTGGCGTTATTTTGTCTGTTTAACTCTAACCAAAACACGTAGTATATCATTCATCAATATCTTTCATTATATATATTTCAGTGTACATTTAAATATCTTTTACTTTGTATATCATGAAGTAAAGTTGTTTTGATTTTTTCTACCGAATTAATATTTCATTTTAAGTAGCCAGTTCTTATAGTTTATCGTGTTACCATGTTCTGTAGAATAATAAAATGCGAGTCGATTTAATTTATTTCAGAAAATATTTGGTCCAACTAGGAATAGTTTTCGGATGAACGCTAATTTGTAGATTATAAATATTATACACAGCAATGCTAATAAAACAGATAAATAATGGAATTCAATAGCATTCATTAAAACTGAAATGTTTAATGCATCTATATTGATAATATTTAACCAAAATAATACGATTAATGTAATACCACAACACCCCTTTCTAGTAGGCTGTTTCATTTGACGCCAATCATACTAGGGGAGGATACGTCTTTGACAGCCAGTCCGGCAGTGTGTGAACCATTTTTACGGCGGTGGTCTGGCTCTGTCGGACTATAGTATGGCTGTGAAGTCCTAGGAGGACAACACTCCCAGATTTTACCATCTCTCTTAAATGTGTATCGGTACTGATATCGATCCTGACCCAGTTTTCGTGAAGTTCGATTCGGAAGCGTTCGGCTATCCTACGCAAACGCCCGAATGTTAACGAGCCGAATGGTACCAGACAACAATTTTGATATAGTGCTTTGTCCTATGATTGTAAGTTATATTTTCAAGAAATTTTCTAAAAAAAAAACAACAAAAAACAAAACAAGCGAAACATAGCGAAGTTACTGCCATCAAATAAATATTTCTTGTTATTTTGATACGTTGCTGCATCCTATCATTTTTAGTTATAGTTGTAAGAAATTTTTTAAACAACAAAACAAATAAAACAAGCAAAACAGAGCGAAATTACTGTTGTCAAATAAATATTTTAAACTCTAACCCTAACCCCTAACCCTAACCCTAACCTAACCCCTAAACCCTACACTCTAAACCGTAACCCCTAACCCTAATCCTAAACCCTAACCCTAACCCCTAAACCCTAACCCTAACCCTAACCCTAACCCTAACCCTAACCCTAATCCGTAATCCTAAACCCTAATCCTAAACCCTAACCCTAACAAGAATAAAAACAAACAAAACATTATTATCATAGGACGCAGCACCGTATCAAAATTGTCGTCTGGTACCATTCGGCTCGTCAACTCTCGGGCGTTTGCGTAGGACAGCCGAACGCTTCCCAGTCGAACCTCATGAAAACTGGGTCAGGATCGATATCAGTACCTGTGTATCTGTATTTATATAAATCAGTTTGTTTGTCTGTGTGCTATATGAATCGATACTTTAACAGTTAAGACATTCAAATAAGTTTTATTAAGAGTTATCATTTCCAGAGAAACTTAAGACACCATTGTAAATTTCCTTAGATTCCACCTGTAGTCACGTTGTCACACTATCGATTACTAAAAATATAATAGAACGTAAAGACTCGGAATTAATTTTAAAAAAAAATTAGATCTTCTTTGTTTCATAAAACAACACTAAAATTAAACAAATAATACCAAAGTGAAGAATTTATTAACAAAATAAAACATCTAAATAATTATTTTTATTGTTATTTTTTTAAATTAAAATAATTTAATAGTAACGAAATATTCAAGTATTCGTCAAATTCTTTTACTGTTATTCGGCTGTGTTTTTAGATGAAAAGTTGGAACGCGTTTATTACTTAATATCCCCCCCACACCGCCACTATAAAACATTCACAGCAAAAACGAGCCTGGCAACAACTACAACAGAGAACGTTCCTTTCTCTCTCCGTACCAAACATCAAGCGCAACTTCCATGACGAAAGTTTCTTTCCTCCAACGTCCCGTCTATTGAACAAAATACCACAACATTGTCGTCTTAAAGAATAAAGTAAACAAATATTTGTTAAACCGTCTTCTTGGATAATCAATTCCGCTTAAAAAATATTCTGCCTATTCCATGGCTGTTTCCAATCCTCGCTCGGTGGAACTCAGCACCCAACCGACGGCCCCCTGGCCAAGACAAGCTGTGATCCATTAGTAAAATAAGAAATATTTTTCAAAATAAGACTCCGAACACGTTTATTTGTTGTTTTATAGTTTACATAATACTTACCTCGCAATGATAACAATAACAAATCAATTTTTACTGTTCGATTTAAATTAAAACAACAAATCGGATTTTATTTTTCAAATTAAAACTTCGAACGCGTCCATTTGTTTTTTTTATTTTTTGAAGTTATTCGCGATTATGACAGTAAAATGTCGATATTTTTCAGTTATATTTAACTCAGTATGATGCCAGCAGGAATTGACTGTTAATGTTGTGTTTTAGACACAATTCTTCACCCTGATCCCGGGCAACGTCAGGTGCCGTGCTAGTAATCTATATAACAATACTGTATTTTAATTAATTGATGTAATTCATCTAAACTCCACGCAGCAATAGTATTACCCTCGACTATTGTCAACAACTATTATTTATTTATATATTTTTATAGAAATTTTAAATTTTACTGTGGAATAAGCTAGATATTTTTTTCTTTTCATTTTTGAAACTATTGTTTTTTAGATGAGTATCTAAACTAAGCAAGAAAAATATATGTTGGTGAGAGACATAGTGAATATGATGGATGAGACACGATCTTCCAATTTATTTCGAATATCTAGCCCAGAAACATTTTAGTCACCTGTAGTCACGCATTGTTTTGAAAAAAGTACAAGTATCGTTTGTTTTTCCTTAAAGAACACATTCAGTTAGGCGAAATATGCCTAAAAATGTATTCTTTTTGTAATGTTTAAAGATTATGTCTCGACAAGTCCACCAAACGCAGCGTAAAAGTTTCTTAGTGAATAATTGTGCCTTTGTTGTACAGAATTTTCTGAGAATAACCAATCATGTTTCAGCTTCAAATATGAGTGCATTGTTTATACTCATGGGTAACTGTTTATCAAGGCCCGAATGTCACCCGAGGATGAGAGTATGAGATTGTCAGGTGGCGATGAACAACACATTTGAGAAGAATTGGAAACTATAGGTTTATTGGTAATTATTTGATTATAAAATAAGGCGGTTCAAAAGAATATGTAAACATTTGACTTAAAAAGAGACCATGTTTTACTCAACTGGGATGCAGTCCACCGGCATCGTGTTCCACACATGGAAAGTGCTGGGAAATAAACTTTGTTCATGGTAGTTCCGTTTAGTTTTAGGTATACAGAGGAAGACAAGAAAACCTTTCGTGGTGGTTTCCGCTAGATGAGTCTTTGCTGTGAATGTTTTACAGATGACACCAAATATTAGAGCTCGGTCGAGCATTTGCCATGAAAATAACGATACAAAAGAGAAAAACTAGTAACGTCCTTTCTGTGAGAAAGAGGTTCATGTAAGGGAAGGGATACACCCCCAGGAAGTAAATCACATGAAATTCAGAAAATGAATGACGAAAGTAAAATTTGTACGATTACAATATTTATTAAACTATCAGAAGTTAAAAAACAAAGAAATATCTAATGATCCTTAATCCAATGATTTCCAAAAAACAAAATTTACATCAGAGGATAATAAAAATCGGTAATGTAAGTATTACCGGTAACATTAAACTTTAAAAAAATAATACACACACACGCACAAATACACCCCCCACATATATATATATATATATATATATATATATATATATATATATATATATATTAACCTGAGGTATTCCTTCGCGAATAAAACACGACCAATTTTTGGGGCTCACCTATCGTGGTCATATTTCTATACTACTACAAATATATTATCTTAGAATATAGGTTCATATAAAAACAATTATATATATATATATGTATATATATATATATATATATATATATATATATATATATATATATATATATATATATATATATATATATATATATATATATACATATATATATATATATATATATCAATGCTCATACATAAACTCACTCGGACGCATATATATATATATATATATATATATATATATATATATATATATATATATATATATATATATATATATATATATACGAGTGTGTGTATATGTGTGTTTGTTTGTGATGAAACTTTCGTGTCCTGCAGACAAGCTTCCGTGTTTTACAGATTATATTTCGATTTCAGAAAGATAGACTATATCGGTCTATCTTTCTGAAATCGAAATAAAAAAAATCGAAATGAAAAAAAAATTAAAAAGAAGAATCTTAAACGAAAGTTTCAAATTTTTTTCTAAATTTTTTCCTTATTCTCAATTTACTTAACTAGTTATACCGTACAAATAACACATAATATCATACGTAATATAACACATACATTACACTAGAAACGATTGCACTTAAATTTATCAAATTATCTATATATTTAAAAAAGTATTTTTTTTACTTTCGTCTTTCAAACATTTCATACGCGTTACTGACATAAAGCGTTAACTTTGCAAGTTCACATCGCTTTGTTTTTTACTTGAAATACGTGAAACCAATATTTTAATTAATAAAGATTTTATTCACTTGAACACGAAACTGAAATTTTCCCATTAATTTAGATAAATTGATAAACATTAGAATTTTGTAATTTTAATACACACATATGTATCTTTTAAATGTAATCAAAAGAAATATAAAATCAATTCTGCTGAGCGATGGTGTGTGTTAGGACTCTTTGTTTTTACTTACATTTTAGAAAGGGATAGCAACTTGTTGAAAATCAACTCAGTCGCTCTGAAGGTCAGAAGAACATTTAAACACAAATGCGAAATGTGTTGTCTGCGAAAGAGTAACAATTATTGAATGTAAAAAAAATAATTAAAAAATGTGGCGTCGCTAATACGATGAGAGAGGCGAGAGAAAGAGGAAAACGAGCAAGTAGCCAGCCCGACACCCACCCACCCTGTTTCTTCTTATTTATTGTTCGCTTAGGCCTCACTGGTATCCTTTTATTCGAGCGAGTGATGTTAGTTTACGTTAAGGAAAGTCTAAGGAAATCACTTTAATTAATTACTGATAATATTGACAAAAATATACTATATATATATATATATATATATATATATATATATATATATATAGATGGAGAGAGAGAGAGAGAGAGAGAGAGAGAGAGAGAGAGAGAGAAAGAAAAAAAATAGAACAGGAATCTTACAAATGAATAATACCAAACATTAATTGGTCCCCCGATTTATAAAATCGGGGGACTTATGTTTTGAGGCATGTCCGTCCGTCCGTCCGTCCGTCTGTCCGTCTGTCCGGATTTTTCTCCGTAACCATCCATTGAATTTCTCTGAAATTTTGCATGAAGTTGTAACTTTGGTCAGGTTTGAAAGTGATATTCTCCGATTTCAAAAAAATATCTGGTTATCCCCCCCCCCCTTAGGGGGTCAAAAGGCCCCGAAATGGCAAAAATGACAGTTTTTGCCCCATAACTTTTCATCCATCTATTCAATTTCTCTGACACATGGCAATTGTTCTGGATATAAAATGATCATATTTGACCTCAGAAAACTTCTGGTTCGCGCCCCCAGGGGGTCAAAATGCTCCAAATTGTCCAAATTTATTGCATTTTACACTCGTCACATCGAGTCACATACGGAGGGGGCCAACGCACGCGCGACTTCTTTATTATGAACTTTTTAAATAATAGTTATGAAAATTAGGCATTCATATGGATGTCTTTTGATCATTCGTCTGTACTATATAGAGTATTTAAAAATATTGTGTACTATTAATTTAAATAACATTAATCCGTTTCGATGGTAATATAAGTTTAGTAAATGAAAAAAACAAAACTTTCGCAGTTATTCATTTAGAAGTTTGGGTGATGTGGTGTGGCGTTATTTTGTCTGTTTAACTCTAACCGAAACACGTAGTATATCATTCATCAATATCTTTCATTATATATCTTTCAGTGTACATTTAAATATCTTATACTTTGTATATCATGAAGTAAAGTTGTTTTGATTTTTCTACCAAATAAATATTTCATTTTAAGTAGCCAGTTCTTATAGTTTATCGTGTCACCATGTTCTACAGAATCATAAAATGCGAGTCGATTTAATTCATTTCAGAAAATATTTGGTCCAACTAGGAATAGTTTTCGGATGAACGCTACTTTGTAGATAATAAATAGTATACACAGCAATGTTTATAAAACAGATAAATAATTGAATTCAATAGCATTCATTAAAACTGAAATGTTTAATGCATCTATAGTGATAATATTTAACCAAAATAATATGATTAATGTTATACCACAACACGCCTATCTAGTAGGCTGTTTCATTTGACGCCAAGCATACTAGGGGAGGATACGTCTTTGACAGCCAGTCCGACAGTGTGTGAACCATTTTTAAGGCGGTGGTCTGGCTCTGTCGGACTAAATTATGGCTGTGAAGTCCTAGGAGGACAACACTCCCAGACTTTACCTTCTCTCTTAAATGTGTATCGGTACTGATATCGATCCTGACCCAGTTTTCGTGAAGTTCTACTCGGAAGCGTTCGGCTATTCTACGCAAACGCCCGCGTGTTGACTAGCCGAATGGTACCAGACAACAATGTTGATATAGTGCTTTGTCCTATGATTGTAAGTTATATTTTCAAGAAAACAACAAAAAAACAAAACAAGCAAAACATAGCGAAGTTACTGCAATCAAATAAATATTTCTTGTTATTTTGATACGTTCCTGCATCCTATAATTTTTAGTTATAGTTGTAAGAAATTTTTTAAACAACAAAACAAATAAAACAAGCAAAACAGAGCGAAATTACAGTTGTCAAATAAATATTTTAAACCCTAGCCCTAACCCCTAACCCTAACCCAAACCCTAACCCCTAAACCCTAACCCTAACCCTAACCCTAACCCTAACCCTAACCCTAACCCTAATCCTAAACCCTAATCCTAAACCCTAACCCTAACAAGAACAAAAACAAACAAACATTATTATCATAGGACGCAGCACCGTATCAAAATTGTCGTCTGGTACCATTCGGCTCGTCAACTCTCGGGCGTTTGCGTAGGACAGCCGAACGCTTCCGAGTCGAACCTCACGAAAACTGGGTCAGGATCGATATCAGTACCTGTGTATCTGTATTTATATAAATCAGTTTGTTTGTCTGTGTGCTATATGAATCGATACTTTAACAGTTAAGACATTCAAATAAGTTTTATTAAGAGTTATAATTTCCAGAGAATCTTAAGACACCATTGAAAATTTTCCTTAGATTCCACCTGTAGTCACGTTGTCACACTATCGATTAGGCCCATACACATACTGAAATATAATAGAACGTAAAGAATCGGAATTAATTAAAAAAAAAATTAGATCTTCTTTGTTTCATAAAACAACACTCAAATTAAACAAATAATACCTAAGTGAAGAATTTATTAACAAAATAAAACATCTAAATAATTATTTTTATTGTTATTTTTTTAAATTAAAATAATTTAATAGTAACGAAATATTCAAGTATTCGTCAAATTCTTTTACTGTTATTCGGCTGTGTTTTTAGATGAAAAGTTGGAACGCGTTTATTACGTAATATCCCCCCCCCCACCGCCACTATAAAACATTCACAGCAAAAACGAGCCTGGCAACAACTACAACAGAGAACGTTCCTTTCTCTCTCCGTACCAAACATCAAGCGCAACTTCCATGACGAAAGTTTCTTTCCTCCAACGTCCCGTCTATTGAACAAAATACCACAACATTGTCGTCTTAAAGAATAAAGTAAACAAATATTTGTTAAACCGTCTTCTTGGATAATCAATTCCGCTTAAAAAATATTCTGCCTATTCCATGGCTGTTTCCAATCCTCACTCGGTGGAACTCAGCACCCAACCGACGGCCCCCTGGCCAGGATAAGCTGTGATCCATTAGTAAAATAAGAAATATTTTTCAAAATAAGACTCCGAACATGTTTATTTCTTGTTTTATAGTTTACATAATACTTACCTCGCAATGATAACAATAACAAATCAATTTTTACTGTTCGATTTAAATTAAAACAACAAATCGGATTTTATTTTTCAAATTAAAACTTCGAACACGTCCATTTGTTTTTTTTATTTTTTGAAGTTATTCGCGATTATGACAGTAAAATGTCGATATTTTTCAGTTATATTTAACTCAGTATGATGCCAGCAGGAATTGACTGTTAATGTTGTGTTTTAGACACACTTCTTCACCCTGATCCCGGGCAACGCCAGGTGCCGTGCTAGTAATCTATATAACACTACTGTATTTTAATTAAGGGATGTAATTCATCTAAACTCCACGCAGCAATAGTATTACCCTCGACTATTGTCAACCAGTATTATTTATGTATATATTTTTATAGAAATTTTAAATTTTACTGTAAATAAGCTGGATATTTTTGCTTTTCATTTTTGAAAATATTGTTTTTTAGATGAGTATCTAAACTAAGCAAAAAAAATATATATGTTGGTGAGAGACATAGTGAATATGATGGATGAGACATGATCTTCTAATTTATTTCGAATATCTAGCCCAGAAACATTTTAGTCACCTGTAGTCACGCATTGTTTTGAAAAAAGTACAAGTATCGTTTGTTTTTCCTTAAAGAACACATTAAGTTAGGCGAAATATGCCTAAAAATGTATTCTTTTTGTAATGTTTAAAGATTATGTCTCGACAAGTCCACCAAACGCAGCGTAAAAGTTTCATAGTGAATAATTGTGCCTTTGTTGTACAGAATTTTCTGAGAATAACCAATGATGTTTCATCTTCGAATATTAGTACATTGTTTATACTCATGGGTAACTGTTTATCAAGGCCCGAATGTCACCCGAGGATGAGAGTATGAGAGTTAGGTGGCGATAAACAACACATTTGAGAAGAATTGGAAACTATAGGTTTATTGGTCATTATTTAATTATTAAAATAGGCGGTTCAAAAGAATATGTAAACATTTGACTTAAAAAGAGACCATGTTTTACTCAACTGGGATACATTTGACCGGCATCGTGTTCCACACATGGAAAGTTCTGGGAAATAAACTTTGTTCATGGTAGTCCCGTTTAGTTTTAGGTATACAGAAGAAGACAAGAAAACTTTTCGTGGTGGTTTTCGCTAGATGAGTCTTTGCTGTGAATGTTTTACAGATGACACCAAATATTAAAGCCTGGTCTAGCATTTGCCATGAAAATAACGATACGAAAGAGAAAAACTAGTAACGTCCTTTCTGTGAGAAAGATGTTTCATGTAAGGGAAGGGATACACCCCCAGGAAGTCAATCACTTGAAATTCAGAAAATGAATGACGAAAATAAAATGTGTACGATTACAATATTTATTAAACGATCAGAAGTTAAAAAAACAAAGAAATATCTAATGATCCTTAATCTAATGATTTTCAAAAAAACAAAATTTACATCAGAGGATAAAAATCGGTAATGTAAGTATTACCGGTAACATTAAACTTAAAAAAATAATACACACCCACCCACACATACACCCGCATATATATATATATATATATATATATATATATATATATACAGGGTGGCCCAAAAGTAGGCTTACAGTTATCATTTAATATTCGAAGTTTTAACTAGGTTATTCGAAAAACTTTAAATAGGCTAAATATTTATAAAAATAATGTAAAGCTACTTTTGGGCCACCCTGTATATAACCTTTTTTTTTACTAAAAGATTCATAAATTAAGGCAATCAATCCCAATTAAAATAATTTTCAGGTAAGGAAAACGGAAAAAAAATAATATTCAAAGTACTCAAATGTTATGATGTTGTCCATACAAGCCTGAGTAGTCCATAACACTCAGGGAAGTTCGTGTAGTCTGTATGCGTAAAGATCCGTGCAAAATGCAAAGAATCGAAAACAGAATATCCAGTCCGGAAGATCCAAAATGAAACATAGATGACAACCACATTTATAATATAATAGCCATTGCCGATTTCAGCTTCTAGGCAGAGTAATAAAGTTAAACAGGTTAAAATAAAGAATTCAAAATAAAGATGTCACAAATTTGGTGTCAACAGTCCGAAAGCTAGAGCCAAATAAGAACAAATGTCAGTTTAAGAAAGGGTCGGTTGAAAATTTAAAAAAAATGGAAGAGTGAAAAGCAGATAAGAGAAGAAAGAAAAAGAAAGCAAGATGACAGAAAGAAAGATTGACAAACATATCAATCCATTTAGATTTTTAAAATATGAAAGGGAGATGAGAGAAAGTGAGAAAGAAGTAAATAAAGGGGAGAAAATGTTAATAGGATTGTAAGAAAGGGGTGGAAATTAGACGGAGTTAAGAGGAATAAAAAAGAATATGGGTGAGAAGGTGTCAATTTTAACGATAGTAAGCCGGAAGTAAGCCGGACGAATACTGAGAATGGGTGCGGCCTTATGCTTAGAGAAAAAAGGGGCCGCTGTGCGGATACAATGTTTGGAAGGGACCTAATTTAAATTGAGGAGATAGGGGATAATTTAAAATGAGAGAGGAGAAGGGAAACCAACAAAGACTTCAATGTAGTGATTGCACTTAATAAAGTGAACCAGGTAACAGAAAAATAAATTTAAAAAATATTTAAACGTGACTCCCTATGCAAGTTCTCAACCTGAAGAATGTATAAACTTATATGTTTAGGGAAGTAAAATATCTAGAATATTTTAAAAAAAAATCTATTAATGGTGTTTAAAGGTAAATACAGATATACATACACATACACGCATACACACACATATATACATATATATATATATATGTATATATATATATATATATATATATATATATATATATATATATATATATCATTATACGTACACACTGACTCACCCACATGTACACACTGAATGATACACAGATATATATATATATATATATATATATAAATATAAAAATATATAATATAGTATAATATAATATCAACTAAATGAAAAAGAAAATATGTAGTTATGTAACAATTCCAAATAAAATTTAAAACCTCAACCGAAATGTAAAACTTGAAGTTTAAAATTAAAAATTAAAATCACAGATCAAAAACCAAAAGGATTACATCCAGAATTAAAATAAGAAGGAGATAAGTAGCTTAAGATTAGTACTAGGTTAACAGAAATACAAGGGAAAACACCTGCAAGGACCATATATTATGGAACACCGAAAAGATCGAATTGAATTCATTTAAACATTGAGAGGTGGTGGGGTGTCTGTTACCGTTAAAAATTGGGCATATTTATATTTCCCTCTATGGCGGCAATGTGAAATTATCTCATTTCTTGAATTACTAATATTCTTCTCCCTAGCAGCAGTGATTATCATTCCGAAGTGAATCTATTTCAACTTTCTGAGTCTCGAGGATAGGCCTATTTAGAGAGTATGGAATATTTGATTACATTTTTTTGATTAAGTTACTTAGAGAAGTTTTATTGTTTTGGTATTATTATCGAACGAATAAATGTGGTATGAGATGAGATATATATTAATTTAAACTTTGAAAATTACCCATTTTTATCTTCTGATAAAAAAAAAGTTTTCTTAGAAAATCCATGGATAAAGGATAATGATATTCCTCATTGTTTTTAAACTTTTGATTATTTAATAAAAAATTGTAATTGTAGAACTTTTATTTTCATCATTCCTTTTCTTAAGTATATATATATATATATATATATATATATATATATATATATATATATATATATATATATATATGATTTTTTGAAGGCCTACCAAATCATTCCGTTCAGGAGATCAATCATTACCACAAGATACTTTATCTTTCAAAGATTATTCATTCATGATATATATTCAAATTAAAGAGTTTTTTCCTACACGTGTTTCACTACCAAGCAGGTCTTTGTTTGGCAGATCATCCGGGGAATTAAGTACCTGGAATAAGTGTTTCAACAACTGACAATACACACTGTGGTGTTGCCTTAATTGAGGTCACTTAAGAAGAGGAGAGAAGAAAAAATAAAAAGATAAAAAGAAAAAATAGAAAATGTCTTTAAAAAGTGGCTCGTAAGATTTTCGCAGTATTGTTGCTACTAAGCAAAACAGCAAAGAATTAGTCTCAAATGCATTCAACAGAAACAGGAACAATGTGCGAGAATACACCTTCTCGTCGGGCGGCACAACGATGAATAGCAGCCCCCAAACAAAAAAACAATATATATATATATATATATATATATATATATATATATATATATATATATATATATATATATATATATACAGTGTAAATACTGTAGTTTGTTGCCTTCTCACTACATTATTTTCTTAGATTTTCATAATTTTTCACAAAGTTCGTTAGACATTAAGTCACTAATTATCTTACATATTCGCAACCGACAGCACTTTTCGCTGTCTTTCAATAGGTAGGTATAAAACTAGCTGTGAAGTATGCATTACAAGAACAATCGCGCCATCAAAATAAGCAAAGAGGGGAGCACATCGTGTCGACATTTTCCGACTACTCAGAAATGTCATGGTAACTCCCAGCGTATTTTCGCGAGGTCATCTACATTTTGATGCATTGACCTCTGCTTCAAATTTATCGCATACGATGAATTGTTAAACATGTTTGATGGACGAGTGTAAGCTGCTCGTTTAACTTGCGCTTTCAGCATTTCCAGCGTTCCGACCCGGATTGAGTCGAGAAGAATCCCGATTTCCTTGTTCATGACTAGAATTAAGTGCCATCATTCACAATACCTATATTAGCAAATTAAGTAAATTAATAGCTAAATTTCTCTCTCTCTCTCTCTCTCTCTCTCTCTCTCTATATATATATATATATATATATATATATAGAGAGAGAGAGAGAGAGATAGAACATGTATCACTAGCTAATCTAATAGACAACGAAGTGCTCGATATAATATAAAATATTTAAGTTTAAACGATACACTACTATGCATCGATCTAGGCGAATTTAGGCGCTGACGAATCTGTCTGCTTTGACAAGACGGATGTTAGCCATAATCCAGCATGGCCGGATCGATAAAAATACTGGCACTTTTAACATACACTGCAATGTATTGTTTTTAAATAAAATAATTTATATATATATATATATATATATATATATATATATATATATATATATATATATATATATATATGTGTGTGTGTGTGTGTGTGTGTGTGTGTATGTTTTTGAAAGTTTACCAAAACATTTCTTTCACGAAATCATTCATCACCACAAAATACTTTTTTCTCTTTCAAAGTTTAGTTATTTATTCATCAGATTCATCAAAATTAATTAGTAGTAGCTATAAATATGAAGCTCTGCAAGTAGCTATTGGTGTTGTGTTGCATGTTGCAACTACTTATCATTTGTTTTGACAAAATGAAGTTTTTATTGAAGAAACACGATAGTGACCAATTATGCCCCAGCACCTAAAAAAATTAAACCAATGTTCATACCGTTGGCGTCTTGGTTTTCATAGATATTAATATAAAATTAACTCTTTTTCCTTTTAAATCCACAAAATTCGAACGATTATAATCCACCTCCCCATATTTATGTACATGTTTTAAGCTATTTTCACCGAAGAAAAAGAAGCTAAAATCTCGAAGAAAAAAAACTATCGCCCCAAATTCTTTCCCCCCCTTAACGTTCCACCCTTCCTACTACGATGGAGAGGAGGGAGATTAAAGGTTTTTTCAAACGTGTTGAATAGATAGTAAAAAAAAACAGTAGTTAAAAGGTAAAACATTTCAATAGTGTATGGGCATGTTTATTAGTAAATAAAAAAGTTGTTAAAAGTTTAAACATTTAAATACTGTATGAGGATTTTTTTTAGTAGAAAAAAGAAGTCATTTAGAGTTAGTAACGGATGTCTGTGTTTGTTTTAATCAATTAATGTTGGTCACAACCTGTAAATACGGTAAAGTCGTTAAAAGTTAGTACCGTTTTTTTAAAAATAAATTAATGCCGATCAAAACATTAAAATAAGATACCGATCTGTTTTATTAGTTAAAAAAAAACAGCATTAAATGCCGATCAAGACATTAAAAGTTGACATCGATTTGTTTTGTAAAAAGAAAATAGTCGGTAAAATTTAGTTAGCGCTTCTCTTATTTGTTTTAGTGTTAGCACAATAAAACACGTGATAGATTATTTCAAACACTGTTTACGAAGACCCTAAGTGTCAAGAACAAACGCCATGGTGAATACTGTATTAGATGTTAGTTAATAACTTTCCGCATTCTGAAAAGTGATGAAATGTATTATGAATAGCAGGGCAGCATTAATACAACAATTCTGAAATTCCGTTATTCCTCCAATACAGTCAGGACGCCAGGTAGAATGTAATGGAATTTGAAAGACTTTTTGTTATTTATTTGTATAATCTAGGGTAGTATGTATAAAGAAGTATGAGTTACAATTATATAATAAACGGTGGCTCAATCATAATTATACCTAATAAAAGAATAACTCGGTGTGTTAGTGACGTGGAGCCAAATGATTTAAAGAAAGTGAAATTGGTTGCAACCTTATGTGTGGGTTTATCTATTTAACAGTTTAGTCGGAATAAAAGTAATAATTTGTGAAAGACAACTAAATGTACACATATTTTATGAAAACATGCGTTAGGAAGTGATGTAAGTAGTGAGTAGAAAAGATTTGCATAGTAAGTAGTAGTTTATTTTCTTATACTGGCTGAAAAATCGACACTATTTTATTATATATAATATATATATGATATATATATATATATATATATATATATATATATATATATATATATATATATATGTGTGTGTGTGTGTATATATATATGTATATAATAATTTTTGCATACTAGAAGGCATCGCCAAATAGAAATACAATTTTGTTTAATAAATCGATAGGATACTATGTGTTTTTTTTTTACAATAAATCAAATATTTCGATCAATTATCCGATCTTCTTCAATGAAACTGAGAATCTGACATTGTTATACTTTTTTCTTGCTGTTTAATATTTCTACACGCAAACACGTTGCAGCAAGTTACCAACGGCCGATGTTCGTCTTCGTGCTGTAATTGGACACAGTTTAATGTTACGATTATGTGAAGGTGGTAGTAGTGCAAGTAGTTGTGGCGATAAGCGCCCTATTACGCTTATAGGTAATAACATTTTTTCACTATAAAAGGTATCGTCAAAAAGAATTACAATTTTGTTTAAGAATTTATTTGTTTTTTAATATTTTGCAACGCCGACACGTTGCAGCAAATGATAACGGCCGACGTTCGTCCCCCTGCTGTAATTGGAGACAGTTGAATGTCACGATTATGTGATGGTGGTAGTAGCAAAAGTAGTTGTGAAGATAGGCGCTCGATTACGATTTTAGGTAATAAAATGTTTTTGGAGAAATATTTAAAAAAAAGGAAAAATAATAACAATATCAGATTCTAAGTTTCATTGAAAAAGATCGGTTAATTGGTCGAAATATTTGATTTTTTGTATTAAAAAAGATCTTGGCATCCTATCGATTTCTTTGGCAAAATTGTATATATATATATATATATATATATATATATATATATATATATATATATATATATATATATATATATATATATATATATATACACACTAGACGCATACATGACCTACTGAGTCTTAGCCATAATAAATATTTTTAATAATATTATTTCATTCAAAAATGTAAAGATATCGTTCTTGCATAACTAAAAATAATAAATCTCTTTAATTCTATATTTTTCAACTTTTTCTTCTTTTTCTTATTCGTCTTCTTAGTATTATTATTATTGTCTGTTATTATTATTATTATTATTATTATTATTATTATTATTATTATTATTATTATTATTATTATTTACTCACTAGGAGTTATCACACTGGTCATCGTCAGTGGTCACCCACTGCCGACAACCTGTGGTATTCCCTGGAGTCTGAGTGACAACAAGTCTCATCAGGCCTCCAGTATGCTCCACCCCTTTTCGTTCATCACCGCTGATGCCTTTGCGGTAATCGCAACAGCCACCTACCAACGATTTCCCGCTGATAAGGGCCATTGGTCCCCTCTGGGGCCCGAGTGGCAACAAGCCTCCCCAAGGTCCCAGAGCTGTCCGCGCTCTTCCAGTGGAGGTCTGGTTTTGCGCTTTCCCTCCTCGACCCTCTGTCCATAATTTTCGTGGCGTCAGCCTATGCTTGCGCCTCTCTCGTGCGGTTGTATTTTCCCCGGTTCTGTTGTTTTGTGCTTCCATGTGTTTGTTCTCCATTCGTTGCTTATGTGAGTTGGTTTCCGCATTCGAGGACATTTCTCAGGATTGTAGCTGTTTTGATCATTACTGTCCTTTGTATGGTCTCAGTCATCCCTTTAAATCCTATTTCTCTTAGTCTTTGCTCCATGTTTTTGGGGACTGTTCCTAGTGCTCCTATGATTATTGGTGTTATACTGACTTTCTTCATGTTCCATATTCCTTTCAATTCTCTGGCAAGTTCAGTATATTTGCTTCTTTTTTCCGTCTCTTTGATCTTCACTCTGTGGTCTGCTGGAACGGCAAAGTCCACGATTTTGCAGGATTTTTCTTTCTTGTTGATTATTATCATATCCGGTCTCCTTGCTGTTATGGGTTTGTCTGTTTGTACATTCATATCCCATATGATTTTGTGTTTTTCGTTTTCTAGTACAGTTTCTGGTTTGTGTTTGTACCGTTTTCTTGCATATTCGAAATTCAGTTGTTTGCACATTTCCCGGTGTACTTCTTTCCCCATGCTGTCATGTCTGTTCTTGTATTCCCTTTGTGCTAGCTAGCTGCATTCACTTATTATATGATTTATCGTTTCGTCTCTTTGTCCACACAATCTGCATTTGCTGTTTTCCTGGGTTTTATCTATCTTTGCTTTAATAAAGTTTGTCCTAATCGCATTGTTCTGTGCGGCCGTCAGCAGAGATTCCGTTTCTCTGTTCAGGTTTCCTTTTCTTAGCCATGCCCAGCTGTTTTCATTGGCTTCATCGCTTGTGAGTCTTATAAAGCGTCCATGTAGTTGTTTTTCTTCCCACTTTTCCTTTCTTGTCTTTTTGTTCAGTGCTTCCGGGGTTGTTTGTTGGGCTGGTGTCTCTTGCTGTGGCGATCAGTCTTTCCGTGTTCTGGGTTACATATTTCTCAAGCTCTTTTTTGGTGTCTTCCACACAGTCTTCTATACTTACCAGTCCTCTACCTCCTTCATTTCTTTTCACGTAGAGTCTGTCCGTGTCGTCTTTTGGGTGCAGTGCATTGTGCATAGTCATTAGTTTTCTAGTTCTTTGGTCAAGGTGCCTGAGTTCTTCTTTGGTCCAGCCTATGAATGGTCCAGAGTATCTTATTAGTGATACAGCCCATGTGTTTATCCCTTTTACTAGGTTTCTGCTATATAGTTTAGTTTCTAAGAGTTTCCTTGTTCTTCGTAGATATTCTTTTCCAATCTTCTCTTTCATTTCTGTATATTTGATTGTGTCTGCTTCCAGAACTCCCAGGTATTTGTAACTCTCTTGTTCTCCTAGCGCCCTCATCTCGTCTTGGTTGGGGAGTTCTATACCTTCTGCCTTTATAGTTTTCCTCTTTTGATCTCTAGAAGTGCACATTTTTCTATTCCAAACTCCATTTGGATATCCTGGCTGAATATCCTGGTTGTGTTTATCAGCTTTTCCAGTTCTTTTTTGTTTTTTGCAAACAGTTTAAGGTCATCCATGTACATCAGGTGGTTTATTCTTTGTTCTGTATCCGTAAACCTGTATCCGGCATCACATGTTCTGAGTATGTAGTTGAGTGGCATCATGGCTATTATAAACAGTAGTGGTGATAGAGAGTCTTCTTGAAAAATGCCTCTCTGTATTTTTATCTCAGACAGGTATTGTCCTCCGGCTGTCAATTTTAGTCTCCATGTTTCCATTGCTTTCTGGATGAGATTAATAATCCTGTCTGGTATCTTGTATATTTTTAAGCATTCAATTATCCATGTTTGGGGGATTCTGTCGTAGGCTTTCTTGTAGTCAATCCATGCCATGGTTATGTTCTTTTGTCTGCTCTTCACCTCCTTCAGAGTCTTTTGATCAATGTATAGTAGATCATGTGCACCTCTTTGTCCTTTCCGACATCCTTTTTGTTCCTCGGGGAGCAGTCCACGTTTGTCCAGGGATTGGTAGATTTGTTCTCTCAGTTGTGCTGTGAGAATTTTCCACATTATTGGTAGACATGTTATCGGTCTGTAGTTGCTGGGGGTCGTTCCCTTTTTGGGGTCTTTTTGTATTAGTGTTGTTCTTCCTTCCGTCATCCATTCTGGTATGTCTGTTTTGCGGATACATCCGCTCAGTTTCTGCGCTATTCTTTCATGCAGGGTCGTGAATTTTTTAAACCAGTATGCATGTATTCCATCGTGGCCTGGTGCTCTCCAGTTTGCCATTTTTCTTAGGGTTTTCTTGATCGTTTTTTTTGTTGATTTCTGTTTCGGTTCCTTCTTCGATTTCTTGCAGTTCATCTTTCATGTTTTTCAACCATTGGGCATTCTTGTTGTGCTTTTTTGGTTATTCCCAATTATTATTATTATTATTATTATTATTATTATTATTATTATTATTATTATTATTATTATTATTATTATTATTGTTTAGATGAATTATTATTTTTTACTATTCTTATACAGATCGCAGCTTGGATAGAGAAAACGATTTATTTATTAGGGTTCAAAAGAACAACCCAGTGTTTAAACGGAAGTTGATTGTATCACGTGATTATTAAAGAAAAATATAATTCTGTCTCTTTTTCGTAACAACAGTAGAGCAGTGAAGTCGTGCAAAATGGTGCTCGTTCCGAGAATCCCCAGCGGAAGTGGGGCGAGCGCATGATGTGAACTGGATTGCATGGCGGCCCACGCAGTATCTCTCTCTTTCTTTCTCCCTCTTTCCTTCTATCTCTAACATAGTAACATATCTCTAAAAGTATATATCTTTCAGCTTCGTGTAGTTTGTCACTCTGTCGAAGCCAATAAATCTTCGTTTAAATAAGCCTCGCCGTCTGTGTGAGTAGATGAGACGACGATAGTGACGGTGAGTGGCGACCGGTGTGTATAACGGGATTATACACGCCTAAGAAGTAATCACACTGATTATTTTACCATTTAATTTACATAGGTGTTGTGGTTAGTACATACACACTGTTAATTCGATAAAAAAGGCAGAGAAAATAGAATGAATCCTTCTCTAAATCCTCATAGAAGTACTTGTTGAATTAGCACAGATTGAGAGAGACCGAGAGAAATACGCAGGCCATCTGATGAAACTTCCTAATGCCCCGAATATGAGCTTTTTAAACTTAGTGGTTGAAAAAAATATTTTAATGGACTTTTGAATTAAAATAATATATTGTCAAATGTTAAATAATATACTTATTCAATAGATTAAAAAAATCTTATTCATTGAATACTGATTTATACCTATATACTAATTAACTATTAAGTGTTATTACTCATTAGATATGTACAACGAATAATTGCTAAAAGAAAGTGTTACATTTGTAAATCGAGCTGTTATCGCCGGAGAGTGTCTTGTTGGTGCAGATCAAAACGAACGGACCAAAACTGTATTTTATGTTCGTTGTATTTACAAACTCGTACCGGGCTCGGCTAACAAGAACACCAGGAACGGGTTTTACATTCAACACCCGCTATTCTCAAATGGTCACCCATCTAAGTACTATAAAAGCTCAACGTGCCTTAACCAGTCTGTAAACCTGAGTATAGTCGTATAGTACTTCAGTATAACTTGCTAAACACCATATGAGATGGCATAGCAAAACAATTTATC
>OY744534.1:47034657-47167157 GCA_963556195.1 Sepiola atlantica | reverse complement strand
GTAGGCACAATATATCACAATAGATCACACCTTCTTAGTAATATGCATATAACCACTTGCACCAATGCCACCATAAGAAAATAAAAATAAAAACATTTAAAACTATTGACCCATCATTCTAATGTCTTTACCTAATTCCCTAAAATTAATAATATTCTCAATTCAATACTGGCCCCATAAAACACGGCAACAGTACGGCCCTTGTCATAGATAAAAATAGAGAATACATCTATCTACCTACTAAAAATAGATAACATAGATGACATGGTTATCAACATATTATATGTTATCATATCATATATTATTTTATTGTCGGTATGATTATTACATTAAATTGTTCTATTATTATTATTACAATTATAATTATCAGTATATTCTTATTCTACCAACATTTATTTAGTATCATTATTGTCCACCATTATCATTATCACTTTGATTATTATAATCTGATTACTATAATCTCACTCTTATTCTTTTATTTTATTCGATTATTACAATAACTAATATTAGTTTTCCCCTTTATTATTATTATTATTATTATTATTATTATTATTATTATTATTATTATTATTATTATTATTATCGTCGTCAGTGATTGTGTAGCGACAACAACCAGTGGTATTTCCTGTAGTCCGATGCAATTTATTGGGTGATAGATTATGAAGTGATGTTTCTTGCAGTTTCTCTCTCTTGGTTCGTGATGTGTGTTTTTTTTCTTTCCTGTTAGAAATTCAATGTGACAGTTAACCTTTATTGCTTATGCGGGTTGGTTTCCGCATTCAAGGATTTTTCTCAAGATTGCAGCTGTTTTGACCATTGCCGTCCTTTGTATGATTTCGATGGTTCCTTTGATTCCAATTTCTCACAGTCTTTGCTCCAGGTTCTTTGGGATTGTTCTTACTTCTCCTACGATTATTGGTATTATACTGACTTTCCTCATGCTCCATATTCTTTTCAGTTCTCTGACTAGTTCAGTGTATTTGCTTCGTTTTTCTGTCTCTTTGATCTTCACTCTGTGGCTGCTGCAACAGTGAAGTCTACGATTTTGCAAGATTTTTCTTTCTTGTCGATTATAATACCATCAGATTTCCTCGCTTGTATGAGTTAATCTGTTTGTATATCCACATCCCAGAAGATGTTGTGTTATTCGTTTTCCAGTACTGTTTATTATTATTATTATTAGTATTAGTAGTAGTAGTAGTAGTAGTAGTAGTATAGTGGTTGTTATTACCATCCTTATATTATGTCAGTAAACTTTAATTAATTTTTAGTTAATTCTAGTAGATTTTAGTTTATTTTCATTCTCATTATTTTCATTATTCTTAGTTTTTATTATCGGTAGCGACCAGCTGTTCTTAGCTTAAATTAATAATAAAAAAAACATGACGTAGAAAAATAAAAATAAATAAAAAATAAAATAAAATAAAATAAAATAAAAAGTGTAAAATGCACCTAATTAGGTTTAAATGACGCGAGACAATGTGTTCGTCTTTCTTCCTTATTATACCTGACATAAAATTGACGCTGTTAAATTAAATTGTAATACATATCGACGGCTCGACGCATATCTTTCAGACATAGGATAGCCTTGAAAGTGTGCCATTGGTAATTGACCCCTTTCATTTTAAACATGAGTTCACAAATGTTCATTTTAAATTTTTTACCGTTTCAAATCTGACCACGTAACCCTCCAAGCTTACATTTTGTAATTTCGTTTCTTTTTTTTTCTTTTTCCACATCATTCTTTCCAAATAAGATCTGCAGGAAGGGCCATACTTTCTTTTCCCCCTGATGAGATATCAGTTTCTAACAGATGTTGATCGATACCATCGACATGCCAGTGTCGCGGATTATGTCATGTCTGTATAAATAATATATATATATGAGAGCGTGATGGCGTTCTACACATATGGGAGATTTAAAAGTTTGACTGTTTAAACCGTTAAGAAATTGATGACGTTAAAGAAAGTGCATACAATTCAAACGCATAACTATCTAATGGCTAAGAATTTGGTAATGTTAATTATTATGCTAGACACTTTAAAATGTTGCGACTAGTTTTAAACAGTCAAACTTTTAAATCTCCAATATGTGTAGAACGCCATCACGCTCTCATGTACATTTCAACTTTACAGACGCCTTTTCAAGTTATAAAATACTTGCCGTTATAATTCAAAAATGAGCACAACAGTAAAGTCATAATTTGTAAAGACACTAAAACTAATACTGCCTGAAGATAATTTGACGATTCAAATCGAAAGTACTTGCAAAATAGAAAAAAAAATAGAACAAGAAACCCATGTATCATATTTACATCAATTTGACAGAAACATTAGATGGACAATTCGGAAAATTGAAAAAATAAAAAAAAGTCGCATCAAACAAAACAACTCCGTTTTATTTAATAATGTTTGCCTATATATATATATATATATATATATATATATATATATAGATAGATATAACATTTTAATATTTAAAATAGAAATTACATGACATAAAGCAAATATAATAGTTCAAAGGTGTGAGGCTAGACTATGGTAGAATACTATTTTAATTTAACTTAATCTAAACCACACTAAATGTAAAGGAATCAGATTCACACTATTTTTCTAAAAATCATTTTTTATTCCTAGCATACAATTGTGTAGGCCTACCAGCAAGATATTTATAAAATGTTTGTGTATCCAATGCATTTATTTCTTGTGGTGGTCATTGAAATGTGTACGGATTTAATCCTAGGTTTTACTGGAAAATTTTCTTATATTCTTTCTTTTATATGAGCACTGAAGATACCCCCCCCCAATTGTAGGCATGTAATAAAAACCAGATTTTTGTGTAATGGTATTAATCTGTGCTTCTTTTACATTTGATGTGGTTAAAATTCGATTAAAATTTTCTTATATATATATCTATTTAATTAATTATTTTCTGTACATAAAAACAATCCATTGACACGTGTTTCTGGATATTAGCCGCCATCAGCTTGTCTAACAGGGATCAAACCTACAATTACATTGTCTGGAGTTTGGAGTTTCACCTCCGGACTACAGCCGCTTTGCATGGAAATAAGTACGATTTATTATCGCCTAACTATAAAGTTATGTATTCTTATTGTTTTTACTGGCGATAGTAACAGCGTTCGTATTTTTTCACTTCCTAAGCAGTAAAGCGTCATGCCGAAGATTGCATGAAGTCGACCTTATTTTTGTGTATATATATATATATATATATATATATATATATATATATATTATTATTACTTTTTTACGTACATAAACGTAATCAATGAACACGTATTCATGGCTATCAGCCATCACGATCATGGCTAACTTAGACAATGATCGAACCTACGATTACATTGCCTGTAGTTTGGAGTTTAACCGTCGGACTACGACGCTTTGCCTGAAAAAATGTACGATTTTTGTCGCTTAATTTAATAAAATATATACAAAAATATGTACGATTTAATAAAATAAAATATACGTCATGAATAAAATGAGCTGTTCTACAGTATCCTCTTCATTTAATAATGGATTTATTTAATTGATGCCACAGTTTGATCACTAAATCTTATAAATAATTGGAAACGTTTTGTGGTTCAATAGGTTTTGAATATACTGCCACACCATTTTGTTATATAATTTAACAAACTGAGTTTCTTCATGTTTATAAATTCTTTTAACAGCTTCTAATTTTGCTAACATCATCGTGTTCAGAAAAAAATCGAATAAAAACTAGATGAGATTTTGTGAATGATGATAATCTATGATAATACTGAAAAATTCATGTTTTATTTATCGAAAAAATAAAATAAGATGATAATTAAAAATAATGATGATAAAAAGAGCGTATTAGTAATTTATACGACGAGTATTGAGTATATTTTTTTTAACCAACAACTTCGCCAAATAAATATATTTTTTATTACATTCGCTCACTGTAAGAATAAACTGTCTAAGAACAAACACGTTTAGAACATTTTTTAACTTAATTAACAAGAAACCTTGGAACTATTATTATCAAGTATATCATTTATTTTCTTTGCTTAAAAGAATGAAATGTGATATCCTCATTAAACAGTATGTTTTCATACCTATATTCTGCTGTTTAAATCGTTAAAACCGGTGTCTTTGTGTAAAAGAAATGTTCTAAGTTTATTTTGATTCAAAAGGTTTGTTTTAGTTTAATAACATTTGTGAAATTATTGTTGATACAAGAAAAGCACAAAAGAAATATGCACCAGTAATTTGAAGATTGAATACAAGTTCGATACACAACACTTTAAAAAGCAAATTAGAGTTTTAGTTCATGTCAAGAAATATAATTTACGAGAAGAACTCTATTTTATTTAAACGTTTGGACAAATGAGCGAGAAAATCTAACGTTCTCTATTGTAGAATTGAGTCATCTTTTATTTTTACAGCTTATTTGAAAGAGCAGTTGTAAAATGATTAGATTAAGTTCATGAAATTTTATGTCTGATATTAGTTTTGTAATAATAACATTGTTAATAAATTATATTTATAATCATTATAATTCTGTCAATTTAACAAAATTATATCACGTGTTTCATTTTTGTTTCTTACGACGGGCAGTCAACAAATAACATATATTTTAAAACACTTACATGAAATTAAGATTTACTTTTAAAATTGTTCTTTATTTTTTACACAAAAAACATTTTTAATGTATTAAAATGTTATAACACACAAAACAATTTATTCGACACAAAAGTAAAAATTTTACATCATGTTTTACACAAACAAACAAGTTTAAACGGAATTTAAAAGTAAAAATGGAGAAGATAAGACCTACATCAATATTATTTAATAACAAGAATGCCGTCATTTTCTATTTGAAAAAGTGTCAGAATTTTATATAAAAGTTCAATTTTATATACGTTATGAAAAATGTCCAGACAAAAAGTGTCGTTTAAACTAAGGATCCATTTTATTCAACATGTAGGCAAATATAAAGCGAAATTCAACATTCCTTATTCTACAATTGAACCGATATTCGTTATTACAAAGTACACTAAAAAACACATTGTATAGAAAACTCAAATTATTTTTTATAAGAAAGATATTCGTTATTACGTACATTTTATGGGTGAAAAATTCTTAAAAATTCGTCAATATTTCGCAACGAAAATATTCATTCACCACTAAATATAATAATTGCAAACTTATATGAGTTAACCTTTTTAATTACTTCAGTATTTTTAAATAGCAGAATGCCCATGGTAAAAAGTAAAAAAAATGTTTAAGATTCAATTCAATTGTTATTCGATATCCACCCGTGTTTACATTGACAGCAATTGACAGAATGCCAAAATAACACCTCCCGTCAGATAAACGCGTACACTATGCAAGCTTGCATTAAGGATCGTATTGGGTGTAAAGGTTTTTAAAGAAGTAGTACTTTTCCGAGATGGCCGGATTTGTGGCATCATCGATTGGTCTTTATGCATTCCATCACTATGTTATGCACCAAATTTAGACTCTTAATAACACATTTTCTACAAGGTTAACCTGTTAATATTCATAGAAATAGACAGAACACTACATATCTACTGAAATAAATATTAAACAGGAAATCCCTTTATTCTTCTCGGTGATTTTTTGGTACATGTGGCGACTATTTACAGAAATATGCTTCGTGGAAAAAGTGCACTGGTTTGACGAGCCGTATATTATACAAACACCACGGAGACATCTTAAGCAAGTATTTTAGTATAACATGCTAGATTTAATATGTGATGACATAGACAAATAATCTATTCCCAGGTGCAGTTTTGCTCTCAAGAATGTGGCAAAGTTCTCTGGAGTATGTACATGGGTGACTGGATTGACGATTATATATAGTCGATGCGTTGGTTGGATAAAGCCATATGATGCGTCTTCAAAAGGCTGAACACGTGTCGGTGGATGTTAATATTTATATAATATATATCCGCTCCCCTACAGGAGAGCACTTTAATGTAAGGAAAATAAACTGGTCCCTACCTAAGCTAATACGCTAGCTTCTTTCCTGAACAAGATTGAATCTTCCACTGAAAAGGATTAGTGTAAGTAGATACGAGACATTTTGCCTACATGAAGCAATCCGGATCCGAGGTAGATGCGTAGGTTAGATACAGCTACACTGATGAGGTTTCAATAGACGAAACCCGTGTTTGTTGATGGCATATTAATATTTGATTCGGACTAACCTATGTTTTTGTTTTTTCAATCCACTGTGTGAACTTATTTTGTTTCTGTTGTGGTTGCAAGGTTGAACAATAATTAGTGAGGAATACAATGAAGACGCAAACAACAAGGAGAATGCAATAATAAGTGTATTAAAGAAAAGGTATAGTTACAGTATGTACAAATGAAGGTGTCGAGTCAGAGAGTCTTGGTGGGAGGACATGTACGCTCTTCGGCGTCACTTCCGGTGGCATTTAGGTAACACACACCAAGGCCAACCTAGGCTTGCCATTTATAGTGTAACGTTATTCGTATATGCAAATGAGTGGTTGCCACCACAACACCCCCCTCTCAAGATTTGAAGTCACACAGATTTCAATATCTTTATCTTTTCGGGTTTACCATCAATGGTTCATTAAATTTTCTTTTACTACCTGATCTTCGGGGTTCAGGTGTATATTGAGGCGGTTCCAAATTAAAGGATTCGTATATGACATCTATGGTTTCCTCCTCTTCGACTGTTGTCGTATAATCATCATCTTGGATATGACGTATTTTATCTGATTTAGGTGCCTTTTATGTATACTCTGTGGACTTTTAATCATATATGTACAATCACCAATGCGTTTATCCACTACTCCACATTCCCAGTAAGATGTGTTATTCTTGTAGCACTTAAAATATACTCGATCTCCCGAGTCATATTTCTTTCTTCTCGTGTGTGTAGTGTTTCGGATAATTGCCTGTCTTGGCAACAGTTTATCAAACGCTGATTTTACCTTTCTGGCAAACATTAGATCAGCTGGTGATATGTTTGATGGTGTACTAGGATGTGGTGTGATCCTATAAACTTGAAAGAATTGTTGCAAAGCTTTTTCTGTTGGTGTTCCAATGGATTTCTTTAACGCTCGTTTTAGCGTGTCCACGAACCTTTCCGCAAGGCCGTTCGACCTTGGATGATACGGCGGAGTCGTGATGTGCTTCACTCTGAACGTGTCGCAAAATTCCTTAAACTCTGCGGATGTGAACTGCGTTCCGTTGTCAGTGACCAGTGTGTCTGGTACACCGAATCTTGCAAACAACTCGTGTAGGAACCCTATTGAGTTGTTCGTTGTTGGATTCCTGCAACGCATTACCTCCGGACATTTTGTATAACTATCCACTACAATTAAATAATAGTTTTCTCCTACTGGACCAGCGAAGTCCATGTGGATTCTCGACCATGGTTGGTCGGTTTTCGGCCAAGGTTTGTGTACTATAGGTGGGGATTTTGCTGCTAACTGGCATCCTTTACATTTATTTATTGTTGCTGCTATGTCAGTGTCCATGTTACGCCAGTACACGTAGCTTCTCATTAACGACTTCATTCGATTTATCCCCGGATGTCCCGTATGGAAATCTCTTAACATCCTATTCTGCAATGTTTTGGGTATTACCACTCTCTCACTGTACAGTAGCACATCGTTACATATGGAGAAAACTTCCTGCACATTTGTGTCCGTTATAATTTTCTCTTTTATGTCCTTTATGTATTCGTCTTTCTCGGCTTCCCTTTTAATGTCCGACAAAGTTACGGGTAGCTCCTTAATGATGTGTGCTACCATATTTTTTACTACAACATTTGTCTGAATTGCTGCAATGACTGATTCTTCCAGATTGTGTTTCTGTGGTATCAGTCTTGACAGTTCATCCGCATGGCAAATCTTTTTTGATGCGCGATGTTGTAGCTGGAAATCGTAATTTAGTAAGATTGTACCCCAGCGCAACAATCTATTTGCGGTGTATACCGGCAATCCTTTTTTTGATCCATAGATCGTGACTAACGGTTTATGGTCGGTTTCAAGTAAGAATTTTCTACCATATAAATATCGGTGAAATTTAGTCACGGAAAAGATTATGCTCAATGCTTCTTTTTCGATTTGTGAATATGCCCTCTCGGCTGGTATCAGCGTTCTCGAAGCGTGCGCTATTGGTTTTCTAGACCCATCCGGCATAATATGTTGAATGTATGCTCCTAAGCCGTAGGAACTAGCGTCACTAGCGACGACTATTTTTAATTTTGTGTCAAAATGCGTTAAGAATAATTCGGATGTTAGTGCGCTCTTTATTTTGTCAAAAGCGGTTTGACATTCTTGCGTCCAGTTCCAAGGTGTATCCTTTTTAAGCAGATTATTTAAGGGGGCTCGCAAGTTATGCATTCCTTCAATAAAAGATTGATAATAATTTGCGAGTCCTAAGAAACTCTGCAAGGTTGTTACGTTATCAGGTGCTGGCATATTTTTTATTGCCGCTGATCTGTCTGGGTCTGGACGTCGTCCATGTTTGTTTATTATGTGTCCAAGATACTTAATCTCGCTCATACAAAAGTCACATATACTCTCATTAACTTTAAAGCCGAATTCTTGTATTCGAGTAAATACTTGTTTCAAATGTTCCTTATGTTCTTGTAGGGATTTGCTCCTGACAACAATGTCGTCCAGGTATGCACATGCGCACTTAATACCACTTAGCATGGTGTCCATCGCTTGCTGAAAAATGGCAGGCGCTACTTTGATGCCAAAAGGCAATCGGTTGTATTTGAATAATCCCTTATGCGTATTTATGCATAGTATTTTTGAGCAATTTTCCTCGACCGGTATTTGCAAATATGCATCGCTCAAGTCTATCTTGGAGAAGATATTACCACCATTTAACTTCGTTAATATTTCCTCTGGGCTTGGTAGAGGGTAATGGTGATCTTTTAATAGGGAGTTGACCACGGTCAAAAAATCTGCGCACACTCTAACTTCGTCATTCTTTTTCTTTACGAATACGGTGGGGGCTGCCCACTCGCTGTGTTCTTGATAGAATTCCTGTCTGTTCCAATATATCTAATTCTTTATTAATCTTTTCCAACCCAGCGAACGGAACGTTTCGCTTTTTTCTAAAAATTGGGCTGGTGTTTTCTTTAAGTTCAAACTTGAATTTATTACAGCGACCTAAGTTAGTCGTGAATGCTCCAGGAAATAATTCTTTTAAATCGTCTTTTATATTTACTGTTGTTGGAGAAGAACATTCTATTTTTTTACAGAATGTATTGATTGGCTTATCCCATAGTCCAAATTTCTCAATTAAATCTATTCCAAACAGATTTTCACTATTTTTCAGTACGAATATTTTTAATTTCTTCGTAATCCCTTTTAATTTTATCGGAAGGACAACTTCTCCTTCAAATGTTATACCACCACCAGTTACCGTCCGGGCTGATTTACTCGTTTTCATCATGGTTGGTTTTTTACCCAACTTTTTCCATGTATTCAAGTTTATAATAGAAATATCGGAGCCGGAGTCGAGTTGTAACTTTATTGGTGTTTTAAATATTTCCACTTTTACGTATTTTCGCCGATCGTTGTCTAATTTTGTATTTGATTTTGTTTGCTGTACTCTCTTTCTGGTGTAATCTTTATATCTGCAGCAATCGCTTTTGTGTCCCACCTTCTTACAAATGTAGCATTTTTTCTTCTTATAAGGACAATCTGATTCCCAATGCTTTTCTGCACATCTCTTACAGTTATATCTAGGAAGAGGCTTGTTATATTCTGTCCTATATTTATGGTTATTAGGATTGTAATATCCCGTTGCTTTTCTTTGTAAAGTTCTTGGTTGGTGTGTATGGTTTTCTAACTTTTCTTACATATGCCACTCCAGATTCTTCTATATTTTTTAAATCCTTTTTTAGTGTAATAGCCCTTTCACAGTCCTCTGCTAGTTTCTGGAGGGTTAAATCTTGCTCAGATTCCAGCTTAGACAACACTCGTCTGCGTATTTCTGCATTTTTCGTGGAAACTAACCCTTGTGCGAAGATTAGACATTTAAAATCTTCTACCGTTAGTTCCGCAAGCTTAAAATTATCGCAATTTTTAATTGACAACTGATGCGTATGTCAAATAATCTTGGTTGTCCATCTTTCTTAGATTCATGCACAGCCATCTTTTATGAAAAAGAGATACATTTGGATTAAATAATTCTTTTAGTAATTTCACAGCTTCCATGAACTCTAATTCCGCAGTTTTTTTTAGGTAATATGTAATCTATGAATTTGCTGTGTACTGATGTACCCAATTTCCTGAGTAAGAGGCTCACTTTCTGGCTATTTGGCCAATTTTTGCAGTCCAGTTGAAAGACATCCTCGTATCTTGTATAGTATGCTTCAAAAGTCTTTCCTTCCTCCGGCACATAATTAAATGTGTCCATACTATTAAAGATAGTTGTATGGGAGAAATTAACACTGTCGACATTTTCTCGATTACTCTTTAGTAGTTCCAGTGTTTTAGCAAAACGTTCATTTTGTCTTTCCTCGCGGTCAGCTTGTGCCTGATTTTGTCTTTCCCCGCGGTCAGCTTGTGCCTGTAAAAATTGCATGAACATTTTTGATAAGTCTTCCATTTTTTTTTTTTTTTTTTTTTTTTTTACTTAAGTTGAAACTTTTCTTTAGTGTAAAATCCGTTTGCTCGTCAACACTTTGCATTGTACTTTTTTTTTAAATAGTTCTTCGTCAAACTGTTATATTTGACGCTTCATATCTCGTCGCCAACTGTTGTGGTTGCAAGGTTGAACAATAATTAGTGAGGAATACAATGAAGACGCAAACAACAAGGAGAATGCAATAATAAGTGTATTAAAGAAAAGGTATAGTTACAGTATGTACAAATGATTGTGTCGAGTCAGAGAGTCTTGGTGGGAGGACATGTACGCTCTTCGGCGTCACTTCCGGTGGCATTTAGGTAACACAATATTTATTTATATAAATATTACATCCGTAACAATATATAAAATGTGGCACAAGGCAAAAAAAGGGGGAGGGGGCGGATAGGTCAACTCTAACTTAAAAACGGTCTCAACTTAGCTAGTTTCACTCGCGACCATCATTTACCAAAATACCACATTCATGCTATACATCCATCGCTATCACCATAAGAGTCCATACTATGAAAACCTACTTAAAACCCATATGAAAATATGCAACGGGGGAGGGACTAAAAATATATATATACAAAAATAAAATGAGAATATTTACATGAAAGAATAAATTGTTAGTAAAAAGCCCCCCGCTATCACTATGTGGCAGAGGTGCCGGTTTGCCGGTCGAAATCGAAAACTCGAAAAAATAAAGATTTGATGCGGGCCCCAACGCTTTATTTATACACACCTCCTTCGAAAATATCGAAGGGTGACCCGCATCCCGACAAATCGACAATCTGTCACCTAATTGGGGAGGGAAGGGGGATTTGATAAGGGGTAGAAAATAAAAAAGGGGTTGGGAAGAGGACAAAATAAAAGGGGGGGAGTAATGAAAACAATCACACCCTAGCTAAGTTGTTGAACTTAAAATTCAACAAAAAAAACCTAACAATGAATAAATAAAATATACAGCTTAATCCTAACTTAATTGAAATTTACGTTCGTTTTTCGAACCCAATATTCTGCCTAAGGCACGTCTAAGTACCACTCTAATCTAGCCCCAGCCGTTCTACACAGTCGCGCACCAGTCACCCATCTTTCACCAAAATCTGCCGGAGAGAGTCTCACCCTCTCGGCCCTAATGCGAGCTTTCAGATAATATTTGAAAATCGCAATAAGGTCGAGAGGAGTGTAGGTCTCAGCTCCGTAGACTGTCTTGCATCTCGTCTTCCAAATCGCAACTCTCATAACGGCTAGCAAGCTTAAAAAAGTTAAACGTTTTTGACTATCCATTGTCGGAGCCCAGTTGCTACACACATTAATGGGTTCCAGTTCAAAAGACGACACATTAAGTATACGAACCATGAAGCCTGAAACAAGCCTAATCAGCGGCACGACAATGCGACAATAAACGAAGGCGTGACTTACTGTCTCGTCCTCGTCGCCGCATCTAACACAAGTCGGAGAATTACTCAAGCGCGCTGAATGAAGCCTCTTACTGACCCAGAGTGCATTTCGAATCGTCAGCCAGGTCAGCGATGCCTCGTCGTTATCAAGACACCTTAACCCAGGCGCCCAAGGCCAGATTGAGCGACGCTCCCTCTTCGTCAAATCGAGCCCCTCAATCCTATCTTCACGAACGGTCCCCCTCACCATTACCCGATATAATGCCTTGCGGGACAACAGCAGAGTGTCAGAGAGGCCATCTGTCACTCTTAAAAGAAATTTCAATGCGCGTCTACATTCGCGATAGAAGGAGCACTCACCTCGGGGTAACCTATGTGCCTCCCCCTCGTCCAAGTGCACACTTCTCAAAGCCGGGAAGGCTTTCTTAGCGTATTCCTTCCAGAAGACACCGTTCCCCTCACATTGTGTACTCATTCGGATTAGATAAAAGAGCCGAAGTGTGTGACATCGAATATCGATGCTCGGCATACCCAAACCGCCCTCAGAAGGATGAAGGTAACAAATCTCGCGACGGACCATATGGGTCCTTCCAATCCATAAAAAATTGAAAAGAGCCCTCTGCAACTCAAGCAGAGTATCCGACGGGAGTGGAAGTACTGAAAGACGATATAGGATAATCGGGTAAATGTGAGAAGCACATACATCCGATCTCCCCTTTAATGAAAGATTTCTACGGGTCCACAGACCCGCTGTAGCCCTTATCGATTTCAGGACTTCCGACCAATTTTTCTCCAGCTGAAGATCAGGACCAAACCAGACACCGAGTAGCTTGCAAGGTCCATCTGTCCAGCCAAAGGGTCCCTGCAAGGAAACACCCTTCCAGGCACCGATGCGTAAGCCAACAGACTTAACGCAGTTGATTTTGGCCCCTGTCACCGTTTCATATGTTCTGATTTCTCTGCCGACGACACTAATCTCGGTATTGCTCGTTACAAGCACTGTTACATCGTCGGCATAGGCAGAATACTTCAACGTGGTGCAAGCACCTGGCAAAGTAATTCCACGTAGGACCGGATTCACCCTTAGCCTGTTAAGGAAGGGTTCCAAAACAAGCACATAAAGCATCGGTGAAAGAGGGCACCCTTGACGAAGAGATCTGGATAATCTGAAAGCCTCCGACCTCACCCCATTCACTTCTACCCTAACACCGGGGTTCGCATACAAGAGGCGAATCCAAGAGCGGAACTGAGGACCAAAGCCGGCCACCGACAAAACAGCCTCCAAATACCGATGATCCACCCTATCAAATGCTTTGGACTGATCTAAATTGATCAGCGCGGCTTCAGTGTCGACTTTATCAATGATCAAGCGTATCGAATGCAAGTTATCCTGAATGGTCCGACCCTTTACAGCACAAGTCTGTTCAGGGCTAATAAGACCAGGCAAAACAAGTTGCAGACGATTAGCTAAGATCTTGGCCAAAATCTTTAACTCCGCATTAAGCATTGTTAAGGGCCGAAAGTTATCTAACCCATCCCCACCATTTTTGCTTTTGCGTATCAGCTTCACTAAACCCATGGTCAAGTACTGAGGAATATTCCCGTTCCTAAACCATGAATTAAACAAAACTGTCAGCAAGGGAACAAAAATGGGCGACATCCTCAAATACACTTCATAGGGCAGACCATCAATCCCAGGAGACTTGTTAAGGCCGACCCGCTTCAACGCTTCCTGAACTTCATCCTCTGTTATGCAACCTTCGCACCTAGCTGCTTCGGTCGCCTCAAGGCGAGAAAAGTCAGCCAAATAGGGGTCAAATTGTGCTAAAGACAGACCAGGTTCCCGAGTAAAAAGCTCCTGAAAATGAGAGCAGAAAGCCTCCAGAATACCTTCGTTTGTAGTCACGAGCCGCCCATCCGGTAATGAGACACGAGCGATATGACGATCAGCTGCATGGCGAAACTCCTCTGCACGCAGTTCAGCGGCCATGTTTGTTGCTTCCGCAGACATTCTTTTTAACCTATTCCTAATTACTAAAGCCTGATGTTCTTTGAAAGCCAAAGAATTCAGCTTAGCCTTAATTATAGTAACACTAGAGCTATCCCCCACCTCAATCGCCCTATCTAATCTAGACTCTAGTGCCACTTTAACTGCCCTAGTTGATAGGTTGAGCCGTCTGCTAAAATCGGCAGTAAAGGACCTAATCACTTTTTTAAAATGGCCCCACTTCCTATTCCCAAATACAGTCCCCGTCAATTCCCGCTGTAAGGTTAGTAGAAGCTGGTCCTGGAAGCCCTTCACGTCGAACAACGAAGTGTTGAGTTTCCAGTAACCATCTAATCAAGGCTTAGGTCTATCTAAGTTCACACGGACCCGAACGAGTCTATGGTCCGAGTAAACTATATTATGAAGACTTGGACATTCAACTACCCCTACATCGACTCCCCTAATTAAGAACCGATCGATATAACTCGAGAGTTGTATCAAATCAGAACCGCGTCTAGCTGTCCAAGTCCATACCCTATCACGGGGCTTTTCATTCCGGAACTTGTCGATAAGATCAAACTTATCGAGAAAGTCCCGAAATATTAAAGCATCCCGATCAGTGTTAGTACCCCTAGGCCGATTACGATCTAAATCAGGATCCAGGACCGCGTTCCAGTCTCCCGCTAAAATGACCGTCCGAGTAGTACTCAAGAACTGCTCGATACGCCGAAAAAAGGAACGAAGCTCAGAATGGCTATTGGGAGCATAAACCCCAACGAGTCGAAATGCTTTCCCCTTTATGGTAATATCCAAAATACATAGTCTCCCTTCCGGATCCATGTAGCAAGGGTCACACGACGCATCTAAAGTCTTGCTTACCAGCCAAGAAACCCCCCTTGCGGAAGAATTAAAGTACGCTGAATAAACGTGAAAACGCTTAGCCAACGCACCCAAATGGTCCCCTGAAATCAGGTGGGTCTCTTGCAAGCAACATACATCCACTCCGAGGCGCTGAAGGTCAGTAGCGACACGAAACTTGCGATCATTTGCCCTCAGGCCCCGCACATTTAGACTTGCTAGATAGAGAGCCATAAAGATGCCTTAGGGTTGAGTTTGAGAAACGAACATAAAAGAGGTCAGAATACCGACGGCTCTCCCAAATGACTGCTTACCCATTTGGTCGTTAATTAGACCATCATAGGAGATGCCGCCAATATCCTGAGGATACGTTAGTTTAGCTATCCTATACAGGGAAGGGTGAATTTTGATAAATATCCTTCCAAAACAATCGTTTCTCATCTCCATCAATTCGCTGGATTTGAAAATGGCAAGAGGGGGGGGCAAAATTGAAGGCCGAGTTCGCCTCCTCCAACATATCCCATAGAGCCTTTGCTTCAGATCTTTTTCTTATGACAGTAACCACTCTTGTTGCGTTGGGGAAGTTTTCGGGTTCTTCGATAGATAAGCCACCAACCTCATCGAATTTTAATAGATTGATGAGGTTGGTGCTACGCAAATTTTTAGCTGTGTCGATTTGGACCTGGGTAACTTTACATATATCTCTTCCCGAGAGAAAAGTAGATTTTTTAAATCTCCTTTTCTCTAGGGAAGGACTCCTATGTCTTTTAGGAGTAGGAGGGGGCATGTCTTCCATGGGGGAAGGGGAGGGGGAGCTAGGCTCTATGGGAGACGCTGGAGAAGGTGCAGGGGAGGGTTGCTTTGAGGGGGATGCAGGTGGGGAGCTTCTGGGGGTATTAGCAGGGGACACAAAAGGCGAAGGTCTGGGGGATTTTTTCGGGACTTTTTGGGGACTCAGAGGGATTAATTTGTACGGTTTATCGATTATAGGTCCAGTTATCGGAGGGGGCATTGATTTGGGGGTCTGAGGATTAGGGTTTTTTTTAGGGGCAGAGTCAGGAGTGGGCTTAGGGTTATTATTAACTTTTTTCAGCAATTTTTTTGCTTTAACGTAAGAGTCTTTTCCGGGGTCATTTTTCAACATTTCCTTTTCCCTTATCTCCTCCAAGGTTAGACGTCCCGGGTTTTTTTTTCCAGGTACAATGACCCATCCTTCCTTGTCAGTTACGTTATCCTCGCTTTTCTTGGCTGTTGGTAGAGCCGGGAATTCCTCGTCGGAATCTTCGCTTTCGGAGATTATTTGATGTCCAATAACCGGCGGTGCATCTATGTGAGCTCCTGCTCTCGATTTTTTATTTAAAGCAAAAGCTGTCTTATTTGTCGCTTCCTTTTTTTTGGGACAATCCACTGTTAAGTGTCCCACCTCTTCGCAAAACCAACAAATAGGTCTGCGGCCTGTGAGTATTATTGGTAGTTTATCTTCTCCTATTAGTAGATAATAGGGTATTCCATCATACGATTTTTTGTCTACAAATATTTCGAAATTCCATACTCCCGAGAATTCCTCGTGATTTACGTCGGTGATTTCGCAAAATATTAGTAAATAAGCGCCTATGTGCTTCCCCTTAACATGGAAGGGCACATTGAAAAAAGATACGGAAGAACGCCTTCTTCCCATGTACTCTGTTCTTAGTACATAATCTGGTGTTATTATTGGGGTTAAAGAAAGTTTGTTGCATGTGTCTTCATCCTGGAAAAGGGGCGACCAAGTATTGAAACCCTTAGATTTAATCAGTCGTTGCGGTTTTAAGTCGACCGTGTTAAGAAGTTTGAGTATTAATTCCGTAGAGGCTCTTATAGATTTTTTGATTCTTTTATCCATAACAAAAAGCGTCACCGTTCTTTTCTGGATTTCCCCCAGTTTCGGCAAATCGACCAGCAATCCAATCTCTGTGACCATATGGGAACATTTTTTGGCATCCTCCACGAATTGTCGTACATCAATATGGACTTTCGGTGGTTTAGACCACTCAGAACTTTCTGAGTTCGGCGATTCCGTAGCCATCTTAGTTTGTAAGCACTAGAGGCTAGAAAAGAGAAAAAAAAGTGGGGAGGGAAAAAAAAACAAAAAAAAAGTGGGGAGAAAAAAACAAACTCCGTGAATAACGTAACAAAAAGTTCAACAATAACGAGAAAGTTCAAATATTAACAAGTAACAAAATAACGGGAAGTCCAACAATAAGAAATAACACGTAACAAACCAATAATCCGGCGCAAAGTAAATGTGTAAACAGTAACAAGTGAAAATCACGAACGCATTTGGGTAACACAATATTTATTTATATAAATATTACATCCGTAACAATATATAAAATGTGGCACAAGGCCAAAAAAAGGGGAGGGGGGCGGATAGGTCAACTCTAACTTAAAAACGGTCTCAACTTAGCTAGTTTCACTCGCGACCATCATTTACCAAAATACCACATTCATGCTATACATCCATCGCTATCACCATAAGAGTCCATACTATGAAAACCTACTTAAAACCCATATGAAAATATGCAACGGGGGAGGGACTAAAAATATATATATACAAAAATAAAATGAGAATATTTACATGAAAGAATAAATTGTTAGTAAAAAGCCCCCCGCTATCACTATGTGGCAGAGGTGCCGGTTTGCCGGTCGAAATCGAAAACTCGATAAAATAAAGATTTGATGCGGGCCCCAACGCTTTATTTATACACACCTCCTTCGAAAATATCGAAGGGTGACCCGCATCCCGACAAATCGACAATCTGTCACCTAATTGGGGAGGGAAGGGGGATTTGATAAGGGGTAGAAAATAAAAAAGGGGTTGGGAAGAGGACAAAATAAAAGGGGGGGAGTAATGAAAACAATCACACCCTAGCTAAGTTGTTGAACTTAAAATTCAACAAAAAAAACCTAACAATGAATAAATAAAATATACAGCTTAATCCTAACTTAATTGAAATTTACGTTCGTTTTTCGAACCCAATATTCTGCCTAAGGCACGTCTAAGTACCACTCTAATCTAGCCCCAGCCGTTCTACACAGTCGCGCACCAGTCACCCATCTTTCACCAAAATCTGCCGGAGAGAGTCTCACCCTCTCGGCCCTAATGCGAGCTTTCAGATAATATTTGAAAATCGCAATAAGGTCGAGAGGAGTGTAGGTCTCAGCTCCGTAGACTGTCTTGCATCTCGTCTTCCAAATCGCAACTCTCATAACGGCTAGCAAGCTTAAAAAAGTTAAACGTTTTTGACTATCCATTGTCGGAGCCCAGTTGCTACACACATTAATGGGTTCCAGTTCAAAAGACGACACATTAAGTATACGAACCATGAAGCCTGAAACAAGCCTAATCAGCGGCACGACAATGCGACAATAAACGAAGGCGTGACTTACTGTCTCGTCCTCGTCGCCGCATCTAACACAAGTCGGAGAATTACTCAAGCGCGCTGAATGAAGCCTCTTACTGACCCAGAGTGCATTTCGAATCGTCAGCCAGGTCAGCGATGCCTCGTCGTTATCAAGACACCTTAACCCAGGCGCCCAAGGCCAGATTGAGCGACGCTCCCTCTTCGTCAAATCGAGCCCCTCAATCCTATCTTCACGAACGGTCCCCCTCACCATTACCCGATATAATGCCTTGCGGGACAACAGCAGAGTGTCAGAGAGGCCATCTGTCACTCTTAAAAGAAATTTCAATGCGCGTCTACATTCGCGATAGAAGGAGCACTCACCTCGGGGTAACCTATGTGCCTCCCCCTCGTCCAAGTGCACACTTCTCAAAGCCGGGAAGGCTTTCTTAGCGTATTCCTTCCAGAAGACACCGTTCCCCTCACATTGTGTACTCATTCGGATTAGATAAAAGAGCCGAAGTGTGTGACATCGAATATCGATGCTCGGCATACCCAAACCGCCCTCAGAAGGATGAAGGTAACAAATCTCGCGACGGACCATATGGGCCCTTCCAACCCATAAAAAATTGAAAAGAGCCCTCTGCAACTCAAGCAGAGTATCCGACGGGAGTGGAAGTACTGAAAGACGATATAGGATAATCGGGTAAATGTGAGAAGCACATACATCCGATCTCCCCTTTAATGAAAGATTTCTACGGGTCCACAGACCCGCTGTAGCCCTTATCGATTTCAGGACTTCCGACCAATTTTTCTCCAGCTGAAGATCAGGACCAAACCAGACACCGAGTAGCTTGCAAGGTCCATCTGTCCAGCCAAAGGGTCCCTGCAAGGAAACACCCTTCCAGGCACCGATGCGTAAGCCAACAGACTTAACGCAGTTGATTTTGGCCCCTGTCACCGTTTCATATGTTCTGATTTCTCTGCCGACGACACTAATCTCGGTATTGCTCGTTACAAGCACTGTTACATCGTCGGCATAGGCAGAATACTTCAACGTGGTGCAAGCACCTGGCAAAGTAATTCCACGTAGGACCGGATTCACCCTTAGCCTGTTAAGGAAGGGTTCCAAAACAAGCACATAAAGCATCGGTGAAAGAGGGCACCCTTGACGAAGAGATCTGGATAATCTGAAAGCCTCCGACCTCACCCCATTCACTTCTACCCTAACACCGGGGTTCGCATACAAGAGGCGAATCCAAGAGCGGAACTGAGGACCAAAGCCGGCCACCGACAAAACAGCCTCCAAATACCGATGATCCACCCTATCAAATGCTTTGGACTGATCTAAATTGATCAGCGCGGCTTCAGTGTCGACTTTATCAATGATCAAGCGTATCGAATGCAAGTTATCCTGAATGGTCCGACCCTTTACAGCACAAGTCTGTTCAGGGCTAATAAGACCAGGCAAAACAAGTTGCAGACGATTAGCTAAGATCTTGGCCAAAATCTTTAACTCCGCATTAAGCATTGTTAAGGGCCGAAAGTTATCTAACCCATCCCCACCATTTTTGCTTTTGCGTATCAGCTTCACTAAACCCATGGTCAAGTACTGAGGAATATTCCCGTTCCTAAACCATGAATTAAACAAAACTGTCAGCAAGGGAACAAAAATGGGCGACATCCTCAAATACACTTCATAGGGCAGACCATCAATCCCAGGAGACTTGTTAAGGCCGACCCGCTTCAACGCTTCCTGAACTTCATCCTCTGTTATGCAACCTTCGCACCTAGCTGCTTCGGTCGCCTCAAGGCGAGAAAAGTCAGCCAAATAGGGGTCAAATTGTGCTAAAGACAGACCAGGTTCCCGAGTAAAAAGCTCCTGAAAATGAGAGCAGAAAGCCTCCAGAATACCTTCGTTTGTAGTCACGAGCCGCCCATCCGGTAATGAGACACGAGCGATATGACGATCAGCTGCATGGCGAAACTCCTCTGCACGCAGTTCAGCGGCCATGTTTGTTGCTTCCGCAGACATTCTTTTTAACCTATTCCTAATTACTAAAGCCTGATGTTCTTTGAAAGCCAAAGAATTCAGCTTAGCCTTAATTATAGTAACACTAGAGCTATCCCCCACCTCAATCGCCCTATCTAATCTAGACTCTAGTGCCACTTTAACTGCCCTAGTTGATAGGTTGAGCCGTCTGCTAAAATCGGCAGTAAAGGACCTAATCACTTTTTTAAAATGGCCCCACTTCCTATTCCAAAATACAGCCCCCGTCAATTCCCGCTGTAAGGTTAGTAGAAGCTGGTCCTGGAAGCCCTTCACGTCGAACAACGAAGTGTTGAGTTTCCAGTAACCATCTAATCTAGGCTTAGGTCTATCTAAGTTCACACGGACCCGAACGAGTCTATGGTCCGAGTAAACTATATTATGAAGACTTGGACATTCAACTACCCCTACATCGACTCCCCTAATTAAGAACCGATCGATATAACTCGAGAGTTGTATCAAATCAGAACCGCGTCTAGCTGTCCAAGTCCATACCCTATCACGGGGCTTTTCATTCCGGAACTTGTCGATAAGATCAAACTTATCGAGAAAGTCCCGAAATATTAAAGCATCCCGATCAGTGTTAGTACCCCTAGGCCGATTACGATCTAAATCAGGATCCAGGACCGCGTTCCAGTCTCCCGCTAAAATGACCGTCCGAGTAGTACTCAAGAACTGCTCGATACGCCGAAAAAAGGAACGAAGCTCAGAATGGCTATTGGGAGCATAAACCCCAACGAGTCGAAATGCTTTCCCCTTTATGGTAATATCCAAAATACATAGTCTCCCTTCCGGATCCATATAGCAAGGGTCACACGACGCATCTAAAGTCTTGCTTACCAGCCAAGAAACCCCCCTTGCGGAAGAATTAAAGTACGCTGAATAAACGTGAAAACGCTTAGCCAACGCACCCAAATGGTCCCCTGAAATCAGGTGGGTCTCTTGCAAGCAACATACATCCACTCCGAGGCGCTGAAGGTCAGTAGCGACACGAAACTTGCGATCATTTGCCCTCAGGCCCCGCACATTTAGACTTGCTAGATAGAGAGCCATAAAGATGCCTTAGGGTTGAGTTTGAGAAACGAACATAAAAGAGGTCAGAATACCGACGGCTCTCCCAAATGACTGCTTACCCATTTGGTCGTTAATTAGACCATCATAGGAGATGCCGCCAATATCCTGAGGATACGTTAGTTTAGCTATCCTATACAGGGAAGGGTGAATTTTGATAAATAACCGGCGGTGCATCTATGTGAGCTCCTGCTCTCGATTTTTTATTTAAAGCAGAAGTTGTCTTATTTGTCGCTTCCTTTTTTTTGGGACAATCCACTGTTAAGTGTCCCACCTCTTCGCAAAACCAACAAATAGGTCTGCGGCCTGTGAGTATTATTGGTAGTTTATCTTCTCCTATTAGTAGATAATAGGGTATTCCATCATACGATTTTTTGTCTACAAATATTTCGAAATTCCATACTCCCGAGAATTCCTCGTGATTTACGTCGGTGATTTCGCCAAATTTTAGTAAATAAGCGCCTATGTGCTCCCCCTTAACATGGAAGGGCACATTGAAAAAAGATACGGAAGAACGCCTTCTTCCCATGTACTCTGTTCTTAGTACATAATCTGGTGTTATTATTGGGGTTAAAGAAAGTTTGTTGCATGTGTCTTCATCCTGGAAAAGGGCCGACCAAGTATTGAAACCCTTAGATTTAATCAGTCGTTGCGGTTTTAAGTCGACCGTGTTAAGAAGTTTGAGTATTAATTCCGTAGAGGCTCTTATAGATTTTTTGATTCTTTTATACATAACAAAAAGCGTCACCGTTCTTTTCTGGATTTCCTCCAGTTTCGGCAAATCGACCAGCAATCCAGTCTCTGTGACCATATGGGAACATTTTTTGGCATCCTCCACGAATTGTCGTACATCAATATGGACTTTCGGTGGTTTAGACCACTCAGAACTTTCTGAGTTCGGCGATTCCGTAGCCATCTTAGTTTGTAAGCACTAGAGGCTAGAAAAGAGAAAAAAAAAGTGGGGAGAAAAAAAAAAGTGGGGAGAAAAAAAAAACTCCGTGCTTCAAAAATAACGTAACAAAAAGTTCAACAATAACGAGAAAGTTCAAATATTAACAAGTAACAAAATAACGGGAAGTCCAACAATAAGAAATAACACGTAACAAACCAATAATCCGGCGCAAAGTAAATGTGTAGTCAGTAACAAGTGAAAATCACGAACGCATTTGGGCAACACACACCAAGGTCAACCTAGGCTTGCCATTTATAGTGTAACGTTATTCGTATATGCAAATGAGTGGTTGCCACCACAACAGTTTCTTTTTTCCGAAAATATGCATTCGTGCTAAAAATTATGTTATATTGAATACATTAACATGACTCACCATACAGATTAAAAGCAACATATAATGTGCAATTTAGACAGTGTCTTGCAATTTGAGTTCTTTAATATACATATATATATAAGTAGTAAATTATGCGACTTCACACTTGTATGTGTACGTGTATTTGTTTATGAGTATGTGTTTGTCGCCTTACTATAGATTACAAATTATTACTCGTTTTTTAATATTTATAATATTAATCTATTTGCATCAAATACTAAAACAGACTGTAAGAAAAAACACCAAACAAAATAATTTGAATACGAAATGAACTCTACCAAAATAAATTTCCTTTCGTTCGTTAAGAAGTCAGCTATTTTGACTTTCTTTTACTTCCGGGCAACGCCAAGTAAGTACAGGTTATACACACACACACACACATATATATATATATATATATATATATATATATATATATATATATATATATATATATGTATATATATATATAATTATCATTTAATGTACTAAGTGTTTAAATATATTGCGTATACATATATATATATTCATTATTTACTACAACAGTTTTCAATACGTGAGTAGAACTAAATAGTATTATTAAAATATATTTATGGGTAGTAAGCTACACAGAAACGTTCATGTTTCATCCCTAAGAACATCATCAGGCTATGGCAAGTAAACTACTCAGAAACGTTCATGTTACATTCCGGAAGGAAACTATCAGGCTAAATGCATTTAGCTTGCTAATTTCAGTTGTCGTTAGCCGAGAGGCGGAGACAAGCTACAGGTTGTCGATAGTGTTCAACGCTCGAGCGAAACTTGCTTAATCGCAGGATGGCAGCAATCTTGTAATTTCAAAAAGGGCCTTAATATTAAGACTATTAAATCTTAAAGGGGCATTAACTAAGAATATTTTTCAAATATTAAAGTGTTATACCTACAGACGACGTCGTATTGGGGTTTCTACACTCATCAGTGCAGGAGTGTAGGTTTCAAGCGGTCGCATGGGCTCTAACGCAGTTATATATATATATATATATATATATATATATATATACAGGGTGGGCCAAAATAAGTGTCCTATCTTTAAATTTGAATAACTTGAATTTGAATAACTTCCACAAAATAAAAGTTAAACTCACCAAACTTTATGTGTGTGTAGACTGACCCTTCCGAGATTTTTTGAAATAAACAAAACAAATTTTAGCCGAAAAACACTTCTTAAAACTTACAAAAACTAAAGTATTGTTTTTTACACTGTTTTGAGTTTTTTAAGCAAAAATAATGTTTTCTAAATGAGGGTACGTTCCTTAGGGCTAATACGGCTCATGCTTGCTTCGGAAGGGGTCCTTTACTTATTCTAAAAAAAATCAAAAAAAATCAATAAATAAAAAAGTTATGAATTTTTAAAAATAGGACCCTTATTTTTGCCCACCCTGTATATATATATATATATATATATATATATATATATATATATATATATATATCCAAATATATCCAATATACATAAACTCAAAGTACAATTACACCCCATCAATCATACAACATATTCCGAATTCCATCGAAAGTAGGCTCATCAATAACTCTAGCAACTAAAAGGTATTATAAAAATCAGACAACATTTACAATAAAACTCTAAAAAGTAGGGCACACCATAATATCGAAATTAAATATAAAAAACAGGACACAAATAATCATAATAACATTTAAAATTAAAGAAAAAGAAATATAATCTGGTATTCGCCGCCGTATAATCAGATGCTAAAAACTAAACTGGGCAAGAAGTTCATAAATCTCATTGAAAAACACTCTCCGGTAACAAATTCCCATGCATAAAATATTCAATAAAAATAACCTAAAACTGTCCTACAGCTGCAATGAACACCTAGAAATTATAATTAAGACACACAATAACAAAATACTAAAAGAGAAGAGCAGAGAAGAAAAAATAACAAATTGCATAAAAAAGTGAACAATATAGCAAAAACACCACTTAGAAGAACAAGAATATAAGCACTACAAATAGTTCTACTCAAAACCCCAATAGCAATCACCCAAATAGAAATGAAAAAGTTAGTAATGAAGAGAAAACTGTAACTGTATAAATCGTTCACTTTGTCCACCACAAAATAAATGCCTAACCAAAACTGTTGTTTACCAAGCAACAATATTTGCCAAATAATTGACCGAATAACAAGAAGTACCACGTGGGTATGACAATTCCATAAGGGGATGAAACGCGGAAGCCTCTGTGTAGCTTAATTGCCATAAATATATTTTATAACTTACTACCTCGCTCTACTCACGTATTGAGCACTGTTGAAGTAAATGCTGAACATTGATACATAAAAGATTATATCTCTTTATAACATTTTATGTTGATACATGAAATAATATATATATATATATATATATATATATATATATATATATGAGGTTCTTGTAAAACGTTTTATAGCTCACTAACAAAGATTCGAAGAAAAATATTTAGTTATTCATTATTCTTCAATACTTTCCCAGTGACGTCAACACAGATAGTTCAATGATGCCAAATCATTGCAATCTCATCTGAGATAAAAAGTGACATTTTGGGCCTGTAATAATTCCCCACAGCAATATTCATTCATAATCATTTTTGAAAATGGCGACCAGGCAGGTAGAATTTGAAGCTAGAAACCATGAATAAGTCAGGTGGGAATTTCTGTATTGTGGCTAATAGAGACGTCTTAGCAATTTAAAGCTACATTTAGTTTCTTTAGTCATTTCAACCCACACAGTGTAAATAGGCGTATTATTTTGGAGCAAGAATAAATCAGATTCCTTCGCTTATACTTGCCGGAATCCGTAAAAAGTAGAGTATTAACCAACTGAGTCTAATAAGTGGAGATAATTAAAACATTCACAATCAGTTTCTGTTATTCTAAGTCGGGTGGGTGACACTTAGTGCTAACTGTTGCCAACCACGTAAAGACCTAACTATACAAACTCAATGCATTGACGAAGAGTAACCAAAGTCTGTCTTAAGTCATGTCGTCGCCCATTATGCGGCAACCGTGTGTTTAGATCACTTGTAGCTTTGAAAACGGCTAAAATATACGTGAGTTCCGGTGGACACACGGGCTTGTATTTTCCGTCCAGAGTATTTACGGCATTATAAAATTAAAAAAAACACATAAAAATAATTTTGAACAGCGAGTAACCACAACTTTATGCGAAAAAAAACACTATAATCGAAATCAGATTTGCTGTACTTATCCGGCGTTATCTGGGCGTTGGTTTCACTTTCTATTTTGTTTCTTTTTACTGCCTCTCCCCCACTTTTGTCGTTTCTCTTAACTGTTTTTTTGTAAGAAAATATTTAGTTGTCGAAAAATAATTTAAGAAACGCATTAGAAAAATCAGTTTTATACGAAAATCGATCGGATGTCTTATGAAATTTTAAATTTTAAATATCATAAATTCTTTCGATGTATCTCGACTCTTACATTTATAAATAATAAGACGCTGATAGCCGGAATTATAGCAAATTATTATTTTTAATTTAATTTCGAAAAACATTACCGTTTCTATTTTAGTTAACTATTTAAAATAAATTAGTAATTAATTTATTACATTTTTTTATTTATTTTACAAACAAGAATTATTGGCCCTACAAACTCAAATTCTAATATATATTAGATATTAAATTGTGTTTAACGCCAATACGTAGTTAAAGCTAAATAAATTGTTTTGGGCTATCAAAATAATTTCCAACGTTACATGTATTTATTTTCCATTCTGGCTTATGTTTTAATCTATGACGTCACGCCCAAACTATAATTATTTTGTAAAGTAAACATTTTAACCTACACTTAACTTGCTTAACATAACGATGATTAACAAGCAAGATTGACCAGATACTCCTCACGCACGATCTTCGTGAGCTTTACACTCGACCGGCTTTACATAAAAACACTCAGAAACTACAGCAACATTTGTAACGATGAAGTTAATCCATATAATTCACTAATGATAATTTATTATCTATTACAAATAAAGATGTGATATATGTTTGTCTGACGCTAAACTATACTATTACTTCTATTAATGTCATATTGTACCATCTTCCAATGCTTAATTCGGGGGATGGAGTAGTCTAGTATACGTTCGCTTGTGATGAGACCATCCACCCAGGCATTTACTCCTCCTTTGTGGAGGGAGTAATGTAGCATGTGTCTTTTTGTGATGATACTACTCTCTCGGCTTTGGCTAGGAAGAAAGTGTAGTATCTGTTCTGATGGATACTGCACCCCATAGACCGGTATTGTCTTTGCCTTTGGGGCTTGATTTACGCCGGTCTATGGGTTTGTCCTGTGCAGTTCTAAGAGGTCCACCCTTCCAGACTTTGCCTCCCCTCTTTGGGGAGGAGTAAGTTTATTGCTTACTGCCTGAGGCCCCACTTACCGGGGAATGCCGACGGGGCTGCCCAGGCCTTTTTTGTAGGCCAGAGTGCTCACCTTCACGGGCGCTGGCTTTTCAAATCCCACTTTCCCGACCTTGTGTCACATCTTACCGCTGTGGGAGGAAGATAAATAAATACTCTCCCAGACATTGCTTCTCCTTTGAAGGGGTAGTGTAATATTTGTTCTGTTGTCATTAAGCCATCTTCCTAAGCATTACTTCCTCCTTCAAGGGACGGTAGCGTACGTAAACATTATATTATCACAATGGATTTTTCATTGCAAACATAACATTTGCATTATATATACTCGCAAATATATGCGACCGGAAGAGAAAGCATATCATTGCTTGTATTAATAATATGTTGTAAGTTTCAAACAATTGCATTAGTTTAACGAAGAAAACAAAGTTTTAATTATCTTTGAACATTTAACTGGTACATAGAATGTTAATCGCCATTTAATTGTATTTGCTTCGTGTAACGTAGGCATTTTAATAATAATAAAACGAATTCTGCGTTGATTAAATACACATTAATAGAGGATTTCTGTTCCGCTTGTCGAAAATCACGTAGAGATTTATAAATTGAACAATATTTATATATTAATGAACCTCAAATCATAATAATTAAATAAGCTTTATGTAAGAGTAAAATCTTAAAAGCGAAATAGAACTATTAATGTTTTCGGCCGTATTTCTGAGATAACGTATTGTTCTTTAAATTATTTTCAATGTCTCTACTGCTTTGAAATGCTATATTGTAGCAATAGAGACGAAAATGAACACTCATCAGCTTCAAAGCGTATTAGATGTTTCGTGTGTAGGACGGCCATTTTTTTTCGGAGAGAAAGTAACCCGTGTTCGTAATGGCAGATATTTAAAGTTAAAACTAATTTGTATGCATGAGCAACCAATTTATATAGGGCATAATCACGTTGACACACTGGTTATCGTTATATCACCGAAGTGAAGCAACGCTGAGCATAGTTAGTACCAGATGGGTGACCATTTGGGAATACCAGACGCTGTATGAAATAGGACGTCGACGCCTCCCTGTAAGAACTGCAAAACCCTAACGTCGTCATCTCCCCTAACCGAAATATACATACGACCGTTGTACGCTCATGGAACTTCCTCCTTCGGGAGAAGCCGGTTCAACCCGCTCCGGTTAGAAAACAATGTGCACGTGTACAGATCAGATATATTTTAAATAGATGAACTAAAAGCAGACTATGAGTTGTTATTTCAAGCTGGGAGAAAGCGTTGGTATTGAACATGTCTCCGTGTAATTACGGTGTTGTTATAACACGAGTACCTTCTGAAGTTAGGACCGTAAGTGTGACCTCATTATATCTATAGTTGATTTACAGAGATCTATTCTATTGCATAAGTAGAAAGCAAGACTGACAAAACAGAAAACTCGAATAATCAGTGCATGCAAAACAAATTGATCTTGGTGTTTTTTTGGGTAGCTACTATGCTCATTTACCATCTCTAGTACCACAGACATCGTGTTATTTCGAAGCTTTATATACAATATTGGTAGTTCTATAAGCTAAAATATACTGCTGACACACACACACACACATATATATATATATATATATATATATATATATATATATATTTTAAGACAGGGAACGTTTGAGACAGGCGTCACAAAAGCGGTCAAAAAGAGCAAATCTGCTTAGTAGAGCATTGATTTACTTCTCTCAAGGAGTTAGGCACAAGGCCAGTTTTTATCTTATTTCCACAAGTAAGATGTGACCCAAGGTCGGGTCGGGAAAGTGGGGTTTAAAAATTGCCTGGGCAGCCCCGTCGGCATTCCCCGGAAAGGGCGCCTCAGGCAGTAAGCAATAAACTTACTCCTCCCCAAAGAGGAGAGGTGAAGCCTGGGAGGGTGGACCTCCTAGAACTGCACAGGACATACCCATAGACCGGCGTAAATCAAGCCCCGAAGGGCAAGACAATGAAGAAACGTGTTTTAAAGCTAACGGTATAACAAGAAAATGATTAATCAGTCTTGATGGAGTTTGAATCTAAAAATATATTTTGGGGCTGCTGGCAAGGGGATACTAATGAAGCAATGAGCTTTAAACATGACTGACTACAACTCTCTCTTTTTCTTTTGGTTTGGCTGTTTAGTTACCAGAAGATCATCTGGTTTATAAAAGCAATCTTTCTTCTAAGAACGTTGTCAAATTTAATTGAATAGATATATTAAGAAGCATGTTTAGTGGTTTTTGATTGAAGTAACAGGACTGACCTCAGTTTTCGCATGAAGATGACAGCACGTGCATGTAGAACACCCGCTTTCAACGACTCACGATTTTATATGATTAAAATGCTAACAACTAAATCACTTTTGAAAATCAATGTTGCATAGCGTAATCTCGATGACAGCCTATGTAACATTTAGAGTAACCCTTACTATTTCACCCATATGTGAGTGTAAACAAATAGACAGATAAAATGTTATTAATTAAAGGCGCAACCACCCGAAGAAAGTTTGACATTAGACGACGACACCACAGCCCGTTTTTCAAGCACTGCACCGCTATCCCTTGTCATACTACAGTTATCCCTTCCATAGAGAAGTTAACGCGATATTTAATCGAATACTTTCTCAGTAGTTTATATCGCCCTTATGATCAAGTATCGCACACAGTTATCACTAGGTGCGTCACCAAGAAATAGTACGAGATAGTATCTGGGTGGTTGGCCCCACATACCATCTAAACAATCTATAACTAATGGAGATTTTGTATAATATTAGTATTTGTTGTGCTTAATTAAATTGGCCATACTATTTCAAACGAACGTACTATTTTTAATGCTAAGTTTTTTTTAAATAGAAATCGCTTCGGGCAAGGCATTACACAACTTGATGCAAGTAGCTAACAAGAACAAATATGATTATCGCAGAAACAGGAGATAACTATTGGACTTAGTCATGAAAAGACCAAAGTTATAGGTAGGAGGAAAACAGTCAGCATCAAGAGATTTCCACAAGCCTACGGTTCTTGGAAATAAGCTAATTGAATAGGAAGCTGTATTACAATGAGTTCCGGGGAACTGTTGTGTTGTCATAATATCATTCTCCCAAACATTACCTCCTCCTTTTTTCGTATTAGTTCTCCGTTATGAGAGAATCATCCTCTCATCCATTAATTCGTCGTTTGAGATGCAGTGTATTATATGTTCATTCATCCTTCCAGTCACTACGTCCTCTTTTTTCGGAAGTAGTTTACTACCTGTCCTATGGTCATGATACCATCCTTCAAAAGATTACATTCTCTTTTCTTTCGGGGGTAGTGTAGTATCTGTTCTGCTGTCATGATAGTATCCTCCAAAGTAGTACATTTTTTAAGGGGGTGTTAATATAGTATATTTTCGTCCATCATAGATACTAGCAAAGCTATACGACTAGAGAAAGAATATTTTTGTCAGTTAATTATTATGGACTGGAATCTGACTTTTATATAATGCATGCTTAAAGACATTCTATGATTTTACTGATATGAGAGATCGGTTTCTGTATGTCTCCGTGTGTTTCTGTGTCTTTTAGTCTTAGAACATTAATGTTGCTATAATCCTCAACTGAGATGAATTTTCCTAGATGTAGAAATGGACCTCGGACCTCGGTTTAACACCTCTGGGGTTCCATAGGATAGTATATATGCATATATTTCCAAAAAAGTACAACTCTATTAAGACGAGTTCTTTTATTACAGAGGAATCGAGTATCAGAGATCCAGAAATCTGATTGTGCGAAAAAGAACACATGTCAATTTTAAAACAATCAGATTATGGTAAACATTATACAATTAAAAAAAATCTGTACTCATTAATGAGAGCGTACTTTTCACACAGTAGTTACAATGGTAGTAGCTTTTTAATTGATGTTGAATATTTTTTTCCCGTGCTGTTAGGATTTATTATTAAAGCAAGTTATGGTGTTATCAACGCCCTCTGTCCACTCTTTCGTCTCCACTGTTGTAGAATCCACTCAGGGATATGAACACACTTCAATAAACATCTAAGCAAAAATATACACCGCTGCCTTATTGATTTACAGTCGTTTATTCTACTTTGATTTATTTCAAATATTCATAAACTGTGACATATCTCTAAAGATAATCTTACTGCATAACTAAAAATAATATGTTTCTTTACTTCTATATCATTATTAATTGTATTCACTAGGAGTTCTCACACAAGTCATCATCAGAGATTACTCTCTGATAATAACCGGTGGTGTTCACTGGAGTCTGCGTGACAACAAGTCTCCCCAGATTTCCAGTACTCTCCACCTCTTTTCGATAACCATTACAAATGACTATGCGTTATCGTAACAACCACTTACCACATATTTCTCGCTGGCAACGACCATTGGTCTTCATTGGGATTAGGGTGAAAATAAGCCTCTTCAAGGTCACAGTATTCCCCGCATTTTCCAGTGGATGTCTTGTTAGTGGTTTACTTCCTCCGTCCTTCCATCCTCCTTGACCCTTTGTGTGGTATCAGCGGAGGATTATGCATTTTGGGGGAGGGAGACAGTCTATAAGATGTTTATTATGATAATGATAATAAAAATAATAATAATAATGATATTAATAATAATAATATTAATAATAATAATAATAATAATAATAATAATAATAATAATAATAATAATAATAATAATAATAATAATAATAATAATTATTATTATTATTATTATTATTATTATTATTATTATAATTATTATTATTTAGAAGTATTCTTCTCCGTTATTATTTTTAAATAGAAGTAAATAATTTTAATATTTTGCAATCTAATTTGAATACGTGTTAGTTGTATGTACAGAAATACGTATGTCAATAGGATAGTTACTCTTTCACTAAATGCTCACAGAGACATAACAAAATATTAGAAAATGTCAGAGAGACCAGTGTCAGAGAGACCAAAAAAAATAGATAGCAAAGAGGACAATAGACTATTTGCTTAGTTAATTATAAATTATTAGAACAATAAACACAGAATTTTTTTCAAACATAACTTAATCCCAGAATTAAACTATATTAGCATATTTGTTGTATTATTAAAGTGCATATAAAAAGCCTTAAAGAAGCAACATTTAGTGTAATTATCGATTAAACTTCATGTAAATTTGGAGAAGATATAATGTAATTAATGTTCTCTGTTTTAAGTATGGTATTTAATATCGTCATCGACGTAGGATTAGTCCTGTTAACGTGGGAGGCGTCTAGGCGATTGAGGCATTCTGTGACGTGTATTGTCGCTAGTAATTAATATAGACTATATCGATCTGTTATCATCTCACACAGAACTATATACTGAAATGTTAATGTCATAGAGTCACCGTCAGATTCCATAATTTGTCAGTTGATTTAACCTGTCCGGTAATATCAATCACACTGGTTCAGTGGGCATTATCAATTTTGTCCAAGCCACGAATGGTCTGATGAACTGGTATTCATCATGCCTATCCTTATTTCGAACGGATACTTTGTCGGTCTGTTTAAAAGAATTGAGTATATTTGTGAATGATCAACGGTTTTGACGACTGAAATCCAGTATCTGAAAAGCAAGCATAGGATCGGAGAGTTTCCGGTTGTCTGATCAAAACAGCTCAGTGATTGATTACGTTGAACCAACGGTTGTCATTGGATTACCGAATTTTAGCAAAGTTTAACTTGGTCAGTACTCAGCTTAGTGACTTTTACAGACTTGAAGGTTGCTAAGAATTATAGTTTATAGTAATGATTTATACAATACTATCGGAACTATATATATACACATACACACACACACATATATAAATATATATATATATATATATATATATATCATAATATAATCCTAGTTAATAACAAACCAATTTATTTTTTTTCGCCCATTTCGTAAATATACACATTTATGATATATAAAATGTACGAAACATTAAATAAAAATATTCATCAGTGTAACACTCTCTCTCTATATATAGACATGAAAGAAGAGAGATAAAGATGTGCGAATGACACATCTATTTCATCATTGGTTGTTCAAGGTGTACTCGATGACTTTCTTTTTCTTTCCTTAAGCCAGGCTTTTCAAAGTTTAAAATCTTATCATCATAGAAATTACATAGATGGATAAGTTGACAGGGAAATAGACAAAATTAAAAATTTGAAAATATAGATAACAGTTTGAGCCATATCGTCCACTATGTCATCCGCTTACAAACTTGCAATGCAATAACTTACCGCACAAAGTTACACAACAAGCGAACAACATAAGGAGTTGTCTGCCTCTCGGGTGAGAAGAGATGAGAGAGACCTCGGGAAAGTTGCAAAACAACTAGACAGATTTAAGCTGTTTTTTGTTTTACTGCTAACGAGGGTGTCAATGTTCAGGACATTTTCGAAACTGGGAAAGGCATTGTACAGAAAATGAATGGTTTTCTTCTACTCTCACAAACGGAGTTTGAAGGCAAATACGCTAACATCGAGCACGAATGTCAAAGTTTCTGCAGACCGTATCATTGACCCAGTTCTTTTATTCCAGAGGTTACTCGTGGTCTCACAGATGGGTTATCTAAGGCTGGATGATCTCATGTCCTATGCACTCTGTCTCTACCCAATGTCTTTGTTTGAAGGAAAGGACATCTTACGTCAAGCAGAAAAACTGCAACTGACAGCAGCTCTCAGGAATTATGTTGAAAGAAAATTGGGCAGTGTTCTGACACAAACCGTTTCAGTCACAGTGCACTATGTACTAGACGGAGGATCTCAACTTCACCGTCTGAAATGGAAGGCGGAGAGTACGTACAGCTCGTGTGCAAATGCTTATGCCTCATTTACTGTTGAACACTATGGAACAACAACTGTCTTGTTTGATGTTTATGAAGTTGGGCCAAGTATAAAGGACTGCCCTCACTAGCGGCGAAATCGAAAGTTGAATGCAAGAAAAGCGAACATTACCGATGTAACAAAATTTGCTGTCAAATGTGGCAAACAAGCACCCTCTGATCCAGACGATCATGTAACGAAGGCGGCAGAAAGACCGTGACGTTATTCAAGCGGAAGGAGATGCCAATATATAAATTTCAAAGGCAGCCATCAATATGTCTGATTTCAAATTAATTATCCTCATTGCAGACACGAACTTTCTCTTGCTGTTCCGTGCATATGTTTGTAAATGTACTGCATTTTATTTTTTCTCTGACAAAGCAAAATCCCCCATCTACAATATCAAGGTTCTCAAGAAGGTGCTTGCCGAAGCAGTTTGTAATGATCTGTTGTTCCTACATGCCTGTACGGGATGCGATTCGGTGTCCAGGGTATCCGGAATATGAAAAACGATGGGGTACTAATGAATCCTCAAGAGAGAAAATACAATGACAGACTGTTCAAAAGCATTTTATCTACCAAAGTAAAGCCAAGATGTTGTGGAAACCAATGGTTACAAGGCAATGGTTACTTTGTTCAATGCGGATATAGAAAACATCCCTGGCATCTATTAGATACAATATTCTCTGCAAAAAGGTTGCGAGAGTTAAGACGTTCGTTGTGTCAGAACGACTCCCACCGACGCCCTCTGCCTGTAAATTTAATCCTTTTTCGGACTTACTACCATATTATCGAGTAGATGGGATGTAGTGATGAAATGGTGTCACTTGAGTCGGAGTGGAAGGTTGTAGGGAGCAAACTTGTTCCAGTGATAACAGACAAAAGCCCTGATCCAGATGCACTGATTCAGATAATTCATTGCAACTGTTCAGAAGGATGCAATAATCTAAGGTGTACTTGCAGGAGGCACGGACTAAAATGTACAAGTGAATATGAACATTGCAAAGACGGAAATTGTGACAATATGTCAAATGATCCAGTGGAAGATTATGATAGGGAGTTAAAAGTTTCAAAAAAGCTCTGTGACATAAATGAATCAGGGTGGATACAACAAGGGTAATGGGTGTAGGGGTTACCCATTGATATTGTATAAGGTTTTATTTGGCATCACTGGTAACCCTTTCACGTGAAAGATTGACCCTGAAAACTTGGGTAAAATCCAAGATGTATTGATTTATCAGGAAAACTTACCGAATTAATGCTTCACATGTAAATAGAAAATGACTTGTAAACTAAAAAAGTCATATTCGAAATTATACACTTTCCCATACTCAGATCTTGTCGCACTTTTAGTATGTTGTAGACTAGACCCAACCTAGATAAAAAACACAAAAAATGCGATTTTTGGGGTTCAATCACTATATTGACCCGTCTAGCAGGCAAAATAAGTGTAACCTATCTCATATTAACCCTGTCAATAACGTTTCAGCATTTTGTGACCCGTCGAAATAAGTAAAAATAAATCCTTTTTGGTTTGGTTAAGATATGCTGAAGGCAGAACTTTCGATTGTACTTCTATCTATATATTCCCCCATTTATCTATATATATATATATATATATATATATATATATATATATATATATATATATATATATCTTTATATATAAATATAAATATATATATACATATATATATATATATATATATATATATATATATGCGTACGTGTACGTATTTGTGTATATGTATATATATATATGCGTGCGTATGTTTATGTGTGTATGTATTAATATGTATGCATGTAAGTTTATGTATGTGTGTAGGTGAGTATATATATGCATATGTATGTGAGTGTGCATATATATATATATATATATATATATATATATATATATATATATATATATATATATATAGTAAGCTATGAAAATATATTTATGGCAATTAAGCTACACAGAGGCTCCCGCGTTTAATCCCCGGGGGGAATCTTCAGGCCAAAATGCATGAAGTTATTTTTGCCGGATTTTTTTATATACACGGCTTGTATGTTAACTAATTAGATTCTTTGTTGTTCTCAGCCAATCGTTGGGCTTCCTACGAACAATAGTATGGTTAGTGTTACTTCCTATATCCTGTATCTACTGTTCTGTTTTCTGTAGATTTGCATATATTCTGTTTTCTTTGTTGTATCAATATAATAGGTAAATTTATTTTAACACGTTGTTCCTTGTATTTCTATTTTAGGTGTTAATTTTTAAATTGTTAGGTTTTTGTCCAGTTTAGTTTTTTTACTTATTTGTTTATTTATTTATGTATCGTTAGCCTAAGGTAAATTTATTTCTGTGTAGACATATGTTTGCTACCTCACTTCTACAGTTGAATAGATTTCGAGGGTCTTTAAAGTTTAGCATTTCAAATTGTTCATTCAGACATAATCTACACGGGTGGTCAACATTTCTACATGTACTGGCCTGTCGTATTATTTTCCATTCAATTATTGGTGAGCGTCCATTTTCTTTGAGCTCCCAATAGTGGTTTGCTAGCGATGTTTTAATTCGACGTTCTCTGTTTTTAAATGTGTTTTGTAGTCATATTATCTGGTTTTAAAATCTTGGCAGGTCATACTTACATAGTACTTCTTGTTATTCGGTCTTTTCTTGGAAAATATTGTTGCTTGGTATACACTACTTTTGGTCAGGCATTTATTTTGTAGTGAACAAAGTGTACGATTTATGCAGTTACATCTTCTCTCTTCATTGCTAACTTTTTCGTGTTTTAATGATCATTTATACTTTTTAAAGAGCGAACTCTCTGATGAAAATGGTAAAGGGTTTTGCCAAGATTTAATGCAAAGTTATTCCCCGTGAAAATTCATACGATATATTATCTGAACTCTGCAGATTGCTCTGTTTGTGCACTGACTAGGACCTTGGACCATAACGGTAAGTGATGACTGATATCCAAAGTTCTAGGTTCAAATCCTGCGGTGGGTGGATCAGGTATATATAGCAACAATAACAGTCTTAATAAAGACGAAACATACTTTATGTTAATTTACATATCAACTAAAAGTAATATACAAATACATATATATATTCATAGTTAAAAGCCTTTTTAAAAATGTGACAGTCTAAAATGTAGAGCACTGTTTGAAATTGCAAAGTCTTTTATCATCTGCGATAAGCATGTTTCGCTCAAGCGTTGGACACTGTAGAGAGCAATTACATATTCTTTGCCCCCTGGGCAAGTGTATCTTAATTTCAGTTACTGTATGTGTCGATTTCTTGCAACCACAATGCCCTGAGCGTTTGTCTCGTTATTCTAGCCTGAATCTACAAACGGCGTCCGAGCCCACTTGCAACCGCCACTCCTACACTGATGAAGGTAAGATAGCCCGATACGACGTCGTCTGTAGGTGAAAAATACTTTAATATTAAAATAAATATATATATATATATATATATATATATATATATATATATATATTTGTTGTTTATTATCTATGTACGTATACGTTTCGTCCCTTTTCAATCGGGACTCATCAGCATAGAGATATGACTATTCACTACCGGTCGTACGATTCGAAACCCTGGATACCAAGTATTTTTCAACTTGCATCCAACGCCTTAAACCGCGCGCCCACCAGTTGAATAGCCGATAAACAATGATAATTTAACACATATAAAAGCGGCTTGATGTCGAAGCACTCTACTTCTATTAAAGAAGGAGTGATGCATATAAAGCAAGTGACGTCATGCTGTGTTTGTACTACCATTAAGAGGGCTCTACTTGTTTTACGAGGAGCGACAAATATAAAATATTTGTTGTTTATTATCTATGTACGTATACGTTTCGTCCCTTTTCAATCGGGACTCATCAGCATAGAGATATGACTATTCACTACCGGTCGTACGATTCGAAACCCTGGATAACAAGTATTTTTCAACTTGCATCCAACGCCTTAAACCGCGCGCCCACCAGTTGAATAGCCGATAAACAATGATAATTTAACACATATAAAAGCGGCTTGATGTCGAAGCACTCTACTTCTATTAAAGAAGGAGTGATGCATACCCATATATGTATATAAATTAGTTTTAATAAATGTGTTTAAATTGTATTATCTATATATATATATATATGTATATATATATGTATATATATATATATATATATATATGTGTGTGTGTGTGTGTGTGTGTGTGTGTGTGTGTTTTGTGTTACTATTTACACCCATCAGTATAGATAATGAAAGTGTTCTCACGGTCTAAAGTTTTGAATCTCGAATTCGAATATTACAAACTCAAGCTTCTTGCATAAAAACAAACAATACCACTTTAAATGGCAGGGAATATGTTTTGTATTTAATGCGTAAACACATATAAAGAGTAACAGGCATTGTTCGATATATATTATATACACACACACACACACATATATATATATGTATATATATATATAGAGAGAGAGAGAGAGAGAGAACGAGAGAGAGGGAGAGATAGATAGATAATAGAGTGCTTTATACCTACATACGACGTCGTTTCGTGTTTGCTACCCTCATCAGTGCAAGAGTGGCGGTTGCAGGCGGTTGCATGGGCTAAAACACAGTTTGTAGATGCAGCCTAAAATCAAGAGTCTAATCCATTCCCATGCGGCCACGAGAAATCACCGCATACAGTAATTGAAATTAACGTGCACCTACCGGAGAGGTAGAGGCAAGCATCATGTTGTCGATAGTGTTCAACGCTCAGGCGGAACTTTTGTATAACCGCTAAGGTGACAACAATTTGGTAATTCCAAACAGAGCTCTACTATTAAGACTATTAAATCTCAAAGGGACATTAACTATAAGTATTTTTTAAGATTAAAGTGTTTTATACCTACAAGTGACGTCGTTTCCGGTTTTCTGTCCTCATCAGTACATGATGCCGGTAGATTCAGCCTAGAATATATATATATATATATATATATATATATATATATATATATATATATATATATATATATATATACCGGCAGTAATTATCATATCTCACACTGAAGATTACATAAGCATGATACACCAGGTAATAATAATAAATATTTATATAAAAATATTGTTATCGCTCCCATAAATATAAGGATAGTGGCATCTAGGAGAATTTATAAGCAGTCATAAAATTCGTAAAGCTGTGTTCCAACCTCTATCGTACAGTATTATATAAAATTAAGCTTTCGTCTGCTTATTGTAGAGTTTCAATTCTCTTCATCTCATGTTAATTGATGCTGGCCTCTGAGATTTAATATCAGGCTGTAGAGTAAAAAGTTACTTTGCAACTGGGTTTGAATATTCCGACCGGCAATAATTATCATCTCCTTCACTGAAGATTGCATAAACATGAAAAAACGAGTTATGTAGATAATAATAATAAATATTTATTTAAAATATATATATATATATATATATATATATATATATATATATATATATATAGTTTTATATGTATATATGTACAACTAGTATACATTGTATATATACACTATTTATACGTACGTTGCGTTTCCACGGAGTCTTTAAATTTCCATCTCAATGTTTTAACAGTGCTATCTCTGTAATGATAACAATTCGTAACTATCTCTCGTGTGTCTCGATTTATTATTTGCTTATATGTGTGTTACACATTATTATTTAACGTTTATTCACAATTATTCTATAAATTAATGTAATAAAAATATTAGATATCGTAAAATGTCGTATTTTTGAAAATCCTAAAACAATACATTACAAATGAATTCAAGGACTCTCGTGCAAAGTCAGATGAGAGCATTTTCCAAAATTATAATTTATGAATAAAAATGATGTGTCACTACAATTAAAAATATTGTTAAATACTTTATTTGTGAAACGGATAGTGGTTATGATAATAATTAGTAGTAGTTATGATAATAATTAGTAGTTGTTGTGTGTTTTCGTAGTTTGCATTCGAGTCTTTTTGATTGTCGATCCCAGACAGAGTCAAACTGGTGTATGTCTTCTTGTGTTAAGGTTTACTTGATATTTTTTGCGTCAGAGCTCCATACGATTATACATCGAAATACATGAATTAATGAATGAATAAATAAAACACCTAACGGTTTAAGATGATTAGTAGTATCGTAAGTGTGTGTGTCTGCATTACAAACTAAACGATGTTGTAAAAAAAGAACGTATATTAATAACATAAATCTTAGCGTTATTATTCCGAGTAATCGCAGAAGTTTTATCCTAGAATATATTTTGAACTGAACTATGCTTGTCAATGCGCAGTACATCATCAACATCATGATCATCGTGAGTCAGGCTTTTTAAAATAAAAATAAAATAACATCTTATTGATTTTAAATAAATCGATTTCCTTTAAATTATTGCGTTTGTAAGTTTAGATATTGTAACTACTAGGCTTTGTCCGGTAATCCTGTTTCTTTAATTTCTAAGTTTTTTTTGTTTTTTTAATAGCATTACTAGTGATTAGACGATTCCAATATTTTTCTCAATTCCGATACAATTACCGATTCTGTTATAAATTCTCGATTCAGATAAAAAAAAACAGATTCGGATTATAAAATCGCCTAATCGCCTAAAATGTACAATTGTATTTTTCATATTTTAGAGGGCAGCGAAGATTCTTAATCTGCTTTTAAATGTAAACATAATTTTCTTTTTGATTCGACAAACTTATTAATGTTTTAGCCTTTTTATATTGTATCTAAACTTTGATGAAATCATTGTGATTTTCACCACTGTTATTTTTTGCTATTTATCCACTCGTGCAATTTTTAAGTGTGACATTTTTACTGTGTCATTTTGTCCGGTTTCATTTTTACATCAGCCAAATCTTAGTTTTATTGGTAGATAAAAATCTATGAATATTTATCATTTCATCATTAGTACTCGCAAAAGAAAAATTAAGTCTTAATCCCCCCCCCCCAAAAAAAAGATTAACAGTATCATTTTTGGAATCGGAAATTAGGCTAACATTTTTCCAATTCCGATACCTTAAAAGTTCCGATTTTTTCGATTCCCGATTCCGATCAATCGTCTCAACACTAATCATTACCAGCATCTTAATCAGCATGTCCTGTGTTTAATGAAGAACAAAATTTGTTATATTTGTTAAAATGAAATATGAAATATAATCTTATCAATTTTAAGAATGTCGGAAATCTTTTACAGCATTCCGTGTTTATGTATATACATTATAACTACCATGTGTTGTCCGGGAATCTTGTTACTTAACATTTTCTTCCGCATCTTGTAATATTTTTTAAAAGATAAACTATCTTTTTTTATGAATATCTATTATAAGAAAATTTAATTTTATTAATACGGTGTACTCTTGACATTAATGTATAACTCATTTTCGAATTTCCATTTGTCACTAAGAAATGAACATTATAGAATTCATATGATTCGTAAAATTTGAATGTTTACGTCATAAAATTTATGCGCGAATGGTGGTAAATTGATATCCAAATGACAGTTTGAAGTTTGCAGAATGATCTTCGAATTTACAAGGGTCACACAGATAACAGACAGAAAAAAGAAAAACAGGCTATTCATGAACATATTCTTTGTAGTAGTAGAAGTAGTATCATAGACTATATTTAAAAAAAAATGTTTTCATGAATATTTGGAACGGTATACCATCAGTACTCAGAATAGAATCACCAGCACCGTGGTGAGCGTATGTGGTGTTTAAAGAAGTACATAAGTCGTTATAGTTCTTAAAGGGAAATATGAAATATAATCTTGCTATTTTTAAATTGTTGAAGTTTAAATAATATAAACCTTCGGCGTTTCTCGGGAGTCTTGTTATTTTAAATTAAGTTCCGCATTTTTAAGCTGTTTCATTTTTAATAAAGTATATTTATGAATATATATTTTAGTTAGCTTAATTATATTAATAAGATATATATTTGACCAGTAATGTATTTGTCATTTTCATATTTCGCTCGATCACGAAAAAATGTCCATTATAGAAGATTGTATTTTTTATACGATATTATTTCTATGTGAATAATTGTAAATTTATATGAAAACGATAGTTTGACGATTGCATAATAATTTTGAATACTTAGCAGTCACAAAATAAAAGACAAGAACATTTAAAAAAATACGATGTCAATTTATAATAATGATAATGTATTGGACTTATCTTTGCGGCATACCCTTAATGACAATAAAAGTGTAAAAATTTGGGAATTTCTTTGCTTTTGTACATTTAGTGTTTAGTGTATATGAATTTTCATCTTAACCCTATTAAGGGCATATGATTTCAGTATACTGACATTTTTCATGGAATATATATATATATATATATATATATATATATATATATATATATATATATATATATATATGTGTATGTATGCTGGCTATCTAAACGTTTTCGAGTATGACAACATTTTACGTATCAATGTTATAATAGTGTACAACCTCAATGTCTGTATGTATGTGTGGTGTATGTGTGATGTGTTAGTGTGTTCTCTATAGAAATAAACGTTAGAGAATCTACATAAAATCTAAAAGTGCATTCTAATATCAAATTAACCATGGAACACCATGGAAGTGTTCCGGCGACTCTAAGTACACATCTGATGGGGCTATGACAACATAATCCTCTTATAACTTGAAATATATCCTATTTTTATTAAATTTATATCATGTGTATAAAATTGTCCGGAGAACACAATGAAAGTGGTCTTACATCTAAGTGACCAATAGGAATATAAAAATATATATATTTCCTTTGCAAAACATATTAATATATTCATAAGGTACTTGCTTGCCTTTGATCTATGATAAATGTGTAGTGTCTTTTCTGTTCGGTTCCAGGAGGCTAACCCTCCAGACTTTATTTTCTTCTTTTCGAAGAGGTTTGCTTTATAGCCTCAATAGATAACGTGTCGAGAGGTTCGACCATGCTGTATTTTGCACTCAGATAGAGTAGCCCTGTTTTGGGATAGCTGGACCCTCAAAATAAACTAACATTGGCATTGTGTATAACGTAATCGCTGTGTGTGTAAAATAAAACAATTTAGTTCCAAAAAGGGTTTATTTGCTGTAAATACAGAAAATCCAGAGGGACGTGAATTCGTTTATTATATCCATTTACAAAATTCTGTACCTATCAATATCAATGGCTTAACGCTATTCTAGATTTAAAAGTAATGACGAACATGAATAAATACATAAACGGAGGAAATATTATTTTCAATGTGAATCCTAAAGGGAATATTTAAGATACGTTTTATTTCATGCAGACAAAATAGTATTCACATACATAAGAATAGATTGTTTATTTGATAACTTTATGAATACAGTCAAATCACTGTTACTGATCATTTACAAGGAAGTTAATACCCAATAGATATTTTCTGTTTACGTCGTTCGTTTTCTATTCTGCAGCGACTTTATACAGCCTGTTTAGGTCAGAGAATATACGTTCGCACACACCTACACACACTACGCATATATATATATATATATATATATAATCATTTTTATTTACACAAACATGTACAAAATCTGCGACACTGACATGTCGATGTTATCGATCAACAGTTATTATGAACTGAGATCTCATCAGGCAGAGTTAGACTCCAATCTTAACCTTAGATCATATTTGGAAGGAATGAAAATATTATATATATATATATATATATATATATATATATATATATATTGTGTGTGTATTTAGGAAGCATTTTTTCATTAATGCATGTGTTGTTGAAACCAACAGAACTCTTCTGTTTAGTGATCCCTTTTTTATTTTTTCCATTCTTCGAATTATCTTTTTTAACGTTGACATGGAATGAATTAATGTAGGATCCGTATGTTTGACAAACGTTTTCGATTCTCTCCGGAATCATCATCAGGTATTTTCTAAATTCACTATAGAATGAAACACTAATAATAAAATCCCATTCCTAGATGTACTAATTGACACTTCTAACAATATTTTTAACACCTCTACCTATAAAAAAAAACAACTAGTATAAACTCTAGCCTATTAAATTTCAAGAGTGAGTGCCCCTACCGTTATAAAATAGCTATTGTAAAAAATTTACTAAACCGAGCAAAATTGATCTCCTCTAAAAAAACACTATTTATCGAACTAAAAAATATAAAACGAGTATTGATTAACAATGAATTTCCCAACTACATCGTAGACGAATTAATAAAATCAATGATAAAAAACTTGACAAACTCCAATACAAATAATGATATACAACATAACAACTCTAATTACATTAACATATATTATCGCAACCAAATGCAGCCACATTTCAGACTAGAGGAAAAAGCTATAAAGAATATTACACATCGATATATATCACCAACAGATAAAGAAAACAAAATTAAACTAATTATTTACTAGAAAAGATTTACAACTCAAAACCTTGTAGTAAAAAACAACCCCTCTCCAACCCCTAGAAAGAACCAATGTAGTCTATAAATTTAAATGCCTTTTTGGAGGATGTACCTCCCAAAATAATAATACCTACATAGGATTAACAACAACTACCCTATCCCGCCGCCTCACTATGCACCTCTCGAATTCTAGTTCAATCTACCAGCATCTACAAATACACAACTGCCCTACATTTGAATTAAGACAGATTTTAGTGATGAACACAAAAATAATACATTCCGAAACAAATTAAAAAAAAAATACTTGAAGCCATATACATAAAAACACCGCAACCTAAAATTAATAACATTTCATATGAGACAAGTAAAACCATTTTAAAATGCTTAGCTTAGTTCAGTGACACCTACCGGGGTCGCTTAATTTAATTTTAAAAAAGGGACATCTTATTTAAATTACTCACTGCCTATCTTCCCCATTTTTCCCTTCTACATAATTAATAGACTTGACCCAATTAAATCAGCTACTATTTTAAATAAAAAATAAAAATTTAAAAAATATAAATAAAAAAAAAATAAATAAATCCAGAACTTGTTCATCTGTAACATTTCAAAATGTAGACGTTCGTCTTTTACGTGAACGGTTTGCCGGCATATTTCTTAAAAAACTTCCATTCTTTCACCCGCCTTTTTATTCCTTTTGTGCCATTAAAACAACCTGATGATGATTCCGGAGAGAATCGAAAACGTTTGTCAAACATACGGATCCTACATTAATTCATTCCATGTCAACGTTAAAAAGATGATTCGAAGAATGGAAAAAATAAAAAAGGGGATAACTAAACAGAAGAGTTACGTTGTTTTCAACAACACATGCATTAATATATATATATATAATTAATCGATACATTAGTTATACACTGACACGTATTTCGCCGGACCACGGCTCATCAGCGTGGCTGACTATGACAGGGTTCGAACTCTTGATCACAATAACAACTTGATAAACATTCATTCGAAAACTTGCTCAACAATAACAACAATAAAAAGGTGGAGAGCATTCAGTATCTAAGGGAGATAACTCCTAATGCTTCAGCCGAGAAGTAAATTATCAGCAATTTATCGCTTAAACAATAATAAAAAAAACAGCAACGTCATATTTTTATAAAGCGATATTTGTCATATATTCCAAACAGGGGTTTTGTGGCGTGATGGTTAGCCCACTTAGTTACGGTTCCAGTTATCAGCAGTTCGAATCCTGTTGTAGTACCGCGAAACACATGTCGGTGATAACTATTTAATCTATGAATTAGTAAATTAATAAATAAGTAAATAAACAATGGGGCGACATACTGTATCGAGCAGTAAAACTACCAGAAACAACAACAAAAACAGCTACGTCATATATATATATATATATATATATATATATATATATATATATATATGTGTGTGTGTGTGTTCTGATCTAGTTTTTTCAACAACTGCGACTACAATGAATCTTCTTATGAGTGAAACATTCTTCCGACTTTTTCCTTTAAGCATAACTTTAAATTATGTTTGTAAATGTCTAACTAATTACTTACTAATATATTATATTTTTTCTTTCCGGAGATAACTGAAATTAATTAAAAATCCATAGATTAAACGTTATTCTTATATTTTATTATATTCCTTGTTTAAACATGTATAATTCACTTTTTACGGATTGTATAATACACTTGTAAAGCATGTAACTTTAATTTTGTTATGGTTTCACTATTTTATCTATTCCTCCCTCTCTCTCTCTCTCTCTCCATATATATATATAGTGAGATTACAATATATACATATATATATATATATATATATATATATGATTATTTTTATTTATACAGACATGTACAGAATCTGCGACACGAGCATGTTAATGTTATCGATCAACAGCTGTTAGAAACAGTTTTTAACAGCTGCTGATCGATAACATCGACATGCCAACGATATATATAAAAGCTATGTGGATGTTTACTTTACTTAGGTTACTATACTTTATATATATTTATATATATATATATATATATATATATATATATATATATATATATTACTATTTCATGTATCTACATAAAATGTTATAATTATATATATTTTTTTATGTATCAATTTTCAGAATTTACTTCAAAAGTCCTCAATACGTGAGTAAATCAAGGTAGTAAGTTATGAAAATATATTCATGCCAATAAAGCTACACACAGGCCTTCGCGTTTCATCCCCGTAGGGAATCGTCAGGCTAAAATATAGTGCTTCGGTGTATGTTTAAATGAAATTAATAAAGTGCTCGATCGAAAAAAATGTGAACGCAAATATACAGATTATTTATTTAAAAACTATACGTTACATACTTCAGAGATGTGCCATGGTTTCGTGGAGATAGGCTGACTTAAAAAAAAATCATTAAGGTCGTAAGAACCCAATTCAAATCAGCAGCGACTCAAGAAATAAAAACAACGCTAATGATTTAAATTTAGTTCTTTCGACCTTTTTAACAAAAATAAAATGTCAATCCATCTCAATGAAACCATGGTACGTCTCTGAAGTATATAACGTATAGTTTGTAAATGATGCCGGTATAATATAATGTAAAATAGGATTTAGATATGTTGTCAAGTCTTGACGTGACACGCTTTATGTAATGATAGTTTTGTAACACTGACAATGTCGTTTATCGCGTTATAGACTCGACATTTTCATACGTACATATATATATATATATATATATATATATATATATATATATATATATATATATATATATGTATATATATATATATATATATATATATATATTTATATATATATATATAATATTAAATTATAATTGTTATATTTTACCTACGCACGACATCGCTTCGAGCTTACAGCTCTCATCAGCGCAGGGACATTACAATCTCAGACGGTCACAGGTTGCGACCCCGGTTTATATATATATATATATATATATATATATATATATATATATATATATATATGTGTGTGTGTGTGTGTGTGTATGTGTGTGTGTATGAGAACGATAGAGTATAAGGATACAAATTCGACAGAATGTATAGACAAGATAAAAGTTAAAAAGAGTATCAAACGATGATATATATATATATGGATAAATTCAAATAAAAAATGACACATACGTGGTGATATCGATATTTCGTCTGAGGTTTCCTTGGGCTTCTTCATGATAAAAGGCAGCGGTTAATGTAAAAAAATGTGTTTATACAAGCATACATGTGTACTAGGAAAGGAAAGTCTAAAGTGGGCCGCTTTTCGAGAATCCGATGTGAGCATATGTGCGAACACGCTGTAGTGCTAGGTGGATGGATAAGCAGGCAAATCGTAAGGGATAATATTCCAAGTGTTTGATAAGAGGAGTCGAGGTATGAGGTTGTAAGAAAGAAGAGTCAAAGTTATGGAGGACGATGAGATGGCGTTGTGCGATAGTAGGAGGTAGGCATATGAGCGGAAAAGCAAGAATAAGAAATGGTTGGAAGGATTAGAAGACATACATGATATGTTATATTTAGTATGAAAGGTAGGAAGTAGATCATTAAGTTAGATAAAAAGCGAGTAAAATCTAGGTTGGTGTTCCAGGTGGAAAAGGGAGGCAAAAAGTTGTGATATCTACGTCGGTTGAAATAAGGCATTTTTTATCTTTAAAATTTTACAAAATTTTCACAGTATAGTAAATTTTCATTATAAAATAAGATCTGGCGCAAACCCGAAATTATGTAAAGTGGAATGGAGGTCGGCTGCCGTCGTCTTGATCTATTATCTAAACTAGTTTCAGTCACCAAAATACCACATTTACTCTCGTGAAAAAAAAACCTACTTAACATTATCGCCAATGATTTGACGTTTTTTATTTACAACGAATATATGTACAAATTCATCGGTTAGTGATGGAGTTGCTAAAAGACAACGGAGATTGCCGAAAATAAGATGCTAAGTGTGGTGGTTAGTCGGACCCTCCAAAATATCAAGATATAAGCTGCTCACCATTTTCCGGGTTGTTTCAAGAGCCGAAAACAAGCAAGAGGTTTCTAAGTGTGGAAAAATATGTAGCAGGGTTTATTTGTTCCACTAGTTGAGAAACTTTGCTACCTTGGATAAGAGTGCAGTAACACACTAGGTTGGTGTCTCCCATGCCAAGGCAGGGTACACGTACTCAAACTCGGTTTGTCCAAAGACACATAAACTAGCGGTGTGTATCCACCTTCTTTTAAATAACGAAGTATGTAGTCTCATCCTATCACATCTGATCTTGATGTTTAAAGTGAGAAATCACATTGTAATCAGAGAGTGACTCACTCCCTTTCCCTATGTCTAAGCGTGAGGTCAACACTACAAGTCTAGCTACGGCTAGAATCGCGAGGAACATTATTCGTTTCTCCCTGGGCCACGAATGGCATCACATTGTACACTACAGATGTTACATGTAGGGTACCAACTTCTCCGGGTCGATGCAAGCGGTCACCTCGTTAACACACTTCAAAAACTCATGCAGCTCACGGCAATTGAAAAAAAGCATACTCGGCCGTTTGTTCCTCAACATCTGTGCAGCGCAGGCAACAATGGTTTAGGCTGGCTTTAGCTTTTAATAGTCTGTCATTAAGGGGCAGCATACCCTCGCACATTCGGGTTTAAATAGAACATAACTTAAAGTCATTTTAACCATTATACTCGAATATAGCATTTTCAATTATTATGTTATAATCACAATTTTGTGTACACGTCTAGACACCTTCCTCACTTTATTAGATTACATAGTACCAATAGCACTGAACAAGCATGCCCAAATACAAACATATGCAAAAAGCTCCTCTGATATAAAAATAGAGAAACCTGCTTAACTGTCGTATGTGATATAATCATATGACATTTTAGTCCAACAATTACTAACATATCCAATATGTATTTATTTACTCCTCTCCATGAGTTAGGCACAAGGCCAGTTTTATCTTACTCCCACAAGTAAGATCTGACCCAAGGCCGGGTCGGGAAAGTGGGGTTTGAAAAGCCAGCGCCCGAGAGGTGAGCACTCTAGCCATTAAAAATTGCCTGGGCAGCCCCGTCGGCATTCCCCGGTAGGGGCGCCTCAGGAAGTAAGCAATAAACTTACTCCTCCCCAAAGAGGGGAGGCGAAGCCTGGGTCGGTGGACCTTCTAGAACTGCGCAGGACAGACCCATAGATCGGCGTAAATCAAGCCCCGAAGGCCAAGCCAATACCACTCTATGGGGTGCAGTATCCATTGGAACAGATACTACACTTTGATTTTAGCCAAATGGCACTAAAGCAATCAAGTTTTGAAATAATATTCTAGTGCCATGGCCTCATATGAGGTTTTAGCCCCCCCCCCATATGTTGCTCCGCAAAGGAAACATATGATCTACTTGGTTTTCCATATAGACATCGCATCTCTAGTAGAGTGGCGTCGCTAAGTATTTACAAGACCCGCTTATGGTATGAAAGTAGGGAAACATTTAAATTTCAGGGATTTTCTGGTCCGCTTTTGCAGCAGGAAACACACATAGCATATGTCTTACTAGTCGCTTTAGCAGGTAGTACATTATTTTTCATCTTCAAACACATCAACATTTGAAACAATCAAGCTTCTCCACTGATCTCTAGTGGAGCCTACTTCCTTCAAGGAATAGATACTGGTGTTGGCTTTCTTCATAGTGTCTTTCAAGAAATTCTTATATCTGTTTCCATGGAAATGCTTATCACGAATCAGTTTTTCATTAAGAATATAGCATTGTGGAACACAATAGCCATATGGATGTGGACGCATGTTTTTCTTCTTAAGAGGCTTTAAAATATGAAAGTCTGTAATGACCTTCAAAGGGTTATGCGCGGCGTTGCTTGCTATCGTTATGCCCCACATAGCCATTATTATTGTTGATGGGGTTTCCCTGTAATTTGTTAAGATGCCGGATATCAAAAAGAAACTGAAGATCGGGACTTACTTGGTATCTGTCGCCAGTATATTGTCTCGTATTTTGATCCAGAAAGTTAGCACACAATGAAGGCTCACACTAACAGGATTCTTAGTTGCTGAACTTTTGTTGATATCGCGTCAACTAATCTCTTTATGTAGATCGAGATTTTTACCGATTCTTCATTTAGAAATTAAAGCACAGAACGTTCTCGCTTCTCAAAATCAAGTTTAGTACCCGTCACCTTCACACGAGATAACCGTGCTCATCAAATTCTATTTATATTTTTACACATTCGTTTCTAACCCATTTTATTAATTTCACACCGACTTTCTTAAATTAAAAAGTGTAACAACAACACTGATTTGAGTTTCAGATGCAACCCACATCTGCATTCCATTCGCTAACCTATATTTTTATAACCAACTTTTGTAACAAAGAGTAGTAGTAGTAGTAGTAGTAGTAGTAGAAGTAGTTTCTATACCTAGCTCGTGGGTTATTTTTTTACATGAATCAGGTATCATCGAGAAGCACTACATGACCAGAGCACTTGAGTTGTTTTATGATATGGACATGATAGATTATCTATATATCACATACATCCATAGATAAAAACTGTAACTCAGTTATCTGCTTATTTTAGTTTACACACATTCACAAGTAATAACATTTCATCTTCCAGTTTATTTAATACATTAAAGAAGTGTTAAAGCCTTTTCATTTAACATTTTCGTCAAGGGTACCCAACCGAGATAGTGTACTATCAAGCTATACAAACTCATCCACTGAAGTCAATGCTGAGCGAGTGTGTGGTCTGGTTGTTAAGATGCCGGCTGGGTCAAACAGCTTACGTTGTATTCAATTCAATGAAAAACACTCATTTATCTTTCTATGAAAATAGGTGTTATTTTAGGTCTTAGGATTTTGCCGGAAAATAATGACTCATAAAATAACCCTATTTTAATATTTTGTCCAAACACGCTTTTCAAAATCCGTTTCCGAGGAAGGGCAGAAATGCATTTTTACACTTCCTCCTAAACTTTTGGTAAATTTAGGGTTTCCAGCCTGGCTTCGATTATGCCATATTCACCCAAGAAATACTGGGGACTACACATTGTTAGAGCGCGTGGGTGAAGTGATATTATGAGCTTGTTTTTATTGTGGCCTGGTGGTTAGATTAAAGTATATGCAATCGTCTTTGTTTGTGGGATTTCAGTAAACTTGGAATAATAGTGTGTTGTTGGTTTTGGGGTGAATGATATCTAAGAAAGGGATAGAGCTATGTTGTTCTTTTTCTAGAGTGAGATTTTAAACTTTAAAATACCCCAAACCATTTATCTTTAATTCCAGAAAAAAAACCTCCGCGTCTTTGACAGCAACAACACAATAGTCAAATCTATCACCATACATTTTTACACTGCCCTCAACAAATCAGTTATCTTGTTACACCATAAACATGTTTTGCTATTTTAATGGGTAACCCGAACTATCTATAAATTTGCTACAATAAGAGTAGCAAGTTCGCAATAAAATGCGTATCGAATATTGCGAATTAGATCAGTAACCCTAACATACATCTATTATTATATTAAAGGGGAGTTAATCAATGCCCGTTTCTCTTAGATATTTTTCCTACATATTTTAATCACACAAGATATATGCTAAAATATTTCTTTCTACTAGATTGTAATTGTTTTAATTATCTGTAATTTGCAATTTACTCACCAAGTGACTCATCTTTGAATATGTTTCTGTCAATTACTATCACCCACTCTCATTGTACATTGCGTGATCCCGTCCTGCTTTAATTGTATACAGTGTCTATCATATTATACTCCCATCTTTCTTTCTCTCTCCCTCTTTTTATCTCTGTTTTTTAACAGTAAAAAGTTTTAAAAAAAGATTGGATTATCTTGATTCGGTTGTTTACATGTGTTACCCCAGGTTTCTCAAGAATCATATACTTACAGGAAGAGGGACTTGCCATTATAAAGTACAAAAGCACCTTCACAATCCAGTGGTTGATGATCTCTCCTCTGTCTTACATCCCTATTTCGGACAGAAGAGGCGTTGCTAGTCTTTCCCTACACTATCGATAAATATCTTTCGTTTCTTCAGCTGTGTACCTACAACGAAACAGAGTTTCCATGAATGGTTTCTTTAAAAATAAAATCGCATACGCTGAACGCAATACCAGTCGCTTTCAATTCCAATGTCAATAAATACTTATCGCTCCGTTCTCTTAAATAATCATATTTTGTTCTTTCTGTCCATCGTTCTCAATCCTCTCATAGATAAATAACTTCATTAAATAACTGACCATCGCAGTAATTATCATCCTCGAGTAGTTTTTGACCTCGGTAAGTGATGATTAATCATTTAAAAAAACAAGAAAAATAACATGAATGTTGTCAACATACCTAGTTAAAATGGTGCAATGGAAGCGACAGGATTCGAAATTTGTACTCTAGATTCTCAATCGAGGTTGGTATCTATATCCCACAAATTGTCTTAGGAAGTTTTTTTTGCTAACAATATCATTCGAATATTTTGTTAGATTAAAGAAATAATTTGAATAATTAATTGGCCAAGACCCAATTTAAAAATAATTAAAAATTAAACCAAGATTTCGCAAATCCTTTGTCCCTGGAAATATCAAGGTAAAATATTATTTAAAAAGAAAACACAAATTTAGGAAGCATAGACATTTTTTATACCTTGAACTCTTGAAGAAACTTTAACAGTTTTAATCTTTCGCCGCCCCCCCCCCCTCCGAAAAAAAATTGAAGCCTTTATGAAATCAATATTTTTATTTGTGGAAGGCTTTAATTATTTATTTATTTTAATTCATTTAAATATTTAGTTCAATACAAAACATATGCCTTACCCGTTGGGTCTCAATAACTACCACCATTTATTCTACTTTGATTATCATTAGGAAGAGTAGGTGTTTTAGCATAACAATAGTAGTTCATAATATATCTATATTCACAAAATTATGAGCCAACTTCATGTGTGTGTGAGTTTTTCTCGTGTCAACGAAACTTTGATAATCACACATTATGTAATGTTTGTTTATTATTAATTAAAATTGAAATTAAAAATGCAATTGCAAACAAAATTTAAAAAATCTTATCTATAAAAATAATTTATCTCCGTAAAGCTACACCAGGATGCATTTCGGTTTATTTTCTCAATCGTTCGTACACCAGATCTGACAGTTCATCGCCAGTTCACAGTCCCTGCATTAGTCCCATTCCCACCTCTTTCTTTCTCTCTCCCTCTCTCTCTCTCTCTCTCCCTCTCTCTCTCTCTCTCTCTCTCTCTCTCTGCATGCTCGGTGATTTTGTAAACATGGAAGATTAAGCTAAAGATCTGCGTTTTGTTGTTTTGTTTTTTTTATTTTGATGTTTCGACTTTTCCGAACTGTAAATCGACGGCCATTCCAAATCATACGGACGTGTTTCTGGAGGAACTTCATTTATTCAGACTCTGAACGAGCTGCCGAAACGAATCTGAGCTTTTGGCCGGTTCGAATCGATCGACTTTTTAACCGCGACTGATTTCCCAATCTTTTTTCTACTTCAGTCAATCGATCTTTCTAGACAAGAAACCCACTCTTTTCAAAATTTTTAACTGATTTCCCAATCTTTTTTTCTACTTCAGTCAATCGATCTTTCTAGACAAGAAACCCACTCTTTTCAAAATTTTACTTATAGTTGTATAACAATTTGCTTCAATTGATGATTTAGTTGTTATATTTTCCCTTACTGATGGGTGCATAAATCGTTGTCGTAAACCCAGGTTCTTGCTTTTCTCGCGCATACAAAACCACTCGGACACCGATGTTGATTTTTTAAATGGTTTATTTAAAAACGAGACAGTATCAGGAGAAAACAAAGTGACGTGAAAAAGAAAGGGATAAAGACAGACAGATAGATAGTCGGATAACTCGTTTCACTACGTCTAGTACATTGTGTGTGCATGCCCTGAATTAGACGCAAAATCTCGGACATGTCTCTCCTCCTTGAAATCTCGTCGACTAAGAGACAGAAAATGCCCCTGCCCGGAAATCACGTTGTTTCAAACTTTCCCATTCAAACACATCCCTAGTTATGTAACATAATGACTAAAAAATGCCATAATAATTAAATTATACTATCAAAGTAGTAGTTAAAACTAATTTGGTAAAAAAAGGCATAGTTAAGAACAATGGAAAGGGGTGTGGGATTTGAAGACATCCGATCGATTTCATTGCAAAACCGATTTTTAATTAAACATCTATGCGTCCATTAAATTATATTTCTAAAACCGTAAATATTTTATTTAAAGAAATTAATTAAGAGAAACGGCAAAGAACAGAGAATGGAAATGAGTGAAACATAAATAAAAATAAAAAAAGGCTTCCTGGCAACGCCGAGTAAACACAGTTAGTTTATTACATTTCTGCTGTGCTTAAAAGATGGACGAAAAACACTGTTGTATAAAAACATGATGATATATCTTCATCGTTGGTGGCGGTGAACAAGTGTGGGTTAGTGGGGAAATTGACGGAGCGGATGTTTCGAACGCAATCGCCAGTTGACTCTCGATCTCTATTCTGCGTTAGTTTATATAATAATTTGAAACACTCAAGCACCAATTTTAAACATGCATTCTGGGAGTTTGTCTTCCCTGTCAATGTATAGTCACGCCCCCAGAACGTATATTTAGCGACTGGGTATTTCCCACTTGCAGCTTTCCTTTGTGGATGAGGCTACCATTTGCAGATGGTTATCAATCAATCAACAATTATTTTATTTACGACACTCAATCGTATTTTCTTTATTTCCGGTCAGAAATTATTGGCCTACGTTATTGCGTTAATCTAACTTTATCTGGAAAAGTCTAGAGTAGCTTATCTTTATCGAGAAAAGTCTGGGATCGCTTTAACTTTGTCTAGAGAAAATCTGGGTTTCTTATCAGTACCTGGAAAAGTCTGGAGTTGGTTACGATCACCTGGCAACCATGGTATCATCGATCTTCACCTGATCATAACAATGAATTTAAAAGGCGTATGGGTAGATTTTAACAATAATCACTTGTTCAATACATAACTGGTTTTCCATCAATATGGAATATTTAATAAATCCGTAGTTAATTGAAATTATAACGTAGGTCGCAAGTCACTGTTAACCTCCAAAGCAGCTCTTACTGCTCGACACGTGCACTCGCTTCGCACACTCCGTTTCTCTGAGACGGTACGAGACTCGCTTTTTATAATATCCAGTCACACCTAATTTCCATACGTGCAGCGAGACTTTGCGAGATTTTGCGTGAACTGTATGTAATAAACATTCAGGGACGCCATGTTGGATTTCTTTCCTTCTTTCTTTCTTTCACTCGCAGCGCACAGGACAAGCAAACCCGAGGACGTTTCGCAAGTAAGCCCTCTTCATGTTCATGTTCCCTACACTCCCCCCTGATCTCATGATCACAGAGATGGCAGGGAGGCCTAGATCGCCTTCGCCGGTTGCTTCTTCGGAGGGGGACAACGCAAGCCTCATCTTCGCTTGTGCTCTCGTCCGCGGTCTGAGGGTCGGGAAACATCGCGTCCGCTGGGATACTGCTGATATCCGAGTCACTGTCCGATGGGGCTGCTGCAAGCCAGAGCGATGCCTCACTGCTCTCTGACTCCGACTCGCTCTTGTCGTTCAGTGATGATTGCGTTGCTAACCGTAGGTCCCTAATGTGACGGGGCATACCGTCGACTCGCACCGCCTGTGGGCTGATTACCTCGGTGACGCGTCCAACTCCGTATTTCGTCGTACACTTGCCGCGCGGGTTCTTAGTCCAGACGACATCGCCTTTTTTCAGTTTCTCTTTGGTTACTTCCAGTTCGGGCAGCGGGTTAGTCTCTATGCCTTTCACCCTGACGTGATACCTGTGCAAGGTGTCAGCCGGCGCTGTAGAGGGTGAAACATTATCCTTTGGGGTTACGTTATACAGGTAGACTGCCTCAAATACCGTGCAGCCCGTCCTGGCCGCAATGGTTTTGACGGTTCTGTGATTCCGCTCGATGACCCCATTTCCACTCGGTACGTGGGCGCATCGAAACCTCAGGTGTACTCCCCAGTCATCAGCAAACTTTCTGAACTGCTCACTAGTGAATGCAGCGCCATTGTCGGTTAATATCTCCGTTGGGGGGCCACGTTCAAGAAAAATATTGTTTAACTGACGGATGATGCTGGCTGCATCCTGCCGGCGCAGCATGCGCCATATCGCAAACCTGGATGGACCGCAATCAATGAGAGTCAAGAAATCCTCACCGTTGTGGTGAGTAATATCCATCGCCAGCCGGTTCCAATGGCTTTCCACTACCAGCTTTCCTTTCTCCCAGCGAACGGGTGCTGGATCAATGGATTGGCATGCTATACAATCTTTGACCACTTTCCTGACGTCTGCCTTTTGTACTCCTGGTTCAACCAACTTAGCGAAATATAGGGTCCGCTTGACCCCAGGGTGCCCGGTTTGTTGGTGGACTTCTTTGATGGTATTAGATCGAACGGGGCTCATGGAAGCGGCGCAGGCGGGCTGCATGGGTTCAATAGTCTTTCTTATGGCATCAAGCCATCTTTGAGGTACTCTCGTCAAACAATCTGCTTTGTTCAGGCTGGATTTGACCAGGGACACCTCTATTGACAGCGCATATTCGTTCACCAGCTTCATGATCGTGTCGAGCCGCCGTCGGATGAGCATTTCGCTCGTGGCTTTGGTTCGTATTCTGGCCCTCCCGGTGAGAGTATCTGAAATCCACTTATGGACGCAAGCAGAATCCGTGAATAGTCGCAGGGTGGTCGTCTTCCAAAGGATTGCCAAGTTTATCCCCTTGATAACCGCATCAAGTTCTGCCAGGTTTATGTGCTGGGAGTCCTTTTCTGGGCGTAACCAGCAAGCGTCTTCCACCACCATTCCATCATGGACCACCGATACACCAATGGCGAGAGAGCTTGCATCAACCCACACACTAAGGTTCTGGCTGTCGACGCACCATCTGCCTCGCGTTGGGTCTTCCTTGTGCACCCTGGTGAGGACTTCTTTGAGCATTGTATTGAGAGGGACGTCATGAGTTTCGTCATCCCATCCAGTGGTGACGTCGGAGGCTCTTCGCTTAATAAATGCCACCGCAACACGAAGCCAGCCGCCGACAGGAAGGTGTCCAACTAACTTTCCGCACAAGGAAAATACGTTTCGTCGTGTAACAATACAAGGCATGTCCGGGGTTTCATTTCCTCGTTTCCAGTACAGAACGTCATCTTCCTCCCAGACCTGCAAACCAAGTACCCGTGCGCCATCTCGTAGCCTTTCCGGTTCCTTGCTGAGAAGGCCAAAGTTGTAGAGATGCTCCCTCACGCGCGCCGCAGATACAATTTCCTCGTCCACGTACACGTCATCAATATATGCAGACGTTGCCCGCTGAATGCGCTCATCTTTAGTTAGAATGGTGTCAACAATCATTTGCATAATTGATGGCGCAACATTAAGTCCAAACCCCATGCGGGTTAGGCAATACCTTTTCCCCTTGATGAGCACCGTTTGATAGGGCCATAGTGATTTGTGTACACGCACTTGAAGGTATGCTTTGTGAAGATCCAGTACAGATACATTAGATCCCACTTGCCGCCATTCCCTCAACTTTTCAGTGCATACGTCCGCGCGAGCTGTAAAAGGGTCCACGTGCTCATTCAATTCTCGATAGTCGAGCACCGGCCTCACCTTCTGCTTATTCTGTTGGATAACCGCCATTAACGGGATCAGGCACTTTGGAGGACCCAATTCCTTCTCTGAATACGGAACTAGCCATCCATTACTAATCCAAGTTTGTAGTTCCTTGTCGTATTCTGCACGAGCTCCGGGGGGAATTTTGTATTCTGGCACCTTATTGCATAATTTCTCGGGTGGCTGCTCCTCCGACCACTTCCAGGAGGCTGTCCAGGATTTTGTGCGCTGGTCGAATTCCGCACAAAAATCAGGCTGTTCCAGCTTCATAGCTGCACTCAGAGCAAGGCCCGCTTTTGCAAAATGTGCCCTACCCTCACCATCAATGCGTACACCTCCCAATTCCTTGATGACGTCCATTCCCAGGAGTAGGTCGTAACCGAGCAGGTCACCGTTTATAACCAAGGCTCGTGCGGTTACTGTAGGCCCATCGCCGACACCTGCGCGAATGATGCTAACGCCACAAGAGGCAATCGAGCCACCGCCAACCGTCAATACCGGGATCCTTTCCTTCTCCCATGCGTCACAGCATGCTTTGCGCACGAGGGTCTGCGTGCACCCGGTGTCTACGAGCGCGAAGCGCTCACGCCCGTTTACGCGCACGCTCACTGTGGGTAGCGCCTTATTTGGCGACGATCTGGGGAGAAGACTGGCGCTATAGCTTACTCCCCTTGCCCGTTTCCCGGACAACCTCTTGCCACGTGACCCAGCTTGTTGCACCGGTAACAACGCACGCGTTTTAACGTTCCTCGATCGGGCGCGTCCTTTGCACCGCTTCGGCTACGGCAGTCTTTTGAAAAATGATTCGGCCCGCCACATTTGTAGCATCTCACGTCTTCTGTTGGTGGTGAAGACGCTTCCGCAGCTGCCGAAACTGGCTCTGTGTCCTCTTTCAAAATGTTTCGGGCTCTGGCCAACAACTCGTCAAGCCCAATCTCACTGAGTCTGGACGATGCTCGCAGCAGTCTGCTGGCGCCGTCTGGGAGTCCAGTCAGAAAAGCGCATCCCAGTATTCGCTCGCTTGTTCCACCAAACGGCGCGGCTAGCCTCCTCAAATCGGCCAGGTAGACGTCCACAGTCTCATCTAGCCCAAGCCGCCGTTCGGTGAACTGCCTCCAGGCGACGAAAGGGTCCACAGCAAAGGCTGCGTATAACGCCTGCCTAATTTCCTCCAGGCCTGGTTCGTCTCCGAGCTGCTGATACACCGAATATGCTCCTTTGGTCAGCCTCAGCGGGATGACCAGTGCAGGATCCTTTATATTGCAAAGTCTGCAGACGCGCTCGGCTTTCTCCCACCACTCGACTACAGAGGGTCCGGAGGGGGAGCCGTCGAACTCGGGTATCAACCTCAAGTCGAACTTGTCCATCGCCGAAATAGCTTGAAATTATAACGTAGGTCGCAAGTCACTGTTAACCTCCAAAGCAGCTCTTACTGCTCGACACGTGCACTCGCTTCGCACACTCCGTTTCTCTGAGACGGTACGAGACTCGCTTTTTATAATATCCAGTCACACCTAATTTCCATACGTGCAGCGAGACTTTGCGAGATTTTGCGTGAACTGTATGTAATAAACATTCAGGGACGCCATGTTGGATTTCTTTCCTTCTTTCTTTCTTTCACTCGCAGCGCACAGGACAAGCAAACCCGAGGACGTTTCGCAAGTAAGCCCTCTTCATGTTCATGTTCCCTACATTAATGTAATATACCTGAGGTGGAAGGCAACAATAATAGGTTTCCTTTGTTTTAGGACAACATAAGACCACTAATACTTTAGTTTTGCCATTAATGTCGAAGGTTCACGATATAGTTACACACAATTAATCTATTTTTATCGATAATTAAAACAAATAAAATTTAGCTGACATCTATTTACTGCCGTGATACATTGAGACCTTTAAACTGCCGAAAAGAAAGTTCTTTCCACCTTAACTTAAAGTTAGGGTACAAAAGGGGCATTTATGGTTCTATATCAAAGGTTAACATTAACATTTTTTCACGCACCCCTATCGTGTCAAATAACCCGTATCTGCATTCAGAAATAAAAGGTATTCATGTAAAGTGAATATTTCCCAATGAACCCCCTCTATGCAAGTTAATATTTTGTAAACAATTAATTTTCTCACGTACCTCTATTGTATCAAAGAACCGAAAAATCAATCTAGAGGCAAAACGCTGACATTTGCTTCCGAGCCGGTGAACAATATTCTGCACGCGGGCTGGTATTCTCCAACGCTTGCTTTATAGTATTCAAGATATGAGAATTCAAGCCTAGCTGACTAGTGTCTATCAACTGAGCGAGGGCAAGTTTATATCTCGAGGCGTTTGTCTTCTTTCAAAATCCCAACATCCTTGTTACGTGTTACTTATTGGAACGTAGAAACAGCTGACACCTCGCACAAACTTCATTCAAATTAATCGAAAACACCTGCGCAGTATTCTTTTCTGTGAGAGCATGATTTATATTTTAAAAGCAACACTCAGTATCATGCTGTGGTTTTATTATTTACGAAGAAACTGCATGTTTACACGCCTGGCCAGATGTATTCGATCTATTCGCAAGTCACTACTGACACGGCTAAACTCTAATATCAATATTTGCAGGAAGACCCAGTATTGGCCAGGATTGGATACACTTTCGGCTGCTATTCATACCAGTCGAGGTTCGCGATTACGTTATTCTGAATCTGATTGTATAACATGAGTTCTTGTTTGTCAGAATGAGGCATGATTTGGCCGTGTCCTATGAGGACATCTTTCTAGGTATTATCTCCTCCTTAGTGATACGGTTTGTTTATGGCCGATCGCCATAGATGTCGCTACCGGAGAATTCAAACGGCTATTTCTGTATCTACCAAAGTATCCCATTCTCAGAGAACTGGCTTTACCAGTATTTAAAACGGTATTATGGTATATCATACTGCAGTGGGAACCTCACAAATACTGACTGGAAACTAATAAAGAAATCTATGTTGTGTTGCGCCCAGCTTATACTACCATAGTAACTTCTAAATTCTGATTTCATTTATATTTAATAACATTCACTTCGTAAGGGTGGGACCAACGAATCTATTTGACACTGATTCAGTCCATGAGATTGATTGTAAGTCAACTGAATTTATTTGAAATAAATTTCCGTAATTTAAATTTTTGTAACCTTCACAAGGTACGCTCAGCATTTAACTGAACTCCATGAGACCCCTGTCTAGTTCCAAACTCTAAACATCTGACTAACATTTTCATTCTTATATTTAGGGCAAGAAAACAACACACATGTGACGTTGATTCATAATTTTATTAATATAGATTATTGGTCGGAACTTATATATATTTTTTATATTACAAATATTTAAAAACTAATGTGTCGTGTGGTCAAAATGACAGCAAGATATTATTGCTTTCCAACGTACCTACACATTCACTTGAAAAAAACCCAACAGTTTTCGTCATGTTCCCAACAAATCGGATACTTCAAGTTAGCTGCTGATGTTGTTGTTGCTAAGCAAGTCAGCCATCTGCATATAGCTCACGAAGATCGTGCCTCATGATTGTCTGGTCTGTATGAAGTTCTCCTTATCAGTTGCAGCTATTCGCTAACCTACAAAATTGCAGGTTTTATCCCGCACACCGAGAGCAGTAATGCGATTGCATGCAAAGTCGGGGAAGGTTTGACGCAGAACACACAAAAGGATGGCGCAAAAAGCAACGTTGTCACTCCCACCTTATTGATTTACGGTTTTGTGACTGAGACGTCTTTGCTTGCCACATCCAAAGGCCAGAGGACAGTGTGTCCTGATGCTGACTTCTGGATTTTTCACCAGACTCCTGCTATTCGGATAGCTTTAACACTACAACGTCGCCACCCCACCTACCGCGGCGAGGAAGGATTAGACCACTGCTATTGTGTCGTATAATTTCGCTTGGCGTATATATATATACACATAGCCACACAAAGAATTACAGTTGCTCGCTATTTATTGCATATATATATATATTTAAATAGAAAATTCACTCAAGCATATTTTTTGAAACATGTGAAACAAAATCAAATTCTCGTTTTTTTAATGGTTATCCCCAACTTACTTACAATTAAATTCACTTGGATAAACACCTTGTATTGTTTACATTAAAACCAATCCCCATACTTAAGGCAGTTGCCACTGATGATGCTAACGTGCTCGATTATATAGCAATATATAAAAAAATAGAATCATTGTTCACACCGAAGTTCGAACTTAAATCTCTTGATAATGAAATAAATAGCCGGCATTATCTAACACTAGATATAAGTTTCTTCTGGTCGGTTTTAATTACCGGTTTGACTATTGTGTAACCCAGGTTATTAAAATTGTGTGCCACCTGTTCCAGGACGATTCATTATTTTCTAGTTACGCTACGCAGTATTGTATTAACAGATAAGAAACAAATAATTGTTTCCTTGACTTTTACTTTTTTCTGTAAAATGTATTTTATTGCATTTTTATTGCATTGAATACTTACAATCCATATATTGAAGTTCTTTTGATTATTGGCATAATGTCCACATGACTTTACAAAATATATTACTGAATTAACTTCTCTTACTTAACACACGATGGAAAACTATATATATATATATATATATATATATATATATATTTATGGCTAATATATAAAATAAAGTCAGTTTGATTCTTAAAGTTTGACAGAGATAGTTTTTAAAACTATTCGATATATAATTGTTACTAGCGAATCTTTTTTTTATCCTTACCCCATTTTATTTTCAATAAAATGTAATTCGCTCAAGGTTTCTTTAATATTTACTCCGGATATGAAGATTTTTAGAATAGAGGGATTGTGTACATAAATGACCTAAACAACTCCAGTCACTAACAAAGTTAATAAAAAGCAAGTTCTACATTAGTCTACTTGTCTCTGATTTCAGATAAACAATATTATTTCTTTTTAAAGTAAATATTGATTAATTCATTGTTTTAAATTATTTTAAAATCAGAATAGTGAGTAACCTAATTTGCTTTTTCAGACTTATTTACAGTGTTGCTTCACTTACATTCTACAAGCGGTATCTTATTCATCTACATTTATGTATTTTCAATGATAACAGGAACCGCTTATTATTCATGACTAAGAAATCTTTTAACTAATGTTTTTCTTAAAATGTCATAATGAAATAATACATTTAGTCCGATTTGGCACCGAAGTAAGTAGTATTACACGGATACTTTTCTCTTTTTACGACATACGACATTTCGCACTTTGTCTTAAAAAAACGAGACTTATCCCACCGACGTCATCTTTTATCCTAAAGTACAAAATAAACATAGAACGCTGTCATGCTTCCCGTTCATCGATATCAACGTTTCTACTTTAAAACTTAAGGATAACGTTTATATTCCTTATCGAGGGGATTTTTGCCCTTCATAAGTGGTGACACATTAGTAAAAAAACTTTTACGTGATAATATTAATTATTAATTATAATCAGAACAATAATAAAATTAAATAAAATGAGCATATATATATATATATATATATATACGTAATAAAGCTAATAGATATTATAATATATATATATATATATATATATATATATATATATATATAAATATGTATACTTAGGCAGCAAGTCATTATCTAAGCAAGTGTTGTTGAACGTCACGGAACTTTCGCGTTTGTATATTTTCTTCGTGAGGTTCTCAAACCGTCGAGCTATCCTTCTGGTTTCAGGTGGCAATCCGTATAGTACTTCTCCGATAGTTCTTAATTCGGCCATTTTTTTCGAGCGCTTTCGACTTTCGTAGTCGTCTTCAGGATTAGGTTATTTTTTTTTATAAGAAGACTTGATATATATATATATATATATATATATATATATATATATATTTCTATGTACAAGATACTCTCCTAAACTAAAGAATTGACCATTATGAATTTATAAATATATATACTAGACAACCTGGTGAGTAACATGTTCACATTTTTTTAAAACGTTAACATTTATTCATTTATATAAAGTTGGGCATGTGTATATGTGTTTACATATATATTGTACAAGGTAAACTCATAAACTAACAAACCAATCATTATGAATTTTTGAACACAGCTTCTGGGCGTAAGTATCGGTAATATGAGCCATTCTAGTTTAATTTCGCAAAAATGTGGTAGAAGCTTTTCATGAGAATTCAGACACCTCCATCTTTGTGACATTTTAACATCAATTAATAAATATTCCCCAAATTTCAGTTTCTCCTGCGTATTTAAAAAAAAGGTCCATGTGGGGCATAATATGGACACAACTTCTTATTATAAAATTAAATTTGTTCAGATTTTCATTAAATTTGATTCATATTCCTTTGACAGCAATTCAGCATGATTCCATCAATTTCAATTTCTTGAATTTTAGACGTTTTCTAAGAATTAAATTCATGCAATAGATTTTGATCACAATTATAATAAGGATTCTATACATAATGTTTAGTATTATTATAGCTTGATTTAAATCTTATCGTCGTAACGGGACATGGATGTAGTTCAAAACCGTTCTGTTCTGGGAAATAATTTTACCCGTCTTTCTTTTCGTATATATATATATATATATATATATATATATATATATATATATATATATATATATATATATATATATAAAAAGACCATATTTTTTAGCATGATGAAAAATTAAATATAAATTCCCGAAACAGTTTTTCATGGTAAACAACTGATGATCCCTTAAATAATGTTAGAAGCAAACTAATATAATAACTGAAAAAGTTAAATTGACTTACATGACTGATTTTCAACTGAACGACTTGGGACTTAAGGTTGTTTTTTTTTTTTTATATATAGTTTTAATGGTTGAGAAACTTCCAAGACTATATATATATATATATATATAATTTTTGTGTTATATATATAATCGTGGTGGCTTTAACAGGCAGAAATAAATAAGGCAACAAAGAGAAAGTTAATAAGTATATTATTTACAGAAAGTACAACAATAATTGTTTGCCAGTAATAGGTCCCGGGAGGAAAACACGAACTAGGACTTTAGAACAAAGATGTATGCTTAAAAAGTATAATACAACAAAAAGACAAGAGTGGTTGTACGTCAATCTTGTGTGGTTTCAGATATTTACTTCCTTTTCGCCGAAGGAAGATGTGGCACAAAGCCAGAAGGTGAGGGTCGTTTCCATTTTGGATTGCCGCTATTTTGAGGCTGCTTAGAGTAGATGTATTAAAAAATGTCGTATCTGGTAACAATAACCTCTTCATAGAGATTTATGTCCGTGTCATCCGATAGTCGTTTCCTAATTTTGATTTAAGTGTTTCTTATGAGAGAACTGAGTTATTCTATCAAAATAAGATTTGATATCCTCTAATGTTTGTTATTCTAGACTTTTGGTTTTGGAGCACATCTTTAAACTTTGACTAAATGTCTTTATTGCTTTGATATTAAACTTCAATACACGTCACCTTATCTTTCATGGTCTTTAGCTTTTGTAAGACATATTTGAGTTGCAACTTTAGCTATTCACGTTCTGGAAACATGAGTTAACTCTATTTAATCATCCACTGGTTATCCAAAGAATTTGACATTATTTTTTTAGTATAGTGTTTGATATTGGCAGCGTGAATTTTGTGTATTTATGTACTTTAATTTTTGCTAACAATTTCATACGATTTCTAATGGATTAAACAAATTCCTTCTTTCGTTTTTCTGACTCGGTCGTAAGATTTTTATTTTCCGGCCAAAAGTGTTGGTTGGTAACCCCCATCGGTTAAATCGCTGCATTAAGTCTGTGCAAAATAAATTGTCGGTATTTTTTAAAACGTACACTTGTACTTTTTCTATAGTTCTGTGTAAAGAAATGTCGGTAACAATTTCACCCTCGAATTTAATTTTTCCACCAGTCACTGTTCTGTCTATTTTGTTGCTTTTTAGCGTGGTCGGTTTATTCCAACCTTCTTCATGTACACATGTTGATAATTGACACGTCTGAACCAGAATCTAATTGTAATTTTACATTTTTACTAAGGATTTTTACCTGTACATATTTTCTTATAATTATGCTGCCCTATTCGTTCGTTATTGTAGATTCACCAGGAGTGTTATTTCCTTATTCGTTCTGAAATGTGAACTATTGTGTCCGACCTGATTACAATTTAGACAGGTTTTAGAACGGTATGGATAATACGTTACCCAAATGGAGGGCTCCGCAACCGAAACAGGGGGTCGACGGAAATTTATCCTGCTTTTTATTGGTCTGGTTTGTTTTTCTAGAGCCGTCAAAATAATCCCTCTTTTTGTTTTGAATTGTTTGTGAAAAAGAGTTGATATGTGTTTTCTGACGTGCCTTTCTTATGTGTGTAATACACGACTCCTCAATGTCTTTAGAATCTTGTATAACACTTACCCATCTCTGGCAGTCTTCGGCTAATTTCTGTAATGTTTAATTTGTTTCAGTTTCTGACTTAGTTCGACATTTACCTCTGATTTCTGCATCTTTTCTTGATACAAGTTTTTCCACAAAAAATAAACATTTAATGTTATCCACGCTAAGTTCAGCTAATTTTAAATCATCACAATGTTTATTAATGATTGATCCGAATGTTGCGTAGTCTTCGCAATCTTTATAGACTAAATTCAAGCACTTTCACTGTGTGTGCAACAGAGAAGTCTTAGGGATGGATAATTCAGTTACAAAATTAACAGCTTCAGAAAAAGTAGAGTGGCTCGTTTTTCGGGGTAAAATAAAGTCCACGAATAAAATACGTTCGGTGGTCCCTAATTTTTAGAACAGTCGGCGAAATTTTTTAGAGTCTGCCCAATTTTCACTATCTATTTTTAATAGATCCTCATATCTTCTGAAATATGAAGCGAAAGTTTTACCATCATCTGGGAAATACGTGAAATGATCAATTGCACTCCAAACGGCATTCTGCAAAAAAGCGTTATCGTTTTCGGTACGTTGCCCCCTACGCTATATTGTTTGCATTAATACTTCAATCTGTTGATCGGTTTCTATTCTTTGTTCCAGAGTTTTTCGTCGGCCTTTTTTTTTGTTCCAGCAATCTTCTTTCGGCCTTTTTTGTTCTCGTAGTTTTTTTGTCGAGTTGTTGTTGTTGTTCTAGTAGAAACTTTTAAACTCTTTTTTTTATTTTTCGTAGTCTTCCGTCGGCTTCTTTTTTTTAGTTGTTGTCGCATTTGATATTTTACGAGTTTTGTTCTAGTTGCTTTAAAAAATTTTATAAGATGTGCTTTTATAGAATACGGCTTTCAAGAAGTTCTTTCTTTTATATTACGCTGTTAAACGTAATTTTCATTGTGAAAAGAGAAAAAGAGTCTAAAAAATTATTTTTTAACCAACAAAATCATAATTTTATTTAGTTCGTTTTTACGTAACCATACAATTTACGGTCAACTTCAGTCAACAGAAAACAAATGATATATTTTTTTATTTCGGCGGCTGTACCTTTTTTCTTTTGGAAAGAAAACAAAGATATTATGTATTCCCTTCTTGTTACAGATAAACAGTGCCGGAATAGGAATAAGAAAATCTCTGACCTTTCTTCTATTTTAAGAAAATAAGTTGATTTTTACGTATTTTTTCTTCTTTTTCGTCCGCCGTAAAGCCAGGTTTTAGAACTAGGACGTTGTCGGGTGAATTTGCGTTGATTTCTCCACGTTTTTCCTTTTTTAAGGTATCTAAAATCGCATTCATATACTTCGTCGCCAGTTGTGACGTCCATGTTAATGTTCTCTATGATCCCTTACTCTATCTCGTCGCCAGTTGTTGTAAGCCTGGAAAGGGTCCCGGAAAGAAAACACGAACTCGGAGTTTAGAAGAAACAAGTATATTGAAAAAAGCATGATACATCAGAAAACCAGAGTTGTACGTCAGTCTTCACTGCTAGTATAGACTAGTGTGGTTCCAGGTATTTACTTCCTTCCCACCGCAGGAAAATGTGGCACAAGGTCGAAAAGTTGGGAGAGTCACGCCAGCGCACCTAAAGAAGGAGAACTCTGGTCTCTAAAAAAATTGCATTGGGAGACCCGTCGGCATTCCCCGATCAGGATGCCTTAGACAGTAAGCAATAAACATACTCAACTCAAAACAGGAGATGCAAGGGCTGGAAGATTTGACCCTACTAGGATTAGCCAGGACTAATGTCTCAGAGCCGGGAGGTGAGGGGGTGTCAAGCCAGCGCCCGTCAAGAAGGAGCACTATGGCCAGTCGGACTAATTGTCGAGAACGAACCGTCGAGTAGTATTTCTCCATCCCGAAGTCCTCAATCAACCGATGTTACTGAAAGACTAAACGGGTTGGGGGACCCAGCTATCTGATTCCTTCCCACCGCAGGAATATGCGACACAAGGTCGGAATGTGGGGGAGAGTCAAGCTAGGGCCCCTGATGAAGGAGCACCCTGGTCTATCAAAAAATAGCCTGGGCAGACCTGTCGGCATTCCCCAGCCAGGGCGCCTCAGGCAGTAATAAATAAACTTACTCCACCCCAAAGAGGGGAGGCAAGGCCTTGGAGGGTGCACCTCTAAGGACAACCCAGAACCAATACCTGATCCTGACAGACAAAAGCCCACCGTAATGGCCCAGTTTCTGTGTGACTGATTGTCGAGAACGAATCCTCGACTGGTATTACTCCATCCCGAAGTCCGTAATCGATCGAACTTCTTGAAAAACTGAACGGATGGGGGGGGGGGGGCAGCCACATAATTCCTTCCCACCGCAAGAATATGTGACACAAGGTCGCAAGGTGGGAGAGATCAAGCCACCCTAAAGAAGGAGCTGTTTGAGAGACCCAACACTAGGATCAGGTACCCCTAGTATTTATGGTGAGTGAATAGTTCAAGTAGTCCCTATAGGTAAGTTACCATACGAATAATATTGGCAGAAACTGGTCTTAGATTAATGTTAGTGGCACTCGCTGTTACCATCACTCTTTCTATCTCTCTCCTTCTCTCTCTCTCTCTCTCTCATTATCTATCTTTTTCTCTATCTATGGGTTAAATAGTATTAATTCATGTTGCGAGTTTCCATCCTGCTTATTATAAACTGTTCGTCGTATTCCAATCCGCTGATTCATAATTAGTGTAAATACCTTTGACAGTTTATAAATGGAGAGAGGGAAAGCGCGCGCGCGCGCGAGAGAGAGAGAGAGAGAGAGAGGGGGGGAGAGAGAGAAAGTAGAGAGACGAGAGCTAGAAGTTATAGACACTGTATAAAATTACGGCCAATTAGAACTATTAAATAAGATTTTGTAATCATAGCTCAATCCAACAACTAGCCTATATTTTGTGTGATTAAATATATAAGAAAAAGCCTTAGCAGAACAAACATTGACTATATTAGCTCGAGTATAATAATAGTTTATATATATATATATATATATATATATATATATATATATATATATATATATATATATATTTATTCTGGTACAGAAAAATTAGTACAACATTCGTACCGTCGGTTTCAAGCACGGAAGGGCTTACCCATCCGGCTCTCTTCAGCTTCTGTTGTCATCTGAAGAGAGCCGGATGGGTAAGACCTTTCGTGCTTGAAACCGACGGTACGAATGTTGTACTAATTTTTCTGTACCAGAATAAATAAATATTATGCTCTTAATTTTTAACTTTAATTCTTAATTAATCGAGCACTCTGCTGGGATTTTTCCTACCATTTTACGAAGAAGTTATATATATATATATATATATATATATATATATATATATATATATATATATATATATATATATATATATATATTTAGGAAATAAGAAAATAAAACTACGAATGAATAACACTAAAACTTAATTCATTATAAACTGTTTTACAAATAATTATGCACATTGGGCATACAAATTGCTGAGTTTGCGTTGTTGCTTTAAAGATTAGTTTGTATTATTAATTAAAATAATGTAGGCACATTAAATTTAAAAAATATTTATCGCATTTATTCCTTTATATATATATATATATATATATATATATATATATATATATATATATATATTTATACATATAAATGTATATATATGTACATTTTATATAGCATATAGTATAATCAATAATATTTTAACTGTAAATCTTTTCATTCATTTATTATTAATATTCTATATATTATATAATTTTAATTATTATTATTATTAATGTTATTATTATTATTATTATTATTATTAATATATTTATATTATAATCCAATCTAATTTATTTTATTTCCATCATTAACTAAGTCACGTAAGCGTAACACTCATCTTAGTAATTGCCTCTTAAAATTGCGTAACACCGCGCAAAGGCTATAAGTCCGTGTTAACGCTGGTGTTTGTGTATATTCAATTATGATATATGGCTTTCCTTTCGCAGCCTACTTCTTTCCTTTCACTCCTTGCCATCCTACCCCCTTACACCTTCTACAAATTGGGACATCCGGCCCCCTACACTTTTGACCTGCAATCTGGCTACACTGATCAATTTTAAATTAGGTGCTTCCTATCAAACCTATTAAGTGATTGAGGTCTGAGCTTCAACAGAAAATACACAAACGCAGCGTATAAGATATATTTTGAATTTGATCATGTGCTCTTTTCTTTTTTTAAATCTTGCTTCTTTTCTTTTTTCTTCTTTCCTTTAAATGAACAATTAAAGAACAGCCATGTGTTATTAATCCGACGAGATGGTAACTTATTACAGCTAATGATCGAAACATTTCCATGCAGGTGTAGTTTTTGATCTGCTTGTATTAATAAAAATATTACTATAAATGAAATACACACATACACACATACATATATATATATATATATATATATATATATATATATATAATTATAAAAAGAAAAAACTATACACACATTAAGGTTGTACACATTATAACTTATTTCGACCCCTTAATTAGGTCTCCTCAGATGTATAAACAACCACGTCAAAAAACCATACATCTGAGGAGACCTAATTAAGGGGTCGAAATAAGTTATAATGTGTACAACCTTAATGTGTGTATAGTTTTTTTTTTTATAATTCTGTTTTGCTCTGTTTAAATTACATTGAGCTCTGTTATTCAGATTCTCAACACAAAATTGAAATCTACACACTATATATATATATATATATATATATATATATATATATATATATATATATATATGGCCGTGGAAATAGAGCGAAAGCGCGTGGAGATTGGTTGATATATATATATATATATATATATATATATATATATATATATATATATATATATATATATAAATGAAACTAAAAGTATACTTTTAGTAGATAGAACCTATAGTGAAATGGTTTAAGCTCAATATACGAGATAGAGCAATTATAAAGATAAATGAAAGAAGAGGGATAAACATGTACGAATGCCAAATCTATTTCAACTTCGATTGTTCAATGCAAGGTGTACTCAGTATGTTTATTATTCTTTCTTTAAGACAAGGCTTTTCAAAGATTAAAATGTTATCATCAGAGGAATTGCATAGATGGATAAGTTGACAGTGGTAAACCCAAAATTCAAAATTTGAAAAAATATTAAGTAATTGAGAGTGAGAATGTGCGTGTAAAAAGATATGGGGTCTGTCCAGTTGGTAAATGTTCGTTGATAAGGTGTCCAGTGAAAGGAGATTTAAAGATGGAAAAGAAGGCAACATTGAAAAAGTTCAAGAATGAAGTAAATCCAATAGAAAGATGTTTAGTTTAATCGTAGGTGGAACGCACCTATTCGGAAGTAATTTTGAGAATTCGGGCCATTTTAAAATACTTTCGTAGATCGAAAATGAGAGTAGTTTTTCAGAAGTTGAAATTGAACTGTGTATATTAAACGCAGGCAGTCTGGAATTTTAGTAGTGACCTCGATCGAGTCCAAGAAAAGCGACAACTTTAGTTGGAGACGATGCCAAATGAGGAAGTGGGGGAAAGGATAAAGATAAAAGATAAAGAAGGTGGATGATAGGGTTAGTTAAATGAACTATGACTGATGCTGGGAGCAGAGAAAAGGAAAGGATTGTTTGGTTACTGCTTATTGCTAGTAAGCAATACAACTGGTGTTAGTTGGAGTGGGGCTATCATAAGCTAAAAACAGAAGTAAATTCAGGTCATTGAGTAAATATTTCTGAAAGGGGGGGTCCCGTAATTAGAACGGATTTTTAAACGAACTTATATATAATTCAGAAAGTTAAAAGGGTTCCAATTCGGAAATTAGGGTTCAAGTGAATGGGAATCCGGAATTTACGTGTTTAATATGTAATAATTCGGACAAAAAGTAGTGTTTCAGAGTAGATGTATAAAGACTTTAAATAATTCCCACTTAGTTAAATATTAAATGCATGAGTAAATAAGAAACTTGAATGTATAACTGAAGTTAGGATTGGGAACAGCGTTAGTTTGCTTGCAACAATTGAGTTCTCGTACAACGATTATGAGGTAGGATTAGGTTGAATTTTGTAACCTAAGTGAAGCACTTGTGTTGTGTTTTTTTATGAGAGAAATGGTCACAGTCCTCAATTACGTTGATGAGAGCATACTGATTTATTTCAAGTATCATTATACATTAACTAGATTGTCTATCACTTCGTAGGTTTTCGCAGAAAACCTGGAAAAACGGCCCGTTGCACTAAATAATGGCAAGTGTAACCCTTTATAGCCGTTGGTGTTTAATACGAATTTCAGACTACCGACTGAAAAACCTGTAACATTCTTGAATTTTATAGTGCAACGGGCTGGGATTTCTGTGTTTACGGTAAACGCACGTGCGTTTGAATTAATGTATGTATATATATGTATATATATATATATATATATATATATATATATATATATATTATATAAATCCATATGTTAACAGTTTGAACATGCAAACAGGTTATACTAATGGTACACTATTTTAGGAAGTCTACAGACACCATTAATATATATATATATATATATATATATATATATATATATATATTAAATTAAAATGAATAAATATATGACATATTATTCATATCAGTTAAAAGAATTTGATATCAACAATATTTTTGGCGTACCATCGTTTCTAAGAAAAAAGGTTTTTACTGATTCCAACTTGTAACTTCGTCAGCGATTCCAAACTTCACAAATACATATCGAACAAATCGATAAACATTTATCTTCCTCAATTCTCTCTCTCTCTTTCTCTCTCTCTCTCTCTCTCTCTCTCTCTATATATATATATATATATATTTATATATATATATATATATATATATATATATGTATATATATATATATAATTACATATATACATGTATATAGATATATATATAATTACATATATATATGTATATATATAATTACACACACACACACACACACACACACACACACATATATATATATATATATATATATATATATATATATATATATATATATATATATATATATATATATATAAGTAGAGGGAAGTTTTGTTCCAACAAGAAAAAAGTATATATTTAAAGATGTGGAACAACCAACATTTACTAGTTTTTAAAAATGTTGTTAATTATTTAATATTTTATAATTTTACATTTTTAAATGTTATATGATACATGTTTCGAACATGTGTGGCTCTTTTCAGATATTTAAAAAAATATCTATTTTAATTTTGAAAGAAACATATTGAACAAAACCTGTGTGTTCAATCTTCTTATTTAAAAATTAGTCTCCGTGTGTGAGCCTGCGCGATCTTCTTCAGTATATTTTGGTTCACTTGAGTTCAATGAAGCATGTTGATGTCAAAGTTTTGATATAGTTTAGGAGTGCTATGATTTGCAAACACAATTTATGAGGGTTGTTGATTTATTCATGAACTCTGTCTTTTATGTGTGTGTAGGTGAATGTGTGGTGTATGCACGTTGGAGTCAGTATATCTGTTATTGTTTATGTGTGTAGATGTTTACATGTATATGTATGTGTGTATATGTTTTAGCCTACACACGCACGCATTCACCTCCATTTTCATATTATGCATATACGTGTTCTGTATGATAGGTGTATGTGTGTCGTGCTATGATTTGTTCGATGCCGGTGTTAATTTTCTTATATAGTGTTTTTTCTTGTGTAAGGAGATGGGAATAATCCTGGGTTTGATAAATTGGTGTGATCTAGAATCTACCTCTGCTGCATGTGTTAATATGTTCTGAAACAAATAAATGCTAGTTTTCTAGGATGTGTATGTTGCTTTTATGTAGTGCGACTCTACTGTTTAAACACTTATCCTCTTTAAAAATTAAAGACATTAAAATATTAGATAATAAAAAAACATTTAAAAAAATAAATGTTGGTAGCTCTACTTCTTTTAATATATGAATATATCTATATATGTATATACTAATATATATATATATATAAATATTTATATATATATATATATATATATATATATATATATATATATATATATATGAATTACACAGAGAAAGGAAGGTAAGAATAATGAAACAGAGAGACAGAGATAAGTGATGATGAGAAAAAAAGAGAAGAAAAATATAAATAATGTGAGTCGAATTAGAAAGAGAAGTAAAAAGGAAGACTTATAAAGAAACCGACGCAAACGGCGAGACCGAATCTGTGGAGGTGAAATTAATGGCAGACTTTTACAAGACAAGACTTTGCATTCATTAAAACCAGATGATCTCAAAGGTGTTTTCTTTTTCTTTTTCCAGTCTCGTCAGATGTAGTTACATCCGCATGAGGTCATTGAGTGTGCGGACATGTAAGCGTGTGTTTTATTGCCGTACGCAAACTTGGAAATATTTGTAATTCACGTTGTAATTATTACGCAATAATTTACAAAACATGAAACATACATTTACTTCAAAGTCATGTTGGAATCTTTATTGGATAGTGACCAGTTCACCAAAACTGTAAGTTTCTTTCTGATCAGTAATTCAGTACAGACGCTACAATACTACTACTACTACTACTACTACTACAATTAGTACTACTACTACAACATCAACTACAATAATAATAATAATAATAATAATAATAATAATAATAATAATAATAATAATAATAATAATAATAATGATAATAATAATAATAATAATAATAATAATAATAATAATAATTTTCTTTCTTCTTTTGCGTTAATCCCAAGCTACGGCGGAATTTGCAATCATTGATTTTTGACTTGACTTGGCACGATCACAGGCCTGATCCGGGTGTAGATCGGTTTTACAGATATCATGTTGCAGGGTGTCTGCTCATCTCTTCATCGACCTTCCTCTGAGTCACTTCCCGGCAACTTCTTATGTAAAAGCACATGTCCTCAACACATGTCCAAGCCATTCACGCATCTTTCCCTCGATCAGTGAGATGCCGTAGCGTCTTCGGATGTCGTCATTACGGATGTGTTATTTAGTGAGATCGTGTTTTGCTAATCGATATAGAGATTCCGCGTGAATTGACTTGAACGTTAAGACCAAGAATGAACGCTGCACAATATTGAAAAGTCCAGTTTTCTCAACGGTTTCAATTTTATTAATTTCGTATCATATTATGACAAAGATGGAAGGACTGTTGAAAATATCAAAATAAATTAAAAAATAATAATTACAAAACAACAACAGTATTTTTAAGCTTAATACATTACCAACCAGAATTAATTAATTAATATATATATATATATATATATATATATATATATATATATATATATATATATATATATATATAGATTTTTTATCAAGCAAGTAAATAAGGATTTATTTTAAAATAATGTTAGAACTATGCTGATATTTTCAACAGGCTATTTTGAGGGGCAAATGGAGCGGGGAAAAAGCGGATCTTCTTTTAAGAGCGGTAGTCGCTCCTAAACTAGTTGAGCGGCTAAAGCCTTATACATATATATATATATATATATATATATATATATATATATATATATATATATGTGTGTGTGTGTGTGTGTATGTATGTATATATATATGTGTGTGTGTGTGTGTGTGTATATATTTAGATATCTGTCAACATTGAAGGAGTACATTTTTTCTCTTATGTTCTTAATTGGTACTTTGGAGTACACACTCATACAGGTCCAGAGTACGTAAGTATCTATACCTTGCCACTTTGTGTATCGCATGGGAGATCGAACGCGTCCAGCAAAGATATAGCAATTTGGGAGTATTGATTTACTCCTCTCCAGGAGTTAGGCACAAGGCCAGTTTTTAATCTTACTCCCACAAGTAAGATATGACCTAAGGTCGGGTCGGGAAAGTGGTGTTTAAAAATTGCCTAGGCAGCCCCGTCGGCATTCCCCGGTAGGGGCGCCTCAGGCAGTAAGCAATAAACTTACTCCTCCCCAAAGAGGGGAGGCAAAGCCTGGGAGGGTGGACCTCCTAGAACTGCACAGGACCGACCTATAGACCGGCGTAAATCAAGCCCCGAAGGCCAAGACAATACCAGTGTATGGATTGTAGTATCCATCGGAACAGATACTACACTTTGATCTTAGCCAAATGGCCAAAAAGCGATTTGGGTTATTTTTCTACCTCCTACAAGGTAAGATGTAACACAAGGTCGGGAAAGTGGGATTCGATAACCCAGCGCTCGAGAGGTTAGCATTCTGGCCATTTAAAAATTGCCTGGGCAGCCTCGTCGGCATTCCCCGGTAGAGGCGCCTCAGACAGTAAGCAATAAACTTACTCCTCCCCAAAGAGGGGAGGCGAAGCCTGGGAGGGTGGACCTCCTAGAACTGCACACGACAGACCCATAGACCGGCGTAAATCAAGCCCCAAAGGCCAAGACAATACCAGTCTATGGGGTGCAGTATCCATCGGAACAGATACTACACTTTGAAAAGGCCAAAAAGCGATTTGGGAGTATTGATTTACTCCTCTCCAGGAGTTAGGCACAAGGCCAGTTTTTATCCTACTCCCACAAGTAAGATGTGACCCAAGGTCGGGTCGGGAAAGTGGGGGTTTAAAAGCCAGCGCCCGAGAGGTGAGCACTGTGGCCATTTAAACTTTGATCTTAGCCAAAAGCTATTTGAGAGTAGGCCACCATCTTCCATCGTTTATTATTAGCCACGGTAGTGACCAGAACATAGGAGAGTAGGTATGCCCAAGTTATTGCGCGATAATCTCTCTGTGCTTTCCATATCTATTAAGGCGTTGACTGTGATATTCTTGGCCACAGCAGTAACAACATCATGCCAATACCCACGACAGGGAGGGCATGCTTTAGTTGGAGCAAGGTTAATGATTGTTAGGTGAAACTTTCTACTATTCACTATACAATACTAAAGATATATATCGGAGTAGAACAGTCTACCTGGTATAGAATAGGGGAGATTAAGATAGTACATATATATGAGACAACAACACCGTCTGCTTACAACTTAAAACTAGCAGAGATGAACAATGAAAAGTTGGAAAAGCTGTGAGCGACAAATCGACGCTTGTGGCTGCTGAGTAGGTACAAAGGGTGAACTTGAAGATGAAGAGACGGAAATAATGATTATAGTGAGAGATCATGGTTAAGAAAATCTGCAAGCTCTTAGAATCGGAGGGGCAAAGTATGGAAAAAGGGACGCGTTATCTTTTTGCAGAGCTTTATGAATCAGAAGTAAGTGAGTAGTAGGAGGAGGGAATAGATTTCTCTTAACTCTAAAGAACGACTGAGAAGCAAAAGATAACGTTGGTTGGATGGGAACTATCGACAGATTTAAAACAGAAGATGGCGAAAGGATTAGCTCCTTAGAAGTAAGTCAGGGGGGGATAACCCTTTATGGTGACAATACGCAGACAACGTGATACACCGGTAGTTGTGCTCTTAGCGTAATTGTGAGCGACGTCATACGTGTGGTGGAACTTCTGAGCGTGTCGGCGTCCGTTTGTAGTAAAATTCCCCTGGGTCTTGTGAACATTCTGAGTATAATTAAGGTAATTCAGAAGGTTGTGAAGGACATTATGAGTAGAATGTTTATTCTTACAACTCTTTCAAAGAATGGGGAGGGGAGTATGATACTAATACTTCTGTTACTAGCCAATGCTCACCGAAGTAAGGAAACACAGCTAAGGTACAGTCTTCAAGAATACCAAGGCCGTGATAATAACAATATCTAAGTATTTGATAACCCTGCTGATCGATATGAAACCCTGTGATATATTGTTTGATAAGATGAAAGAGGATGTAATTGAGGTTCAAATAGCACCATAGAAATATACATACAAGGAAAGATAACTTCAGATGTTGTATTCTCTAGAGGCAGAGAAACAAGAATAGAATATTAGTAGAAAGAAATGAGAACGTACCTGAAAGCTGTCGAATTATTGCATATCAAAGAAAGGTAATCGCCACAGAAGGATCAGCGTTGAGAATACTGCCCGACAAAATGCCTGAAGATGATAGGAAGCTTATAAAGAGAACAATGGAAGAGGTAGAAAACGGTTCAACATGTGTTAGCACAGTTGTTGCTTGGGTTAAAGAGGCGATATTAAATGTGACGAGGTTAGAGTTCGCTATAATTAGACGCAGCATAACGGTGTTACGTCTTTACTTAACGGTGCGTGTATAAACAATTATACACACGTGTGGTCGTCAGAAACTTATATTCTATCTTATCTGTGGATAGAATCACTCGGCCGCTGATGTTTACTTTTTAATTAAGATATATTACAAGGAGAGGAACAGTCACAGAAAACATCAGAGAGGCGGGTTATTTTCGTATGAGTGAGAGAACGAGACAAAGACAAGCAGAAAGATAGACGGATAAGCCGTCCAATTACTTCTAGTTACATTCCATGAAAAATGCCAGTATACTGAAATCATATGCCCTTAATAGGGTCAAGATGAACATTCATATACACTAAATGTACAAAAGCAAGGAAATTCCCAAATTTTTACACTTTTATTGTCATTAAGGGTATGACTACATATCAACCAAACCATTTCATTATCACATCAATACAGTATAAATCTCTATGCATAAGTGGATGAAGTATGTGAGGTGCGCTGAAGAAAAACTCCTACCAGTAAAATACATAGCCCTGTTGTTCTCGCATCCACTTAATGAAAATAAAAGTGTAAAAATTTGGAAATTTCCTTGCTTTTGTACATTTAGTGTATATGAATTTTCATCTTAACCTTATTAAGGGCATATGATTTCAGTATACTGCCATTTTTCATGAAATGTCACTATATTTGTAAAGGCTATGTCTCAATACAATGCCTTCTCATAACTGATATAGTTCGTAGTTTGACTAATCAAGGTATCTGGTAAATTGAAATTAAAATGCCATCAACTAGACCCTAGAACCTCAATCTCTGCCAAAAATCAGCTGAATCCATCAAATAGTTGATGGGATACAGGGTGGTACATAAATACGTACGTACGTACACACATATAACATGATTTCATTATTGAACTTTCTGGATCTCCGGGTTGCCTTGACTAATCATGCTGAAATTCTACACACTTATAGAACCTATCAAATAAAAATGTTCAAAGTTTTAACTAATTTGATTGATTGGTTTTGAGTTATGATTGATCAAAGAAATGATAATTCCAGCATAGGCCATTCGTAAAGTCTATTAAGGGATAGAGCGCTCTCGCGCCTCCCTTGATTCGACACGTCCTCTCCGTTTGAAGTATCGCCAGACAAAAAACGGAAAATCTCCGTCTAGAAGTAACGAGGTATCGAACACTTCTGTTCGGGGGTCACCTCTGACACTTAATGTGTCACTTGAACTTTTCCATTCAAACAGCAGCCTTTTCAATGTAGAAAATAGACTAGTCGTCAATTAAAGTGATCTGAGAGAAGAAGAGACAGCTTTCACGGAGACCATGTCCACAGAATAGTCGGAGCTGGGTAATTTTGTCCAGCAATATTTTCAGCTAATGGTAATTTCCAGTAATATACGCAAGAAGAGCCAAGCAGCTATAACTTTGTTCGAACACGTTAGGGCACAACTAGCTATGTTGTTCCTGAGAAACTGAGCCTTTAGTCTAGTGACCGTAGACCATTCAAAAAATTGTTACAAAAGATACAGACCGACTTACCGCACCATCTAAGATTGAAAGTGAACGCGACTGAGGAACTCTAAAAGTATCATCGTGAACTGGGTTGTGTTACTTTCTTAGAGAGTAACATGTCATTGCTGCAATCTGTTTCCCCGTAAGACACATATAATGCATTCGATATATAAAGAACTTGCCCAAACCTTTCTCTAATGTACAGAAGAGGCTGGATGCAGTTGCCCACATTACACATCTCTTCATAAGTCCCGCGTCTGACTAATAGATGGAGCAACAAAATAATTTATATGACTTTTAAAACGTTTTAACATTTAACATCGTAGTTATTCAAGTTGTAAATTTTTTAAACAATAAATAATCTGAATTCATGTGTTCAAAGAGCATTGCTTTCTGATTTGAAAAATATTGTTTAAGTACAGCGATAGCTTGATAAGTGTTATTCGGAGTTGACTCCGCCTGGAACAACGATCAATAGGTGGCATTACGACATTAAACGCAGTCGTGCAGACACAAATAATGGTGAACGCTCAGGTCGCCATAATTTAGCAGTTGTCCCAGAAAACATAAACAAGTAAACAAACTCGATTTGGCAGATTGTAAATTAGAGTTTTGTGACATTGCAGAGGAGTTGCAGATATTAGAAAACAGTGTATTTACTATTTTGCATGAACATTCGTCAATGAGAAAGCTATGTTCAAAGTGGCTGCTGCATTTCCTCACAGTCAATCAAAAACAACATCGCGTCGACGATTCGGTGTGTTGTTTGCAACTGTTTCAACGTTACACAGATGATATTTAGCGTCAATATGTTACAATGGAGAGAAACCTGGATCCACCACTTAATCTTTAAGTCAAATCGGCTGTCAGCTGTGTTGACAGTAGAAGGTTAAAGCTGTCTAAAGCGACTCAGACGCAAACATCAGCAGGTAAGGTCTTGACGTCTGTATTTTGAGATGTACGTTATTTTGTTCATCGAATAACTTGAGAATGAAAGAACCATCAAAAGCGAATTTTATATAGAATTAGTGGTGCCTTTAGAGAGACAAAATCGCCAATAAACGGACACAAATGAAAAATAGTGACATTTAACCCAGTCAATGCACCATGTCACAAATCGCTCGTAACGACCGCAAAATTACATCAATTGTACTTCACATATTTTGCAAACACACACACTATATTCCCTAATCTTGCTCCAATCGACTACTGACTGTTTGCAAACATCAAAAGAATTATCCGTGGAAAGAGATTTGTCTCTAATTAAAAATTAATATAAAAAACGGAGGCGAATTTGAACGATTTGTTTTTGCTCTCAAGAGCAAAAACAAATGAAGAGTTCGATCGCAAAACGCGATAAATCTAATTCGTTTAAATTGAGACCGTAAACAATAAAAACACGACTATATTAAATGTGTACTTTGAATAAAAGATGACTTTAAGTTATATCAAAAAGAAATTACTTCGGTATCCTGTTATGTAGCACATAGTTTTGGGGTGTCGTTGAGTATAGAAATGCAACCCTTTTTGTAGGGACAGTTTCTTGATTTTGAAAATGGCGTTTATCGCGTTTTGCATTCGAACTCTTCAAATCGTTCTACAGAAAAAAAGGCATCGAATTATTAAAGGAACATTGGAATCAATGTTTCACCCTAGATGGAAATTACGCCTATGAATAAAGTCGAATTTTGTCTAAAAATTCGATTTTATTAGTTAGGCCTGGGACTTATTGAGTTATGTGTAACATAATCGACACAATTCATAGTCTTAAATCTTACCCAAATAAAATATATGCTATTGGCGAAGACAGGAAAATGAGATGATAATGATGTGGGCCAATGTACGTCAGTAAGCTTCATTTATGTGACGGGTAGCGAACAATTGTGCTTGAGGTATCTGAGGAAGAGAAGAATTGAATTAAGACAAATTGTCAGGTAGAAGTATTGATAGCTTCTCTGCTGCTCCAAGCGATCAGTGTATCGGACGGGATCCGGGCAGTTGCCACAAGAAGGCAAATTAAATTAAAAAGTGTGCAAGAATGGAGATACCCACGAAACGATAAGAATTATATACTCCATTGTTTGTTGAAGAGCTATATTCGGCATTCGTGGCGTCTATTGTGCTCCTCTATATTATCAGTATGAAGAAAGCTTTGAATAATAGGAATCCATTACTAAATTAATCAAGCCTAATTTAAGGAATTGGTTAGTGATGTGCTATCACATTGTAAATCATTCCTTAAAGAAAACATTAGAAAAATGCCTGAATAACTGAAGAGCTTTTTTCCAGCAGCTAACGTTTGAATTAGATTGGATGGACATGAGAAGCTTTACCTGGGAATATAAATTTGATACAATAATAAATTAGTCGGCAACGATAGAGACGTTGATAGCCATTAGTGATGATCTAAACACTATAGCTGCTAAGAAGGCATGAAGAAATGTTAATCAAACCCGACAAGTGGACGTTCTGCACAGAATCAATAGAGAGAGGCAACTTTGTGTTATTTAGAGTAGATCCAAACGCGACCGAAGTTAATCTCATAGAAGAAATGAGGTTAGAAACCTTGATTCTCGTAAAGAATATAAGACTTGCCGAAAAAAAATCGTAAGCTGAGACGAAACCGAAGCCACGCAAAATATACAAATACTAAAAAAATAAAAACGTTTATAAATAAAATTGGTTACATAAGTAAAGGAAGATACGAATTCCCATACGAAGTAGTTGGTTTCTCTTGCATGTGTAGTGGAAATCAAAACATCATACTCATTGGTTGACAAGAATTGTCAGTATCTTGCATATAACATATGAAAAAAAACGGTTTGTAGTTTTAGTCATGTTTAGTAAAACATTATTGTTATTGTATACATGAAAATGCATGTGATCGACTTCACCATATGAGAAGTGAAGTCTATGCCAATCAACAAGTAAATGACACGGTATACTTACGTTGCACACTGATTTTGATGAAGTTACCGAACTTGATCATGCAAGAACACAAGGCGCTCTGGGTGAGAGGATGGTGACATTTTCCTGCAAAAAAATTAACTATCTAACGTCGCAAAATAATCTCCCCTGGTTGGAATGCACATGCGACTGACAACCGTTAGCTAATTTACTATTCCCTAGAAACTTCTATTTTCTAGAGGAATATGAATCAAACTTTGATATGCTGAATGCATGACCAAGAAAAGGAACAGGAAAAGTATGTAATAAGAACATTTAATAATTCGAAATAAAAATAAAAGGAAAATATTTCGAATAAAATAATGTGTTTAAATCTACACGCTGAAGCCACATATCGTACCGAGAATTCCATACAAATATAAAAAAAAGAAAAGTGATGACATTTTTTCGGGATGTCTAAACATTATGAAGGATAGGAATTCCATTATCCATGAGATAGTGGATACATTTAACCGGCCGATGCTGTCCAACCAACAGACAGTGAATGAGAGAAAGAAATAAAGTTAACAGATAATAACGGATTTTTTTCTGGTTGTCCAGGATGAGTGGCGAGTGAAGCGACGTAGTAACGTGATGAGTCTGAATTACCATTTTGACGTTCTTATATTGGAGGGGAGGGAGTTAAATCTTAGAAAAGCGGAAATGAAAGGAAGTGTTGTTTCCTTAGTCTTATTTGGATTATTCGGTCTACTATTCTCGCATTGAGTGTTATTCTCACAACGTTTCTGTCTATATAACCTCCGACTTACTCCAGGTATATATTGTCGAACTCGGGAATCTTCACGGAATTTCGACCGGATTCTTTATTTAATCCACGGGGGATAGCATGCTTTTGTTTCAGCTATAACGGGGTAGATGTGTTATTATCGCCCGCACTGAGGATTGAACCTTTAACCTCTAGAAGAGTGTCAGTTAGAACAACATTTTACGTAGTATTTTATCCGTTAGACCACGGGCCTTTGCGGTTGTTTTTTTCTCTCTCTGAAGTGTCAAGTGTCAGAATTAAAAATTAGGTGGACAATGGAATTTAGAAGAATTGTTGTCAACGAGTGATTGGTAAAATGTGAAAGCGTCGTTCGGTTACAAAGGTGAGAGAGGAGGAGAAGTTAAACAAAGGATATGATAAAATAATAATTCAATTGCTTTTTTTATTTAAGACGTGAGCGTAAATAAAGAAAAAAAGAAAAACAGAGAAGACTTAAAATAAAGAAGACTTTATTTTTTTGTTGGCTGAGGTCATTGAAAATATATGACAATGCTTGGACCCGTAATGTTGTTCAGTGAGTTGTCGAGGGTTCGGTTAATAGACGATATAAGCCAATTTCTTTTTTCTTTATAGGATGGAGGCGAGTAACGAAGATACAGCACAATCCCTCGCTGGCAAATTAACAAGAAGAATATAAATAAAATTAAATGCAGTAATTCAGACAATGCATAAAAGACCGAGAACATTGTGACGAATACCTAACGGTATTTATCAGAAAATGGTCGTGTTGAAACTCAGAAGGCGACGACAGAACGTGGTTAAACATTTCTAAAAAATAAACGATACAATCAATGCAGTTTTGCATCTACTAGGCTGAACGTAACTTACTGGAATCGAACCTTTTTCTCATTCTTTCCAAAAGGATGCTTTTCCCCACCATTCAAAATAATTCTATTATTTATAAAGTTGTTTGTCAGTCTGAAGCTGACTATGTGAGCAAGACTACCCAAACGTTAGGAATTAAAATACCCCACCGCATCATCGTGCTATTCGCAAGCACGAGATGTTTCGAGAACATTCTGGAATTTACATGCGCATGAATCTGCAATTTGTAACCATTTACTTAGTAGAGATACCTGTTCTCACAGTTTCTCCGACTAGTTGTTCTCCATTTTATATAGTACAAGCTCGAACAATCATCTCAATATTCTCCATGCGATTGTTCTTAACACCTCTAGACGTAACTTATATGAAAAAAGGAATTGGAACAGAAGTTAGGGATTTTTATCACTGACATCTATCAGTGAATTAGTTGAGAGATTTGTCCCTCATTTTTTCCCACTTACCTATCAATTAATATCTCCAACTTACAGATTCCCACTCCTTTGCCAATTTGATGTTCTTTTAATTTTTACTGTTACCATTTCTGAGGTTTTTCCTCTGAAGAAGGTCAAACGAAAAAGACGTCAAGAGATTGTATTTCCTTTTCAGATTATCATTTTTTTACTCTTCGTTTTATTGATAAAAATGTTTCCTCTTATGCTTATCCTATCTTTCACTTCTACCAAAAATCAGTTTAAATATTTCCGAGGTCGGAACATTGGATAATGTTTTACGCATTAAAAATAAAGTTCGATGCACCTTCTTTTCTGCCAGAAGCTTTACTCAGAAAGATTTTACAGCACACACAATAGTCACGGAAAACGCATGAAATTTACTAACTGGAAACACTTATATATGCTGCCTATTTCCAATCATCGAAACATTATTATTATTAAACCTACCATCAACCAGGCCTGTTACCAGGACGGATAAAGTATTTTAAAGTGTGTTTTAAAAGATGTTTAATCGATATTTCATAATAATTTTTTATAAGTTTTTATTTATTTATTGTTCCCCTATTATCACATGCATGAAGACAACTTATGCTAGTTGAAAGTACAAGTAAATATGGCGAGTTTGAACAGTGGATTGGATCGTTGTGCCGCCAGTAGGAGAACATCGATTAAAAAATGAATAAACGGAGCCTTTAGCATCCTTTATATATATATATATATATATATATATATATATATATATATATATATATATATATATATATATATATATATATATATTTATATATATGTATATATATAAATATATATAATATATATATAATATAATTATTTAATAAATGTTCTAAATTTGTTTCAAAAACATTTTAATTCATAAAACTGTTTCTGCCCATTTTCAAAATAGACATTTTCTCTTGCTAACAAACGTTGTTCCGGCAGTAGGAAAATATCGATTAAAAAATAAATAAACGGAGGCTTTAGCTTCCCTTCAATAAAACGTGTATATGCATGTATGTATATATATATATATATATATATATATATATATATATATACATATATATATATAGATATATATAACATATATATTACATATATAATATATATATACATATATATCATATAATTATTTAATAAATGTTCCGAATTTGTTTTAAGAACATTTTAATTAATAAAATTGTTTCTGTCTATTTTCAGAATAGACATTTCCTCTTGCTAACAAGCGTTGTGCCGCCAGTAGGAGAAAATCGATTTAAAAATGAAAAAAACGAAGGCTTTAGCCTCCCTTCAATAAAACCTGTATATGCATGTATGTATATGTATATGTATATATATATATATATATATATATATATATATAGTATAATTATTTAATAAATGCTCCGAATTTGTTTTAAAAAACATTTTAATTCATAAAATTGTTCATGCCCATTTTACAAAATAGACATTTTCTCTTGCTAACAAACTTAAGATTTGTCTATCAAATTTATCAAAAACATAGTAGAACTGTAAATACTAAAACCGTTATCTTCATTTTAATGATTTATTCTTGTTTTCTCGAGCACACCAATTAAAAATTCTTTTAGTTACATCTTTATGTAAGTAAATGTCAAAATTATAATTATTATAAGGCACTCGAAACCATGATCTTATTTCATGTCATAATGCCTTACATTTGCCCTATATATATATATATATATATATATATATATATATATATATATATATACGTATATATATATATATATATATATATATATGTGTATGTGTGTGTGTGTGTGTATAAACAAGTACACTTCTCGGAATCGGAACAGAACCGACCAAAGAACATCCACATACACAGGGATCGATATCAGTTCAGATAGATCTTTATAATAATAATAAATAATTAAGATAATATAGGATCAATAATTAAAATAAGCGTCTTTTAATTATCTGTTATGGTTATATATACATCGTACGTTTGAATCGTTATAACTCGTTCAATTTACTGATTTTAATTTGCAAACGAGATTGATAAAACAGTCAAAATACACATTAAAATTACTGAGAGCAAAATTAACAAAAACGTAGAAAATTGACTTTTCATAAACTTTAAGGCTACTTGGTGTCATTAAAGATTGTTCATAAAATGAAACCAAACTCTAACCCGTTCTGCTCAATACACCTTTCATATGGTGATACATTTGATCTAAAACCGTCTTACAACATTTCCTCATATCATGATACATTTGATCTAAAACCGTCTTACAACATTTCCTCATATCATGATACATTTGATCTAAAACCGTCTTACAACATTTCCTCATATCATGATACATTTGATCTAAAACCGTCTTACAACATTTCCTCATATCATGATACATTTGATCTAAAACCGTCTTACAACATTTCCTCATATCCTGATACATTTGATCTAAAACCGTCTTACAACATTTCCTCATATCATGATACATTTGATCTAAAACCGTCTTACAACATTTCCTCATATCATGATACATTTGATCTAAAACCGTCTTACAACATTTCCTCATATCATGATACATCGATCTAAAACCGTCTTACAACATTTCCTCATATCATGATACATTTGATCTAAAACCGTCTTACAACATTTCCTCATACCATGATACATTTGATCTAAAACCGTCTTACAACATTTCCTCATATCATGATACATTTGATCTAAAACCGTCTTACAACATTTCCTCATATCATGATACATTTGATCTAAAACCGTCTTACAACATTTCCTCTTATCATGATACATTTGATCTGTCATATTCATAAATAAAACCGAACTTATACCCGGGTTTGGGTTAGGCTTATGTTAATTTATAAACATTTTAAAATTACCCCATGTAGACATTACATTATTATTAAATTAATAAATTAATATCAACAAATATTTTTAAATATTAATTTCATACGGTTTTGTTAATTTTATCTTCACTATTATTAAATGTGTTTTCTTTCAATCTTCTTTGCAAGTAAAAATCAGTAAATGTAACGAGTTATAACGATTCAAAATGTGTATATATTTGCTTGCGACTCTCTCTCTCTCTGTATATATATATATATATATATATATATATATATATATATATATATATATATATATATATAAATTTAGCCACATAGAGGGCTCTCTTCCTTTAAGTTTATTGAACACTGTCTATTTTCCATCTGTGTTTATGAATAAAAATACAACACTTATTTTTCTCGCATTTGAAGTGGTATTGTCACGTCTGCCGAGCCGGGACCGAATTCTTCGACCAGCGGAACAGTTTAATTATCCTTGCTAACGAGTGTTAATGGTAATACGACATATACATATCTCCATGGATAAAAATAATATTTATTTATTTAAAATAATTATAATATATATATATATATATATATATATATATATATATATATATATATATATATATATATATATATATATATGAGATAAAATACTCCGTTGTTTTTGAATTCGCGAAACAGTTATCATGGTAAACAACTGATGATCCTTTAAATAAAGTTCACACTAGCGCTAATTCTTGGAAGCAAACAAATGTAGAACTGCAAAAAAAAATTGACTTACAAACAAAGTAGTTTCTAACGAAGGACTTGGGACTAAAAGTGTTTTTCTTTTTTCATATAATGTATAAATATATATATATATATATATATATATATATATATATATATATATATATATATATATAGAAAGAGAGAGAGAGAGAGAGAAAGAGAGAGAGAGAGGAAGAAAGAGACAGACAGACAGAGACAGACAGAGAGAAAGAACGAAAGATGTGAGAGAAGAGACAAGTTTATCGTAGATCATGATGATAACAAAAAAGTCGAGTAGAAAACAGTTTTTTTATAACGTGATGAGTCTGTAATGGAGTTTTTCTTTTTTCTTTCTTTCTAGTCTTTTACTTTTTAAATCTATCCTCCTCATGCTGCTTTTTTCTTGAAGAAAATAACATATTTCATACGAGTTGGCATGCGAAGTGTGTTGCGGTAGTCTTGTTAATTACGGAGAAATGAAATTTATCTCCTAAGTGAATTTAGCATATGTAAGTGTGTAATGTTCTTCAAATGGTTATGCGTTCTGTTCTTTCGTATGGTTATGTGTGACGTGGCCATCTTTTCGTTTATTTATTTGTAACTCGTTAAGATGTCGCGTATCCCAAAGAAAAAGAGATCTGGACTTATTTGGAATCTTTCGGTGGTCGTTCGTCTTGCCATTTCAGGCAGCATTTTCTTTAGCAAGTTAGAACACAATAAAGACTCATAATTTTACGTTGCTTAATTTGTATTGCATACTTTCACACTCATTTTTCCATGGAGAACGGGAACCATAACTAAGACCTCACTAGGCGAGCAAAGTTTACTCCCCGTCGTTTTAAATCAGCTCACCGTATTTCTGAAAATCTGTTTTTATTTTTACACATTTCTTACAAAACGAAATATATACGGCATAATTACGCTGTCATACCGGTTCCCGTTATATCACTGAATTTAAGCGATCCTGGCCAGTACTAAATTGGTGACTATTTTGGAATAAAAGGTGCTGTATGTGGCCTGGATCGGACATGGGCTCCACCAGATTCTATAATGTCAACTTAAAAGTTATTACATACATTATTAGAATAGATCCATTACGGCGTCCATAGACGTTATGGTATATGAATCTAATATATTACTAAACAACTAAAACACATATGTTTAGTTTAATAATTACCTACTTTATTTCATCAATCACAACTTGTCAAAACAATCCAGTCTTTAATTAAAGATACAACCAAATATCAACTGATGTATTCCAATCGCTAACCTATATTTTGTGTAACCAACTTTTCTCAGTAAAATATTATTATAAAGTTACGAGGTATATTTTAGTTGTGGTGTGCCCACTTATTTCTTGATTGGGCCAGATCGGTTCGAAATAACGGCTGGTTTCTTTCACACATGCCCTATGATGTGTGCTCTTTCCACCATTTAACTGAAGCTCCCGAAAAATACTTTGTGAGTTTTGGAATATTTTAGATAAGGATTGATAATTTGTATTATTTGAATTATTTAGATTACTGTTCTCATCTTGGATGTTATTCTCACAACTAAATTTGTTTCCATTTCTGTAGTTTTTCGGGTCCGTAGCGATTTTGTGTTATGTTTTAGATTTTTTTCAGATTCGGTTTCTATAATTTGGATTCATTTATTCATTTCGTAAGAATCATATGATTCTATTGTTGTCATTGATTTACCTGATATCTTTTTAGTAAATATTATTTCTAGGAAGGGATAGCTACTTACAGGAGGGAACACATGAAGGTTGCACACATCCTAAGTGAAAGTTTTCCTGTGGAACGAACTGGAATCGAACTTGGCACCTCCTGTTGTCAGTATGTGTAGTTAACCACTTAGCCAGTGTCACCTTCCACTATTTTGATTATTCACACTACTATGCTCATCTTAGATATTATTCTCACAACTAAATGTGTTTCCTTTTCTGTATTGTTTCGGGTCCGTATCGATTTTGTATTATATTTCGGAAATTTTAAGATAAGGAATGATGATTATTATTATTTGGATTATTCGTACTACTGTTCTTATCTTGAGGGTTATTCTCGCATTGTGAGAACAGTAGTCCGAATAATCCAAAGAATGCAGCCAGTGTCACTTTCCATTATTTTGATTATTCAAAATCGATACGGACCCGAAACAATACAGAAAAGGAAACACATTTAGTTGTGATATTATTCTCACAACTAAATGTGTTTCCTTTTCTGTATTGTTTCGGGTCCGTATCGACTTGGTATTATATTTCGGAAATTTTAAGATAAGGAATGATGAGTATTATTATTTTGATTATTCGTACTACTGTTCTTATCTTGAGGGTTATTCTCGCATTGTGAGAACAGTAGTCCGAATAATCCAAAGAATACAGTTCTATTTGAATTTTACGGGCGAAATTTTGATTTGTATTAAACTAATACTTTTAAACGTTAACTCGACTTTTCGAACTCTCAGTGCGGACGTAGCTGGATGCAAGCCATGAGAATTGTGAGTTTTTAATTTTTAAATAATTTTTTCGTTTCTTTCCTCCCCCCCCCCCCTCCCACAAATACAAAGGGAACATCGAATGGTTAATAAACTCTACACGATCAACGCTTTCCACGCGACAGTGAGCATCGAGCATTGGGTTAGCCAATTATTTATCTCAGCAGACGGTCTCACGTCATTTACATGAAACGTGTTTTATTGCACGTTTTCTTGCAGTAAAAACCCTCATCACGAACACATTATATGAACTGATTGCCCAACGAATGCGGAACATTATTTCAACATTGCAAATAGGTTGTTTTCTTTTTTGTTAGTTTATATGCGAAGTTGTTCTGGTAATACGATACCATTGCAATCAACTATTTTTCTAAGTTCAACTCAGCCCTTATTATACTAATCTACTGTATTTAATCTACTGTATCCATCACTGTATGGACTCTCTCTCTCTCTCTCTCTATCTCTTACAATCAATAGGATTGATGAATAAGCCTCTGTCAAACCATTACTTCTGTACTTTTTGTTACTAAATTTTTTTGTTAATTACTTTTTGTTCGTGTTATATCAATTCGACCCTTAACAACAACAACATCGCTCATCCTCAACGTTTTCACAGGGATTATGGTGACGTTGGAGATACTGTAGCTAAAAGATGCACCACTGTTCAAATAAAATTAGAATCCATGTACTTTCACTTTGGGCGGGACATGTAAAACGATTTTCCATAAATTTACACAGAGAATCTCGGAATTCATATTCGAAAATTTTCTGGAATTTATTATTTTTTATGGAAATTGCTTCAGAAAAAGCATGTAGCAATTTGATGTAAGAAGCTAACAAGAACTAAATATGATCATCGCCAAGACACTTATCCAGTTTTCTACGAAGTAACTGGCAATTGTTTGTCAAAACCTCTGAATTTCATAAAATGTTCTTAAATTTCACAATGATGATTGGAAATTTTTATTTATTTAGAATATTCGGGCTACTGTTATCACTGTCGATGTTTTTCTCGTAACGTGTTGACAGATGAAACCTCCGGCCTTATTTGGGAGCGTCCTACAAGTCGTAATAAGTGGTAACACTACACATCTAAAAACGAGAATAAGTTTAAAGCTCTAAAAATGCATGGCTTAATTGTACACATGTACTCGTGGCGCAACGGATAAAGTGCTAAGTAATATTTAGTTTCCAGTGACAGTCTTCTGGGTTTTGAAGATTCAACCCTCAATACAAGCGACACTAAGAATATAATTAAGAACTTCTTAAGGTTATATCCGGTCATGGCTGACGGAACAAGAAAAATCCCCCCGTGGATTAGATAAAGAGTTCACTTGGAAATTCCGTACATATTCTCAGGTTCGACATAAAGATTTATGAGTTCAACAAGACTGAATCGGAGTAGGTCGAAGTTTACATCGGCCGAAACGTTGTAAGAATAACATCCATGATGAGAACAGTGTCCGAATGATCTAAATAATAAAAATTTCCCAAAATCCAACGATTTTTATTTTTGATTTTGATATCTTCGGTTTCAATTGTTTCAAATTAGACTTAATGGCAATGCTAAAATGAATGTTATCTAATGTTACAAGGTAACGTGTTTCCACGGTTACGAGGTAACGTTGTTAGCACGTTTTGGGTAGTTTACGAGACGAAAATTCGTTAAGGCACTGTTTTTGTAACGTCAGCGTAACTCTCACAACATAATTATGTTAGCTGCGAGAAATTGGGAAAGGGTCTTCTTCAGCACTGAAAGTAAATTACATTTGGTTGGCTCTGACGGCAGCCGTACGTCAAACGGTGTGAAGGTGAAAGAGATTGCTTTGTAAGGGTGTGGAAAAGAATCGGTGAAATTCGGAGGTGGTAACATATTGTCATGGGATATGTTCTCTCACACAGAAGTTTATCTACTTATTCAGATAGACGTAAAAGTAAATGTATCAGAATGTTTTTCAAATAGCATGTCTAATCACTGACATTATTATCTTTGCCCGTTTCAAATTTTTATAGAATGGAATGTCGCTTGGAATACTTAAAAAATAGAATGTTTGCAAGTCAGTTGAAAACCTGTAAAGCCAGTTGGTACCTTTTAAAACATCATCGGCGATAATATTAGGGTAAAATGGGTGAGAGGTGGTCAATACATTTGTAGCAGAAACTGAAGGAAGAATAAAACCAAATCACACTTATGTGACAGATTTGTGAAGTGGTCTGATTCCAACAATGCTTGGCTACTCTCTCCGATGAATGTGTGTATATATAAAAAGGTCGCTTGCAAAATACGATGAACGCTATTTTAAAAACATAGCTATCATTAGCAATAGTGTTGAATTCCAACATTCCACCACACCCCAAAAGCGTGTTCCAAGTCATCGGATACCGGCATGATTTTTGCTTTCAATTAAAATAAGCTTTTAGTCTAAGTATATATTTGATATGTTCGTCATTTTATTGTTTACTTTTTTGTCTAAAGATACATTCACCCACTGTAAAGCATGTGGTGTTCATATGTGTAAATATATGTATGGATCTTCTATCAGTGTAAATTAAGATGTTGTTACATTCTAAAGACAAAGATGTTATTTATCTTACGAAACATATTTTCAAAACAAAAACTTTTGGTACAATTTTACGATTTTCTTCAGTACGAGACCGACCAACATCTGTATTTCAATATCGGATCTTTGCTCTCTGAATTCATCAGAAAGAAAAAAAGTTCTAAATTCGAAATATTATACATTGCTATGTCATAAAAAATAAAAGTCCGAAAATCAATACAAACGCACAACGGATGCCCTTCCATTCATAGCGTCTCTGAAACCACCATCTCGTTCAAGCAGCCATATTTTAATTAAGAGGTCAAGAGACAAGTATATTAGGTATATGCTAAAGCATATATTTTCGGACTACTATATATATATATATATATATATATATATATATATATATATATATATATATATATATATATATATATATATATATATATATATATAATCTTTGGTTCGGTTGCTTGGAAAGAAATCCAAAACAGTGCTCAATTATTTAATAAAAGCGTCATATTTATAATATCATAGAAATTTAAATTAACATGATGCCTTAGAATTAAAGTGGGTGGGTGGGGGGTCAGGTAAAATAATTGCTGAGTTTTATTGAGTTTTAATTATAAACCTCTTTACCGCTGTCGCCAGCCATCTATTCACTCTTAGATTACTCATAGAGGGAAGTTAATTAAATCATGGGAGTCATTCACTGTTTTTAGTTCTTTTTTTTTCTTTTTTCTTCTCTCTCTCCCTATTTCTCTTCCCCTCTCTCTCTCTCTCTCTCTCTCTCTCTCTCTCTCTCTATATATATATATATATATATATATATATATATATATATATATATATATATATATATATATATATAAGCCCCTATTCTCGGATGAGCACTGCCGTTAATTAGGATCCCCTGCTTCTACTTCGCGTAATGCCAAGCTCTTTGTAAATAAGCAAATAGAGAACTGTAATGTGGCAGTCAATAAAACATTGTAGTTATCATTAACCAGAGCCTGTCCCGTTGCTCATTGTGAGAGCTGCTAACTAACAATTAAATTGTTGGAGGTGTGATCCCTGGTTTGAGATGGGTGCTCAACTGGCCGCACTGAAGAGCTGTGATACAGCGAAACAATTTGTCTGTGGATGACTATATATACAGGGATAACCACCCATTTACAGAGAAAGTACGTCCTTACAAGATTGCAATGCCCGGTTGTGGGCAAGCATATCGCTCAGAAGTCTCGTCTTATTTTTACAAGTTGTGTTGCAGATATGACATACAAGGCTTGTTTCCGTCTGTGCATATATATATATATATATATATATATATATATATATATATATATATATATATATATATATATTAAACTCTGGTTTGACACTTGTTTAGTTGGCTCCTACTATGTTATCTCATGTGACTCAGTAGACCAGCCCTTGCCAGACAGGTTTTGTGACATAAACAGCGTTCATGGTCGTGTTAAAAAATGTATGGAACGTTTTCGCAGAGTACCTTTCAAAATGAAGTACTTTATACGCTATTCCTCAAATCAGCAACAGTTATTATAAATACACTTGCGCCAAACTGATCGCTCCAGACCTATTCTTTCAAAGTTCTCCATATTCATATGAGAGGATTTTAGGTTGTTTTTACTTATATCCTTAAACGTGTGTAAGGTTTGTGTCTTAGATATTTGCCTTGCTGCAGTTCACCATATAACATTTGCTTAGGGAACCTGTAATATTCGACCCCAACTAGGTGCCCTGCCTAGCGCATCTGACTATGTATGATACGCTCTTCAATACTTGGCACTTCATCTTGCTGTAGAACGTTGGTTTCTGGTGTATACGATCTCTACGTCTCCTCCTGGGATACGTTTAGTGGAACTACTACAGAACCTTCATGTATTAGCGATACGTACTACATGTTACTGAAGAATACAGGAGAACACACAAGACGCATGACTTGAACACAAGTTCTGTTTCGATGCTAATTGTTCTGTTTAACCACATGCACATTTCAAACATTTGCAATACTTCTTGATTTTTATAAATATTTCAGAGTTGAGGGATTCATCTCGGGAAAGAGTGCTCTCAATATATACAAATGACTCAACTACACTTCATCTAGCTCTATTAACGTAAATGTTGCGCTCAACATACTGCAGCCCTGGTTGAGTAGTAAGAATTACTATAGTTTACACTAGATTGGTAGTGAGTTCAAAGGTGATACACGCTCGAGACGTCATTATCATCTGGATTTACTCCTCAGGGTGAGCAACGAAGACTGCATAATCAGCATAGGGGAGATACCGTACAAATGTTTGGAAGGTCTTGGACTTTGCCTTACATAAAGATTGGGTGTAAAATTCTACCAGTGGTTCTGTAACGTATGAGAACACCGACATTACGGTTCTTAAAGGCGTGGAAAGGATCATTGCAAAATATATATAGAACAACGGCGGTGCAAAATTATCCTGTTAGACAACGTTTTCAATAGCTATTTGTTCAAAGAATACGCCGCCAAAGTGGAAACCTGCCTTTATATCCTCGTTAACCTGTTGAAGCATTTTGACAAATCCTGGGGTTCTTACAATTTTATCGAGGATTGTCCATAATGCTGCCTTATTAATAGTGTCGAAAGCTGTTTTCAGGTTCACATAAACTTGATAAAGTTCTACCCGTTCTTCGATTAAGTTTTCCTGAAGTTGTTGGGCAGAGACGATCATATGCATCGTGCCATGACCTGATTTAAAACCGCATCCCGGAATAATGAAGAGGAACACGATATAGTAATCCGGTTAAGCAAATTCTTGAAAATAGCTTATACACTGTTTTAAAGATTACTTATGCCTCCATAATTAGCATATGCAGATCGAGTTCTTTCCCCCTGTATAACGAGATCAAAGTTGCATCTATCTATTCCTGGGGTACATGAGCACTCATTACGTGATCTTGTCACCTCCAAAGCGGAGTACCCCAATAGGTATGCCATGACAGCCACATGCTTTCCCGATAGTAATTTCCGTGAAAGTATTACGAATCTCAGAAGATAGGATAGCCCATCATCACATCACTTTGCGGCAAACTGCGGCAAACTGCGGCAGACTGCGACATACCTCTCAATAAACGACTGACGGCTTTTCGAATAGATCTGTGAAATGTTCAGTCAATAGTTTCATTATATTCTCAAGACTTTTGTGAAGGAGAGACATACATTGGGCCTGAGTTATACCATATATACAGATTTTTGTCCAAAGAGGCCATAATAAAGTGGTACAGAGTTTTTATATTTCTCTTATCATAGGTCTTCTGTGGGTTTTTTTCAGAAATAATCCAGCTACTATTGGTTCTTCATTTTACTTTATTGGCCGGAAGTGCCGACCTTGCAGTCTTAAAATCTTGCAGTAGAAAGTCACGGTCTTTTTCGGGTGCACTGAAGTATTGCATACACAGTTTGTTTTAATCTCTCAGAAGTTTGTTAATCTGAGAGTCATTGCCATAAAAGAATTCATGCCATAAAAGAGTCATGATGCTGGCCTTGTAAGTCTCAGCCTTGAATTGGTTCCTTGTACCATTTAACTCTACATGGTTTAACACGTTTTTAAGATCGTCATGTACATTTATGTTCTGCACTCTAGATACATCAATTCGCATGAGTACCTCTTGAGATTTACGCATGATATAACGTGGGTGTACAACACAGCAGCTAGTGGTCTGAACCGCACTCTGCAGTTGCATAATCCGGACAGTGCACACATATTGAAGGTCTCGCTTGGGGGATATAATATAATCAAGTATGTTTCTATGATTTAACTGTGGGTTAATGTAAGTTGCCTCATGGGCAGCCTTCTCATGCAAGATGTTGCAGATGACGACATCCAATTCAGTGCAGAACTGGAGAAAGTGGTTACTATTGCAATTAACGCTCACACTCTGTATTTACCTAATGCAGTCGAGGTGTCATGACATGTCCCCACTCGGGCGGTGAAGTCTACTAGAAGAAAAGTTTTGTCAGCTTTTGGGATCGAGGTGAATATATATATATATATATATATATATATATATATATATATATATATATATATATAGGAGCACTACGAAAAATAAAAAATAAATGTGGATCAAAGAACAGATTGAAACCCTACAACAGACGGCAATGATAAAAAGAGACGAACCCTTAAAGACAATCCTCTGATGTGTAGACCGACCAACATATACTACGAATACTAACTATCATCACAAAAGTAAAAATAGAAATAAAGCAACGTCATATATGAACCGACAAGTCCAAGGGAACTGACACACCCGGAAACCATATAACATGGAACCCCCTTCCAAACAATGTGGCACCAGCCCCGGCTTATATCACAGAAAATGATCGTAAGGATCAAAAAGGATGGAACGACGAGGGGGAGCACCAACAATACCTCCATTTCAAGGGTGCGAGAGTGTAGGAATTTTCGTATAGCTTATTGTAACTCAAATTCGAAAAAAGACCAACGGTCATAGCTAGTAAGAAACATTATCTGCATATGTAATCGAAAGAGGTGGAAAGTACTGAAAATCTTAGTAGACTTGCCACTACTTGTTATTGGAAGTGAGCAATCAATTGTGAGCAGCTGTTGCAATAATAGGAAGTTATTTGCAATGTGTATCGAAAGTCGTTGAGATTACTAGAAATCTGAGGAGACTTGTTGTGACTCAGATTCTAGGGAACACCACCAGTTATTAATAGTGAGCTATCACTGATAATGACTTACGTGAGAACAAATAATAATACTACTACTACTACTACTACTACTGCTACTACTACTACTACTACTACTAATAATAATAATAATAATGATAATAATAATGATAATAATAATAATAATGATAATAACAATAATAATAATAATAATAATAATAATAATTATGATAATAATAATAATAATAATAATAATAATAATAATAATAATAAGTATATCAACAGATTCCTATTAAAAATGGGTAATATTTAAAATTTGCGTTGATGATGCAATTAAACGATTACAAAATAGATAATATAAACTACTGATAGACTGATTACCGCCCCTAAAAGCAGCGCCAATACGAAGAAGCAACTACATGGACTAGTTAAAAGACAAACATGGCTATTGAAGCGACAGTTAGTTTTTCCGTGAGCGATCACTAGCAAAGACTCATCAGAAATATCGATAATAACAGTACATTCAAGTAGTTATCAACGCGTATCGCCATAAGTATGTGACAATGTTGTAAAAAATAGGATAAAATACAGGTGCATTTTTATATGGTCAGTTAGTACATACTGTCTGACATAACTGGCATTTTAAAACAAGAAATCACATGCCAAATTATCGGCATAAAGAAATCCTGGCGATCAAATTGTTTGGATGAAAGAGTTCGTAAAAATTTATAATTATTCTGAACTCAGACTTCAATTAGTCAGATACTATCTAAGGTGAAACACTTCTGTCACATCGAGGGAGGAGCACTTCATCATGCCTAGAAAGAGTAGGAAATCGACTTTGCAATCAAGTGTGCGATGTTATCTTCCGATCACTACAGCCCTTTCTCACATAAGAGGGGTTACTAGTTTTTCTCTACACTATCCTAATTTCCATGTCAGGTGTTCGACTGAGCTCCAATCTCTGGTTTCTATTCGTATGACATTCACAGCAAGGGCTCATCTATCGACCACAATTGAAAAGAACTATTCTTTCTTTTTTCGTCTGTCTAGAATAAAATGTAATTTCTATGAAAACAGTTTATTTTCAAGGATTTTCCATCCGTTAAACACATTACCATGGGACTGCCACCCTGCCGACTGCAACTTGAACGTCTTAAAATCCAATGTCAGCAAATACCTTCCATAAAGCGTCTTCATACGTATTCACACTTTTTTTTTAAATTCCTTTCATCGTTTTAAAACCTCTCAACACATTTTTCATAATTTAGATAACAATTTATCTATCTCATAAACCCTTATTCCTGAGTGCCTTTTGGCCTTGATAATTGGTGACGCATTAGTAGGAAAGAACGATACAAAAGGCAAAAAACAGAATATTGATATTATTTGCAATCGGAGCTTTTGGATGGATTCCAAAGAAGCTCGAGAATTACTTGAAGGAAATTAGAATGTCACAATAAATTACAGCGTTAATAAAAATCTGCATTATTTTGCACAGCAAACATTCTGCAAAAGATTCTCGTTGTCTGATTTGATGAGGTACAGATAACATTCAAAGACGTTTATAATAAACTAGACCACCCGTGACCCGTTGGGTCAGGTTGTTATATTAGCTATGGAATTCATGTATGTGCGTGACACTTGTGGAGAAAACAAAAAAACTATTTGATGAAATTAAATGTAATTGTTTAAAAAAGAATATAGATAGATTTCTATGCGTCGTTCTGTTTATTATAATTGTTTGTTTTTTTAATTATAGTTACTGAATTATAAGTGGTTGGCCATACTTATAGGTAAATATGCACTGAACAGGTGAGAAAGGAAGGGGGTACAACCGGCTGTCTCGCGTACGTAACGAAAACAGAGGGAGTAGGAGTGGTGAAATCTGTGAGAGGAAAAGTGGGAGGTGGTTTCGTCACCGCCGCTATTGATATTAATAATGATTGTTGTTGTTTTGTTTGTTTGTTTTTGTTTTTTAAAAGGGTGGAGCTTTTTTGAAACTGCAACAGACTTTACAAAGTCCTGCCGTTGAATGTTTTTAGCCGTGGAGAAAACAAAAAAACTATTTGATGAAATTAAATGTAATTGTTTTATATTTAAAGCGATATAAACATTTCCAGAATGAAAAATTTCATGCGTTCGTTAATAAAAGGAGTTCAACGGAATTGGAATAACAGATTGGAAGACGATGCTATTTACGCATGCGCAACCGGATGTTGAAAACCGGAAAGCTGAAAGCTGATTGCAAACATACAAGACCCATAGACTTTTAGTAGTATATAGATTTACTATACAACGTAATAGAGTTACAGAAAACGTAGATGTATACACGAAAAGGATATACCGGAGTGAGTGAGTTAAGGAAGAACAATATTAATTCAAAATATAGCGATAAGGGACGACGCCAAGTAACAACAGACCAATAACCTGTCTATCAAGCATGTGGAAAGTATTAACGCCACAACTTCGCGAAGAAAGCTACCACGCTCGTAATAATAATCATGTTATACAAACCAATGACAGAATACTCCTGCAGAAAACACAACTAAAACTTATAGAAAGAACATCATACGATCCCAAGAGAACTAAAACTGCCAGGATATAAATATCCCATAATCTATATTATCCTAAACAATCGCAATAATATTTACAAAGGTAAGTTGATGGAAAGGCTGAAGCAGGTGAGCAATATCCAGATGGCCACTAGAAGGGCAGGGAGAGTACTAGAATCCTGGGAAGATCTATTGCCATTAACACTTCAGAGAAAGTTAACAACTGTCTCGTTGACTTTATTCGACGTTTTAATTAGCAATGGTTATCGAAAGAAGAAGAAGGTTACTGGACATGTGAGTAGACTTGTATTCACTCGGACCCTAGGGAACACCATGCATGGTTGCCAGTGAGCGATCACTGATTAACACACGTATAAAAAACTCTAGTGAGTAAATAATAATAATAATAATAATAATAATAATAATAATAATAATAATAATAATAATAATAATAATAATGATAAGAGGAATAAGAAGAATGGTAATAATAATAATTAATATGATGAAAATGATAATAATAATGATAATGTTGATAGGCATAATACTAATAATGATAATAATAATTATAATGATAATAATAATGATAACAATAATAATAATAATAATAATAATAATAATAATAATAATAATAATAATAATCTCCCCCCAAAAAATGGTACCAGCCTAGGCTGACACCACACAAAATATTTGCATAGTGCCAAGGAGGATGAGAAGACCGAGGAGGGACAGCACAAACCAGACCTTCACTGGAAGTGCAGAGAGTGCTGGAACCTTGGGGAGGCTTATTGCCATCCGAATCCCAGAGAAGACCAATGGCCATTACCAGCGGGAAATCAATGGTAAACGGCGGTTGCGATAGTGCAAGGTTATTTGCAGTGGCTATCGAAAAGAGGTAGAGAATACTGGAAATCTGGGAAGACTTGTTGTCACTCGGACTCCAGAGAATACCATCGGCTGTCGGTGAGCAATCACTGATGACCTGTGTGAGAACTCCAAGTGAGTAGAAATAATAATAATAATGATCAATTAAAGGGTGTAGATCAATGAGATAGAAACACGAAGTCAATTGGATGATGAAAATTACTATGATGGAAAAGATGACGACTCGAAAAAGTTTTGTACATATTTAACTCGAAGACGATCAAGATACTCTGAAAGGAAGTAGTCCCGTGCTAATATGTTCCATAGATCGGAAGTTCTTTGAAAAAATAACTCTGTTCATCGAAATTACGTTCGATTTGACGTACACAAAAAAGTTATTGGATATGGTGGTGATATTTCGATAAGTAATCTGTTTGGAATCCGTAGTTGCTTGAAAACGTTTTCCAAAAGTGACATTGTTCTTCTGAAATTTGTAAATCGTCTTTTAATTTTTGAAGGTTTCGACCAACTTTAGCCATCTTCTGTAGCCATCCTGAATATGTGCACATGGTTCGATCAATTATGCAAAACACAAATTCAAGCAGTTTTTTTTAAAACCGTTCAACGGAGAAAAATACTAATCAAAGTAGAAATGGATTGCGTGACGTAATTTGCTGGAGATTCTATTAAAGTTACATAGGCATTTGAACTGACACTCACCACGCGATCCTTTTTAAATTCAAATCTTTTGTTTCCGTTCGATTCAAACATATTTTTGATTGTGTTTCTTTATACGCGTATATTTAGGATTTTCTTATTTTTCCATTTTTGATAGCGTAAACGCTGTGCAGAAATTTTACCCCAACTTCATTTCCCCTTTTGAACATTTCCGAATATTTAAGCATTTTACATGTCTTAGCTACATTTCTTGCCTTAACATTGTACGAAATCCATAATGGGTGATGATCTCTACTCTTCTCTACTACTCATTTCGCACAGAAGATAAGGTGCTGGTATTTCTCTACTAAATCGTCATTTCCATAGAAAGTACTCGGCGTGCTCTTTTACAATATTTTCATTTATAACCTGCTGACGAAATATAGAAATGCGGCAGAAAATACGTTGCAAAATGCTACATTTTGTTGAAAAAGAACAAGTATGTAAAAACTATGTTCAATTTTTACATTACAAGAAACGTATTTAACTTTAATTAATGAAGTATTTTAATCATTTTTATTGAAATCAAGTTTATACTTATGTTATTTTATTTAAACGAAAGTGAACTAAAAAAATCAACTTTTATCAGGTTAGAAAGAAATTAATGTCGTTTTTGTCCAACACATATATTTCATCTGAAATATTCACATTAGGGAATTTTAAATCTTTACAATAATTTTCCTCATCTTCTATTACTTCTGTTCAACGATCAACTAGCTTCTTGATCCCTTCTTAAAACATTTCTCTGATTTTTGAGAGAAAAAATTAGGGTAATTTTTTAGTTGGTCGTCATTTTCATAAAGGTTATTGTTTTAGTGATGCTGCAACGACAGGAAAAGATGGTAGTCGGATGGGGCAATATTAGGTGAATAAAACGGATGAGGCAAAACTTTTCAATTGAAACTGATGACCTTTTCCTGAGTGAGTTTTTCTGTGTGAGGTTTCGCGTTATCATGCTGAGGTACTTCATCTTTCCTATTGAGTAATGCTGGTCGTTTTTTTTTTGACAGAGCAATTCTAATATCATCCAGCTGCGAACAATATTTTACTGCTATGATTGTTTGATTAGGCTCTAGTAACTCATAATGAATCAGTCCTCTCATGTCCCACCATAAACAGAGCATAACTTTCTTTTAGTGTAGTCCTTGTTTTGGAACAGGCTGTGAACTTTTGTTTCGGTCTAACCATTGTTTCATGGAAATCAAAGATGTGCAAACAGTCAATCTTTGATTTGGTTGAGCGTCGGTCAAATCGTTGGGAACCCAGTATCCAAGTTTTGAAACTTTTCCTAACTCGTGAAGGCATGAAATAATTGTAGTATGCGTTTTATTGGATTGTTTAGCTAATTCTTTGCTGGGTAACTTTGGATTGGCTTCCACAGCGTCTTAAATGGCGTTTTTATCAATTGATTTTGGCCTTTCCGAACGTCGCCGATCTGACCGGTTAAATTCCCCATAAGAAAATTTTGTAAACCACCGTTGGCATTTTCGATAATTCAGAACATTTATCCCATAGACAGTTGCAATATTCCTTGTAGCTTCTGCATCTGAGTTTCCTTTTTTGAATTCATAGAGCATGCAATGTCTCAGATGCTCCTCACTAATATCCATTTTTAAAGGCTGAGACCGTTAGACTTAATATGTTCCAACTAATTACTATATCTGAAAGGTAATGCAAGATATTAAGACATCAATTCACCAAGAAATCTAGAACTGTGTACGACTTAGGAGGCTGCAAAGTGATGAAGTAAAAAAATACGATATTACTTTCTTTCCAACCTGATATAGGATACTTCAAATCTTTTGCCCATGGTTTTATATACATATTTACTCCGTTAGTTTTACGCAGAACTGAATTACTCTACACACACAAACACGCACACACACACAGATATATATATATATATATATATATATACCGCTACTCCTGCACTGATTAGTGTAAAAATCGCCTGTAGGTATAAACATTTTTTTATTATAATATAAAAATATTTATAGTATATATATATATTATATATACTAGACGTACTCATGATCTGTTGGTTAACAACGATTGCCACGATTTATTCTGCTTTGATTTCATTCGAAAATTTATAATTTGTGATATATCTGTTAAAACATTTTGGTTATATAATTAAAATTATAATGTCTTTTTCCGTAAATATTATCCTTACGGGTAATACAAAAGTAAACACATTACTTTGCCAATTTAATTTACATATGTCTTTGTGGTGTGTAGAGACTCTGATATTTTAATTAGTGGCAACATTGACAAAAGAAAGTCACATTTACTCTAAATGCTCAGATACATTTTGAAATACTAGCTATAATATGTTTCCTCTGGTTCCATATTTTTGGTAGTATGTATAGTATAAGTTCTGAGTTTTCTCATGAGCATCCGATTTTTTGTTATATCTTGTTTATTTTATTAATACCTTGGATGATGATCTTTGGACAACAGAAAATATCATATGTTACCCCAAACAAAAAAAGAGAAAGTATTCTCTGGAAAGATAGTATGCTGACTCTTCACAAAAAATGAGGGAATGCCTTAGAGTATAGTATCATAGCGATCGAACATATACTAAACTACTCGCCTCCCTGAGCCCCAATGAGTATGTAATATACGAGAGGATGGTTTCGTGATAACAAAACATAACTACACTACCCTCAAACGAGGAGGTAATGCCAAGGATAATGGTCTAAAAACAACAGAAAATATATTACACCACTCCTATTCTTAGCTCAGCATTGAAAGATCATACTTTAGTCTAAAATAATATGGTAAACTGAATTGAGTATTAAAAGATAGTCCAATTGTAGAATATTAATCGAACTAATTGTATAGTTTCGGCTTCAGACAGACGGGTACCAACTCCCTATTAGATTGGGGAGTGGTTGAATCAAAGGCGAGAAAATATAGAAAACTAAGTAAGATATTGAATGGAAGGAGGGACACATATGTATAACATATGAGGTTATCTTTTTAGATTTTATATGTGAGACTTAAATAGCAATGTATCTGCCAAATAGATATTTGATTCTGACTAGGAAGCGATTTACGCAAATTATCAATCTATGTAATTTACAGACAACATTTAATAATCCAATGTTTTTAATCGAGTATATAATATATCCGGCCAAACAAAGCTTTTATTAAGAGAAAATTATCAAATTTACACCGTATTTTTTTTTACATCGTCGCTTCATTTGTTAGAAATAAGGAAAATACTAATGACCGACAACATCTTATTGCCGCGGGCGTAAAAGTGATCTTATTATTCATTATTCAACATTTTATCCTAGTAAGATTTTAATTCCTACCATTATTCTGAACTGAAAAAGCTAACCATCTTTACCCAGACAGGGTGTGTGTGTGCTGTAACGGGTAAACAAATACTAGGCATGTGAATGATAGTGTTTATGCTGCAAACACTATTTTAAGTCTAATAGTTTGAATAAATGTCATTCAGATGTCATTCAAGGCGACTATTCCGTGTTATCTTTCAGTAATAGCTAAGTATCGATTTTTCGTGACGTTTTTATCTATGAATGCAAAAAATAAATATTGGTTCATCTGGATTGCATTAACTACACAGAACTTTTCGGTCACCGTTCATACTACAAGTCCTAATAGTTTATTTACATTAAACATAAATACGTAGTTTTCATATTCTGTTGCTTATTTTTAAATAAATGTTCTATAGTTCAAAACTTTCCAAGTAGTTTTTTCATAGACTTATACTAAAATGTTGATAAAAAAAATACATTTTTGGTTATCAATAGATGTTAAAGCAAGACTAACAATTTTGATTATTTGGATTATTCGGACTACTGTTCTTATGCTGGGTTGTATTTCCACCGCATTTCGGCCTTCTTCAGGTGCGTCTTGTTAAACTCTGAAATATTTATGTTAAACTATGGAATCTGGACGAAATTTCGAATGGAACCCTTTATTTTATCAACAGTTTGTATTTGTATTGTTAGTATGACCCGTACTATGAATTGAATTTTCAATCTCGAAATGACTGTCACTTAGATCTAATTATTACTTAGCACTCTCTTCTGTTGCACCAAGAGTCATTGCAGACAATTCTAGTATGTATTTTAAGAGCTTTAACCCTATTATTGTTTTAGATGTGTAGTCCTTCTATTTATTACTACTCATTACTATTAATTATTATAATATATATATATATATATATATATATATATATATATATATATATATAATAAAAAATGTTTTCTTGGTTTAGAAAGCATATTTAATTTTCGAATATATACTTTATCATCAGAATTTCAAATAAAGATATATAAAATACCTTTTGTTTTCTTTTCTTCATCACGTTTTTGGTGTTATCAATTCGGTGTTGTTGAAACGGATTTGGGATTAGTCTCTTTAGTCGAGAACGGCACGTCAGCCCAAATTCGTTTAATCAACGCCGGTGTCAGAGAGAACAAAAAGTTGATATATTTAAATTTTTGTTTGTGCCTATTTCTAAGAACTTACATGAAAAATATAAATATAATTATGAGTGTTATTCAAAAACGATGGTTTAAAAAGAATCCTGTTGCTCAGTTGTTAGTGACTAAGACTGGCAACCTCGAGTGTGCTGTTTCGATCCTGCTTCGGATTGCTTTTCGTTTCATTTTAAATGAAAACAAAAGAAATGTTTATCTTTTTATAAAATAAAATAAATGGTTGATCGGTCTCTCTTTATTCTTCTTCCAGTTCTTCATCTTCTTTTTCTTTCTCTTTTCATAACATTCCTCGCATTCTTTTTTTCTCCCCCCTTTTGTTGTTCTCTGCACGTGACATTTTCTTCCAATCGCATTCTCTGTATAAATTTGAAAACTTTTCCGTTTTGAAATAAAGTTTATTATCCGATAGAAAATGGCCGTATCTACGACCGAAATATCTCGGTGGAACTTTACAACATGAGTTTTTGAGTTTATTTTTGTTAGTTGTTGAATTGCTTATTCTTTATTCCATTTTTATTTCTACATATATATATATATATATATATATATATATATATATATATATATATATATATATATATATATCAAAGTATATCATAAAGGGAATAGTGAGGCTCGAGTCTGTGCACCAGAGGGAGTTTGGGAGATAAGGTTTTCGTACATATTTGAGCTTTCTCTAGACGTATTGCTCGTTTGTCAAATAGTCCCAGGCGACGTCCATGTTACGCTATCTCTCTTTTCAAGCGCAAGATCGAATCACGTCTGAATCTCATTTTTCACTTTGTGGTATTCTTTGTTTATATCCAACCATGCAGACATACACATCGCTTCTTTAATAATATTACCAAAGCAAAAAATACCATGAACAAAAAGCAGATTAATTTATAACCTAACGATAGATAACAACAAAACTACAGTTTTTTTCTCTTTAGTTGCATCAAAATAATAACAAAATAAACATGTCCATGTTGGATTAATATAACACAGACGAGACACGACATTCATTACTGCAACCAGCAACGAATCATTATGTTAAGCGTTAGTTTTATGAAAAAGAAAAACTTATTAGAAGTTAAAGGATAACAAATTAACACACATTTTTAGCAGATGAATTTAATAGCTAACATGCGAATGTGTTTACAATGTTATGTTCCATTTTAATCTATATAATAATACACTAAGGCGCTTTTATGTTCGTGCGTTCGTTATCACCTTCCATGTTTGTTTTAAGAGGGGATACCCAGATTGCCGAAAATAAGATGAAAAGAAAATAATCTTTCAAATTTAATCTGATGCGCTGCTGTGTCGAACGACAAACTCGAAGTAAAATACACTTTCTTAGCATTGAGCGAGGATCAAAATGAAATGTCTATGTTGTGCAAAGATGATATCGTAGTGTCTGCGTTCGAACTGGACGTTCATATAACTGAAATATGTCACAAACTCCTACAAGCGTTTTAGATATAGAACCTTAACTTTATATTGTTATTTTCATTCTAAAAGTTTTAATGTTCAATGTAAAACAATAAATTATTTTACAAATGTTTGTAATGAGAACATAAATTTTAATAGGAACACTCCATTATGAATTTCTGTAATTTATTAACCTAATGTTTAATGGAGTCTAAGAAAGTAAACTAATTCGTACATATGCTAAGATACAGACACCTCTGAATTAGTCCAAATACATAGATATGGACACAGTATGGAACCGGATAATTTAGACTGAGTAAGCATTTCTAGCAATATAAATAGTATTAACACAAAATTACTGAGAATATAAGCTTATAACATGTAATATAAATAAGTTAATAATTACAGCCACGACAACAGAGATATAAACTAACGAAATGGTATTTAATTCTTCATCATCAAATGCTGTAGATGACTGCACTTTATGCATTAAAAAATAAATAATGGAGCAACATGAAGGTCTTTAAGTATATTTGTGTAAATTAGAGGAAGTGCTGATTATCAGGAAAAAGAAGAGGTTAGCCATTATTTCTCCGGACATCTTACCTCCTGACCTTCCGGATTCCTACCCACTGTACTATTATTTGTGTAGGGTGGGTTGGAGAGAGATAGGTAGAAAGATAGAAAGAAAAAAAGGAGAAAGCGGAAAAGATAGAGATAATGTTTAATAAGCTCTTCAGCTTTATTAGAGAGTATTGATTTACTCCTCTCCAGGAGTTAGGCACAAGGCCAGTTTTTATCTTACTCCCACAAGTAAGATGTGACCCAAGGTCTGGTCGGGAAAGTGGGGTTTAAAAATTGCCTGGGAAGCCCCGTCGGCATTCCCCGGTAGGGGCGCCTCAGGCAGTAAGCAATAAACTTACTCCTCCTCAAAGAGGGGAGGCGAAGCCTGGGAGGGTGGACCTCCTAGAACTGCACAGGACAGACCCATAGACCTGCGTAAATCAAGCCCCGAATGTCAAGACAATACCAGTCTATGGGGTGCAGTATCCATCGGAACAGATACTACACTTTGATCTTAGCCAACAGGTCCAGAATCATCACAGTTTTAAGCCACTTTAATTGAGCGACTATCGGAAGAAGTTCAAAATCTTCAAGTTATTTAGGGTCTACTGAAGAACACTGCAAAGTATCAGTAAGAAGTAAAGAGGTTGGGCATTTTATTCCAGACATCTTACTTCTTAGATACTCAGGTTGCTAACCTTTGAACGATTATGTGAGTGGGGTTGTTGGGAGATAGATAGATAGTTAGATAGTGAGATAGAGAGAAAGGGGCAGGTAGTAAGAGAAAACAGGAGGAGCGATTAATAAGCCGCTCCCAGCTCTATTAAAGAATGACTTTGGTCCAGAATCATCACAGACAACTGTCAGATTAACTAAATGACTGTCGGAAAGGCTCATGCGTGTTCTGAGATCGTATGCTGGTGGTGGTTGAATCCGATATTGATTTATATTTGATAAGTAGCATATTATATTTGATAAGTAGCATAGTCCTTAGAGTTCGAAAATCTAAGTTATGTATATACAGAGTGACTAAGACATCACTATGGACTCACTGAGGGATTTTTATCTTGAATAGATAATATATTTTCAATGGTACCTTGATAGAATTTTAACATAATATGACGAAGACAATGGAGATTTGTTTGAAAATAAAAATAAAAAAGTTGGTAATGTAAACTGACCGTCACGTTCCCCAGAGTCCACTTGTCCTGATTTGTTTTTTTATTGTGGGAGGGAGTATCTCAAACGAACAATTTACATCAACAAACCTTAAACTCTACAGCAATTGAACGAGAAGTTCAGGAATGACGTCGAAAAATTAAATCGTAATCGAGTGATTTTACAATCTGTCATAGGTAATGATTGAGAAAGTGCATGAGTGTGTGAAACTGTAAATGGATACCATTTAAAAGATGTTATTTTTCATGAATAAATTGTTTTTTTAGTTTTAGTCCTGTTTGCAAACAAATCTCCATTGTGTACGTGATATTATGTTGAAATTCCACTCAGGTACCATAAAAAATAAAGAATCTATTCAAGTAAAAAAACCCTTAGTGACTTTCTGGCCACTCTGTATATCTGTACACTTGAACTGTTGGTGGTATTTCCTTTTCATCACGAGGTTAACAAATATATCCATCGCACCCTGTGTATTTATGAAATTTAATTGGAGTTGTGTCGCAAACAATTTATTTGAATTATTAAAGAAAAACACCCTACATGGTTTCGACTTCAAAATTACCCACCTTGAGTCGAATAGATTGTCCCATCTTTCTCTACAATTTTTCCATGCATTGATAGAAGTATCATTCGAAGGTGCTCCTCGGATTCTTTAAAACGGTCGCGAATGCGCTTTCAAAACAGTTTTCCCGGATAAACGTTTTGTGCTTTGAGCAAAGAAAACATCGCACGCAGAAATATTAAATCAATAGAGAGGTTGTTCTAGTGAAGCGATTTTTTTCTGTTACGATCTACCAAATTCTCAGGATTTTATGAGCAGGTTCATTGCCGTGGTGTTAACAGAAAACGTCAAGAAAAGCATGTGAAAAATGTAATGGTTGCAGAAATCTTATATTACAGTTATACAATCCTAATATTAGATTTTAAATCATAATCCGTTATGCGAGCCCCACTTTCGCCCATAAGGCACACGGACCTAGTCCCGTGTCTTTTTAGACACGCCAATTATATGGATCCATTTGTTTTCTAAAAACTGGTTAATACTATCTCATATCAGAGGATGATATATTTGATTGTCTAATATTTAGCCAGACGTTCTAGCAAAGCAGAACCTAATCTACGCCTACCATAGTGTCAGATAAAATATGATTAGATGTGTCTTCTATGTTACCGAATACAGTGACATTGTCCAGTGCGATAGGCGGAGATAAATAAGACGATAAAAGCGTATCGATGAGAATATACAGACTTCCGTTGTACTTTATGATATCTTCATCGGGTTATGGAAAGATACAATACAGTGCCATGTCATAAACAGCGTCAGCTATAATCAGTATTTGGCACGTGCACATACACACACACACTCTCTCTCTCACACACACACACACACACACACATATATATATATATATATATATATATAGTATTCAGGTTCGATTATTTTCGATCGGAATCCGGATCAGAGAGCTCTATGTCCGTTAAAACAGAGCATGAATACGTTATGAGGTTTAAAAAGACTAAATATACATTCGGATTGTACACATTATAAGTTATTTCGACCTTAACTAGGTCTCCTCGGATGTGTTTCCAATCACGTTTCCGAGGAGACCTAGTTAAGGTCGAAATAACTTATAATGTGTACAATCCGAATGTATATTTAGTCTTTTTAAACCTCATAACGTATATATATATATATATATATATATATATATATGGTGAATGCTTTTATTCGAACATGTGCAAGGTCTGCTACACTGGCTAGTCGATGTTATCGATCTACAGCTATCGAGAGCTGAGGTCTCATCAGGCGGAAAGTTTTTTCTTGATCCGATCCGGTCGGTGAAGTCCAGACCGGGTCGGATGAAGGAACAACTTTCTGCCTGATGAGGCCTCAGCTCTCGATAGCTGTAGATCGATAACATCGACATGCCAGTGTAGCAGACCTTGTATATGTTCGAATAAAAGCATTCACAATACAGCTCTATATCTTTATTGAACACTCTTTTGTAAGCCCGGTTTGATTCCCTTTGGATTTCTACCCTGTGGATTTTTACTCTACCTGGATTACTATATATATATATATATATATATATATATATATATATATATATATATATATATATATATATATTCTATCTATATCTATATAGTCGTGGAAGTGTTTCAACCATTGAAACTATATGAAAAAAAACACTTTTAGTCCCAATTCCTTCGTTGGAAAATTACTTTGCTTGTTAGTCAATTTACTTTTTACAGTCACTATATTAGTTTGTTCCCAAGAATTTACGCTAGTCTTAACATTATTTAAATGGTCATCAGTTGATTACCATTAAAACCTGTTTCGGGAATTTAAAAACAAAACTATATTTTATCTCATGATTTCCCAGCAGAGTTGATCAGACTCCACTTCCCTTAAAGAAAACAACAACAAAACGTTCCGTATATTAGGTCTACGTTTTATATATAGAGATATATAGATTAGTTATCCACGGACACGTGTTTCTCCCTTACTGCGTGACTAACTATGAACAGATTCGTAACCTCCACTACAGGTAATCCGGTGCTTTACAAAATATGTGATTGTTTAATCGCTTACAAATGTGTAACTAATTTAAATTAATGTTTTGCTTATATGTAACCTTTATAATATACACCACCTGAGTGCTTGAGAGAGTTAACTCCCGTTATGTACATTATGTCGTGGATATATATATATATATATATATATATATATATATATATATATATATATATACATATACATATAGAGAGGCCTAACACTTCTGTTGGCCGTTTTGTGAGAAACTTCATTGCTAGGCAAGACCCTTTCGAACTGAAATGGTCAATTTTAGGGAGGGCTAACAAATATAAACCGAACAAAAAGAGGAGATGCAACCTATGTGCATTGGAGTCGTACCACATCATGACATCTAGAGATAATTTACTGAACGCTAGGCAGGAAATACTACAATGCTGTCTGCATAGAAACCGTAACCTGTTATCAAGCCTAAAACCTGGATAGGAGGGGAATTGGGGGAAGTATAAACTTACAGCAGAGATAGGCAGGATGGACACTTCCTGAGGCAATCTGGGGCAATAATTAGTGTATAATATGGAGGATGAGAATTAGTAACACGTACTTATGCTAAGATATGTCTTGATTCAATTATTAGCGGATACTCGAGACTTAGGTAGGGGGTGATAAGGTAGGAATATTCTATCGGAATAAGGCCCAGTGATAGTCAACTATAGTAAATACTTATTCAGCGGAATAGAGGGGGGAAATTGTGTTACATATAAAAAGATAGTGGAATAATAAATAATAAATCACAATTTATTCTCAGAAATAGATATATTATACGAAATGCATTGGGGACTTCAAGTAATTTTAAGTGAAAAATAAGAAATAGCAACCTGGATGCTATCACTATTTAATTAAATTAGGTTAAATTAAATTAGTTTTTAATTAGATTAAAATAAATAAAAGCAATTTGGTGGCAGGAATGGGGAAAAGTAATTAAGGAAAAAATAATTTTAAAAACATGCATGCCGACACGGACTTAATTTCTAAAAATAGAAACAATTGGATTTTTATAAAAAGTATTTTGTACGGGATTTTAAATAAGTAATAATAAAGTCTCCTGTCATTTAACGAGTAAGAGTGATATTTTCCCGTAAAGTTGACAAAAAAATAAACCGGTCCATTTAAAAAAGTTTTTTTCAAAATAGAAAATAGATTTCTGATAACGACATTCCGTAGTAACATTTATTTATAGAATATAGAATAATATTCTCCACATAGAGTTGTAAACAGACACAGCCGTTAAGGAAATATTTTAAATGATTTAAAATAATAACTAGATTTTTGTAGAAGGCCTTTTTATAATAACAGTTTATTTTTGATATATGAATAATCTTTTAAAAACAAATTCTGCGGGATAGGCTTTTTTCGCTTCGTTAAACAACAAAACGATAATAATTCGGCAGTTAATTAAATGAAGGATATTTTCCCAAAATGTAAAATGACGTCCCAGACACTAGATGATTAATTTCTATAAGGAATAGGTTTAATAATAAATATTTTTAGAAACAGTATTTTGAATAAATAATTTCTATATTAAGATTTTTTCTTAATGGAAGGGAGTTTTCTGCGGGATTGACATTCAACTCGTCGTGTGTTTGTTTCGAAGGGTAATAAATCAACAATTGAAATAAGACTCTTTGAACTCGGACGAACATTTGTGTTGACTTTTCTTTGTGAGAAGTTGGATTTAGAATTCCCATACTATCATTGGATTGGAATGGTAACTTGTGAGCGGTACCTTGAATGGTTTAGTTCTTTTGTTCTCTTGTGGGGGGGGGGATTTATTCATCATTGTACCGGCCGACGTGAAAGTGTATTATCGCACATTGTTCCGGTTTTGTGGTTTTATTGAATGTATTTGGGACCGATTATTTGCTTGTTGGCTTGGTGGAAGAAATAATGCACGAGCTACTTTTCTAAGACTTTTCTAGGACTTTCTTTTTTTTATCGTTGTTCTTCCTTGCTTTTTAAGTTTGACTTTTATTTTTATTTTTATTTTTTATTTATTTATTTTTTTCCTCTTCTCTTCTTAAGTGACCTCAACTATTACAACGCCACATTGTGTTTTGTCGGCAGTTGAAACCAGTATTCCAGACATTTAATTTCCCTGAAGATCTGCCAAGCAAGTAACTGCTTGGTAGTGAAACACGTGTAGGAAAAAACATTTAATTTGAATAAATAGTATTTGTAAGAAAAAATATCTTTAATGGTGATCATTGGTGTCTTGAAAGGAATGCTTTGGTAAGCCTTCATAAAATCACATATATATATATATATATATAAATCATTGTTACCTATGAACGCTGGCATTTCAAGTGTAAGAAGTGATAATTTTAGATAATTCCAGTTCACAGAACACGCCTAGACTCCGTTAGCTATCGCTCTATCCCCACGACACCCGGTATTACCACGTGATTATAGGGAAATAAGGTTATATTTGTTCCTTAAATAAGCGGGCAGCTGATAGTAGACAATCGAGGGGTTTGAACAGACGTTTACGGAACCATGCATAAAACTAACTGACAGTCTATTTTTAACATCTCAAACAGTTCTACACTGAATTTCTTAAAGAGGCTTTTTATAACATTATTTATAAATAAATATTAAATTATTATTAGCTGCAGACGCTGGCGTGTCAAGCTTATTTCTATCATTAGAGTAAGAAGTAGTAATTTCAGACGGTCGTAGGGCGCGAACCCAGTTTCCAGAATCAGCCTAGACTCTGCAAGTTATTGCTCAATCCCTACAATTACCCAAAAGTACCACGTGATTAAGAAATTAACTTATATTAGTGCTATTTAGAAAGCGATATATATATATATATATATATATATATATCGCTTTCTAAATAGCACTAATTAACTTCTATTAGTGCTATTTAGAAAGCGATATATATATATATATATATATATATATATCGCTTTCTAAATAGCACTAATAGAAGTTAATTAGTGCTATTTCGAAAGCTATATATATATATATATATACATCGCCTTCAAAATAGCACTAATAGAAGTGAATTTCTCCTTAATCACGTGGTAATTGAATTATATATATATATATATATATATATATATATATATATTATTAAAAATAACAGAATTCTCAGTTTTATTATACTTTTTATCAAGTTTTCTAATGATCTTTTTGTGTAAAAATAATAAAAAAATTGATGTATGTTCTATATGTATAACGAACGTTGTCGATTTTTCTTCGAATCATGTTCAGGCGATTAAGACAAATGAATAAAAACGCTGAAAAAAGGAAAGAGAATTTAAAAAGGCAACAAACACGTGCGCGTTAAGTAAGTTTCACGCCAAAAGAACGGACTCGTTCTTTCCAGGAAAGACGTTAACACTTAAAATTCCGGGACGCCAAATTTAGCGTCACAGAATGAAACAGCCTTACGTTACGCATTTTAAAAGTTGTAACTGGTTTCATACGTAATGTTATTAATTGTGTTTTGCTGAGTTTAACTCAAGATTGCTTCGAGTATTGACTTACTCCTCTTCAGCAGTTAGGCACAAGGCCAGTTTTTATCTTACTCCCACAAGTACGATGTGACCCAAGGTCGGGTCGGGAAAGTGGGGTTTAAAAATTGCCTGGGCAGCCCCGTCGGCATTCCCCGGTAGGGGCGCCTCAGGCAGTAAGCAATAAACTTACTCCTCCTCAAAGAGGGGAGGCGAAGCCTGGGAGGGTGGACCTCCTAGAACTGCACAGGACAGACCCATAGACCTGCGTAAATCAAGCCCCGAATGACAAGACAATACCAGTCTATGGGGTGCAGTATCCATCGGAACAGATACTACACTTTGATCTTAGCCAAAAGAATTATTTTTTATTACTTTCGGAATGCATTATTTTTGTGTTATTGACTAAAATTAGCCTTAAATCATAGGCGGCAGTTACGTGTTTGTAGATGTAAATTACGCTCGAAGGTACCAGTTGCATTTTAGCCACGGTTGCAATTTCATCATCATCATCATCATCATCATCATCATCATCATCATCATCATCATCATCATCATCATCATCATCATCATCATCATCATCATCATCCGCAGAATACGATCTATCATGTCGTTATTGTCTCCAATACTCCGAGTTTCTAACTTCTTTGTTCAACTGACTGATTTTTCTGGAAATCCAGTAAAATCTGTTATAACGCCATCTTCTCGATGTTTTACCTCTATTTGGGTACGCTTTGGCCACACCTTCTAGAAAAATACATTACCCACACTGACTGTTGATGGAAAGCTACAATGCAGTGTCATATAACTTACAGTGTTGGCTAGAATCAATAACAGGATACGCATTCTAGAACAGGTCAAATTAATTCCTCAGAGAAAACATTTTTTCACCGTGTTTATCTTTCATGTCCCTTAACGAAAATCAAAATCAATATACAATGCTGTTAGAACTAATGTCTATAATCCTTATTCAAATTTTGATAAAAGTTCATTATATGATTTTGATTCTAGATAATGACTTAAGTTTGATGCTGAAGCTTAAGTCCTTTGTTTAATTTTTGCTTAATTTCTGTCTAATTTTGCTTAATTTTTGCTTAATTTTTGTCTAATGATTATAGATCAACTTCAATGCCAATCTGAAATATTTGAAAATGCTTATCATTTGTATTAGTCTTAGGCCTTTCTATTTTACAACAAATGATATACGAGCGAGTTTCGTCTTAAAACGATCGCATTTGAACATGCTCCGTTAACCCCAGACGACACGTTGCTTTCATTATGCTGTTTTGAAAGACTGTTAGTATTTTTTGATCGTTTGATCTGCGCATTTGGCGCGGTTACGTTACATCCAATTAAATAGGTCCCCAATTATTATGGACTTGTCTTGAGACGTGTATCTCAACTGGAAAATTATATTTGCAAATCGAGTACCGCAATGTGAATACTGAAATGCTAGTTTCGCTTTGTACATATATAAACGTTTAGGTATCATATTCGCGAAGAGCGTTGCAACACTCTGAACTGTCCGCTGAGCTCAAACACAAAAGGGCCGAATAACGTTTGAAATAAGCTTCATTGATCTGGGGTCAATAGCTGACTCGTGTACTCTGCGTTTGCCGTATGTTGCATGTAACATGAGAAGCGAGTGAATACGTAAATTTCTAGCTTGCCGTTGCTTCAATCGATAACTGCCTCGGTCGGCGTCAAGAACGACCCCGGCAACTGAATCAATGATTACTAGTCTATGGCCAAGCCTGGTGTGATGTGAAACTGCTCTGGTGACGATCTGGGTAGACTGGATCTTATTTAGTTCCACCGGTGTTATGCGATGCATTGGACAGTTGGACTATTTCCATAAGTGCGCAGTGCTTTTGTAGATACGTCTACGTATATCAATACGAAGCCCCGTCTGTCGATCGGTAGGTCAGTAAGTAGGTTGTATAACCAGTTAGCCTGTCACGCTTAAGTTTTAAATAGTAGTAGACGTACCCATGACCCGTTGGGTCACAGATACTGCCACTATTTATTTTACATTTATTTAATTCGAAAAATTTTAAACTTTGATATCTTTTAAGACATTCCTGTGGCATAACTTAAAATAATGTCTCTTTAAAGTGATTTTTGCAATTCATCTCTTATTGTGACTTCCGGTTTTACTCTGCAGTAAATGACGCTTCAAATGATGCTAAAACTATTGTTTTTAATTCATATTAATTTGAGACTTGTCTATCATCGTATTCGGGTTAACATGAACAAACGAATAAAAAACGATACGCATAGTCATAAACTGTTTAATAGTAAAGCATGTAAAACTGCGGTTATGGTTTAAGTAACTATTTAGATAAAATTATTTCACAAATAATCAAATTAAATGTATTACTATTATTTCGTATTAAACAAATAATTAACAGAATACAGATTCCATTCTGAAAATATTTTTTTGGATTTTATTGTTTGCAAAACTTTTTTTTATTGTTTTCTAAAATTTTTTTGGTTTAAAATTCTTAATACAGACATAATATTGTAATATTTTTGTTTTCTCTCATTGTTTTTTTGTTGTTGTTTTAAATGATTAATGTAGACATAATATTACAATATTGCCGTATGCTGCATGTAACATGAGAAGCGGGTTGATACGTACATTTCTAGATTACCGTTGCTTCAATCGATAACTGCCTCAGTCGACGTCAAGAACAACCCCGGAAACTGAATCAATGATTACTAGTATCTTTTTCGATATTCAGTGCAAATCACTTAGCATTATTGAGACAGCCGTTTACTATTGATTTATCGCTAAAATGATAGTTTGACTTTTCTTAAATTTGAACGGCATTAAGCCTCCTCAAGGTTCCAGTAGTCTCCGGACCCTTCTAGTGAACATCTGGTCGGCGCTCTTTCTCCTCGCTCTTATCATTCTCTTTTACCCGTCTTTTTACCCAGCTATTTTCGTTGGTTTCTTCTCTTGTGAGTCTTATGAAGCGTCCATGTAGTTCTTTTTCTTCCCAATTTTCTTTTCTTGTTTGTTTATGTCCAGTTTCGATGCTTCCTGCGTTGTTCGTTGGGACAGTGTCTCTTGCTGCGGTGATCAGCCTTTCTGTGTTCTGGTTTATGTATTTCTCCAGCTCTTTTTTATTGTCCCCCACACAGTCTTCTATACTTACCAGTCATCTTCATCTTTGTTTCTCTTCACGTAGAGTCTGTCTGTATCGTCTTTTGGATGTAGTGCGTTGTGCATAGTCATTGATTTTCTAGTCCTCTGGTCAAGGTGCCTGAGTTCTTTTTTAGTCCAGTTTATGAATGGTCCAGAATATCTTATTAGTGATACTGCCCAGGTATTTATTCCTTTGATTAAGTTTCTGCTATATAATTTATTTTCTAAGAGCTTTCTTGTTCTTCTCAGGTATTCTTTTCCAATCTTCTCTTTCATTTCTGTTGATTTGATTGTGTCCCTTTCCAAAACTCCCAAATATTTATAGCTCTCTTGTTCATCTGGCGCCCTCATCTGCTCTTGGTTGGGTAGTTCCATGCCCTCAGTCGTCTCCAGCTTTCTTTTTTTAATCTCTAGCAATGCACACTTTTCTATTTCGAATTCCATTTGAATGTCCTGTCTGAATATTCTGGTCGTATTTATCAGCTTTTCCAGTTTCTTTTTGCTTTTTCAAATAGTTTCAGGTCGTCCATGTACATGAGATGGTGTATTCGTTCTTCTCTGCTTGTGAACTTGTATCCGGCATCACATTTCCTGAGTATGTAGTTGAGTGGCATCATGGCTATGATAAACAGTAGTGGTGATAGTGAGTCTCATTGGGAAATGCCTCTCTGTATTTTTTATCTCCGTCAAGTATTGTCCTCCAGCTGTCAGTTCTAATCTCCATGTTTCCATTGCTTTCTTGATGAGATTAATAATCCTGTAAGGTATCTTGTATATTTCTAAGCATTCAATTACCCATGCTTGAGGGATTCTGTCATACGCTTTCTTGTAGTCAATCCATCCCATAGATATGTTCTTTTTCTTGCTTTTAACTTCTTTCAGGATCATTTGATCTATGTATAACAGATCATGCGTCCCTTTTTCCCCTTTCTGGCATCCTTTTTGTTCCTCGGGAAGTTGTCCACGACTGTTCAGGGAATAGTAAATTTGCTCTCTCAGTTGTGCTGTTACGATTTTCCACATTGTCGGTAAACAGGTTATTGGTCTGTAATTGCTTGGGGTCGTTCCCTTCGTGGCGTCTTTTTGTATTAGCGGTGTCCTTCCTTTGGTCATCCACTCTGGTACGTCTGTTTTATGAATACATCCTCACAGTTTCTGTGCTAGCCTTTCATGTAGGGCCGTGCATTTTTTTAACGAGTACACATGTATTCCATCGTGAACTGGTGCTTTCCAGTTTGCCATGTTCTTTAGTGTAATCTTAATAGTTTCTTCATTGATTTATGTTTCCGTTCCTTCTTCAATTTCTAGAAGTTTATCTTTCATGTCTTTTAGCCATTTAGCATTTTTGTTGTGATCTTCAGCATTTTCCCATATCTTGCTCCAGAAATGTTTTGTTTCTGTCGGGTCCGGTTGTTCTGTTATTGTTCTTTCTTCGTTTACGTATTTTAAAAAAAGTGTTTGTTGTTTTTTTTTTTTATTATTATTATTATTATTATTATTATTATTATTATTATTATTATTATTATTATTATTATTATTATTATTATTATTATTATTATTATTATTATTATTATTATTATTATTATTATTATTATTATTATTATTATTATTATTATTATTATTATTATTATTATTATTATTATTATTATTATTATTATTGTTGTTGTTGTTGTTGTTGTTGTTGTTGTTGTTGTTGTTGTTGTTGTTGTTGTTGTTGTTGTTGTTGTTGTTGTTGTTGTTGTTGTTGTTGTTGTTGTTGTTGTTGTTGTTGTTGTTGTTGTTGTTGTTGTTGTTGTTGTTGTTGTTGTTGTTGTTGTTGTTGTTGTTGTTGTTGTTGTTGTTGTTGTTGTTGTTGTTGTTGTTGTTGTTGTTGTTGTTGTTGTTGTTGTTGTTGTTGTTGTTGTTGTTGTTGTTGTTGTTGTTGTTGTTGTTGTTGTTGTTGTTGTTGTTGTTGTTGTTGTTGTTGTTGTTGTTGTTGTTGTTGTTGTTGTTGTTGTTGTTGTTGTTGTTGTTGTTGTTGTTGTTGTTGTTGTTGTTGTTGTTGTTGTTGTTGTTGTTGTTGTTGTTGTTGTTGTTGTTGTTGTTGTTGTTTAGAAGTATTATTATTATTATTATTATTATTATTATTATTATTATATAGAAGTATTATTATTCTTTATTATCATATAACATTTTAAAATACTTATTATTTTGCCTTATATACCTGTTTGCGGTGTGCAGGGACACAGGTATGTAAAGCAGATGACTACGCTGAATTGTCACAGATGCATTAAAAATACGAGATAGTGGCTGCATCAACATCGAGTAAAATGGTCGAGAGAAATAGAAATATAGCTAAAAGAGATTCGTGATTTGTTCAGTTTATTACAAATTACGGTTAATTTAACCAATTAACATGTTTCCAAACATAAAAAAATCTGATAAGTAAGGTATATGTTAGCAAGCATTTACTGTTATACGCAAAAACTTTAAGAAACACTAACATAAGTAGATGACTAACATCTATTTCTACATAAAGTGTAGTATGTTTACACGTTTATATATATATATATATATATATTATTTAAAAACATCATTTGTATTTTTATTCTTCTTATTGATTTTTATAATTATATTTATACATACTTCTACTTCTACTTAGTACAAGTGTTAAATTGCAAATTATATTTCTGTCAACTTTAAAAGTGCGTTGTGCATAGTCATTGATTTTCTAGTCCTCTGGTCAAGGTGCCCGAGTTCTTTTTTAGTCCAGTTTATGAATGGTCCAGAATATCTTATTAGTGATACTGCCCAGGTATTTATTCCTTTGATTAAGTTTCTGCTATATAATTTATTTTCTAAGAGCTTTCTTGTTCTTCTCAGGTATTCTTTTCCAATCTTCTCTTTCATTTCTGTTGATTTGATTGTATCCTTTCCAAAACTCCCAAATATTTATAGCTCTCTTGTTCATCTGGCGCCCTCATCTGCTCTTGGTTGGGTAGTTCCATGCCCTCAGTCGTCTCCAGCTTTCCTTTTTTAATCTCTAGCAATGCACACTTTTCTATTTCGAATTCCATTTGAATGTCCTGACTGAACCTTATTAAGATATATATATGAAGATAATGTTTCTTGAAATAGTTCTATGAGATGAATATATCTTCAATTTAATTGATGGTGAATTCATGCTATGTTTTTACTTCGAACATGGCGTCTATTCCATGTGTTCATTAAGAGATGATCAGGGTCTTTTATTTCACTCCTGGTGGAGAAACCCTTCCCTGGTTTCATTCTACCTTTTTTTTTGTTTTTGTTTTTTCGGTGTCTTGTCATTCAAGAGATTGTGTAATAGTCGCCACATTAGGCACTGCGGATTGCCGATGCTATTTGCTCATAGCTAGGTGTGTTACTAGGTCGCCGATGGCTCAATAGAACTTATCCGCCCTTTTGCATGTTTGGTTTTTAATCCTGTAAGGTGCCGACATATCCCTCCATACTGGGCCGAACTCCAGTAGCGGTGTCGATTTTACTCGTCGCCGATTCAAACCGCAGCATCAAGCACTGGTACTAGTAGTATCTTTTATTGATATGTTTTAATATATATATATATATAGATTTTGATCTTTGAAAAGCCTGGCTTAAGGAAAATTTAACTTGAATAAATTGCCTTTTTGCGGATTATACCTTGCTTTGAACTTTTGAATTGAATTTTGATTTGGCTTTTGCTTTCTCTAATTCCTTTCCACTCTCCTTCATTATATATATATATATATATATATATATATATATATATATATATATATATATATATATATATATATATATATATATATATATATATATATATAATATCGGCGACACTTACAAAACAAACGATGTGCTTGGTGTTTACGTTTATTTCAAATCTTTGTGCTTATAGCACAAGAACAACAAATATATATTCTTTTTTTTGTTTGTTTTGTGGGTTTTTTTTTCTGAGCCGAAACACCAGTCGGACATGACTTTCACGTTGTTTCAATGAAATTCAGGTGATATTCCGTCGTTATTTACTGTTTGTTTATATAAGAAAAATAATCTATTACTTTTATTTGTTGTGTATTGATTTCGGTTTCACATGACAGGGAGGCCAGGTCGACCTTACTTTAGCGTTGTTAAAATGAAATTCAATATTATATATATATATATATATATATATGTATGTGTGTGTGCGTGTGTGTGTGTGTGCGCGTGTGTGTGTGTAAAGGAGTAAGGCTACCAACATTTGTAAAAAAGTTTTTTTTGCATTTATTTATTATTTTGTTATTTTACCATTTTATAATTTTATATAACGCGTTTCAAGCGTGGTGCGCTGTCGTCAGTTATATAAATCGATTCATTATTTTTGTTCCTTCCAGCTTACAACCTACTTGGCACTTTGCATTGCCATCAGCCTTCTTAAACATACTACCATATATATATATATATATATATATATATATATATATATATATATATATATATATATATATATATATATATATATATATATATATATATATTTATATATATATACGTGCGTGTGTGTGTATAAAATTCACTCCTAAACTGAGGAAACCTTATTAAGCATTATAGGGTGGACGATTTTGTCAGCCAGCCTTGCAATCTTTTCCTTCCATATTGGGATCTTTAAGTGCTTACTTATTAGTTAGCCTGTTTGGAGTCCACGGTATTGAAAGCCGGTTACAGGGGTATTTTTAAGGCTTAGTTTTTCTTAAATTGGTTCTACCTTTCTCTTTCCTTTTAATAATGCATTTTTAAAATCAACTCAATCAAATACCTTAGTATTTCCCATATTCATATCAGAGGTCTCAGGTCAAACTTGCCAGATTTTTAGCGGTTTCGCTTGGGCAAATCTCACACCATTGCTTTTTTTCAAACTAATCTGGATATTTTTATTGATAACGACGATCTACATCCGGATGGTTATTTTCCTCTTGTTCGCTTCGACTCTTCCATGCATTTGTATGGTCTTGCTCTTTTTCTTCGCAGGGATTTCCGCATTGCACGTGTCTCCAGTCTTGAATCTCATAGCTGTCCGTTTACTGTCTGAGGTGGTCTTTGCTGCATTCCGCTTCCTATTTGTCATATTTATACTGTACTTATTTTGACAATGAATGTATTGTTTTTGATGTTATATCTAGCATCATTGAGAATGCATGGCAACGTCACCCGTCAACTTCCATCGTGTTTTTTGTGACTTCAATACTCATAATTCTGTACTGGCTCCATCACTCTTATCACACAGATCTAGCAGGTGAAATCTGTCTTAAATTTTCTCTGTACCATTAGTTGTCTCACATTGCCATTTTCCCCGCACGCTTTCCTGATAATGACCTTCATCAACCATCCTTACTAGACTTTTTTCTAACTTCTGTTTCTGGATAATGTTCTCTTTTTTTATTCTTCCATTAAATTCGTTATATCATAGAGTTGTGGATTTGAGGTTGATTTTCTGTTTGTCATCCTTTCCATAGGAAGACGTTTATCTACAGGGATGCTGATTTGGATGAACTTCGCAACGTCCTATGTGAAGTTCCATTGAGTCCTATTTTTGGTGTGTCTCCTAATTATGCTGCTAAAGAGGTTAGTGACTAGTTTCTGGTTGAAATTGACACCTTCATCTTACATCATAAGTTTCAAACCCAACCTGATTCTAAATCCTGGTGTTCATCTGTTTGTGCTTCTACCATTGTCCATAGTAACTATTTCTTTTATTAGTATCGTCGAGATAATTTTTAGGCTTAGTTAGCACTCTATGAATGTACTCTCTGTGAGGCTTGACATTTTGGATTGTCTGTAACGCTTGAAACTGTTGACTGTCTGTCACGCTTAAGTTTTAAATAAGCATGCATCTACGTATTTATACAATAGGCTCTTTCCTTCTTCGGTCGGTCTGTCAGCTTTAGTTTCCACTAACGAACACCTTTAAACGAGTTTCAAAACAATTAACATCTATAATAATAAATTAACTTCATACTTCTTTCAACAAAAAATAACGCATTATTTTCAACACGACATTGCACGCCCGAATATTAGCCTCTAAGCTCTATTTATACAAAGTTAGGTCTTTGTATATGTTTGAATATTTTTAAGTATACGATTCACTCCTAAACCAATTAATCGATAATTATGGATTTGTGCATAGTTATTAGAAGTGTAAGTGTTAAATTGTGGGCGATATTTAGTTTCATTTAGTTTCATGGAAAAAAAGTTAAGATGGGGTGGAAGCCCTTTGTAAAAATTCCGATACGTCTAATCTTATGTTAAATTTAAACAATGGGCATTACACATACATTTATAAATATTTCAGAGTGAAAAAACATCTTCTAAAGTAATTGCGAATGTAATTTTGCAAAGACGTCCGATAGATTAAAAAATAATATTATTGTGTTGTGAAATAATACAAGTACAAATATTCTCGAACAACGCTGGATTGGGATAGCTGGTATACATATATATATATATATATATATATATATATATATATATATATATATATATATATATATGTATATATATATATATATATGTATATATATATATATATATATATATATATAATCAATGAAACGGGCGGGTGGAAAAAAGAAAATTGCTAAAATTTTCCATTAAGGCCTAATCGTCTGACCCTCTAAGAGGAAACGTCAGAATGATAAATAAAAAACTAAGAAAATCGAATGAAATATGAGGTGCATTTTATTTTTTTCTCAATCGTTTTCTCTGACTTACACAATTTTCCCCTCAGATCTCATTCGATTTTCTTAGCTGTTAATTTATCATTGTCAGACGAGAAGGCCTTAAGGACAATTTTAGCAATTTTCTTTTTTTTCCACTCGCTCGTTTCATTGATTACCAAATGTTTCCTCTGAAACTTATCCTACGATTTTGTTGTACGCGAAGGTACTTATATATATATATATATATATATATATATATATATATATATATATATATATATATACATATATATATATATATATATATATAATTATTTTAAAATTAATATCTATTATTATATATCTACAGACGCATGTAATATTCACTAAAAAAACTATCAGTGTGGCTATATATAACTATCCTATATTATTATATATAACTATTCCCCCGGTCGAACGATTCGGACCGTGGACCCGAAAAACCATTTACCCTAATCAAAAACATTTATCTATTTACCAGTCGTTACAGCAATAATTAATGTGAGAAAATTAACACTATATTTATTTTTGAAAGTATTACGTATTGTATCTTTCGCAAAATTGCTTAATTAGACACTTTCATATACTCTCAGAGTACTCTTATTAAAGGGAGCGTTAAGTAATTATGATTTTTAAATATTTTTTCTTATCCACAGACATATGTTTCGTTTACACTAACTATTATCAGAGAGGCTATATATGACTATAACCCCGGTCGAAAGATTCGAATCTTGGACAATAATTATCATTGATTCAAAACTATAAATGATAATGTACACACGGATTAGAACAACATAAGACTGCTTATAATAAACAATACCAATTGTATACAGAGAGGGGAAAAGTGAGAGACAAATGTAAGAGAGAGAGAGAGAGAGAGAGAGAGAGAGAGAAGGAAGAGGAAGAGAGAAGGGAAAACCCGCAGATTGAATGCACGTATCTTCACCGTGTCTTTTTTAACGTTGCAAATACTGCGTTTTTTATTGTTGAACTAGCTCGGGTAGTTCTTAGCGGAGAGACGTATCTTAAAAAGAGTTAACAAAAAAAGAAAAAGAAACAAAAAAAAAATGATGACGGTTTAATTACACTTAAACGTGTTTTACAAGGCGATAATGGTCACTCGAATTGTGTTTGATCACAGATAGAAAATACTTGAGTTACATTGACGTAACAACTATGAACGCATAGATATTCACAGCGACATCTCTGGTTGTCCAGGCGCTAGACTTGTTGGCTTCGAGTAAATCTGGATTTATTATTGGGAAAACGGTCATCGATCGAGTAGTAAGATTTTTTCCGATTACGTAAGCACACACGAGAAAAAAGATTTTAGATAGCTTACCGACTTAACCTGATATCAATTTAAATACATATCTACATTTATATTTCATATATTTCCTCGGTTCATTTCGTTTTTCTATGGAAGATAATACTACAGGTGTTTATATTGGATTCTGTGGTAAGGTTCCTATTTTGGAGTTGGGGTTGAAGTCATCCCTTAGTTTCTGTTACTCCGAGGTCTATTCTGAAACGGAGAGCTAGTACTTGTCAGTAGGGGTGGGACGTAATGGGTGAAAATTCATTCGAGTAGTTTTTTTGTATTCATTTATACATAAATAACACTAAACAATCAAACATTTAGAAAATTTAACAAAATTCAGAAGGTGCAGACCACTAGTTTTTGGCTATTTTACATTCATGAAAACCCTTTCACGGCCTGAAAATGGACCTAAATTAAAGTACTACATCAGATTTATATCCATTCATAGCTTTTGAGGATGTTTTAGGACCTGCAATGTCACATGAAACCACTTTTACACCGGAAAATGATGGATTTTGAGTCCCGTGGAGCCCTAACGGCTATTTTTGGGCTGCACCTTCTGAATTTTGCAAAATTTTCAAAATGTTTGATTGTTTAGTGTTATTTATGTATAAATGAACACAAAAAATAGTACTCGCATGAATCTGAAATTTTCACCCATTACGTCCCACCACTATTGTCAGGGTCTCATCTTTAGATGAAGTAGAATATTACCTGCGTTAAACATTTAACTGTCTCGGTCACCCTTGCGCAAAGTGTTTGCACCACCCAAAAATCAACCTTTCCCAGCACTTTCTAGCTTTTTTCTGCCTAACTTTTTCCCAACCCTAATAACCACTCAATCTCATTCTACCCCAAACCTCTTGAACATAAGATGAAACTGCATCCAATAGTGAAGCGTAAATAAAGAGCTTTCAATAGTGTGTAGTTACCCGTTTAATTAGCATTACTCGCATGTACATTCCTACTTGGAGAGGTAGTACCTGCAAAGCCCCCATCTCTAGGTTAAATGGAATTTAATATTCATATACTATTAATTAAAATAAATAAACACACAACACACATTTATCTACACATGATTCATATACGAACACATTTACAGCATGAATATATATCTGAAGATATAAGGAACTTCAAGTATAAACAAGTGATTTAAAAAGGGTGGATATGCCATAAAGGAAACAACCGAACAAAAATACATTTTGGGATGGTACCGTGGGGTAGAGGTTAACACCTTGCCAACGAGTGTATGAGATAGTTCAATGTTGTGACTATTTGTTTACAAAATATACAATAACAAAACAAATCAATGTACAAATCATTCATATACAAAACCTAAATTTACAGCATAAGTAAATATTTAAATATTAATAATCATAAACTCTTGTACCAAAATAGCTAGATTCTGTATTAAATAACTCGACTAAATGCATTTATTTATGAAAACAAGACTGATTCAATTACCTACATACCACATTTATTTTACGGTGTTTTGGGTAGAAGGATAAGGACTTATTACTGTAGGGGAAACTTATATCTCTACTACTCTCGAGCTGAAATCACTAAGCAAAAATAGAACGGTCGAGCGGCTAAAATATAAAAATCGGTAAATTCGAAAGTAACTATTTTTATTTTGGTGGTGGAATCACGTACCAATAATGGAACTACAGCGCAAGCGAAGTAAAATTATATATGATACTCCTGTTTATGGAGTTCTGCTGGCCAAGCAAATAGGGAAATATCTCACAAATAAACTATAAACATAACAACAACACTAATTAATTACACACAAAAACAAGAATGTATACCTAAATGTGTTACATAGCGCCCATGAAAATTAAGGTATCTTACGCTTCTAATAATACGAAAGAAATACGAAATCATATTAAAGTTTACGAAGCGTTTTCTAACTTGTTAAACATGTTTTTAAGGCACCTTTAAGGGGCATTTTAATAGGCATTTTTAATAGGCACTTTTAAACACATTTCTTTAGGGCGTTTTTAAGCTTTCAACTGCCAGTCCTGTTACACATTACTTTTAAAATACTTCTCGTTATTAAAACATTTTTCTTTTTAAACATAGTTCTTTTCAAATCATTTTCTCAGTAAACACAGTTCATTAAACATTGTATCTCATTTAAACATTTTAAACATTGTTCGTTAAGGATATCAAATTAAACATGGTGCACTTTTTCTTCCTGCTTTAGTTCTTTCAGTTCAACAGATTAGGACCCAAAAATGTGATGCACAAAAAGTTACATTTTCTTTCGTCGTTTGGTTGTGATCGCCGTTGCTGCCGTCGGTTTCCATTGCGTATCTCTGACTGTGATCTATGTTGGTGATCTTTGATCTGTGGATACATTTTATCGACAGGCAGAAGACAAACGCGAGGACAATTTTTCCTGAGAAATAGATTCATGTCTTTTATCCTGGACTTCGTTGCGGAAGGGTTTTAATCCATTCGTTCGCTCGATTCTCATTCATCCGTCTCGCTGGGGGTGCGACTATGCACGGGGATTTCTGCTGGATCTCTTCGAGATCCAGCCATTACGATGAACGATTACATTGTCGACCTGACGCTCTCACTTCCAAAGCCCTTCTCTTTCATGTGAGGACCCATAGAGAGGTCGACCGTCCAGCTCGCTTCCCAAACCGTCACTCCTTTAAACACCTTAGTTTCTCACGAAGAAGGAGTGACGTCACAGTTCTTTGTCCTGTCATACAAATCATAACCAGAGCTGGTCTGACCTTTATTAGAACCCCGACCGTTGAAGTTGGCCAGGTTTCACCAGTTGTTATGACATTTTGGGATTACTCATTCTGAGGAAAAATCTATCTGTCCCAAAATGGATGTCCTTTCGACCTGCACTTAACTCGAACAAAGTTCACCCCCTCTCAAAATCAAAACTAGCGGTCCTACATGCTTTTAAGCATACGTGGCCCCTCATAATATAACAAATGCTTGCTTTGATATTTACTTTCAGATAAGGGAAAAGGTCATTTAATGTACAAATAACTTTTTCAAAAAGAGTAAAACTATGAACGTTGAAATAATAATATCAAAAATACTTCTTTTGGTGATTAAAAAATAAATAAAAATAAACAGTAAAATTTAAAAAACCCACGGATAAATAGAAATGTAAATTAAAATTAAATTTAAAAGTAAATGAATCAATACATGTAAACAACTCTCAGATTTGTATCAGGTTTTACCTTGTTATTTAAAAAACAAAAACAAGGCAGGCCGCCACTGTAGACGTAAGGTAGTTACTAAGAAATAGGGTGTAGGTTTTCGGTGGTATCCTAAGTTGGGATCTGTGTAGCGAGATGTCTGTTAACATTAGTTTTAAACCTCTGCATATCAATACAGTCGGGGAAACAGGGAGCAGCGAGGGAGTTGCAGAGGCCGACAGCACAAGGAAAGAAGCTATTCGACTAGGAGGCTCTCCAGCATCTGGGGACCTCCACAGTGAATGGATGGGGTGTTGTTGATTGTCGAGTTGGTCTAGTGTATTTACGTCAAGGGGGCACCAGAGCAGCCAGTTCATCGGAGCACAATCCATTAAAGTATTTGTAAAACAAGCACAAAGATACAACATAGCGGCGATGGGACAAGGCTGAAGCTTGGTGGATAGTGAAGGAGCTATTAAGTTGGCGACTCTTTTTTGACCTTGTCTGAGAGGAAGAGACTAGTAGATGATGAACCAGCCCAGATGTAGCAACAATACTCCATCCATGGGCGGATGGTGGCTTTGTAGAGATACAGGATAATGTCAGGTGTAAGAAGTTTACTAGCACGGTCTAAAGAGCCCACCTTCTTAGCTTTGGTAATGTCTTCAATGTATGTGTTCCAATTCATGTTACCTGTGAAGATTAAACCGAGGAGTTTGAATGTTGAACTCTCAGGTAAGGTGTGATTTGCCATCGCAATCGGTGGTTAAATAAGTTTCTTGTAGTTGTTGAAGGAAAGGAGCTTTGTTTTTGCGGCATTAAAAGTTACCTACCATTTATGACACCATCCACTACAATCTGTAGGTCATTTTCTAAGGATTCAGCCATTGCCTCGGATATGGTCGCGTTCGTTTTGCCCACATAACGAGAGTAGAGCGTGGTGTCGTCAGCAAATATACCTATCTTAGACTTAAAGTTACCAGGGAAGTCGTTTATGGAGATCAGGAACAATGAAGGTCCAAGGATAGATCCTGGGGTACACCAGCATTTATGTCATGTTGCTAAGATTAAAGGCCACCGAGGACGACTGGATCTTTCTTTTGCTTAGGAAGGGTTCAAATTATATTAAATATTCGTCCAGTAATACCATATGAGCGTATTTTTAGGAGAAGCTCTTAATGCCAGACCTTGTCAAAGGCCCTGGATATATTAAGCGCTACTGCCCTACCTTCACTTGCCTTGTTCAGTGTATGATATATGCGTTCAGAGATGACCGTTAGGATGTCTGCAGTAGATCATGCTTGCCTAAATCCATACTGGCGGTCAGAAAGAAGTTTAGCATTAACTAAGTGCCAGACTATCGCCAAATTGATTAAGGATTTAAAGATTTTAGCAAAACTCGGAAGTAGGCTGATGGGTGGTAGTTCTGAGGATCAGTTATAACCCAAAAAGTATTGAAGACTGGTACCACAGAGGCAATTTTTCAGCTCTCTGGGAAGCAAGATTCAGCTAGTCATTTATTGTAGAGTTTGGAGAAGGCAGGGGCCTGTTCAGCAGAGCATTTCCTTGTTACTATTACAGGTATAAAATCAGATCCACAAGCTTCGGAGGTGTCAAGATTTTTTTATAATGTCTCTGATCTGGGATGGGATGGGATGGTGACCAAGTTTTTAAGTGTGGCGTCGGTCCGCAATGGGAATTTTGAGAACGGGGTGGTTTTCTGAGTCAAAATTCGAGTTTGAGGCGAACCGCTTGGCAAGTAGTTCATCCTTATCAGTTGCCGTGCAAACGACATAATTGTGGTTTGATAGTGGGGTAATTGTTGATTGACCATTGTTCACCACACTATTGTAGATTTTCCAGTACCAAGTTTCTGTGACGGAATGAGTTTTTTGGTTATCTGTATACCCTCTCTTAGCTTCACCTTTCACTACTTTATACTTATTTCTTGACACTATAAATGTA
>OY744534.1:46912157-47032157 GCA_963556195.1 Sepiola atlantica | reverse complement strand
GGGGTCAAAGTTAGAGTGGGTCATAATCTGTGAAAGTACCTATATTTTAACCTCATTCTTTGCCTTTGCTTCAATAACCTCAGTCCACGAGACGGTGGGGTCGAGTTTTGCGGCACTGAACACTCCGCGTTCACCAGAACCTCGTTGGTGAAACAGTACCTTGACGTCCACGTGGGATTTGTTTGTCTACCAGAGGAACTTAGGCCCTGCCAGATGTGACATGCATGACTCACAGGCGTGTGGAATACGTACGGGTGTCCATCAACCTAACTCCTAGCCCTGGCTCAAATTGCATAGGTGGGTAGATGTGGCTCCCGTAATAAAGACAGCCCTTCTAGAAGAAGCAACACTCTGATATAAAAAAAACGCAGAGAGGTAAAATCTCTGTGACACTAAAACGTACATCAGCTTACTAGCCGCCTTGCTATTGCTTGTCGCTTACTGAGTTCTAATGAGTTGTATAGTTGTTGTACAAGCCTGTATAATTAAATATATCCATATACAGATGTCTCTGGATAATCATCGAGTTTGTCATTCCATCTATTGCAAGTCTTATGGCGATGGACGAGCGGTGACGTGTGCAGACCTAACCAGTTAGAATCTCACCGCAAGAAATCTGCAAATAGGCGACAGGAAATTATCTTAAAGTCTTTGCTGTTTCTTGCTGTGACAGGAACAAAATACAAATACGGTAGATATACATCAAATCTCTTGCCAAAGTTGCTGGAAAAATGGTTGGATCATTCTACCGCCCTTGTAAGTAACTCACCCCTGTCTAAACACTTTACCTCTCTCTCTCTCTCTCTCTCTCTCTCTCTCTCTCTCTCTATATATATATATATATATATATATATATATATATATATTCAACTTCAAAGTACACACATGCTTCCGATTTATACAATGTTCTATTAGTATCAGACACAACAAATAAAAAAATATTTTTATATTGCAGGAGATTACTATTCATCTAATGATTTTCGAAATATATTTTCTATGAAAGTGAAAAGTGTTTTTTTTTCATTTGGCAAACTTTTACTATATTCTTTATTTTAGCTGTGCAAGCACATATAACCGTTTTACATATATCAGTATGTCAAAATGGTGTAGTAAAGCAAGCTATCCTTTTATGAATATTTATACTTATTATTATACGCGTTGTTTTCACCCGGCTGGACCAAGTCATTTTTAAAAATTCATTGTAGCGAAGCACGTTATTATATAGTCAATAACATATGACACAATGTTTTATATGGCAGCTTAAATACTATTTGGGTCTGACTTTGAAAATCTGACAATATAACTTTATGTGTTCAATGTCTAAATAATGACCTAAGTTGAGTGCTTGCACTAATTTATCGAAGGTTCATGTTTTTCGGTACTTCACTTTCGACCATCTCCTAAAGAGGTGTCGATATAGAGTTAATGAGAGATTTGGACGTTTTTCAAAATCCATTAAGTCTTCGAGGTGCCCTGCTGTGTATTTCCTCTTCATATCATCTCTTATGAAGGAGGTGATTTGTAGGCGCTCCCCAAAGAAAGATTAAGGATAATGACACTTATCACTCTATTAAATGATACAAATTACGTTAGGAAGGTTATCTGGTGTATCTAATGAATACGATCTATCTATCTATCTATCTATCTATCTATCTATCTATCTATCTATCTATCTATCTACCTATCTATCTATCTATCTATCTATCTATCTATCTATCAATCCATACACACACACACATACACACACATATATACCGCGAATTCCATCACAGAGCGGATAAATACGTCAGACCAACAAGACGATTCTTCTATAAACAAAACTATAAGTTTGTTTATTTAAAAAAAAATACATCTTTGAAAATGGAGTGTTTCTCCGAAATATATAAGACAACAGTAAAAAAAAAAAATCTAACTTGCATTGTAAGGGCTTTCTATTGACACTTATTACCTATCACCAATGCTAAAAAAAAAAGAACGAAAATAATTTGAATATAACTCCCAGCATGCCCGATGCTTCAGTTCTTTCTACCTACTACCGCGAATTCCATCACAGAGCGGATAAATACGTCAGACCAACAAGACGTTTCTTCTATAAACAAAACTATAAGTTTGTTTATTTAAAAAAAAATACATCTTTGAAAATGGAGTGTTTCTCCGAAATATATAAGACAACAGTAAAAAAAAAAATCTACCTTGCATTGTAAGGGCTTTCTATTGACACTTATTACCTATCACCAATGCTTAAAAAAAAGAACGAAAATAATTTGAATATATATATATATATATATATATATATATATTGACTTAAGGAAAGAATAATAAACATAATTTTATTACAGAATTAACCTTGCATTGCACAATCGAAGTTTGATATAAATTTGGACATTCGTGCATGTTTATCACTCTTCATCAATCTATCTTTATAATTGCTCTATCTCGTATATTGAGCTTTTACCATTTCACTATAGGTTCTTTCTACTAAAAGTTTAGTTTTAGTCTCATATTTATTCTATATATATATATATATATATATATATATATATATATATATACATAGATAGATAGATATATGTATATATGTATATATTTATTTGTTGTAGTGAAACCTTCAGTATGTAATCTCAATAGATATTATTTTATAATTCCAGAGCATTAATAAATAGACAACCGCCAGTATATCAAGTAAACAGATATATTTTACGACCGTTTCATTAGTGCAGACAATCAATATATTCAAACATATCTGAAATATTTTAGGAAAAGGATCTTTCAGAAAATAACCGAGAAAAGCATAACAAACACCGAAATAACTTACTTTAGCATGCATTTCTTAGATTGATTTCTTTTCCGAACAACATTTAGCTGACAATGCATGCTCTGCCTTTATTATAAAATAGAGTGATTTAAGTTCTTACACAGGGCGTACTCCAGCTCTCATTTGAAAATCTTAGAATCCGTCGCTATCGCATAGTTAAAGCCAACTTTTTGCAAGCAGAAGGATTTCGTAATATCGTTTATTCTCTTTGTGAAAGTTAGTTGGCCAATTTTTTTTGCCTTTAAAACAAGCCTGCATTTTAAAAGGTTTTCACTAAATTAAATAAATTAAATTCATTTTAAACGCTTATTCCCGAATCTCATCGGAATTTAATTTCCACATTCTTTCTTTTTCTCGTGAATTTTATTTGACATATTCTTACGATTTCTCTTGGTTTGATTGTTGGATGAAAGAGCTCTGGAGACTAAATTTTCCGAGACGAAAGTTGCGCTTTTATTTATTTATTTTATGGATATCTCTCCAGATAAAACATGAAGCAACTTGATGTCAGAAACTAAAACAATACTACTTAAAGGTAAAAGAATCTAGCCAACTATAAGTATTAGATGCATAGATTCAGACTCAGAAAACAGCAATAATTCCCACTTTGTCAAAAGTTGCCCATAGAATGTGTAGACTAAAAAGCAAATAAAGAGAAGCGACAGTTCCGAGGCTGCTTAATCCATCAAATAAATCCCACATTAGAAAATGTAGACCAACAAGCTTCCCGAAATTATAACTCTCCACCCAATAGCGATAATGACGATATCAACACATCATATCTACAAAGACCATTGAAAATACAACACATATAAGAATAGGATCACCCCCAAAATACACACATACATAGGAACAACATCGCCACCTATTAAAAATCGAATATCAAACCACCATAGGGAAGACGGTGACAATAGAAATGGTATCTCCTTAAAACTCTAATAAAAAACTTAAGTCAGCCAACACCCCCTTTCAATTCACTAGTCGAATACATTCTTTCCTAACTTTAAATTATGCATATCTGAAGCGGTTATGATAATTACTTATGGTAAACATATAAATATAATTGACGTAAAGAGCAAACTACTCACAGAGAACATTTAAAAACGCAAAATTGAAACTATCAAGCGAAATATCCCCAACACACCACATAATATATAACCTGATTTCGCAAAAACCATTACATAAACCTTTATTTAACAGACCCCGAATTACCCCAACGTATACCCTAAATTAACTTAATCTATCGAATATAAATACATAATTCTACTATCTACTTTATAATATTCCCATAAACTCGATAAGTTAACACATTCATCACATACTACATCCCCGACAAGTATAGAATAGCATTCTTATATCTATTTAAAATATACATTTTTATAGGGAATTAATCTACTTTCAAATCCCTTATTTTGTCTTCTAGTATAATATATTACGTTGTATTGGAGTTTACCTTAAGATGTACCTACATTTACATTTAAACTTTTAGACTATAAAACTAACTTATAACGACCAATGTTACTATTCCTAATTCATATTTAAGACCTTGGTATCTCATATACCTAGTTAAACGCCATGAATAATATATTGTGTTTTTGCTTCATTGTTATTCTTGTATTCCTACATGTGTATGGGTATCTGTGTCTGCATATATGTACATGCATAAATACTGCGGCGTTGTCTGATTGTGGAAATAATTATATATATCATCTCACATTAAAAAAAAATGATATTTATTTGCTCGCTTCGTTAGCTTGTTTGATGGCATCGTCCTAGCGAGTATAAATCCTACTTGTGAGACATCGGCTCGGGTTCTAAGTAGTTGGATGACTACCCCCCTTGTTGAGAAGAGTAGACACATTCCACAGTCGGCCATCGCCGCGGTTAGCTTACTCTGTGTAAATGAATAGGCATTCTTGTATGTGGCGATGTAGCTTGGTGGCAGAGTACTCGCTTGGCATGAGTGTGACTCGGGTTTAGAATCCTGAGTTCGGATGTGTTCTACTGATGAGCCCAAAGGAGGGCGAAACTCGAGTCTAGGACTTCTGGTTTGTTTCTTTCATAGGTTGTAGGCTGTGGCGTTGTCTGATTGTAGAAATAATTATCAAGGGAGGCACGAGAGCGCTCTATTCATTAATAGACTTTAAGAATGGCCTATGCTGGAAATCTCATTTATTTGATCAATCATAACTCAAAAATCAATAAAACAAATTAATTAAAACTTGGCACAATTTTTTTATTTGATAGGTTCTATAAGTGTGTAGAATTTCAGCATCATTATTCAAGGCAACCCAGAGATCCAGAAAGTACAATCATGAAATCATGTTATCCGTGTGTACGTACGTACGTACGTACGTACGTACGTATGTGACACCCTGTATCTCATCAACTATTTGATGGATTCAGCTGATTTTTGGCAGAGATAGAGGTTTTAGGGTCTAGTTGATGGCATTTTAATTTCACTTTATCATATACCTTAGTTTTCCAGAAAATTACAAAAAACCTTAAAAATGACCATTGTATTGAGGCATAGCCTTTACAAAAGTAGTGACATTCCATGATAAATGCCAGTATACTGAAATCATATGCCCTTAATAGCGTTAAGATGAAAATTCATATATACTTAATGTACAAAGGCAAGAAAATTCTCAAATGTTTACACATTTATTGTCATTAAGGGTATTTTTCTTCAGCGCACCTCACACACTTCATCCATCATGCATAGAGATTTATACTGTAGTGATCTGACAATGAAATGGTTTAGTTGATACGTAGTCATACCCTTAATTAATGACAATAAAAGTGTAAAAATTAGGGAATTTTTTTTGCTTTTGTACATTTAGTGTATATGAATTTTCATCTTAACCCTATTAATGGCATATGATTTCAGTATACTGGCATTTATCATGGAATATATATATATATATATATATATATTTCTATATGTGAGAGTATGGGTTTATATTATTATTATTATTATTATTAATAAGCCTTACTATATCTAGTTTCTACGACTATCTTGTGGCTATTATTAATATCAAAGATAAGAGTTGGCTGCTGTGAATCGATGGGCTTATGTAAAAGGTGAATGGAATACTCTTAGATTTTTTTGTTCCCCGAAAATTATAAGCATCGACAGGTTAGAATGCTTTATTTTAAAACTGTATATTACTTAAGTTTTCTCTTCAGTTCCCATACAATCTCTCTTTCTTCTTACTTTTTGTTCTCTTTTATTCCATCTTCTTCATCATAATTCTCCTTTATCCTCTCGATATTTTGAAGAAACCTAAACATGACTAAAATGGATGAAGCGGCATGAAATATGTATCGCTTTATATCTCTATACCTCCTCCCTAATATCTTCGCTGTAAGCCCTTCTCTCCTTAATTTTAAATATCGATTGGCGCACAGTCACCCATATGTGAATTCTCTCAACCATTATTCTTCATCTTACCCCGCACACCCTCCCTTCCACATTATTTACTGATACGACGTCAACATCTAACCCAACCTATCTCCTTCCCTGACAACTATACCACTCACTGCAATAAGCATGGCGCAAACTGTCCCTCTTTCCTAACTCTTAAAATAACTACGACAACCACCAAATTTACCCCGACCCTTGACAACTAACTTAGTAACTCCCACTGCCACCATCTGTTTGAGTTCATAATGTGTACCTGCTTTAATAGCCTATCAGAATAATCCCCTCTCACCACTGCGATCACTGCATATCGCACACCCACTTCGTCACCATCTATAAATTCTCATAATCTATATTTACCTTGGCATAAGCGGCCTCTCAAAATGATTCACCTTAATTCGACTTTGATTCTGAATATGAAATCACGCATTACATGACACACCCACTATCATACACGGTTCTATTGTTTTCTGAGTGATTTTAAACTTTCAATCGAACCAACATGACCAGGTCTTTCTGTGACAATAAAATACCATTTCTTGAAGGACACAGCATTTGTGAATAACATAGAACATTGTTCGGCTTCTTTGTTTGGACTGTTTAGGCAGTTCGGATCATTACAATTTGACACAACATTTCACCCATGTTATAGAATCATGTTTAATCTATTTCAATACTTAAATCGCGACATTTTTCCTTCAATATTCTGCATTTTGTAATTTTATGGATATTCGCATATATAATTAATTAATATTCAATTATTATTGGTCAGACATCAGACGATACATGTGTTAACTTTTGAAAAGCCATGGCTTAAATGTCATTTTGTAATTGTATCCGTTGTTTAAACACTTGATGAGGTAATAAACTTGTAAACTATACAACTTTTGTCCGTTTCATCATTTCTTTATCCATATATATATGTTATAATGCTGGTCCACGAATAACTATATTGCTAGATTTATTGTAGGAAATAAATTGCAGAACCAAGTCAATTATAGATTAGTGCAACTAATCGTTTTGTTTATTAAATTACCCTGTTTTTAAAGTAATGCTATATATATGTATGAATAATATAAACATTATTATATTTATATTAGATTTTATCGTGATATATCAATATATATATATATATATATGAATAATATAAACATTATTACATTTATATAAGATTTTATCGTGATATATCAATATATATATATACATATATATATATATATATATATATATATATATATATATATATATATATATATATACATTAGTTCATAAATATAAATTTTTTTTTTTTTATTTCTGATTGCTGGATTAAAAATGTCCGAAACCGCAATCGGAAAAGTATTAAGCAATTAAAAACTATATAATTAACAAAATAATTTGAAAAAAAACTTTTATATCACTGGGGAAAATTATACACAAAACGATCAATTGTAAAGATATGTAATTGACCATTTTTGTGATTTATCTCCTACAATGATATACATATATATATATATATATATATATATATATATATATATGTGTGTGTGTGTGTGTGTGTGTGTGTGTATTAGCCTTACGATTCTCTACAGTGATGAAACGCGGAAGAGTCTGTGTTGCTTTATTGCCATGAATATATTTTCTGAACTTACTTTTTTCTCTCTCTCGCTCTCTATCTGTCTATCTCTTTATATATATATATATATATATATATATATATATATATATATAGAGAGAGAGAGAGAGAGAGAGAGAGAGAGTGAAAAGAGAGAGAGAAACGTATGAGAAGGCTAGCAAAATGCAAGAAATTGAAATATGTCGGCGTTGAGTAAGACAAAAAAAAATCTTTCTTTTATATATTTAAAAAAAATTATAGTAAATCTTAATTGATTAGGAAATACTTCTACACAGTGATGTAATATGTGTTATCGTCTTCAAAATATATTTCGAAAAAAAAATGTCGCCGCACCAAATGGAATAAAACTGAAACTCTTTTTTTCTTCATTCAAATATTTTTATTTTATTTAAATGATGCAGTGGTTCTTGTTATATTTGTTTATATTAAATTAACTATATATATATATATATATATATATATATATATATAGAGAGAGAGAGAGAGAGAGAGAGAGACAAATAGAGATAGAGAGACAGAGAGAGATAGAGAGATAGACACACACCCATATATATATTGTGGTTGTGGAAATAGACACGAGTGTTATATCATTAATTTTTTCCTTTTATAATATCATCTATTTAATTTTTTAATATCATCTATTTAATTTTTTAAATATCATCTATTTTTTTTTTTAATATCATCTATTTACTTTTTTTTAATATCATCTATTTAATTTTTTAATATCATCTATTTAATTTTTTAATATAAGGTGTTGTAATCGAAAATCGTATAATATTTTTATTTCATTTCATTCTAACAGTATTTTTTCCGTATAATTAAAAAAAAACATTTTGATAATTAACGAGCCAATATGTGTTGATTGATACTACGGCTAGATTCTTTGTAGTACCCAGAAAATATAACCCAAAAAATCTTTGAAATAATGAAGTAGTTCTTTTTGTATTTGTGTGAAATGTGATCATTATGTACATACTTTTGTGATAACTTTCTAATACTCCTCTCTATACGTATTCCACACAATGCTTCAAGCAAACCACTTCCCTTTTATTACACCCCCACAGACACACACACACACACACACACACACACACACATATATATATATATATATATATATATATATATATATATATATATATATATATATATATATATAGGGTGGGCAAAAATAAGGGTCCTATTTTTAAAAATTCATAACTTTTTTATTTATTGATTTTTTTTTTGATTTTTTTTAGAATAAGTAAAGGACCCCTTCCGAAGCAAGCATGAGCCGTATTAGCCCTAAGGAACGTACCCTCATTTAGAAAACATTATTTTTGCTTAAAAAACTCAAAACAGTGTAAAAAACAATACTTTAGTTTTTGTAAGTTTTAAGAAGTGTTTTTCGGCTAAAATTTGTTTTGTTTATTTCAAAAAATCTCGGAAGGGTCAGTCTACACACACATAAAGTTTGGTGAGTTTAACTTTTATTTTGTGGAAGTTATTCAAATTCAAGTTATTCAAATTTAAAGATAGGACCCTTATTTTGGCCCACCCTGTATATATATATATATATATATATATATATATATATATATATATATATATATATATATATATATATATATATATTGTACGGATTAAACCAGCTTGCGGGCGGTTGAACCGGCTTTCATGAGAAAGCAGTTTTGAGAAAATATTCTTCAGGAGCAGTCTTTGTTCTCATGTGTATCCTGGACAGGGAAGACCACATTTCTAACGGTAATAGTTGCAGCTTTTTGTAGGGGTGTGTCGCTATACTCCTACAAGCAGCGCCTAGTTTTTCAAAGTATTCACTCGTCTTGTACTTACTAGGCTCAACATCAGTTAACATCAGTGATGTAACATCATGCCCCTTGGGTGAAATAAATCTGTCGTACTGATTGACAAGCACAAAGTTAAATAGAATATATGACACGACAGAACAATACAAAATAATATCAACTAAAACTTCTTTATTAATAAAAACATTTTTCTAATGTCGATTACCAGTTCACAGTCTAAATAAAATACTTTTTACTCAATGCAATATTATTTCTGTTGGATTACTTAACGAACAACACTTTTAGTTCACGGATTAAATAAAATAGTTTACTTTCATTGATCAGAAGTTTCTATATATTTATTTTTAGAAATAATTTTTACTTGAAACTTTGAGTAGGTTGATAAACGAAAAAATGTAAGTTTATAAAGTTTTAAATTCTTGAATCTTCTGAAACGGCACCCCCCACAGCCTAAAGTAACAAGACTTCGCTGAGCAAGAGGCATTTTAAAAGATTGTGCTCGAGGCGCCGCATCACTACGGATGACATAACATTAACGTTCATTTTTCCAACAGTGAGGAATTAGCGAATGTAGAGTTGCCCGTAAGCAAAGAAAGCTTTTATCAAATGTTGGTATATTCAGTTGGAATATTCTTGTCTGAATGAATAAATCGAGATAACTAGAAACGGTCTTTCATACAGCGCCCGGCGGGGGTAGGGTTACAGTTTAACAGAGAGAACATGCATGTTTTATCATTAATCACGGTGGGTGTTAGTACAATAAAAAGGTTATTTTTGATATATATGAAGATAACATTAAATATATATATATATATATATATAAATGTTATATATGTATATGTACAGGGTGGGCAAAAATAAGGGTCCTATTTTAAAAAATTCATAACTTTTTTATTTATTGATTTAAAAATTTTTTTTTTTTAGAATAAGTAAAGGACCCCTTCCGAAGCAAGCATGAGCCGTATTAGCCCTAAGGAACGTACCCTCATTTAGAAAACATTATTTTTGCTTAAAAAACTCAAAACAGTGTAAAAAACAATACTTTAGTTTTTGTAAGTTTTAAGAAGTGTTTTTCGGCTAAAATTTGTTTTGTTTATTTCAAAAAATCTCGGAAGGGTCAGTCTACACACACATAAAGTTTGGTGAGTTTAACTTTTATTTTGTGGAAGTTATTCAAATTCAAGTGATTCAAATTTAAAGATAGGACCCTTATTTTGGCCCACCCTGTATATATATTTTTATATATGTATATAAATTTTTATATATGTATATATATATATATATATATATATATATATATATATATATAAATATATATATATATATATATATATATATATATTACGATACATATTATTAAATTATTATCAACAGACATATGTGTTTCATCTTTTTTTACCAGGAATCATCAGTGTGGAAGGTGGTAGTACTGTCAATCACACGATTTGAAATCATAAAACCCAAGTTAATATTTAACTTTTGTCTGAACGCTTAGGTCGACGCAACCAGCAAACCAACCACATCGAAAAAAGAGAATTAAGATATATTTATGGAGACACACAGAAAGGTTTGTCAGCAACAGTGTTCAACGACTCGTTGGCCGGAACTTATCATTACGCATTAAAATTTGACAGCTCAGTTTTATAATTCTCTTAAAGCGCTCATCTTATTATTAAAGTGGCTAAACAATATTACGATTGATGTTATTAAATTATTATCAACAGACACATGAGTTTCATCCTGTCCACCGAGAATCATCAGTGTAAAGTGGGGGTTGCTCTGTCTGTCACACGATTAAAAATCCTCTGACCCAAGGCAATATTTAATTTGTTTTTGTCTGAACGCTTAGGATCATGCAACCACCAAACACACGACGTTGAAGGTAGCGAATTAAGATCTATTTACGTATATACAAGGCAGACACACATAGAAGACTGTCAGAAACAGTGTTCAACAACTCGTTGGCCGGAACTTAGCATTACGCAATATAATTTAAAAGGCCAGTGTTTTAATTCCTTTAAAACACCCGTTTTAATATTAAAGAGGCTAAAATATTACAGTTGTTATTATACAATTCTGATCCACACGCTAGCTATATATATATATATATATATATATATATATATATATATATATATATATATATATATATATATATATATATATTTAGGCAAACATTATTAAATAACACTTTATTTAACGTCATAAATTTCTTAACGGTTTAAACAGTCAAACTTTAAATCTCTCGTATGTGTAGAACGCCATCACGCTCTCATGTACATTTCAACTTTACAGACGCGTTTTCAAATATAAACTACTTGCCGTTATAATTCAAAAATGAGCACAACAGTAAAGACACTAAAACTAATACCGCCTGAAGATGATTTAACGATTCAAATCGAAAGTACTTGCAATAAAGAAAAAAGAATGGAACAAGAAACCCATGGATCATATTTACATAAATTTGACCGAAACATTAGATGGACAATTCGGAAAATTGAAAAAATAAAAAAAAGTCGCATCAAACAAAACCAGTCCGTGTTATTTAATAATGTTTGCCTAAATGAAAATATGCTGCCAAAATACACACGATATATATATATATATATATATATATATATATATATATATATATATATATATATATAATTTTATTCCGAAATTAATAAGATTAAAATAAAAAATAAAAATAAATTAATCTTGCATTGATAAAGGCTCCGATTTTCAATTTTAATAATTCTGACACACCAATGCTTTTAAAGAACGACCTATATTTCTAAATTACCAACATACCCCATGCTTGTTCGTTCGACAACCAGAATTTGAATTCATAACCGCCAAGATAACACCGCGGATAACACTGATTACAAAAACGTTATATCAAAAAACAAAAAAAAGTTTGTTTATATTTTTTAATAAATAACACAATACTGGTCAACTCTGATGATGGGATTTTATTCCGAAATATATAAGATTAAAATAAAAAATAAAAATAAATTAATCTTGCATTGATAAAGGCTTCGATTTTCAATTTTAATAATTCTGACCCCCCAATGCTTTTAAATAAATGACCTATATTTCTAAAATACCAGCATGCCCCAAGCTTTTTCGTTCGACAACCAGAATTTGAATTCATAACCGCCAAGACAACACCGATTACAAAAACGTTATATCAAAAAACAAAAAAAAAGTTTGTTTATATTTTTTAATAAATAACACAATACTGGTCAACTCTGATGATGATATTTTATTCCGAAATATATAAGATTAAAATAAAAAATAAAAATAAATTAATCTTGCATTGATAAAGGCTCCGATTTTCAATTTTAATAATTCTGACACACCAATGTTTTTAAAGAACGACCTATATTTCTAAATTACCAACATACCCCATGCTTGTTCGTTCGACAACCAGAATTTGAATTCATAACCGCCAAGATAACACCGCGGATAACACTGATTACAAAAACGTTATATCAAAAAACAAAAAAAAAGTTTGTTTATATTTTTTAATAAATAACACAATACTGGTCAACTCTGATGATGGGATTTTATTCCGAAATATATAAGATTAAAATAAAAAATAAAAATAAATTAATCTTGCATTGATAAAGGCTTCGATTTTCAATTTTAATAATTCTGACCCACCAATGCTTTTAAATAAATTCCTATATTTCTTAAATACCAGCATGCCCCAAGCTTTTTCGTTCGACAACCAGAATTTGAATTCATAACCGCCAAGACAACACCGATTACAAAAATGTTATATCAAAAAACAAAAAAAAAGTTTGTTTATATTTTTAAAAAAATAACACAATACTGGTCAACTCTGATGATGGAATTGTATTCCGAAATAAATAAGATTAAAATAAAAAATAAAAATAAATAAATCTTGCATTGATAAAGGCTTTGATTTTTAATTTTAATAATTCTGACCCACCAACTCTTTTAAATGAACGAGCTATATTTATATATATATATATATATATATATATATATATATATATATATATATATATATATATATATATATATATATGTGTGTGTGTGTGTGTGTGTACTATAAATTGTTATTAATACACACATATCTGGCTACATATGTGCTCACATATTAAAGCTGAAGACTAATAACAACTAGACCGTTGCCAGCTTAAAATATTTTTGGAAAATGTAATGTTGAAATTAAATAACAAAGACAGAACATACCATGTGATAAGAATATTCAACATTTAATTAATATATACTATAGAAGCTTTTATTTTTAAAATGTAATTTTCTTTCAGGGAACCTACACATTTGAATCTTTACATCTCTGTATATATGTGAGTCTCTATTGTTCACTCCCTTTATCTCGTTCTCTATCTCTCTCTCTCTCTCTCTCTCTCTCTATATATATATATATATATATATATATATATATATATATTTATATATATATATATATATATATATATATATATACACATATATATACATATATAGGTGTGCAAGCGTACATACATATTTTGTATATTAGTATATATGGTTATGTATGTATATCAATCCATATGGGTAGTTAAATGTATGTATGTATGAATGTATGTGCAGACAGATCTATGTATATCCGACTGCGCATTATATGCGTATATATATGTTCATGTATTGGTATATATATATATATATATATATATATATATATATATATATATATATATATATATATATATATATATGTGTGTGTGTATTCATGTATTTGCATATATATATATATATATATATATATATATATATATATATATATATATATATATATGTATAATTAGGCAGCATTCTTTCCTTATACACGTTTAATTGAGCAGGAGTGCTAGCTTCTGTTTATTCATATTCTGATCCATATTTTCCAGTCGTCTGAACGACCGATTTGGTGTTGTTGTCCATGGTGTGTAAGAAATCTCCATATTTTGGGTTGATCGTTTTCGACCGACATCGGTCGTCTAAAGGCAGATGAATGAGTAAGCAAGATACAACTGGTGACTCAACTAAGAGGACGTTCTTTTAAACACTTCAGCAACATTTCAACATACCTTCGCCCCTTCGTGAAACATAACATCCCAAAAACAGTTTTAGGAGTATTTTAACTGGTAACACGTCCATTCTTGCGATTTTATATTGTAGTATTCGCCTCCCCATAATAGAGGCGTTGTTCATTCGCATAAATATACCTAGCATCAATCATCTTCGTTATGGATCAGAAAATGAATACACAGAAGCTAGCACTCCTCTTCAATCAGAGGTATACATATATATATATAGATAATCACAGATATGAACACAAAATCATACACACACACGCGCATATATATGATATATATATATATATATATATATATATATATATATATATATATCGAAATGTTTAGCATAAACCCCCTCACCTTTTCTATTTGCTGTATAAGTGAAGACGTTGATCTATATTCTATTGATGGCGTCTACATGATTTCGCTTTTAACTTCGTGTCAATGCCCTGTGCAGATTATAAGATTTAATATCAATAAAAAAAAACATGATGTATCTGAAACAATCGTATACAAACTGTTGTTATGTTGAATTCTATAAACTCAATTTGATCATGTAATATTGATTATTTGGATCTATGTTATATATACACACACACACACACACATATATATATATATATATATATATATATATATATATATATACAATAATACTTATATAGATATATACAATATTATTTATAAATAAATATTTATTAATTATATTTTAATACCTACAGACATCGATGTTTCATGCTAACGCAATCTTCAGTGTAGGAACTAATTGTCAACGGTCGGTGGGCGCGAACCCCGATCACAAATCGCCACTGATTCGTAGTCGAGGATCTTATCCATCGGCCATAACCAAATATAGAGGAATTTTAAATGTAAATAACGAATCGGCGGCTAGATACCAAGCAGTATAGAGTGATCTTACGAACGGCGTATATATATATATATATATATATATATATATATATATATATATATATATATATATGTGTGTGGGTGTGTGTGTATGTATGTGTGTGCGTGTACGTTAGCATATATGTGTATATCTAGGTGTCTATATGTGTATATGTTTCACAAAACAATGATGCCATCTATCGAACTATAGAGAAAAAAAAATAATTTGTATCGTCATCCTTTGGTGACGTCCTGCATTGTGTATTATAAGGAGTTTTATCTAGAGAAACCGCGACCTTTCGGATCAAGAGTCGTCTACTAGCCGTCTTCTGCCTAAGGAGGTCTGGTTTAACCTTAAAGTCAGTGTCAGCGTAAAGGTCACTAAGACAAGTGTTTCGATTAGAAAGAGTTATTATTTTAGATCAGATGTAATAAAGCAATACTGTATTCAAATCTTATGAATGTAATAAAGTTTTTTTTAAATAGCAGATTTAAGATGGAAGATTGTGTGACGCGAGTGGAATTATGGTCACATGACATCCCTCCCGTGGAATATTATTTACTTCGAACGTTCACTTCTCACGAATATTTAGGCATCACGAAGCACTAGCATGTATTAAGATTCTGCTGAAACATGTATGCACATATGTAGCTTGACATGTTTATAGGAAAACATATATATACTAAATAAATATAAGCTCTTTTTGTTATTAAGCACTATTATATAAATACAGTAAGATTCATATTTCTAGCAAATCTCTATGACGAAGACTACACGTGGAATATATATATATATATATATATATATATATATATATATATAATAAAGTAAAGTATCACGGAATAACATACTCTACGGTGTAATAATTTATTTCGACTCTTCCGACATTATCAAATCATCCAGGCGAGGCAATTCCATTTTTTGAAAATGAAAATAGAGAAACTCACACTCACTAAAAAATACACAGATAGAGAGAGCGACAACATATTTAATACATATATAGAAAGAGGGGGAAATGAACTATTTTAGACGTATATTGAGGCGAAAGAAAATGACAACATATTTAATATATATATAGAGAGAGAGGTGGAGGTTGCATGATTTATAACGGAAAGCAATACAGTAAGGGGGAAAGAGTAATACATATATATAGAGCAGGGGAAATTGTATGATTTACAACGGAAGGTACATAGGGAGGGGGGAGGAAGTTGAGCTATCATAACCAGGTCAGTTTGTCTAGGTCCCCCTGCAACCGCTTAACCCCAAGTTGTTTTAAAGCGTCTATGAAAGCCGGAAATTCAAATTACAACGTCTTCAAATCCTCTGTCTGGCGATTGATAAATCCGTTAGGAGGGAGAAGGATGTGAAAAAGAAGGTGGGGAAAAAGAAACAAGAAAAAAACATGAACATAGATTACAAGATAACCAATGTTGTGACACGTAGCGACCATGTCAGAATGTCCGACAATATTTTTTTAATTATTCATGTTTAAACAATTATCAGAAATAGACGCAATAATTATAATGTCAGAAGTAACGTTAAGATTAAATACCAGTCCCCAAGTCAATAACTATATTTACCCGTACATCCACCCACACTCTACACATCTCTACGTTAAATATTAATTAGTCTTGCGTTTTTATGGAGTAATAAGCCGGAATATCAGCCCCATGAAAATAATTCCAATTGTAGATAATTCCAATTAGATCATGATACTATCACTTGGAAAATCACCAACCAATCCTCGGATTCGCTACGGCAACTAAATCAAATGGCGGAGCAATCATATCATATCATAAACATGCCTGCAATCATCTAAAACCCAATGATAGCAGTCACAATACCACCAATAACTATAATGTTATTATCACGCTATCACCGATCACCAACATGAAGACACTAACAGACCCGCCAATAATGACAACGGTAACCAAGCTACCAATGGCAACAACAATTACAATAATAATAGCAATAATAACTGTCACAGTCGCAATTGTAATCCCATTCACAACTGTGGCAGCAATAGCCAAGCTGGCACAAATGACCATAGCGACATGGATAATAATGGGGGATATTCAAAAGTAGTAGTACTTATGATAAGTACTACTATAATAGTTACCACGATACAACAATACAGCAATCCTAACAATCTTAACAATTGAAATAATAATAATAATAATAATAATAATAATAATAATAATAATAATAATAATAATAATAATAATAATAATAATAATAATAATAATAATAATAATAATAATAATAATAATAATAATAATAATAATAATAATAATAATAATAATAAAATTCATCAAATGCTAGTTCTTTCTAGTTGAATTATATCCAATTGTATTGTTAAATAAACAAAACTCACTCTATGGTGATTTATAGTAGGACAGTTTGAATTTTCTTTGCTATTTTACACCCAGACAACACAGGGAGGAAAGGAGAACGAAATACTTTTACTTGTTCTATTTTACGAGCCCATATTAATTTGCGTGTTCGACTACGTTTTCAACCAGTATTTAGTAATCTCGTTGTCCCTTCCTCAATGATGTCATTCCTCTATCTTGTCTTCTATTTTAACACCGGTCCAACAATTATCAGTTATCTGACCCTTGAACCTTCCAGACAGTTTTTCGTTGAGCAATTCTACAATTATTACTGAACTGAACACAACCATCATTATATCCTAATTAAATATATGAGATTTTTATATATTTAATAAACCTTAAATTATAATTTCTGTCTTCAATTTCTGCCTTCAATTTCATGCTCAAATGATAATTTTACTTATTTTGCATATAGTGAGCTACGGTGAATTCTGCTTACGAATGCTCAGATAAGTTCAGCATTTTCTAGTTTCGCATACAACTGTCACATAGTATGGACAAACATGCGTTGGTTTGATGCTTGCTCGTAGTCTAGTCTCTTAAAAGGGTAGGGTGTCATTTTTGTTTATTTGTGTCTTGTTTCAACGCGGGGCACCCTCATTTGGTACATTAAAGCTACCGCGTAACTCATACCGTTTATAAAAACGTACGTGCGCGAGCTAGTGCAAAATCCCACCGAGAAGATACAATCCGCGTTTGTCACTGCTCATAGATTTATTAATGTTAGATCTCGCTGGGCAGGATATCGCAGAAGTACACGTGCGAATCGGCCGACATTAAAAATCCTTCAACCCGTCCGGGCGTTTCGGAGAGAAGGAAGATCAACACGAGCTCAAATAAACGTCTGCCTCAGAGGTACTCCGCTGGAAAAAGGACCGGCCGTCACGACAGCTCTCTTTGTGCTGTCGCTCACGAGATCTCGTTCCACTCCATAGTTATACAATACAACGAGGAAGCCATATTACGTGCCATATTTAATAAACTGTCGTTAGCAATAATTAAGTTACTAGCAGGGCTGTCCTAGTTGAGAAGTAAGTAATTTATTTTTATATCAAGAACAATTGATTTTCTCATTATTGTCACACGAGAGGAAACTCTTACTGTAAAATCCGGAACAACTAATCAGGATAACACTTACCCCCCCCCCCCCCAAGAAAAATAAGGAAGTGTAATATTACTTAAAGAACAAATACACGATAAGATTTTTACAATAAACAAAAACACGCGAGATAAGTTTTTCTTTACAATATAAACTAATACGTCTTTGTTTCCATATATGTAAATAAAGTATATGTGAGCCCGTAGATTTATTCCTGTTTTAGTCAAAAAAATATTGAGTACAAGAGATTTTTGGTGTGTCTATTAAAAGTGAAAATATTACTTTTCCTTACTATTTATTATCAGATATTAAAATTAAGCCTCACCTTCTTGGCTGATAAATATTAACTTTACGTACGTGATTATTCTTTTCTTTATTATTAAAAGTTTAAGAATTGGTTACTTATCAAAATAAATGTGCATACGTGAAAATTGAAGACACCCTGAATATGTATGTTTACCTTTATTATATATATATATATATATATATATATTACACACATTTATTTGTACTTAATGTTAGATAGTAGTCTATATACATATACAGAACGATTATGTTCATTTTTATTCGCACCACAATAATAAAATAAAATCTGGCATCATAATTGGTTTTTACCTAAGAGCACTTAGGATATGCAGCAATGAATATTTAGATGACGAATTTAAATACATTGAACACTCTCTCAATACATTACAGTACCCAAAGTATTTTATACAAAATTCTAAAAGAAAAGCTCTACAGATTTACTCAAATTCCAAACAGAAAAACTTATCCACCGGCCCTATAATAAATAGATATATAGCTTTACCAACCAATTCCAACAATAACCCGATTTACACAGAACTTAATAAACTAGGCATAAACATATCCCAAATAACTTCTGCAAGTATTATAAATTTAATCAAAACACCTAAACTGAACACGACACCCAATGTCAAAGCTGGCATATACTCCATTCCTTGTCTAGACTGTAATAAGGTCTACATTGGAGAGACGCAGCGTAATCTGGACAAGCGGATTTATGAGCATAAAAGAGCGATTAAAACTAACAACACACTTAACGCCTTATGTGCTCATACTATGGAATATGGTCATTACTTTGACTTTGAGAAATCCACTTTAATCAAAATAATACACAACAAGTCAACACGTCGAATAATTGAATCTGCCCTCATAGCCCTTTCCACAAATAAAATTAAACAAAGAATGGGCTTCTACAATATCTCCCCCAACCTATCAAAAGCAATCATTAGTGAAAACAAGATAATTCTAGACACCGGATGATTCCCTGAGCTTTAAATTAAATATCCTTTGGACCCCTTTCTGCTCTTTATTTTCTCCTCTTCTTTTCCAATGCTACTTCTATGTATATTTGATATATATGTATGTATATGTGTTATATATATGTTTCGATCACATTTATGTGCATATATATATATATTTATTTCTAATTTTTTTTTTTTTTGCATACCCTTTATCTCGACATGAACCCAACCACTATATATATTCCCCATAATTTACAGACTTTCTCGTCTTTTGTCATTTTTGTATTCTTCGTCCGCTCTTGACAAAGCCCACGTGAAATTTGGGTGAAACGTTGAGCGAAAAGGTCTTCCGCTTTTCCATTTTTAATTTCATACCGTCGGATTATTTTTATCCTTTCATATACTCATACATAGTATAGATAAATAATTAATATATGACATAGGTGAGAAGTGAGAGCATCATCGTAATTCAGAAAACAAGATCGATTTGAATGAAAATTGATTAACTGTTTGACAAATAACGAAGCAATAAGCAAATTGTATGTGCATTAGGGAAATAAGATGTATTCATGTTGATCTTAGAGTTAACCATCTTTGAAAACTATTTTTCCCACGTGTCCATCATATATATACATTTAATATATATTATATGTATATAAATAAATAGAGAATTTAATTTGTATAGCGTGTTTGATACAATAGTATTGATTATTTGATGCCTTATCTTGTGTTTTCCTGATGGACAAACCACTTGTACATGATTCCAGTTAAGTAGTTTTTTTATTAATCAAACCGTTAATCAATTTGCATTTGAATCGATCTTGGTTTCTGTCTCATCTCACTTCACACTTACTTTATATATTTACTTATGTATCTACCGCATACCGAAAATACATAGAAAGAAAGTAAGAAAACAGTTGCAAGACAGAAAACAAGATCAACATGAAGGAAAACTGATTAATTGTTTAAAGAAACGAGTGAACAAGTATGTTGTGCAAATTATTTGTAAATTCGTGAAATTAAAAATTTATCATATATACTCTTTCTCGGTTAATATATATATATATATATATATATATATATATTATATATAAACAATAGGGTAATGTTTATTAATCTTATTATTACATAAACAGAGGCTGAGGAGAGGCTGGTAAAATGATATGTTATAGTTATCCTTTTTTAGGATTAGACACCGATGTTGTTCTAATCTTCTGTAATACATATATGTATATATATATATATATATATATATATATATATATATATATATATATATAGATGTTTATAAATATATATGTATATATGTATATATATGTATATGTGTATATATATATGTATATATATATGTATATATATATATATATATATATTTATGTATGTATATATATATGCAGATATATATGCATATATATGTATATACATGTATATATGTATATATATATATATATATATATATGTATACATGTATATCTATATATATATATATATCTATATATATATTAACATTAATATAAATATATATATATATATATATATATATATATATATATGTATATATATATGTGTAAAATTTTGTTCCGTCCTTTTTGTTTGTTTTTACCTCATAGACTCCTGCTAATCTTTAGGAGATAAAAAAAAGATTGATCAACCGTAGTAGAAGGCGACTCAAAGCTCAATTTTTACTGGCTACTACACCGAAATGTAGGGAAGGGTGCTTCTCTTTTCGATGGATTGGATGGATTACTCCAAGATCGTCATCTTACTATGTTGAGCATTTAGCAAGAATGCATCCAGTACAATTTTTACGTATTTGTTATGGGCTGACTAGAGACGGAACCACGGTTATTGATACCATTTGCGAATATTTTACCATTATGCCAAATGATAGATGTATCACCATTAATGTACACATTTTTAAACGACATAACTCAAAAGTCTTTGATAAGTATATTTTATTTTGATCAAAAGCGATAGAGCATCATCGCAGTGTTTTTGTTCGCGCTTGACTCCCATGCACAGAAATATTAAGTTATACATTATTTTCATTTATTTATAACTAGAAAATTATAGAAATGTAAGACTAAGAATAGACATTGTAATATGGAGTCAATAGCTTGAAGCAAGAGAGCATGTGAGTTCTCATTGATTCCCGAAAATCGCAGGTGTGTAAGGAGGTGGGTAAAGACTACATTTACCAAAAAGTATCTTAATTTACGTCACTAAACATAATCCGCTTATACTCAACCAGCTCTAAATTAAACATCATAAAATGTAAAACGTAAGAATATAAAAGGAATATCATGTGATATGTTTGGCCCAAAAGCACAAAAGGGTTATTTAAACACCCCGGTAACTTAGATTCTTCCTGATCTATCTATCTATCTATCTATCTATCTATATATATATATATATATATATATATATATATATATATATATATATATATATATATATATATATATATATATATATATATATATATAGATATATGAGAGCTGAAATACAAATTATTTATTTAAACACTATACGTTACATGTTCCAGACACGTACCATGGTTTTATGGACATGGATCGACTCACGAAATGAAAATAGATAAAAAAAATGGAATTCAACGATCACTGGCGGTTTCATTGTTTAGTGAATTCGTTCAAGTATCGAGTAAATAGGTGCGGACTATACGACTGTATAATTTTGTGAGTCTCTGAAGATTTGGGATAAATTGTAACAGTCTATTCTAAACAGTAAAGTCGACCCACGTCAATGAAACAATGGTACGTATCTGGAATATGTAACGTATACTGTTTAAATAAATAATTTGTATTTTAGCTCTCATATTCTTTGCGATCGAGCACTTTATTAATTTATAACATACCTCGACGCTCTCTTACTCATATATATATATATATATATATATATATATATATATATATATATATATATATATATATTTGTGTTATAATGGAATAATTCCAGGAAGAAATCCGGGTATGAGAGCTCAATGTGGTAAACAGAGCAAGAATAACATAAAATATAATAACACGAAATTACATAATCGTCGATGCAATAATTTATTTCAACCTTGTGGTTTCCTCAAGCATCACACTAGATAATTACATTTTTTAGACTGATAGAAAACTGAATTCACCTTCAACAATTGAAATACAACCAGAGAGAGTCGAGGTTGCAACCAATCTGAACACCCCTTACAGAGCGAGGAGGAATCAAAATCTTATATTTAACTAAGGCGATCGAAATGAAACTTGTTTTTTTTTTTAAATAATAACGTCTAAGTAAAAACCCATATTCTTTTGACACTTACGACTTGGTGATATAAACACGTATATACGTCTCTACACACACACACACATATACACATCCTACGATCACGCACGCACGCAACAATATTTTTTTGTGTCATATAAATTCGGCTAGACTTGGAAAAAGAAATGGAAAAAAGAAAAGAGACAGGCAGGCGTTTGCGTGTCATCAACCGACTGACAAACTGTGGAAGGTTTACAAGTTTGAATTCTGCCTAGATCCGAGATAGATTATATTTGAATCTATTTGAAATACGTATTATACGCATGCAGTTACACACACACACACACACACACACACACACACAGATACCAATATGCATCTAAATACAAAACATTTACATAGACATTCTATATTCGTAATATATTAATAATCTGAGTTCTAAAAATTCATCTTACATTAATTTTATAATCTATGGAAACCTATAATTATAACCTAATTCCAATCTAACAATGTCTAGTGATAATATCTAACAATGTCTAGTGATAATATTAGACACTTATACTTAAATTAATTCAATGATTAGTGTATTATCAACAGAAAAATTTCTTACGGCTATCTTATTTTGAGTAAATAATCAGAATAAACAAATATCTTAAAGTACAATCATATATGCATACATCCCAAAACACCTATAATGAATATCACCAAGTCAGTAATTACGTGTCCATAACAGATATTATTATAAATACTTATCTTTTTTTTTTCTATTTGGTATCTTCACCGTTACAAATCTAGAGGTCTATCGGATTATGAGATATTGGTTATTTTAAATTTACATTTATGTTTGCATTTTGCCATAAGCTCATCGCGTTTGTTTAAAAGATTATTGTGCTCGTATTTTAGGATTCTTATTTTTTCCTCTACACATACATTGCATCTTTGCCTAAATCTATTTGGAACATCCGAAAAACATAGGATTGACCACGAAACCACCGGGACCGGTTCTCATTTTTCAGAAGGCACCATTGTTTAGCTAACTCCGTTTTGTTCTTAAGTTCTGGGTTGTTAAAAGAGTGTTTGTGGTCATCGGGGACAGAGTGGGGAAAATGGATAAAAGAAACGCATACATACTCATCAAGGACCATAAGAAAAAATTCCACATTAAGAAACAATCTAGACTGATCAACTCTACGAAATCAGAACTCGGCCATGTATCTAGGGATATTCCTAAGAATATTATTAAATTAACTCTGGAGGCTACTAAATTCAACCTTTGGAAGGATTCTTCGGATACTATCAAATGGTTTAAATCAATTGACAATAAGAGAAATGCCTCTTTTATACAATTCGATATTATGGAATTTTACCCATTGCTTTCCAATGAGTTACTTACGAACAGCATTAACTATGCTAGGAACTTCGTTGATATATCCGATGAACAGGTAAGAATAATTATGCCTTGTCGCAGATCTATCCTTACAAACAATCAGGAAACATGGATTAAATTAAACAACAACAGCTTTGATGTTCCGATGGGTCCTTCGACTCAGCCCAGATTGCCGATCTGGTGGGCATATTTATAATGTACACCATTAGCAGAATTGTAGAGCCTAATTTAGTGGGTTTATACAGGAATGATGGACTAATTATCATCGCTAATAGTGACGGCACCCTGCTATCTAAAATACATAAAAAAATTAATAAGAGCCTTCAAATACCTTGGATTTAAAATAGATGTAACCCAAATTGTAAAGAAGTAAATTATCTAGATATTACACTAGACTTAAAAAGGGGACATACAAACCCTTCAATAAAGAAAATCACACACCATCCTATATCAATACTAGATCTAACCACCCGAACTGTATAATTAAACAAGTACCTAAAACGATTAATACTAGAATTAATAAACTTTCGGCTAACAGGGACATTTTTTAAACAAACACACATTTATACAATAGAGCGCTAGAAAAAAGAGGATATAGTGAAAAACTCAAATATACCAAGAAAGAAAATAAAAATAAATCCAGGAATAGAGGCTGGAAAATAATATGGTTCAATCCTCCGTACTGCCAACTATCTAACATCAACATCTGGAAAATATTCTTTAACCTGGTCGATAAGCAGTTTAGTATGAGTAATCAACTTAGGAAGATATTTAATAGAAAAACCATAAATATCAGTTACTCTTGTACCAAAAACATGGATAGAATAATGAGCACCCATAATCATAAATTACTAAACAATTCTAGTAAAAATAAGGTTTCAGTAGATAAATGTAATTGTCAAGTGAAAGATAACTGCCCACTGGACGGTAACTGTAAAGTTGAGTGCGTGGTTTATAAGGCCACTATTCATCCGTAAGATAACTACAGGGACAATGAAGTTTCCATCGGCATCTCCGCGGGTAACTGGAAACAACGCTTTTATGACAACAAACACTCTTTTAATAATCCAGAACTCAAGAACAAAACGGAGTTAGCTAAACAATGGTGCCTTCTGAAAAATGAGAACCGGTCCCCGGTGGTTTTAGTGGTCAATCCTATGTTTTTCGGATGTTCCAAATAGATTTAGGCAAAGATGCAATTTATGTTTAGAGGAAAAAATAAGAATCCTAAAATACGAGCACAATAATCTTTTAAACAAACGCGATGAGCTTATGGGAATATGCAGACATAAATGTAAATTTAAAATAACCAATATCTCATAATCCGATAGACCTCTAGATTTGTAACGGTGAAGATACCAAATAGAAAAAAAACGATAAGTATTTATAATAATATCTGTTATGGACACGTAATACTGACTTAGTGATATTCATTATAGGTGTTTTGGGATGTATGCATATATAATTGTACTTTAAGATATTTGTTTATTCTGATTATTTACTCAAAATAAGATAGCCGTAAGACATTTTTCTGTTGATAATACAATAATAATTGAATTAATTTAAGTATAAGTGTCTAATATTATCACTAGACATTGTTAGATATTATCACTAGACATTGTTAGATTGGAATTAGGTTATAATTGTAGGTGTCCATAGATTATAAAATTAATGTAAGATGAATTTGTAGAACTCAGATTATTAATATATTACGAATATAGAATGTCTATGTAAATGTTTTGTATTTAGATGCATATTGGCATCTGTGTGTGTGTGTGTGTGTGTGTGTGTGTAACTGCATGCGTAGCGTATAATACGTATTTCAAATAGATTCAAATATAATCTTAAATAATTTTTATTTTTCAAATATATCCTATCTCGGATCTAGACAGAATTCAAATTTGTAAACCTTCCACAGTTTGTCAGTCGGTTGATGACACGCAAACGCCTGCCTGTCTCTTTTCTTTCTTCCTTTCTTTTTCCAAGTCTAGCCGAATTTATATGACACAAAAAATATTGTTGCGTGCGTGCGTGATCGTAGGATGTGTATATGTGTGTGTGTGTGTAGAGATGTATATACGTGTTTATATCACCAAGTCGTAAGTGTCAAAAAAATATGTGTTTTTAACTTAGACTTTATTATTAAAAAAAAACAATACGATTCATTTCGATCGCCTTAGTTAAATATAAGATTTTAATTCCCCCTTCGCTCTGTAAGGGATGTTCAGATTGGTTGCAACCTCGACTCTCTCTGGTTGTATTTGAATTGTTGAGGGTGAATTCAGTTTTCTGTCAGTCCTAAAAATGTAATTGTCTAGTTTGATGCTTGAGGAAACCACAATGTTGAAATAAATTATTGCATCGACGATTATGTAATTTCGTGTTATAATATTTTATGTTCTATATATATATATATATATATATATATATATATATATATATATATATATATATATATATATATATATATATGATTGTCGTAGTGCTATTTGATATATTCTAACATAGGGGAAATATACAATTCAGGAACATCGTCAAATTTTGTTTTTTTAGGAAAAAACAACAAAAACGTTAATTGATATTGTATTTAAGATTTCAACGTCGATAAATTTTAATTTGTTTCAGCATAAAAATTAAAATGAATTCTCCCATTAAAACTGGTTATATAGTGAAATGAATAAACATAAGAGTGAAACGTCGATTGGTCAAATACTCCATTTATATATTTCTGAGTAATTCGAAATGCGTACTTTGTACTATTCATCTTCATTATACGTAAAGGATATTAAAGAAAAAATACTTTTTTGTAATTTTAAAAGATTACAGGATGTTTATTTCTTTCATATGCCAGATTTGTAATTACTTATCTTCATTATCATCATGATCACTACCAACATTTTAACTCCTTAGTCTTTTGTCTAGGAGCAAAATGTAGTATCTGGACTGAATCTGCAATTAGTGTGTATGTTCTCTGTCAGTGAAATTTTTGTTACAGTTCAGACTTCCAATTTTGGTGGAGGTGGATACTCACTACGTTAAATATTGACATTGTGCCTAACTTTGTTTTCGTGGTAGGAAGTAAATATGAAAAGTAACAACAGCAAAAATATCAACAAATTTATTAAAACATAATGAACACATGTATTTAATTATTAACATATTTGAAAACATTAATTCATTAGAAACTTAAAAATAAATAAATATGCAAATGAGAGGCTGAGTGGATGATATCATGATAAACGAACTACCTACACTACCCCCCCCCACCCCAAAAAGAGGGTGAATGTCTGGGAGGATGATATTATGACAACAGAATAGATTGTATACTACTCCCTCCCCCCGACACACACACCTCACAATCCTGGGAAAATGGTATCGTGAGGAACGAATTTGTACTGTACGGCCTCCTCTCGAAGAGGAGGAAATGCCTGGGAAGAATGTATCATGACGAATGAATATATACTACAGAGAATTAAACAATCATAAACCGTTTAAATATCAATATAGTTAGAATAAGTGGCAACAACTTTTGCATTTATTTATTTAGAAAACATTTACAACCATAGCTAGTTTCATTGCCCACTTGAAACGCCAAAATAAAAATTGTCTGAACAAATATAGTCGCCATCTTTTTAAACAAATATGCATATGCTAGCCAAAGAAGAACGATAACTTTCATAATCATTTACTTAAAAAGACCTGTTTATTATAAACTTGTTGCATCGTTCTTCATTAGCTAGTATTATGTTGAACGAACATATACTACACTGGTTCCTCCTTGACAGAGGATACTATTATGATGAATTAACACTACTTCCCTAAACGCAAAAAATGAGGAAGTCATTCTTGCGTGGACGGTCTTATGAGAACAGAATCGATACTACACTACCCCCCACCCCCCTTAAAAGATATTCTGACTAAATCGAATCTTGTTTTTCATTCTGAGGAGGTAATTCCTGAGAGGACAGTTTTGTAACAACCAAACCGATACTACAACGTCCATTAAAACATATTTCAGTTTAATCTTTTTTTTAAATTTTAAAATGCCTAGTAACAAAAACATATTTGATATGGTACCATCGCTTTTTATCTGAGATCAAAGTGTAGTATCTGTTCTCGATATTGCTATTTGACACTTTACTAAATCCGGAAGTAAATTATCTCCCTTGAAAATGAAATTCTAAATAAGTTTTTAAATCCTATCATTTTTTTAATAAAATGTCTTTATCTTAGTTTATTTATAATAATAGTAGTACTATCGATAAAACGATTTCGTATGTAGAAGAAAATTTGATAATATCAAGTAGAAAGGTATATTACAGAATATTAATTTATTAAAGACGTAAAAATAAATAAATATGCAAATGAGCAAAATCGAGATTTGTTTAAATTATTCGAGATGCCTATATATAGGGTATTTCAATATATTCTTATATCATCAGAATTAAATAAATCTAACGTGTTTTGATGTTAATATAGTAAGGATAGATGAAAAAAAATCGCATTTATTCATTTATATATATAATGAGAGAGAGAAGCGTATATATATATAATGAGAGAGAGAGAAGCGTATGTATATATATATATATATATATATATATATATATATATATATATATATATATATATGCGAGTGTAGTTGTATAATGGTTATAGGGTTGATATGTGCTCTCAGTATGTCGGGTTCGAGTTTTATCGATGTTACGGCATCACTTTCAGTAATAACATTGGGAAAGTCATGAATCCATATATCCTCCAACTATGGATTTAATAGTGGGGTAGACTAGACTCTCAAGCCTCAGACGTGCAATTCGTGTAGGGTAAGGAAAAAATGACACATTTCTTTCATGGAGTTATCATTGTCTATGGAAGCAAGCGATGCCGGTCCAGGAGATGTAAAATTTAGATTGTGCAATCCTTGCTTTTCTATAGACTCTCTATGATGGGTGTCTGTAAAAAATGCAGAAAAGTAGTGACCGGTGTCTTATTTACAAAGTCTCTGCTGTACATGACAATGTTACATTACAACGCTTCAATTAGAAAGAGAGAAACAGTCAATTTTTTAATATACTAGTAAAAATATAAACGGGAAGTCCCCACGCCCAATCAAATTTTAAATAGTTGATTTTAACTATTTAAACATTTATTTTCTTATAAATAACTTTTCTCATTCAGACTTGACGCGACAGCACAATCAATGAATTATCGCACCACCCTTATCCCCAACAACCAGCCGATGATGGGCCATGATTTGAAATGACTAGTCACAAAACGCTGTCAAATTTTCCCGAATTAAAACTCATTATTCTCATCCGCCGCTACACGTACACATGCACGCAAAATGCCAGATCGCCGTGCTAACTTGTTTCATTACTTTAACTATACTTAGACAGACACAGAATCGCGTACATACTCGCACCAACATAAGGGTTAGAATAACTTGTTTAATTGGTCCCCCGATTTTATAAATCGGGGGACTTATGTTTTGAGGCATGTCCATCCGGATTTTTCTCCGCAACCATCCATTGAATTTCTCTGAAATTTTGCATGAAGTTGTAACTTTGGTCAGGTTAGAAAGTGACATTCTCCGATATTTGAAAAAGAATCTAGTTAGCCCCCCAGGGGGTCAAAAGATCCCGAAGTGGCAAAAAAATGACATTCTTTGCCCCATAACTTTTTATCCATCCATTCAATTTATCTGAAACTTGGCCAACATGTGAGGCCAAATGTTCCTAATAGAGAATAAGTATCGCTGACCTTGGAAAAAATCTGGCCCGCGGCTCGCAGGGGGTGAAAAGCCCTCAAAATGGCAAAAATGAACCTTTTCTCCTATAACGTTTGATCCATCCATTCAATTTTTCTGAAACTTGGCCAAAATGTAGAGGCAATTGTTCCGGATATAAAATGTGCATCATTGACCTCAGAAAAATTCTGGTTCGCGCCCCCAGGGGGGTCAAAGGGGGGTCAAAAATGCCCCAAATTGCCCAAATTTATTGCATTTTACACTCGCCACATCGAGTCACATGCAGAGGGAGACCACGCACGCGCGGCTTGTTTTCAGTTGTTTCTTTTGTATGTTTAATTGCGAATATGTTTTTTTAAAAATTTGTTTCGTTCATAACATTGAAAATATCCCATCGTCGTGTTTAAAAAAAATAGATAGACTGAGTATCAGTTTTAGTACTGATTCGTAACTCTTCACCAAGGTGAAAAGGCCACTCGAGGATAAGAGTTAATAAGATTGTAAATTGGATTGATGAATGAGAAGGTTGATAACGATGGGTAGAAATGGCAGGATTTGATTACTTATGATGACAGCTCGACAAGTACTAGTTGACGCTTTACTTAAACACGACACTTTGGTAGCAAGCAGGGATCCAGCCCCGTAGTATTGTGTTCCGAAGATTGCCATTTCTTAGAAATAACCTCTATTCACGGAACGTCCGTTTGGTTTTATGTACACAGAAGAAAGTTCTTTTCGGTGGCTGTAGCTAGATGAATTCTTGCTGTGAATGTTTTACTGTGGAAGCAGAGATTATGGTTCAGTCAAGCACCTACCATGAAAATAAAAAGAGTAGAAAAAGAATAGCAACGCATCTTCTGTGAGAAAATGGAATGTAGGGAAGAGAAAGACGATCTGCATTAGATTTCGGAGTCGGTTTTGTATTCTGCCAAGGAAAGATCGAGCGATACTAAATTCTATTTTTATGTATTAAGAAGGAAAGTAAAAGTGAGGTTTTCCACTTTTCTTTTTTCTTTTTCGATTTAAAATTCGATTTTTCCTAATATCACGTACTCATGTGTCTGGAAAGTAATTAAGCAAATTAAAAGGTAATTCACGATGTATTTCTCTTTGGTCTTAGATTAAATTAAAGCCCAGTTATATTGTGCGTTCACTCATTAAAAACTTCTAATTGATTTAACACGTAATCAAGACAAATGTGCGTTCAAATATACTAGTTTAAACTCGCTTCCTGAACGGTGTTGGTACAGTACCAAATATTGTGGAAATTTTGGTGTATTTTTTTAGTAAATCATGGGTTACTTCCCTTTGTTTGAGACCGTTTGAGGGTGGGGGATGTCAGTTTTGCTTACGTGCCAAGTTGAAGGTCACATGGATTATTTTGCGTGGGAGTTGGGTTAGGTTCACGCCATTTTGTGTCACATGATTTCTATTTTTAGAAATGATGTATTGGTTTGTCTCGATTTGATATTGGCGCGAAGTTTGATCAGAACAGAGCTGGACGCCAGACAGACAACACCTGTAAAACTGTTGCTCCGTCCACATGTGGACGTAAAATTTTGTGAAGAATTTCTACTTGAAGAAATTTAAGAGATAGGATATCTCTTGCCAAGAATTGCCTTAATGTATGAAATATTTTTCCTTCGGTCAAGTATATTATCCTTGGGAAGTTGTTTCAAGTCAGAGACTTGAAATGAAGAATTATGGAGAATTTGAACGAGATAAAAATAACTCCGAGAACGAAATTGCCTATGTTGAAGAGCTTAGCTCCCGTGAACTGAAATACTTTGCTGTTAAGAAGATTCTGAATCAGAGATTAAGAATCGTAAAGTGATCGTCCTTGCAACACAGACTGATTTTAAAGAGATGACTTCGAAAATTGGATCCTCATAATCGCGCGTGATGCTGTTCGGGACAAACGGTGAAAAAAGCAAGTATTATGTTTATTTGAAATTTGGACTGTTCTTGTGACGTATTTCTTACGTTGGATTTGCTATGAGAATGTTATTGAAGAAAAAGAAAGAAAAAAAGAACTTTGGGACAGACGTTTGATAAAATAAAAAAAGGTTATTTTTACCAAGAAAATTTTGTCGGAATTAAGCACGGTTTGTCTATTTTATTACTTTTGATTGTAACTTTGGTGTAAAGAAAAAAAAGAGACTTTTTGATTCATTTGTAAGAATACTGACTTTATAGTAAGTTCATGTTTTAAAAGGATGTATTCCTTTGCTTAGATTGTGTCAATTTTTGTTGTATCTAACTTTAATGTTCAGAAATCCTGATGTTGTGTTTTTTGATTTTGATTTTTTTTGTACGTTATCCAGGAATAATTTATTTATTCCAGCTTTGGAAAAAAAGCAGTCCAAGCTACCTTTTTTTGTAAATAAAACTTTGTTTTAACTTTTATGAATATCTTGTATCCTTCCATTCCTTCCCTCTTGTTATAATTTCTTTTGTGATAATTGTCCTAGATAACATGACCTTTATTTAGAGCGGTTTTCGTTAACACCCACGAAAAATCCGACAATATATCAATTTCCATTTTTACTTAGCTTTATAGCTAGTACGAAGAAAATACTAGTATTTCTTAACATTTCGTGGTCAAATATACTACTTAGTATTTTCATAAGAGAGTAAATAACTATGTTTAATGTATTTATTTTTTATATTGGCAAACATTATAAATTATATAATTAAAATTTGAAAAGTTCTTCAAAACACCCTTTTTAAAGTTAAAGTTTGAAAATCAAGCAAAAAACCGTTGAAAGCCACTAATAAGATGCACATATTTTTGTTACCTTTGGTTTTACATTTTTTCGGTATAAACCATTTCTTCAGAGACGATAAGGATGTCATGTCAGTAAAAAACTTTCCCTTTTTTAGTAAAGTCCTTTAACACACTTGATATTGCAGTGCTCCTTTGTTATAATGAAACGGTGTCAAAACTCGGTCACTTGACCTGCAGTTGAGTACAATTAGTATTTTGAATGTTCTTTGAACCACTTTTTAAAAATTTTAAATTTTAAAATCAAGCAAATTAAGTGATAAGATGCAAATATATATATTCTTTTACTTTTGTGTTCACAGCAACATCGTGTGTGTTTACGGACTTTAGTAAAAAACAACGTAACTTTTTTTAGTGGCATGACCCCCTCCCCCCCTATTGTCTCTGAAGACACGTTCTATATCCGAAAAATTAAAACAAAAATTAGCATCTTATCATGTCTTTCAACAACTTTTTGCTATCTTTTCAAATTTAAATTTATAAATTATGTGTTTAAACCTAACTAATTCGCTTTCAATTAATGACGGATACCATTTATGTCAACTTTTTGTGGATTATCAAGAAAAATGTTCCTTTATTTAAAAATATTTATGTAAGGTTTTATGTTATTATTTAATGTTAATTTCTTTAAATTTGTAAAACGCGTACCCAACTAAAAACACATCTTTTAGACTAACGTAAAATTCGAACTCGGGTATCGACACCGTAATAAAACTACTGCTGTAGCCATGTGTATTCTGCCTATTCCTTTTTTTGTCAGGAAACTACATATTTTTATTTGCGTACGAACAGATGAACTACACACACACTATAACTTTGTAATAGTCTATACATAGATAGCTAATTGGAGTTAAAATCAACTGCCAGTTCGTTTTTACCTACTTTCCACTGCAGCACCATGGGACACTAAAGTTATGTAAACCCAGCATTGCTGAGGGGACACTTTAGCCGAATGCATAAAATATCCAAGAACGGATTAGTCAACATTCCTTGGTACGAACCTTTCAAACGATCCGAATTAGTTCCCGCCCCATCGAAACACGAAATAAAGCATCGGAGAGTGCACCTGACAACCTGGGCTGGGCCATGCATCATTCTGACAAAGAAGCCTCTGATAGTTCAAGTCACCACGTTGATTGCTAGAATAATGTCAAGGCGAACCAACGTTGGTATGACACCTGGCGAATATCTAATTTTCTTATGTGTCCAGACTTTACAATCAGCTGGTGATAAAAAATGGCGTTTATTGACCCGTTGGCATTCTCCAGTACGAGCGCCTCGGGTGATCTGCAATTAACTAATATCTTCCAGAAGAAGGAAGTTATGTCAAGAAGACTGCAGCTCATTCTGAGAAAAAAGGTCTGATGGTTCAAGTCAGCGCCTAGATTACCAGAATAATGCAAAGGCTACACAAGTCTGGTATGAAAGCCAGACGTTAAATTTTGTACACAAAACGAATTATATCTGTCTATACGTTTTTAGCTTATAAAATTCAGTTCAAATGTTGAATAGAGTTATATTGTTACGTAATTAATTGTTCTCCTTATGAACATAGTTCTATCATGGCTGTTTGAAAAATCGATTGCATAACTTCGGAATATGTGTAATACACCTCTTCATGCGGGGGTTGTTTTGTAATAGCACTCTATTACTAGTCTTACGTTTTTAATGGCACATTTATGCCTCTGCGTAATATCTACTTTGTTCTGATCATATTTATTTACTTTTATTTTGTCTGTTGTGTTCTGCTACCTGAAATAAAAGGGCCCAGATCCGCAGGATGCCGACTAGACCCACCCCATGTAGTCCATCATCATGACGATCGGATGTTTATTCTGGGTCCCGCGGATTTTATATTTGTTTGTTGTCATTTTTTTTATTGTTTTCTTAGTGTATATGTCAACAGCAAACAAAATGAATACATCGAATCTTTGAGAGAAAGTCACGTGTGTTGAGGAAAAAATATTAATTTTTAAGATAGGTAATATTTTAAGAGATATATCCTAAAACACTTCGGGCGAGTAAATCTCCAGAAAGAAACCTAGAAAGAAACTGGAAGAAGAGTAGAAAGTCCGCTCGTGGGTTTACTTTCGGTAGCCTCGTACCTTTTGCTTCTCTTGTTTTATCATTTACTCCTCACATTCCATGAGCGATGTTTCTGGCGAAAAGGTAATAATTGCTGTTTTCTGGGTCGAAATCCATCCATCAAACAGTTATCATTGGCTAGTTTTTGTCTTTGAAGTAACATTTTTGTTTAGCTCTTTACATAAAATGGCTTCATGTTTTGTCTGGAGCGATTTTCAATAAGAATGTATAAACAAAAAAAAAACAAAAAAACAGAACACAACAGGGCGGAATAGCGACTGATGATCCAGTCTGCTTAGCCTCTGATAGTAACTTCGTCTTTACTATATCAATCCTGGCTGAAACTGAAGACGGCTTTTATATTTATTTTGTGTCATTTTCTTTCGTGGTTTTATTTGTGTATGTGAGAACACCGGGTCCAGGCTTACTTTACTTGTGCCCATATCACGAGGATAGGGTAAATCTATCTCATATATAGAAATAAAAGCGCACTATAACGTACATTTTACGTGTTATATGTTTACATCACCGAATGGTGATCACGCTTTGTTTCAATGGCCTATAACTTTGAAACCAACTGTTTCGCAGCATGAAAGAACATAACTTTTCTTTTTATGTTTATATAAAGTGTATACAATTTGTGGCATGTAAATAAAAGTGCTTAAAAGTTATTTTGAGCGGGTTAGGGTTAGGGTTAGGGTTATGGTTTAGGGTTAGGGCTAGGGTTAGGGTGTTATATAATGGGACGCATGTGATGATGGACGTACAGAGAAATCGCTTAACTTGCGCGATTGGTAACGAGGTAATCTCGTGCAATTTTGGTGCGATGTTTTCTCACAATTCGCGGTGACAGTTGATGAGACCTCGGATCGAAGGTCGGGTCGCACTTGTGCGTTGATCACGAGATTTTGTGACGTCACAGTTTCCCCGGTGAGAAAACTGCAGTGAGATTTCAGTTCTTGACGGGAAGCTGACTAGTCAAGTCGTCTTAGCCATGTAGCGATTAAATAAGATAGGCGAATTCAGATCCCAAAAATTGAGAGCCAGACGATGTCCCCCTCCTCTTTCCCTTGCAAGTGATTAAGTAATTAGTTAATTAACTAGCGTAAGCTTCTCTCTCTCTGTTTCAACGAACTTGCTTCGGTGTTGACAAGCTAATAAATGAAAATAAATGGCTCGGAACTAAACGAAATGGCTTGTTATATTTTCTTATGTGTAGATTGAATTCACTTACAGAAAAAAATCGCCGACATGAAATTGTGACAACGACAAAACGTCTGCAGAGAGTGGTGGCGGTGACGGGTCAGCTGATAGCAATAGCAGCTAGGGTGCAGACATTGAAAGCAGAAAGAGAAGAGACAGCAGGAAGAAAGGGAAATATAATTCCCGAATTGGGTTTACTGCTGTGTCAGCCGAAAGGGAGAGATTGAAGCCGGGACCGACTGGCAAGACTACTCGACGTCGCCCGGATCGAGAAATGACATATCGTCCCGTTAGCAAGCGCTGCCGTTCGCATGATCAACACAGGAGCTGTTGTACTACGCCAGATTCCGACATACAAACGTATTATAAACCAAATATTCAACAAGGGTTTAGGGTTAAGGGTATGGTTAGGGTTTACGGTTAGGGTTAGGGTTAGGGTTAGGGTTAGGGTTAGAGTTAGGGTTTAGGGTTAGGGTTAGGGTTTTCAACGCATTTCAAAACCGTAACATGTGTTTTTATTAATAAACAAAGTTATCTCCCTTGCCAAAGCATAAGCGAATTCGGAATAGTGGCGGCTAAGAAAAATAGAGCTATTTCCCTATTCATATTACGACCACTTACGCCTTACAGATGTGTCCCCAAATTCATTATCATCAATACACACTGACATACAAATATATAAACATAGAAATATATATCAGAGATACGATGTAACCCAATGCCGCTTTCGTATGAGGAAACCAGTACAAATATCAACACAAATATAGCGTGACCCGCTTCACCCAACACGGGCCACAATTTGCGATGAGGTTTATTTCTTACTTTTCTGCAAAAATTGAATGACACTTTCGTGATTACTGGTTTACTGTGTTTAACCCTTAACTGCTTTTTGTTTCAAATATGACACATTCCAATAAAATGCCTATTTAATATGATATTCAATGAAAATATGTCAAACTGCAACTTGTTTCACATCTGCAATTAGCCTGTTGGCAAGTGTGAGAAGGTATTTGTATGATGTTGCATCGGCACACCCGCTATATAGGTAATCAGTATCTTCGATGTAACGGGCGAGTGTCATCGGTGTGTCATCTTCCTAATTCAAGAACCTAAACACTAAAATCTGGTCATTATAATGGCAAGTAAACTTTGTTTATGATTCTCTTGTGTGTTATGATTATTTAGATGCCTATATTGCAGTGTTTTGTTATACATGTAAAATGTTATGCCATTTATTGCACATTTGCAATATCATATTTTTTTGTTCAATAAATATATTCTTTTTTCCAAAACTTCTTTATACTACTTCATATTATCTTTATAAAACGTTATTTTACTTTTTTGAAACCAATATAAAAAGATAAAGCATTTAACAATTAAGACATCGTATTTAAACATAAGAGTCTTTGGAGTCTTTTACTTTATTCTAGAACATGTGTTCGAGTTGACTTCCATTTAGATCTGGACATTTCTCTGACTTCTTTCCTAACGACTTCCTTTATTTCTTTGATAGTTCCGGGTCTCCATACATAGATCTGTCTTAAAGTTAATCCCATATGAAAAGATCTGGGCACTAAGGTGTGGGCTGTGAAGTTCACACTCAAAATCTATTTTGAAACAAGTCACAGTTTTGAACAATCTTCTCTGCCAATACTGTGACATGTTTGAGGCGTGTGCGCTTCCTCTATCTTTCTGTAACAAGAATGACGGGTACAGGGTGTGCAACTCATTCTTGCGCACATTGTTATCGATCAGTTCAGCTATCCACTTCTGTGACGTATTGAATGGCTGGATAATTGTCACTGGCTACAGGGAGGCTCTCCATTGTTCTATCATTGGTCCCCCGATATATAAAATGGGGGGACTTATGTTTTGAGGCATGTCCGTTCGTCCGTTCGTCCGGATTTTTCTCCGCAACCATCCATTGAATTTCTCTGAAATTTTGCATGAAGGTGTAACGTTGGTCAGGGTAGAAAGTGACATTCTCCGATTTTTGAAAAATAATCTGGTTAGTCCCCCAGGGCGTACCAAAGGCCCCCAAATGGCAACAAATGACATTTTTTGCCTCATAACTTTTTATCTATCCATTTAATTTCTCTGAAACTTGGCCAAAATGTGCAGGCAATTGTTCTTAATAGTAAATAAGTATCGCTGACATTGGAAAAAATTTGGTTCGCGCTCCCATGGGATCAAAAGCCCCCAAAATTGCAAAAAATTACCCTTTTCTCTCATAACGTTTGATCCATCCATTCAATATTTCTGAACCTTGGCCAAAATGTAGAGGCAATTGTTCCGGATATGAAATGAGCATCCTTGACCTCAGAAAAATTCTGGTTCGCGCCCCAGGGGGTCAAAGGGGGCTCAAAAATTCCCCAAATTGCCAAAATTTATTGCATTTTACACTCTCCACATCGAGTCACATACAGAGGGGGACCACGCACGCGCGGCTTGTTCTCAAAGCAATCAACTCAATCCTGAATGCTCCTCTTTAAAAGTACTTTTTACATTTGAACTGATGCACAAAAGTGTCCTTCACTTTCTTTAATGAGCTTGTGTTGTAGTAATGTCTGACGCAGTATATTATTAAATTTAGTTCTCATTGAGATCTAGCTTTGTTTGTAAGTGTTTTGCAAACTAAGAGCGATTTATAAATTAATGAAGCATATATGATAAAACGTGAGCGCGTGACCAGTTTTGGGAGCTTATCTTGTACTATACACTTTCATCATAGCCTTTAGTACTCTGAAGATTCTGTTCTCATTTAAACACTAGACCCCTCTTTAAGACCAATCGAGGGTAAGGGAGATTATTTCGCCAGTTAAACTATGCACAAGAATCTACATTTTTTTAAATTTAGAAATACATGATATTTCATATTAAAATTTATGAAATCACTTTATGTTTCAATTTTAGAGCTTATATAGTAACATCAGGTCACATTCGGAAGATTGGAGGTATATGAAGTCACAACCATGTTGCTATTATTCCCTGATAAACGCTGACTCACAGCGGTTATACTAGTCAGGTTTCCATCTCTGGGTTAAATAGAATCTATAATTGCTATGACATAAAAAAGCATCAGGTGATATAGAAATTAATTAACAGTATAACTATGTAGTTCAAGAAAAGTAACATCTGTAAGCATGAAAACGTTTACTACTATTGAGTCGGCATTAAGTAACCCAAAAAGGGTAGATATGCCGTAAACCAAATTAAATAACAAAACGGTTACCAGCACTCGCTCAGTTCATTTGATTCATGACAAGAGAATTGTCATAACTGAGTTAAAACTTGAGTTAAAAGTTGAAGAAAAGTTCAGAAACCCTAGCATAGATGTGTAGTAATTAGATATGTTTAATTAAATAAGGACAATTACGAAATGCAACTTAATAATTAAATCAATGAAATAAGAAATACGCAATGCGTCACAATGTTTAATATTTTAAACGGTATTTCGAAATGTAATGAATTTTCAGTGGAAATATTTATAGTATAATTGATCTTTGTTGATGCGATTCGATTTGGTTCAGAGCAGAAAAGATTTTCCGATTCATTTTGAATAAAACATGTAAGTTTCAGTAACCATCGGGACAATAGAAACGGAGTTAATTGAATGAGAAGTATGCGGTATATTAATAAAAAGTATATGTGGAGAGACAATACGTTTATGTATTGTATATATATACATATACATATATATGTGGCTGTGTGTATAACTTTTGTATATCATATATATATATATATATATATATATATATACATATATACATATGTGCATGTTACTTTGAATAGTTGAACACTTTGACGACGGCTGCCTTTAAATAAAATGTATCTCTTGCTGAATGACTGGTTTGTTGATAACAGCCGTGTTGGCAAACACATTGGAATTTGAGTGTGCACCATGACTCGTGTTCCGGGGTTAGAGTTCGATGACTGGTATGAATAATCTTCTCTACACTGACGATTCCTGAAAGAATGAACAATATACATATTTAAAATAAAAAAATTATAATGATATATATATATATATATATATATATATATATATATATATATATATATAGTAAGAAAGAGAGAGAGAGAGAGAGAGAGAGAGAGAGAGAGAGAGAACACATTGTTTTTTCAATGTTTGATGGCTGACGAGCTTTCCAACCTATAATTTGTGTAGTTTTTAAATTGCAAGTAGGCACCCTTACGTGAAACCCGGGTATCATTCAACGAATTCTTAGTTGTATATCATATTGTAAGAACATGCTATTTATTTATTTATTTATAAATATACAGCCATAGTGCTTAAGAAAACCGGGGGTCAACAAGGAGACTCGGTTTAGTTTGTAGAAAAAAAAAACAGACATGAAACCTGACTCCCGAGCGTCAGTGTTGTACACCGAGAGAACTCTACAGTTATTGGAGATGAATATCTGTTTTCGAAATTTTGCACATTTTCAAACATGTAAGCAATGGATTGAGCCTACTTTAGCGAATGATGGGGATCGGCAACCATATCATGGAAGGTGGTTGGAGTTAATATTTGTATATGTAGGAGTCACTAAAAACACAAGAATCGAGTTGAGAATCAAAATTGAGAAAAATACAAAATGCAGTACAATGTATTTGAAACAAGGACGATAACTCCCTCAAAGGTATGCCTCGGATCAAAAATGTATAGATCCTAAAATTTTACATTGGTCTTACTGATTATCTTGAGAACTCAGTTACCACAAAATCTGTTTGCCGGAAACTGATTTAGCGGGAATGTTGCAATAAAAAACGTTACGTTGCAAAGCTTTTATAGTTGAGTAGAAACTTATACAATTGGTACCTAGAGCAGTGGAAGAATATTGTTTTCTCGAGTAATTACTCCTTTTCTTTATTTCCGGCCACGGGTAGTGTATACATGTAGAAATAGCCGGAATAAGCCCTTTTTCCAAGTGGTAAACATGGTGAAGGATTTGTGATGGCCCAATGGTTTCCCTTAATAGCAAAATTATCAGTAAAACCAATTTAAGTATTTCATCTGATCAAATTAATCATATTGTTGTGGAAGAGTTTCCGGGGAAGGGGGACGCAATATTTCAGTTTATGAATGCACTAATCCACACAGTTAAAGTTGTTACTGAATGACATAAAGAACATTCCAGGGAAGTTGAACAGGTTATTTAGCAACTACAGTTTCTAGAGCTCAGTATTATTGTACATTTATGGTAAGATAGCTGAAACCGCACAAAATGTGTCTAAGTGTTTGTTTCGTTAGTCAAGAGGTAAACTCGACACCCCACGGCAAGTTTTTAGTCTTGATTCGGCACACGTTCGAATTCTATACGAGTCCAATTTTCTTTTTTTTTTTTCTTATTCCCAGCCACGCGTACTAAAGTAACCGTATATTTAAAAGTATTATCTACGCAAACATGAGTTCAGACAAAAATATTTTCGTGATACATAATATACTATCGGGAATAAATTCCAAGGTATACTATATGTATACAGAAATGTTCGTAGCTGTAATAATGTGAGGAATAATAAAAACCAACAACAAATAACGCCATTATTTGCTTTTGGGGTTTAGTTTTCACCTTTTCCAGTAATTTACAGTAATATACATCTAGATGGGCTGTAATTGTCCGACCTACCTCCGTAGAGGTGGTGGACCCAAAAAAGACATCTGAGTACTTTGACGCCTTGAATCGAAAAGGCCGAAACATGCTCGGTTCTCTGCTACGTACTTTCCTCATGACGTTATATCCTGCCACGTGATCAATATACTAATCTATTAACACCTATATGACATGTCCATCACTTCATGCTAACTCTAGCCTTATGTGGTAAACTACCGTTTTGTTACACACCGTCTCTAATCCTGTTTCGATCCTCGCATCCTCCAAAGCCAATGGCTGACATAACTACTAATGTTAAAGGATTTTCCAGGTTTTACATAATTCAAAGTTTTATTTACCCTAAAACCGACAGACGAAACAATTATATACTTAATTCTCATTACATCAGGCTAGCGATGAAGTTGATTTAACTTGGGGAGTCAGCTCCACCACGGTGGTATTCGGGCTGGTACATAAATACCAATAATTCCGTATTCCATTCAAAGGCAGTCACGGGCGACTAGCAATAAACTACCATCCTTTCAGAAGGATGGTGTAATGTTTGGAAGGATGTTATTCTTTAGACCGGATCAGGCCTACCTCATCTCGACAAAAAAGTCCTTAGGATGCCAGAATGATGTGAAGGCGAACGTCGGTTGTTACGAATACTGGCCGGCGAAACCAAACCAATAAATCCATCTTTACTTTTAACAGTCGCACAATGAACACTATTAAATACATTTTCCTTTAAATTTTATTAAACACTAATTTAATCTCTTTTTATTGCGAGGGAGTTACCCTTATTCTCCTGCAGGAACTTTTTCTACTCTCTTTGAATAAAAATCAATTTTGAAACGTGTCGTATTAGACATGCCGCACTTTTTCATAACATGTGCCAATAATGGCGATACATCTGAACAATTACTTGACCTGATACGGCTCCGATGAATTCTTTTTAGCCCTAGCTTGTCATTTAATTTTACAATTAATTTGGAAAACGGAAAGCGGAATAAAAATCCTAGTCCATCCATAGGCCATATTGAAGAAGTGTTCTATTAACAAAAATGGTGTTCTAACCAAACTTCTCGAAACTTCTCGAAAACGAAGCTATCACACATTGATACATAACGACAGCCGTTAGTTGAATGGAGAATAGATTGACGGATGAGAGGTCAGAATTTAACCATCAGTCAACGGAAGTAAGCGAAACGACATCATTTCCGGAAAAAAGAGATCTCTCTTTTCTTGGCGACACTTCAAGCAGAGAGGGTGTGTTAAAAACGCCGTCCCCAATAGGATGCAGGCGAGCACTATGGGCCTAGGTGTAACGCGACACAAGCTATCTATCTATCTATCTATCTATCTATCTATCTATCTATCTATCTATCTATCTCTAGTGTGACAGTCTATATGTAAAAGCTTTTGTATCTCCCTTACTCTGGGTTAATAAACTATAGCGTCTGAGTGTTTTGTCTACAGACGATCACAAACCTGGGTTCCCAACAACGACGAGTGTATAACTTTATACACGTTTTAATAAGCGAAAACGTAATAATGGTTCTGATTCGTTTAAGCGTCTAAATTCTCTTTAATAGGCTTCTGACGTCAATCACTCTGTCGGTCTGCGGTCTGTCATCTTTAACTATAGTTTGAAATTGCATTCCCACTATATGTAACGCTTAATTAAACACAACGTTTTAGAGTTTTCCGCTCAGTTAAAGACTTCTGAGATCTATGATCGAAATATGAATGCATTTGTGTGACTATTCAAAATATTTTGTTTAGAATGAAGTAAAGTGATTTTTCCTCAATTTAAGTCATTAGTATAGTTTTCTATCCATAAGCTGCGTATGAAAATCTGCCTCGCTATCGTCATAAGCCAATTATCAATGGAAATAACATGTTTCATACCCGCTTCTCAACACCACATAATATATTCAATGTGCAAAAAGACAGGACAGAATATCAGAGATGTAGTATTATACGTATGTATCTGTGAATGTGTATCAGGTGAGACTAAGTTATATATAGTGTTTGCATTGTGTTATCTCTTTGATATGTATTCATTACTGATAACCGAATAAAAAGTTAACTTGAAAATAATCAATTACAGTATCATCTCTGAAATATTTGAGAAGGTTAATCTAGTTATACCTTGATAGCATAGGATAGGGAAGAGCAAACATATTTAATAGGATGATGAGAATTGTATCAATTCTAAAATGAAATGCAGATGGAAGAAAATTACACGATCTTATCACTAGTTTACTTAACAGAATACTTGGCAGATGTGAGTGGCCTAATGGTTATAAACACGGGCAGCTTATACTGAGAATATTTGAGTGGCTAAATTGTTATAGACACGGGCAAGATAATAATGAGCAGGCTTGAGTGGCTTAATGGTTATAATCACAGGCAAAATAATGAGCAGACCTGAGTGGCTTTATGATTATTAATACGGCAAGAAACTAATGAATAGATCTAGGTTGCTTAATGTTATCAGCACAGGCAAGATAGGATTGAGCTGATTTGAGTGGCTTAATGGTTATGAACACGGACAGGAGAATAATGAGAAGGCGTGAGTTTCTTAACTATTATAAACACTGGAAAAAGAATAATGAACATATTTGAGTTGCTTAATGGTTATAGAAAAGCGATGGACGTAAGAGAAATGTAGATGGATCCGGCTTTGGCATTCTAAGAAAACACTTTTTCAAGTACAACTAAGTATTCTTAACTGAGTGTCTTTAGTTTGTTGGTGCATTTTTCGCGTGTTTTAGCTTCGGGTTAATGAGCATTATGAATGTGAAACATAAGAGAGTTAAGCTTTTCTATTAGTTGTAGTACTCTTTAGTAGCTTATCTCTTATTCCTCTGTTGAGAATTTGAAAGGGGCGCTATATTAGTCGACCTTATTGGGCGAGACATGTTAGTAATATTTTAGTTTTGTCTTCATCCAGCGATCTTCGGATTTCTGTTGCCGTTCAGTCTGTAAAATCCTTAATAGAGTGATAAACAATATGCAGTCAACATATCCCTCATTTTCCCCGAATGTGCTCCAAGTAACTTAGTGTACTTGTAACCCAACGTAAATACCCCGACACACCCGACTAGCAGCAAAATCCATCCCCTTCCCAGTAGAAGTCCGTAGATACAGAAAGGTTTTATACTCTGATAGCTTCCTTCCCGAGACCGCTTGCCTTTTTGAGTTGAATAAAAATAAACACTACAATTAAAAAATCAAAATTTTTGTCTGAAGGTCTTCCAGTTTTTCCTAATAAGCCTTATAGAAATCCTGAATTTTAGGGAGTTAAAAATGAGAATCTATAAGTAGTATTATCATTAGGGATTTGTGAAGTGTTCAAATTCACATACTATTCTTTGTATTAACTGTAGAATGAAAATTGCAAATATTCACGTACCATGTTATACAGAATCGGCTAATTCCGGAGTGACGAATGGGTAGGGTTAAAGAATATCCCTATATATACAAGTTGATAAAATAGAAGAAAAACGAGGAGCATAGTGAGACGCATCACTTTATCACAGTGACACCATGACAGTTCTCTCTTGACAACCCCGTTCTCCAGAGAGTGGGCGTCAAGGGAGACAACCAGAATACATACTTATAACATCAAATCAAAGATGGCGATCGCGTTAAGTTAGGATACCACATAGAACCACCGAAACGATCACTAGAGAATAACTATCCAACAATATTCGAATTTCTTTTTCTAACTAGCGTAAGAAAGCTACATTTACCTACTAGTACAAAATAAATTGACATCTATTATTTTGGATACAGTAAAAATGCTTTATTCGTTATTTTACCAAATCAACTGATTGCCAGGTTCCCCTATGCCTTTGTGTTGATGTCCACCAGCTTCATATTGCGCATCACGACATCGCGGCCAGCTCTCCATACAAGAGATCTTTGGGGATGCGGCCAGTTGGCATACGGTGAGCATACCCCAGCTAGCGTTGTCTGCGCTTTCTGATCGGTGTAAACATGCTGGTCAGACCTGCTCGAGGCGGGATCTCAGTTTTGGGCACGCTGTCTTTGCGTTACTTCCAGAATGCAACGGTTCCTACAATGTAGAAGGTATTCAGACGCCTTTCGTACCTAGCTCCTCATATCAGGAGAGGAGCGTTGACACAAGTTGTCACGGAGAGCAGGGCTCACAGAAAGCAAAGCAATGGCTCCAGTGGATCAGGGACAGAACACATAGGCGACTTCGGAAACAAAGACTGTCACTCCCGCTCTTGCCTCTACAGCAACATACCTCAATGCTCAAACACAACAACAACAACAAAAACGGGTGTGCTACTCTTGGCCTTTTGGCTACGATCAAAGTGCAGTATCTGTTCCGATGGATACTGCACCACATGGACTGGTATTGTCTTGGTCATCGGGGCTTGATTTACGCCGATCTATGGGTCTGTCCTGTGCAGTTCTGAGAGGTCCACCCTCCCAAGCTTCGGCTCCCCTCTTTTGGGAGGAGTAAGTTTATTGTATACTGCCTGAGGCGCCCCTACCGGACATTGCCGACGGTGCTGCCCAGGCAATTTTTAAGGGTCATAGGTGCTGACCTCTCAGGCGCTGGCTTTTCAAACCCCATTTTCCCGACCCGACCTTGGGTCACATCTTACTTGTGGGGGTAAGATAAAACCGACCTTGTGCCTAACTCCTGGAGAAAAGTAAATAAATACTCATTGTCAAGGCAAGCCTATATCCTAAAAACCTTTTTATACTGACAGTATAATATGATGTTATACTTACAGTATAAACTGTTTTCAGTTGTAAATATTTAACAAACTGTCAACGAAGTGGTATGATACATATTCTGTTTTAAGCTTTTAAAATGTCGTTATTTTGTTTAATTTACACTAATGGGTCACTGTCATGGCCATACCCATACCAGGCCTGCTAGACGCAGTTTGACTGCTTGAACTGGGGCCAATCAGTCACCAGATACACTTTTAGCTGGTAGCACTTCGTTGTCACTGGTCCAAGCAAAGTTCATTCCGATAATACGTTTTAACTCATCAAATTTATTTCAGCTGAGTTTTGTTATTTTATCATTATTTACATTTTGATTATAAGTTCGTGAGTATACTGTTAAAAGCCAGAACTGACTTTTTATTTTATTTACATGTAAACAGTTCTGTTCATTAACGAAGTATCACTTTTACTTTTTGTTAAGTTTTAAAAAAGTATTGTCTTTGAGAATTTTTTAATAAATCGTACATTCTGAATTTCAAATCTTAAATATATATCTTTAGGGTCTATACTATGCATGTTTGAAACATTTTATTTACATGTAAACAGCTCTGTTCATTAACGAAATATCACTTTTACTTTTTTTTAGTTTAACATAATTTGTTGAATTCTTTTTTAAATGGCCAAAAAAGTGCGGTGTGACAGCCTGTGAAGGCAATTATGATTACTAAAATAAGGTCCAAGTGTTTGTCTCCCAAAAAATCAAGAGGAGAGAGAAAGATAGTAAAACGCAATACCAGGAGCTACCATTCCTAACCACTCAGACACTGTTGTTTGTAGAAGGCATTTCAACCTGGTTATGAAACTCTATTTGTTATGGGCAACGCACGACTCAACGATCCTCCATCAATATTTAATAATTTGCCAACAAGTGTGATACTAAGTCCTTTACCAAAACCAAGGACAAACAAAAAAAGTTTCGCTTCTGTACGAAGTGTACAAAATGATGAGTTTGCACACTTCTTAGATAACTATTGAATCGATAATTTTTCAAATGTGTGTGTGTAGATATTGACCATCATGATTTTGTGCCAGCAGTTACATTCAACAAATCTAACAATCAGCAGTTACATGCAACAAATTTAACAATCAGCAGTTACATGCAACAAATTTAACAATCAGCAGTTACATGCAACAAATCTAACAATCAGCAGTTACATGCAACAAATCTAACAATCAGCAGTTACATGCCACAAATTTAACAATCAGCAGTTGCATGCAACACATTTAACAATCAGCAGTTGTATGCAACAAATTTAACAATCAGCAGTTACATGCAACAAATCTAACAATCAACAGTTCATCGAGTCTTGTCATTTTTTTTACTGGAAATATTCAATTTTTTTATTAACATTTTTGAAAACTTAACTTTTAAATGTTACCATGCAAGTATATTAACACATATATATCCCTGTTGAAAAACAGAATAAATAAGTTTCAACATTCGTCTCAAATTGAGAGAGGCACTTCGTTACCTTAGTAACTTAAAAAGTGAACTAGATAAACAGGTTTTGAGACAACATATCGATGTTATGTTACCACGAATAGTTGTCAAAAAAGTTAATGCTTGTCTTAGCATTTGAATATTTTGCCACATCTCGGTCTTTTTATTAGAAACTTCGAGATCATTACAAATTACCCAGTATGAAAACACTAGTGAACATGACCTCAAAAGTTTCGAAGATAGATGATCTGAATTTTCTTGCTGATGTGCTTAGCAAACTGTCAGATAAACAGAAAAAATATATCATCCCAGTTGATGAAGTTTATGTTAAACTGTATTGGATATTATGATCTAATGTTGGCTCACATTCTAAATACAGTATTGTGTTGTTTGTGCTTTACAATCAGTTAGAAAATGTAATTGATCATTAGAAATACTGTACTCACTGTTTCGGCAATACCATTGTGTAGAAACTGTTTGAAGAATGAAATAATTTTGTGGTTTTTGAGTTTTTCCTTTATGGTGGAGCATGGGGATCCAGGGAGTGCTTTTTCTTTTTTTCATACCACAAAAAGAAAGAGCATCGTTTGGGGTTGATATTTAATGATAACAAGTCACTAGTGAGACATTAAAATAAGAATTTCTAATTGCTACTTTCAGATTTTGAGGTGAAGAACTTTCCTTAGAATTTTTTTTAAGTAGTGCCCTCCTTGTTTTGTCACAGCATTCTTGTTATCGTAACTCATTGCTATGAGCCCTGCCCATTCTTGTTATCGTAACTCATTGCTGTGATCCCTGCCCATTCTTGTTATCGTAACTCATTGCTCTGAGCCCTGCCCATTCTTGTTATCGTAACTCATTGCTGTGAGCCCTGCCCATTCTTGTTATCGTAACTCATTGCTATGAGCCCTGCCCATTCTTGTTATCGTAACTCATTGCTGTGATCCCTGCCCATTCTTGTTATCGTAACTCATTGCTCTGAGCCCTGCCCATTCTTGTTATCGTAACTCATTGCTGTGAGCCCTGCCCATTCTTGTTATCGTAACTCATTGCTATGAGCCCTGCCCATTCTTGTTATCGTAACTCATTGCTGTGATCCCTGCCCATTCTTGTTATCGTAACTCATTGCTCTGAGCCCTGCCCATTCTTGTTATCGTAACTCATTGCTGTGAGCCCTGCCCATTCTTGTTATCGTAACTCATTGCTATGAGCCCTGCCCATTCTTGTTATCGTAACTCATTGCTGTGAGCCCTGCCCATTCTTGTTATCGTAACTCATTGCTATGAGCCCTGCCCATTCTTGTTATCGTAACTCATTGCTGTGAGCCCTGCCCATTCTTGTTATCGTAACTCATTGCTCTGAGCCCTGCCCATTCTTGTTATCGTAACTCATTGCTGTGAGCCCTGCCCATTCTTGTTATCGTAACTCATTGCTATGAGCCCTGCCCATTCTTGTTATCGTAACTCATTGCTGTGAGCCCTGCCCATTCTTGTTATCGTAACTCATTGCTCTGAGCCCTGCCCATTTTATAGGATAACCTATAGATTTTTAACCAACCCTTCTATTTAATCTATGGACATTGTATTATCTCATTTCATTTTCCATTTTAATGAATCTGTTACTTTTTTTTCTAATTCCATCTCCCATTTCAGTGAATTTGTTTGCTTATATTAATCGACTACGAGACCATACTATTTGGATGCTAAAATTTTAGTTTGAACTTTGTTTTTGTGATTATTTTATGATGTAAAATGAAGAATAGTCTTAATTTCACATCATAAAATAATCAACATGGTGTTGAAAACAATCAAAATGAGGACAGTTTTAATTTTTGATTGCTAAACCACATATTACATTTGCACTAACTATTCTTATATGCTTGATATCATCAACTCGTCCGGATCCTTTTTTTTTAACTACAATATAAAAGAAATGATCTTTTGACACAAGTACAAATTCTCTAAAGAAAATCTCACATTGAAATAAAAATCACTCATTGAAATATGAATTTGTCTTTGCTTATTATTATCTGTCTCCATATGTATAGGAATTCATCAATAATTGTCAAATTTATCGATAAGCTTATTGTGGTTCTTTTGATTTGGTATGCACAACTCATAGAAACATCAAACTAATGTCACAGGGTAATTTCCCTTTGTTTGCGACTTCTATATCGAATATTTAAGAAAATTCACATGGTCCACAGTAAAATACCCCAGTTGCATGATTGCCTGACCTGTAGTAGAGATGGCCATGGCCACTGCTCATTAAGACCCAAAGGCCACTCAAAATAAGAGTTAATGTTCCTATCAAGTTGACGGTGAGTGAAACACCTTGAACATTAAAGACGATGGTTAACACTGGGAAGTATTTGATTATTTAAGAGGACAGCTGAACATAAACTTGTTTACATTGGACTTCAAAACGAACCTTTTGTTGTCTATTGGGTAACAGCACGGTGTCATTGTGTTCGAGAGACGCATAGTTCTTTGAAATAAACTTTGCTTATGGAAGTTTCGTTTAGCTGCAGTTACACAGAAAAAAGAATGATGATTATTTAAAGTTTTGCGGTAAATGCTGTACAGGGAAAACCTTAGATGAGATATCACTGAGTTTAATATAACGATGTCGTTCTTATTACTAAAATAAAATTCAAACTTGTTTTCTAGACGAAATGATTTTACCATATACTTCATTTAATGAGCATCTTATTATCACCACTTATTTATTAAGGTTAGGATTAGGGTAAGGATTAAGGTTAGAATTAAGGTTAGGATTAAGGTTAGAAGTAGGGTTAGGATTAAGGTTAGGATTAGCGTTAGGATTTAGGTTAGGATTAGGGTTAGGATTAAGGTTAGGATTAGGGTTAAGATTTGGGCTAGGATGATAGTTAGGATTAGGGTTAGGATAAAGGTTAGCATTAAGGTTAGAATTAGGGTTAGGATAAGGATTAGGATTAAGGTTAGGATTAGGGTTGGATTAAGGTTAGGATTAGGGTTAGGATTAAGGTTGGAATTAGGGTTAGGATAAAGGTTAGGATTAGGGTTAAGATTAGGGTTAGGATACAGGTTAGGATTAGGGCTAGGATTAAGTTTAGAATTAGGGTTAGGATTAATGGTAGGATTAGGGTTAGGATTAAGGTTAGGATAAGGGTTAGGATACGGGTTAGGATTAAGGTTAGAATTAGGGTTAAGATTAGGGTTAGGATTAAGGTTAGAATTAGGGTTAGGATTAGGGTAAGGATTAATGTTAGGATTAGGGTTAGGATTAAGGTTAGGATTAGGGTTAAAATTAAGGTTAGGATTATGGTTAGGATTAGGATTAAGATTAAGGTTAGAATTAAGGTTAGGATTAAGGTTAGGAGTAGGGTTAGTATTAAGGTTAAGTTTATGGTAAGGATTAGGGTTAGGATTAAGGTTAGGATTAAGGTTAGTATTAGGGTTAGGATAAGGGTTAGGATTAAGGTTAGGATTAAGGTTAGTATTAAGGTTAGGATTTAGGTAAGGATTAGGGTTAGGATTAAGGTTAGGATAAAGGTTTGTGTTTAAAAACCATTTATCTTCAGTCGAAGATACTTAAAACATTTACGCAATTGATTGACAAGGCCTTCTGAAGAAGGGAACGCTCAGAAGATGGTTTCCGATATTAAGAAATTGACATTTCATGCTTTAAGATGAATACCGTTCAGAACAGTTTCATGAGTTGTTGCAGAAGCTTTTTTATGATCCTTTTTACTTGCCTTATTTGAAATATAGAAAAGAGTCACACAGTATTTTAGGTTAAAAGGACAAACTTCTTCTATACAAATCAATCCAATTGTATTCAACAGTTTTGTCAACACAACACATGGCCCAGAAAGAGTTATGAAAACAAAAATACAAATAAGTTGAGTCAGCCGGCATGTATTTAATATAGAAATGGAATTGTGTCTGTTAGTTGCATCTCGTCTCGCAGATCACTTGCTACAATCAAGAAGAGATATATTTTATTGTCATTGTGACATCCCAAACGGGACTGTCTATATTTCGCGGGAAACCGGCTTCAGCGAAAGCGGAAATAGCCGTCTACGCGAAGGGTGTTCTTATCATCACACAGATCACTGCGCGAGTGAGAATATGCCAGTGTGTACTCACCGAACCACGTACTAATCATTCCGCAAGTGAGAACATGTAAGTAAAAAATAAAATAGATCGGAATTATATAACCGCTACAAAGCTCTCCCTGTAGGAATGAAAGTTTTCTTAAACCATACAACTGTTAATAATATTTACACTAAAAGCGGCGAATATAAATATCTAGACATACGATAGAACTCAACAACAGAATTGGAGTATATATATATATATATATATATATATATATATATATATATATATTTGGATTGCTTGCCTTTTAACAATAATGCAATATTACTTAAGCTTCATTGCCAATCTTTATATTAATTGCATTTATAACATAGCAAACGCCGTTATTTTAATAACAAAGTTTGAGTGCCGCCTAGGGGTAAGGGGTGACCCCAGAAAAACGGAGGTCAACGAAATCATGTAACACAAGAAGAGAGATACTTCTCTCTTTGCCTAGAAACACTTCAAGCAAATCAGACTTGTAAAAAACGCCGTCTTTGATGAAGGGCGCGCAATGTAGCTAGGTGTGACAAGACAAGTTATCTATCTATCTGTATGTCTATTTCTCTGTCTTTCTCTACGTCTCTCCCTTTCTGTCTCTCTCTCTTTCGCTCTCTCTCTCTCTCTCTCTCTACGCGTGCACTCAAGTGACTCGTTTCTCTAATTTTCTCTGTGACTTTTTTCTTCCTATTAATAAAAATTTTAAAAAACTAAACATCGATTTTCAAGTAATTGTGTCAACAGACACTCAAAAGCCTGGGTTTCTGACGACGACAACGATGACACATATGTATAATGGTTTATACACGCCCCTGTAAGTTAAAACATAACACATTAAAATGACTATTATATTGCTATGAATTCACTATCAAGTTACAAACGCCCGATGGTTTTATTCTAATTAAAACCACCGTTATGATCGTTTCAAAACAGACGGGTTCAAATAACTGTCAAAATTAGCAGGGAGTGTTATAGCTCCCTCTAAAATTAAAATGTCGAAAAACGGATTTCATTATCAGAAGTTTTAGCACGTGCCAACTTTCATTAACAATTGAGTGACGTGGTTACAAATTACGCTTCAAAAGTGTTGCGTCAGAAAACACAGCGTTTGTAAAATAATGATAATGAAAATATTTCAACTTTATTTATAACAAACTATATCTACCCGTCGTTGCCGCGGAGTCGCTTTAGTTTTATTTCGCACCTGCTCCCTTCTGTGCGTACTCCTATCGAATTTCTTGCAAAAAATATTTAATTTTTGAAAAAAAAAATGTATCTTCCTCACCACACCCACGGCGGGAAGATTAGTCACAGGGTTGTGAAAGTAGAATTTGAAAAGCCAGCGTCCTAGAGGAAGAACTCTATGGGCGAACAGAAAATGCCTGGTAACCCCGTTGACATTCCCCGTAGGGGCACCTCAGGGGATTAAAAATGAACAAACCACTTCTTAAATAGCGAGCAGGTAAAACCTTGGACGGTGAACCTTCTAGAACTGCACAGGGCCATACCTCAGCCCGACCGAGAACAATGGCACACCAATACAGCCTGCCCAAAACTCAGACAGTCTGACTTTAGCATGGAATAGCCACCTAAGATGTCCGACTAGCGGGACCTCGTGGAAATTTTACGCTGCTTTCTGCATCAATTTGTATAATTTACTATTAATAAGTTTTTGAAATAATAAATGTCTGCTAGGTTCAATGTTTTTATTAAACATGACTCTTTCTTCTCCCGTAAAAAATAATTGGCATTGTCAGCTCAATAGTTTTCCTTATTGGTTGATTTTAAATTGTAGCAATAGAATTATTTTTAAAACAATAAATATAATCTGACTTCTTCCCTATAATAATTGTCAGCTAAATATTCTTGAAATCAATGAAACGATATCTGTTTTTTAAATATATTTATTTTAAATTGTACTGTTTTGATCGATGGGACGACATAATTTGTTTTTGGAACAATTCATTTTAAAATGGGTAAAGTCGGAATTGTTTACACAGCGACATCAAATTCAAATATAATCATGCTGATAGGCCGATCTCATATTTTTTATATGTGTGAAGTGCCTTAGTGTATTATTACGTAGATATGTGATTTAAAAAATATCGGTCTCGCAATTGAATCGATCAGACGTCTTTAAATCTTATAATTACATTCGATGGTATTAATTATGCTATATTTTGACCTCCACCAAAGCGGAGGTTATTTTTAAGACGATATTGTTTGTGTGTTTGTGTACAGCTTAATATCCACATCACTTGATTAACTGTCACCAAACTTGATGAAATTATTGGTCATCGTCTATCTTAGAACTGATTTTATTTTTTGATATCTAGGTCAAATGTCAAGGTTAAGACCACGAAAGGTGAAAGTAACATTTTGACGATTACTTCGGTTTTGTTCATTGTAGAGACTTGCGACTTATCCCATATTGTAGCCAATAAAACCCCGCATCTTAAATCATATTGACCTTTGACCTTGCCTTTGAACTTGAAAAGTTCGGTCATGGTCGATATTTTGACGAAATTTCAACTTCTGATTCTTCCAAATTTGATGTATGGAGCTGATCAGATAAATATTTTTTAACTTATCAAAGTTTCCATTGCATAACTCAGGGAATACTTAATACTATATCGATAACTAGGGCCCTAATAAGAGTTTGGTTCATACTTACGTTGTCAAGCGGAGGTGTGTGCTCTTACGACTGACTTATGTTCTTGCTTACCAACTAAATTAAATAGTATTTTGACAGCTACATTTAATTATACTGTATCGTTTGGAAAATAAATTATTATTTTAATCAAATTCTTATAAAATAATAACTGAAATCGATAAAATAGTTTTTCTTAGCAAAAAATACCGATTGATTGAAGCGAAAACAAAACGGGTAAAACAGTCGCGGTTCGATAAATAGATCGATTCGAACCGGTTATAAGTTACGAGTCTAAATCAGTGTATACCTTATCAACATACATGTCTTCTTAGGAAATTGCAACCGAATTACGACTCAGAAAGTACGAAAAATAAAAAAAAACTGAAAATATCACATGTAACTAATTTTGTCTGGTATTTTAAAAGAAACAATATTAATTATTATTTTCCCATCAAAAATATTTGCTTATTTCGTATGGATTAGATAAAATAAAAGTGTTAAGGTTGATATACCGTATTACAAAAATGACGGTTATTTGTTATACACATTAGGCTAACACACATAAATACATTTTTTATTCAATGTAATGGAGGAGACACATGCTTTTTTACCTTTCAAATGCGTAAGGAGATGGTGACGTCAGAGATGAATGCTCTATTTCTATTAATTTCATCAGAGTTTACGTGTTTAGCAACGACTTGTGCCTAGGCCCTTTAGGGAATTCCATTGAAGTACTTTAAACGGTTTACTGAAATGTGTCTTCGGAGAGCTCTACTAAACTAGTGAACTGTGTGGTCTTGCTTTTCAGATTTAAAACCGTTTCTCTCAGGATGACCGACACCATCCGAAATAAAGTATAGCGGACTGGGAGATTGTCATGATCATCATCGTTATAAGACAGTTGAGGTATAGTGCCAAATTAATTGGTGCTCATTCTCGTGTGCAACACATACTCAATTTTATATATTGTATTTTTAAGTATTGCTTAAATAGTAATTATATGTGTAAAGATCAAACAAAGTAATTTTTTATTATTTAATTTATTTACTTTTTTAATTCATCGATAGTGCAGATTTTAAATTTTCACTTTTAAAGAATGTAAAGAACAAGTAAGCTGTTTGTTTGGCAGCGTCCTGATTTTAAAAAAAATCGAAGAAAATAAGAGAATTTATATATTATTCTTTCGATTATAATACCACTGTTTTCTGGTCAGCTACTCAATTGGCCTTTTGGCTAAGATAAAAGTGTAGTATCTGTTCCGATGAATACTACACCCCATACACTGGTATTATCTTGGCCTTCGGGGCTTGATTTACGCCGGTCTATGGGTCCTTCCTTTGCAGTTCTAGGAGGTCCACCCTCCCAGGCTTCGCCTCCCCTCTTTGGGGAGGAATAAGTTTATTGCTTACTGCCTGAGGCGCCCCTGCCGGGGAATGACGACGGGGCTGCCCAGGCAATGTTTAATGGCCAGAGTGCTCACTTTCTCGGGCGCTGGCTTTTCAAACCCCACTTTCCCGACCCGACCTTGGGTCAGACCTTACTTGCAGGAGAAAGATAAAACTGGGCTTGTGCCTAACCTCCTGGAGAGGAGGTAAATAAATACTCAATTTATTTAGGTGTAATTTTTTTTTCATCCAGCCATGTAATCCCTTTCCTGACTATTGGGTTCTTGACTAGCTTAACTGTGGTTAGCCTGTTCAGAGTCTAGGGCATTGGACGCTTGTGCTGGGGCCTCTTTCAGGCTTGGTTTGTCTGACAAGTAACAGATAATGAATGTAATTAAGTATCCTTGGTAGAGGGCAAGATCATAATGCTTATCTGGTAGGTAATTCCAGCCCGAGAGCACAGGAGACCGAACTCAGGGGAAGCTCCTTGGGAGCCTTTCCGTTAGAATCGCTAAATGTCGGGATAGTCTCAAGAGAATTGTTGAATCCAATCAGGTATTTGAAACGTGAATGACTGGGTCCATCACTGCCATGCTTATATTTCGGCTTTAGTTTCGATTATTTTGCCCCTGAATCTATAACTGTCAGTTTAACGACTAATTTGTTTTGAAGTGATTCTACCTTCCTCCCCCTTTTTGCTATTATGCAAATTATTCATCCTTCGTTATTTTTAGATCCTTACATCAAGTGGCTTCATGCCTTGTCTGAAGCCACTTCCATAAAAAATAAAGCGCTAAACTATTCGGTTAATTTATTTAAAGAAATATTTAGCGGACAGGTACTTGTATGGAAAGAGAGAATAAAAAGAGAAACAACCATGGAATATCAACAGAGTTCAAATTATTGTAATGAATTAATAAATGCAATTTAATGTCAACACTAAATGCTTAGCGGAAAAATATAAACAATTCCGGCAACAATGCAGTATATTAGACAGCTGATTAATCGAAACAAGTATATGTAAAAAAATAACTTTTACAACACGCAAAACGATTTATTTTTTACTGACTTGTATAGTTTTACATTTCTGAAACTTTTTCTATTTTTTTTAAATTTCAGAATCAGTTTTCGATTTTGTATGCCTTAAATAGAAAATGGCTAGACTCATGGGAATATAAGCTTAGTGATACTGAAACTTATTTTAAAACATTAAAACACTTCAGTTTCAGTAAGTTTTATATATACAGATCGGTGGAAAATTTAATTTTAATCCGTTTGGTGACAGTCATTAGTTGTATTTTTTATTTTCGATTTCTTGGCTATTAAATATAAAACATAGGAGCTTAAATAAAATAAATGGTGGCAGACGTATTAGGTAGTGACTCGTTAAGCAGGCAGGTATCGACGAAATCTTTTATCGAAAAAAAAATCAGTTGCGAAACGTTTCAGATAAAATCTATGCAGGTCGGTAGAAGATTATTTTTTCTTGCGTTTGGGTAAAGTTATTTGTTATGTATTTTGTTTGTTTTATCGATGTTTTCGCTGATGACTATACTGCATGATTGCCACAATTCACATATCCTCTTTAATAAGATAATTCATCATAAAGTCTTTGAAATTAACTTTATTTACGATTGAATAAAGAAGAAATATATTTTACATGTACTCCATTATAAATGGAATCAAGAATATATAAATAAAAAAATGAAAATATCGAAATGAAGACGCTCTCGTTTTGTGGGTATTTTATCGTAAGAAGTAAGAGACTCTTCGTTTATAGTAAGTTTACATTAGGTACGTGCAAAATCAATGACCGATTTCCAAAATTTACAAACATTTTGAGCCCCCCCCCCCTCAACTTAAAAAAAAAATCACTAAAATTCAGAAAATCAACCAATTTGAATTAAATTTTCAGTATTTATTAATGAACGATCACGGAATATAATGAAATTATTATTTTTCTTAAGGGCTTAGTGACAATGTATTATTTGCTGGAAACAAATACACTTATACTAAAGTTATATGTTTATGTATTAAAAAAATGCATGATGTTTAAAAATATGTCTAATGAAAATAAAGCACTGTAAATGTTAAAAATTAAATATAAAAATATTTCATATATATTACGAAAACTGCTCTTAAATTCCGTGTTAATAAAATCACTATACCTCAAAGAAAAATTAATTTCTTTTATTAGCGATGTTATCATTGAAGAAAGCATTATTTAATCAATATTTTTACTGAAAAAATAATATAATTGCACAAATATTTCATGTGATTTTAATGATTAGAGTTTTGGGGAAAATTAAAAATGCGATATAATTATATTTCCCTTTCGCACATGAACCTGTCATCAGCAGCGTGAGAAATAATTTTTATTATCTTGAAAATAGACAAAAAAAATTAACAAATAAGGATCAGGAACATTGCGAAAAAAATAATTAAAAAATTAGATAATTTCTACTAACGATTAACTTGGATGGGTATGGTGGCCTTGTTCTGTAATAAACAGGTGGTATTAGCCCTCCAACCACCACTCACTTTCACACCGCCCTCAAAATTTTATTTGTAGGGATTCAGCAATTTTGTCAATTTAACAATTCATCGTTAATTATTTGGAAAGTTTGTATGTGTTTTATCATTTTTTCATTAATAAATATTTAAAAAGTTAAACACAATTATTTATTAATACATAAAGAGAATTCAAACATGACATGTTCTTTCATAATTCAATTCTATTTATTAATAAATAATTGTATTAACCTTTTTCAATGAATAACTTGTCAGTGATTTCATTGACTTTAATTTACTTTTTCAGACTTAAAATAAAAAATACACTTTATTTTAAAAAGAATTAATGTAATTTATCGTTACGACACGTTAAGAATAAATCGAATAACTGAAGTTTTTAATCATCATGTAAAAAAATGATTAAATTGAGGAAGTACATTCACAAATATTTTAATTAAATAAGCATTTCCCTTTTTATTACAACAAAATAAAGGGAATTAAATTAATTAAATTTCTTGATAACCTTAAAAAGAATAGAGAAATAAATCAATAATCATTTGTCTTTTTCTATAAACTATTAGAAACCCATTTTTATATTTAAATTTAAAACTTATAAACAGAAATATTATGACATTTTTGTCTTCCATATATTCTGCATAGCGATATTCAATCGGTAAACAAAGTCGTTTACCGATTGACTGAATGCCGGATTTGACTAAACTATGACTTTGGGGGATAATTTTGCTAATTTTTAGTAAAACGTGGGACATTTTTGTTTTAATTCAGTATCATATGACTTTAATTCGATAATTATCTTTCAAATAGTTCGCAAAAGCTTATATTTATCTTTCAAGGGAGTTTTACTAATAATTTCTTCAAAGTTCAAAATTCACTAAATTTTTGTTTTTGTAGCCGTTGTGATAACATTTTTTATCATAATTTCTTTTCCAAACGTAAATATACATTATTTTCCTTTTATAGATAAAGTTTCGGTTTTCTATCTGTCAAACACAATTAATGTTTACACGGAAACTGACAAATAATTCATGATAAGCGCTTTTTAATAAGCATAGTCCGTACAAGACACGGTCGTTTTTGCACGTACTTAGTTTACATATATAATTATTTCGAAAAGTCCTCGCCACGAACCTACATACATCAAATGGTATCATGTCTTGTCTGGAATGAATTCTATAAACAAATGTGCTAGATTAGAGAAACTCGGCATAAATCTATACGTTAGCTAGTATTTAATGTATGAATAACGTTTTACAATCAACAATGTAATACGCGATTTGAACATCCACCCAACTCCAACCTCAAGTCGTTTTGCTCATTCTTTTTCCTTTCTCATTATTCATTTCTCCAGATCCGATGAACATTTTTGACGCATCGTTAACTCGTATCTATCGTTGCGAGAAACGCTCATACAAATGACCTTTCGCCGTAACATTTCCAAGCAACAGGTTGCAGACCTACTACCTCCCACCCGCCTGGCAGAAGGTCAAGCCGAGAAAGTCGTACACACTTGATCGCCACCCATAATTGCCAACGTCGCTTGACATAATGTCTACCTTATAAATACGCTCAACCTGCAACAATCACTAGCAGCCGAGGGGCGAGAAAAGAAACGCTCGCGATGCGGGAAGTAGTCCACGTGAGTTTTTACGTGCTACAACTACAATTTTGTGTTGATATTTTGTGCACATTCAGTTTTTTTTCTGCAATTTGTCTTTACTTATTTCTATTAAAAAAATCAATAATCTATATGCAATATAGAGCAAATACAAGCGAAGACACATACACACATATATACACATACACATATGTATATAGGCATCATTATTTCTTTCAAGCATATTTGGTTTAATATGATATACAGTAATTATGACTGCATAATTTTGTTTTGATTCTTTCTACTTTCCGTATGTGTTTTATTGGTTTAGAGCGGGAACTGGCCAGCATACTATAAATAACAAAACACCGTGTTCTTTACTCGAAGATAGATGCAGACGGATCGAAAAGTACTAATGATATAAGCAAATACGGCAGATACATCAGTCAGTTTCTGCTCGAAACCAGAACACACATACGGAAATTAGAAAGGGTCAAAACAAAAAAATAATCAAACATAAATTGCATGTTATATTTAACGAAATATATATATATATATATATATATATATATATATATATATATATATATATATATATATAAGGTGTGCTTGAAGGCTATGAAAATGAAGTTGGATACGGGACGAGGTAAGTAGAACAAATGACAATATTGAAATGTTTCAATAATTTTCGATAATTATTTTTTACTTACCAACATAGTGTGTCGAATTAGTATATGTGGTGCTGAGTTCTTTATTAAAAAGACTTAACACCACGGATACTAATTCGACACATCACGTTAGTATCCGTGGTGTTAAGTTTTTTTAATAAGAACTTAACACCACGGATATATACACCATGTTTGTAAAAAAACATAATTATCGAAAATTGTTTAAACTTTTCAATATTGTCATCTATTTTACTTACCTTGTCTCGTATCAAACGGGTTTTCTAGGTGGGGGATTGAACTGTTGTAAAAACGAGTGAAAAGCTATAATTACATTAATTTACTAAGCCGCCACTCCTTCACACACATCAGAGTAAATATGTAGAAGTTCATATAACTTCGATCATAAAACATTGTACTGAAATTAAGACTAGTGACAAGTTTGAAGAAAGAAAAAAATGACGATGTCACAAGTGGACCACATCAAACACTTTAAGCCAATCTATTTGCATATAAAGGGACGATTTTAATAACTTAATATAAATTGTTTCCAGGACTTTAAGATGAAACAACAAATATGATCTACATATGTGAGAGAAATTTTCACTGGTGTAAGCCGATGCACATTCGACGCTACTTATAAGGTATTGAGCAATAGGTGACCCGGGTGTGTCGACTAAACTATTTAAATTGTTTAGTCGGCCCTCACGTATTGCAAGGGACATGTGGTGTTTGAATCTGGATTCAAACTGTGGCACTGTCCTACCTCATGTATTCGGCATCGCACCGACATTTAAATTTATAAAAAGTATTACTAATATGGTGGGGTGGGAGAACATCATTCTACACGGATTTTAGTAAAGGTTGACCAGTAAAAACGGTTCTAGGGTTCAAAGTCTGATAACAAAGACTAACGGCTGCAGAGATTGGGTTAGCAAACGTCATTCTAACATTACCTAAACGAGGTAATCCGAGGTAAGTCGAACATTTTCGAGGACCAAAAAGGGGAGGCTCATCAAAATAAGTGGTGTTGACGGCGATATTTGAAGTCACACTATCGAGAGGATAACCATTATCGACAAGAACCTCTTTGATAAACTGAATCTCCGAATCAATCAGGGATTCAGAGAAAAAACATTAACGCACGATCAACTAAATATTTGATCAGATTTATTTTCTATGTTTGGACAAAAAAAGTCGCAATGGGAGTATAAGCCAGTGAATGTGTGTTTGCAGTAAACAAATGACGAATCATTCAGGAAATGACAAGTGGAATTCTGTTCCTTCTCACAACTGTAAGACTTGGTCTAATTGATTAAGTGCATTAAGAAATATTATTGAATTTGACTCATCGTTGAACACGCAAACAGTATCATAGACTAAGAAATGCAGATATCAGAAAGGGTCCTAATATCAAAAGATATATTAATAGTGTCATTCGAAAAACAGTTTAATATAGTTTGGTGATATGTCCCAGCTATCAGACTCTGGCTATGTAACAAATATAATATCAAGAAGATTCCATTCCATACATACGATGAAGACGACCTCCAAAAAGATGAGTCTACCAGATAAGGGTTAAGACTGGCATGCTGCTTTTGTGAGCTAAAAGACTGGTCCCAACCGTGATAAGTGGTTGAATTTAGTTTTAAAGTACGTAGCGAAGCTCTCTGAAGTATAGACATGAGTCAAGTTAAGATATTGTGTTCAATATTTTCAACAAATTACCATTTTTTAAAAGTTTTTACTTCGTGCGTTTAAAGCTGCTTGCAAAATTTTCCACGAATGTTTTGATCTCAAACTTTATCTTTTTTTTCTGCGTCTAAGTGTTAATCGATTGGTGTCCCAAGACAATTTTTCTAATGGATTATCTTGTCTAGAAAATTTCATTATAACTTCGAGTGGACTGGCTATAATCGATTGCATTTTAATATTTAATTCGCCCTATATATTATTTAGACTTCGTCGTCCAGAATTCTAATCAATTTATCTCTTTTTTTTCTAAAATTAACTCTTAGGTAAGTTTCGAAAAGTTTTCCAGTTTCCTGTTTATATATTTAACATTAGGTGTCGATGTTACCTCTATTTCTATACATACAGAATAGTAGAGATGAAATATAGTTCACCTGACGTTGATGCTCATGTGCATATGTTGGCTACTGAGTTTATATGCAATGCTATATAGATAGCCGGGTAGAATGGATGACGTCAAGGCGAGTAGTTATCTAAGACTACCATAAAAAGGGGTTTTATAGAGGTCGACGACTCTGATGACTATATGTTAGAAACTGTTTAATAGAATGTTTTTCTGGTGCGACAAAAGTAGACAACGTTATTGTTATGTAATAAAACTATCTTTTTATTTCGACTAAACTATAAAAAGATTAAATCAACTAATAGTAGACTTAACAAAATGTAAGACGCTACTTTCTATGGCAAGTTTCATGCGGGCTGGTGAGTTGCGAGAACAAGCAATAGAGCGTCCGATTTGTACAACTCTCAAACTCCAACTGTTTTCGGAGCGGGACAAATATTGCGTAGGTGCGCTTGGAAACTTGTCCAAACAACTGTATTGATACGCCAAGCCATTGTATTGTTCGTTTTGTCAATTACTCAGCGCTTGCTTGTCTGTTTACATTAAGATAACAATAGTACATCGAAACATGTGACTGTTACAGATATAACCCTCGGGTTTTGATTTCCTTTCGAAAATGAAATCCAGAAGCGAGCGCTCGGGCCTGGAGACATGATTCTTTCTAGAAAAGGATAGTGTGCACTTCAGATAGCAAAACCTTACTAAGATATATTTTAATGTTTCAAATGCAGTCTAATACTGAGATTATACTTTTCCTTTGTTCCTTTAATGTCAGTTAGAATTTCAAGAAGCATTTGAGATTTAAAAGTGAGTTAATTGAACACATTTGCTAACGTCTTTATAATCCACCTAATTTAAGAGAAGGGAGATAATCCTGTTAACCAAACGTAGAATGAGGTCCTGGTTGGTTGAACGTGGATTTCAGCCCTGCTGGATGTTTTGAATACTAAACTGACGTTTGTTTAGATCACCTAATATTTGATTCTGTAACTGATATCCTCAAGTTAAGAAAACATTAAAATACAGACTATATTCATTGTGCCCATGTTACATTTGATAAATATTGGGCGAGTAGAGCCGCTAGTATATAAATTGGTTAGTTGAAAAAAAAAGAAATGAAAGTTCTGTCAGGGTCAACTTGGTAAACTCGAAGTCAGTTTTAGTCGGCTGTGGCAATTGATAAAAACGGATGTGACGTCACATTGTCCAAAAAGAGAGTGAGTGAATAAAACAGGGTATTTTGGAAGCACTAGGAGTTTGAATGTGCTGTTTGAAAAATGTCCTGATTAGATATGTTTAAAAAGTTAATATAGATATCCCTCTATCCCCCCTTTCCCCCTTGTTCAGTGATTTAGAACGAAGTTTAAATTTTTTTTACATAGTTCACACCAAACAAGGCAGGCCGCCACTGTAGACGTAAGGGGCTACTGAAAAAAAAAGGTGATGGTTTTTTTGGGGGGTCAATCTAATTTGGGAGCTGCGCAGCGAGATGCCTGTTTACATTAGTTTTAAATTTCTGCATGTCAGCAACGTCAGGAAAGCAGGGAGGAGGGAGGGAGTTTCAAAGTCCAGCAGCACGAAGGAAAAACACTTTTGGAGTAGAAAGCTTTTCAGCATCTGGGGACCTCCACAGTGTATGGATGGGATTTGGCAGATTGTCGGGTTGGTCTAGTGAATCTACGTCGCGGGGGCACCAGAGCAGCAAGCTAATCAGAGCACAATCCATTGAAGCACTTGTAAAACAGGCGCAAGGAAGCAACATTGCGACGGTGGGATAAGGGGTGAAGCTTGGTAGATAGTGAAGGACCTATCAAGTTGGCGACTGTTTTTTGGACCTTGTCTAAGAGCGAGAGACTAGCGGATGATGCACCAGCCCAGATGTGGCAACAATACTCCATGCACGGGCGGATGGTGGCTTGGTAGAGATATAGGATAATGTCAGGTATGAGAAGTTTATTGGCACGGTAGAGGGAACCCACCTTCTTTGCGGCAGCCCTGGCAATGTTTTCAATGTATTTATTCCAATTTATGTTATCTGTGAAAGTTTAGGCCGATGAGTTTGAATGATGAACTCTCAGGCAGGGTGCTATTTGCCATGACAATCGATTATTAAAGAGGTTTCTTGTAGTTATTGAAGGAAAGTAGCTTTGTCTTTGCGGCATTAAAAGTTACCATGAAGCCAAATAAACCTCCTCTGTCTTTCAACAAGTTTTATGTTTCTTAAGGTATGAAAGAACTAAAAGGGCGAGATCATGGTGCTTTACTTGGTCGACACTTTCTCGGGTGATGGTACAAAAGACCGAACTCAAGAGTAGCTTCTTGAGAGCCTTCTCCATTCGCTAATGTCGATGTATTCGCATGTGTCACGTTGCACATGAATGTGTGTCTCTTGAGTTATTTCCGGCGTGGATGACTGGATTCGTCAGTTCCATGCTAATGTTTCGGCTTCAGGTGTTCATTTTACCTCTGAATTTATAACCGTTAGTTAAACTAATAACTGTGAAATTATCATTGCTTCTTCTTCTCTTTTTTGTTATTATTGAAGTTTATCATTGTTCTTTCTTTTTAGCTCTTTACATGAAGTGGCGTCATGATTTGTCTGGAGCAAGTTCCATGAAATGAAATATAAGAGAGAAAGGTCCAGCAGGGAGAACGGCCGTTAAAAAAGAAAATATAAAATATAAAATGAAAACGAAATAAATAAAGGAATGAAGGAGCATAAAGAGAGGATAATTATGAAAAGATGAGTTAGAAACGAAACAGGATCTACAATGAGAAATGACTCTGTAATCGCCTGCTAGTATCTTGTCGACTTAGATCACAACAGTCGGCCAAAGCCTGCCTTATTCTAGTTCAGATTGGTAGCCAAGTTTTAAACACAAAACCTGGTATTCGCAAGAAGAATACGAAGGATAACAGAGATATAAAGAATACAATAATGAATTAATTAATTAAAAAGGAGACAAAGCGTACACAAACGCGATGAAAAGAAGAGAGAATTAAAGAAATAATGTAAAGAAAAGGGAGAAGCAAGGGGAGATAATCTAAGAATACATTAAGTATAAAAATATGAACGAAGGAAGAGAAAACGATGATAGATGGAATAGGAGTAAACAGAAAGGTTGAATAAGATAACCAGAGTGGAACAGGGAAAAATGAAAATAGAAAATATATAAAATAATAAAAGTGAGATGGACAAAAGAGACAAAAAACGGAGAGAGAGAGAAGAAAAGGACACTAAAGTAAAAAAAACAACAACACAAACTGTGTATGTATTATTCATATTATTTTAACTATTATCGCATCGTGGGTGTTATTCTTGCCACGTTAAGGCCGGTGTAACCCTCGACATTGTTCATGTACATTTTGTCGAATTCAGATATCTTTGATGTAAATCTCGAGAATCTGTCCGGAATTACGAACGGAGCCATCTATGTAATCCACGAGGGCATATTGCTCTTTTTCCGTCAGCCATTAAGGTAGAATCTTAAGTAATTCGTAATTGTATTCATAGTATCGCCCGTACTAAGGATTGAGCCTTAAAACTCCAGAAAACTCAGAACTGATAACAATTCCGAAAGATGCTCGAGTTTGACATGAAGATTACCGCGTTCGACAAGACGCACCTGAAGAAGTGTGGAGGTTACATCTGAATACACGTTGTGAGAATAACATTCAAGATGAGAATAGTAGTCCGAACAATCCAAATAATTCAAATAATCGATCCTCATCTAAAAAATCTCCGCAGCAAAAATATGTGTATTATACTAACGTTGCAAGCACATGGACATTTTAGTATGATATAATGCTAGATAAATACCCGTTCTAGGATGGGTAAAATACATTCCCCGAACAGAACTGTTTTGCACCACTTTGATGTCATCTTTATAAAGCGGTCTTCAGGAGAAATTGAAATTCAGAGAATCTCGATTAATTGGTGGTTAAGGAATACGGACTTAATTTAATGCAAATCTGAAATATTTTCATTTTCAAATAGGAGGTTATAGCCGACCATTTAAAATACTATAAAAAATTGAAATTTAATGAATATTTATTACTTGATGTATAATTAATGTAAAAAATACAGAAAAATCGGAGATATATTTTACGAAGGGCTTACACCCCTCTTTGCTTCTAGATATAAATTAAACTAAATATAGCCTACATTACCTAACTTTATGCCCTGTAGCTGTATTTTAAAATTCATAATGACCGGCGAATTAGTTTACTGGTGAATTCTGTACATGCAAATAAACATATACACATACCTAAATATATAGAGATATCAACTCGTGTTCGATTAATTATATACATGAATCGTTTATAAAAGTTATTTTCTGTCGGCATTAAATGACTCACAATGTATTGATTTGTTGTGACTGAGACCAAACTTTACCAACAAATCCATAACAATACTAAAAGATGTGACCAATTTGAATGTTTGAAAGAAAAATCCTGTTTTTCATACGACATTAAATAAAATGTCGTATGAAAAACAGGATTTTTCTTTCAAACATTTTTCAACTATTTTTGTTTGCAACTTTGAAATTGATCACGTTACACCTGGAATAGTTTCAAATTTACAGTAAGAAAACATAGAATAAATACTTTTATCAAATTTGTTTTACAGGAATAGGTGGGTAGTGTCTGTTTTGCATTTAGTCAATGGAGTAATTTTTAATTCAATTTTTTCATGGGTGCGAGCGAAATTTTCCCTTTAAATACCGACTTTGTGTCTAACTTTGCTCTTGTGAAGAAACAAGTAAATAGGAATACTTCTTGCTCATGTGGTGACGTCAGCGAACTTCGAATTGCGTCACATAAATTCAAGTTCAATGTAACGGACGATTTGGCATGACTAATTTACAAAGCTGCTTCGAAAAATACCTACCGGCACTAGTCGTATCTATGTAGTCGCAGTGGTGATGTTGCAGCCGTATTTTCCACCCCATCGTCTGATGCTGCAATTATGTAAAACATAAAAATAAACTCGTACCTCAATGGCTCATGTTTCCTGATCTCATGTTCTATCATAGAACTGTAGGGTTCGACATAAGAACCTATTCCCCTCTACACAGGACGGTAAACGAAGACAGGGTCTCTAGAACTCCAACCGAACACAGCTCATCTACCAAAGAAAAATACTTCCTTTCTTCCTCGCTACGTGTCACTTCGAACATATGCCCATGAAGCACATCCTGTACACGGAATTCTCTTTCTACCCTTAATTTCTAATGGAATATTACATTCTCTTATTTAATTTTAAGGTTTTATAGAAAAGTTTCCATTCTAACCTTTTTTGACAGACCGGCATCTACGCATTGCTACAGGCGGACGTTAGACACATTTCTTACACACAAAACATTCAAAATAAAATGATTTCGATTTATTTCAAATTAAATTAATAATTTCAAATTCAATTTTGATTTTATCTGAAAGATAATTCACTTAAGTCGTTCTGAAAAGAAAAGGAAAATATGATTAAATCTGCCAATCTGCTAATAACTAAAAAATATACAAAAAATAATTGACAACAAGTAAACATTACACTCATATAAAAAAACATCTTTAACCCTCTAAATTCTGATTTTCTTTTAGTAAAATTATATTTACTGTGTTATCTTAACCTTTCATTGTATGTCCGAACATGGTAGATGGCATTTGTAGCATAAAGTAGAACTATCAAAATAAATTACAAAATTAAACTAATTTGAATATTGTGATGGCGGCCATCTTGAATTTATAATGAGGTTGACCATCTGCTCATGGAAAATTATCATTTTATCATGCACATATTAGTCAAGTGATGGATCTTTTGTATATATGAGCTGTTGTGTCTTATATCGCAAATAAAACCAGTTGTGCATGTAGTATCGTCTGCTATTAGAAGTGGTAGACTTTCCCATATTATGGGACAGCCGCGCTAAGAAAGTTATATCTTTAACATCTCCTTATAATTAAGTATACCCCTCTCAAATTGGACTCAATTTTAATTCATAATTATATAAGTATTTATAAACTTGTTTTAAATAAAAACTGACTTTTGCTTAAAATATTGGAAAATATGTCATACTTACATTCTATGATGATTAACTCAAAAATAAAAAAATAAAATAAGATTCGATTGATTTAGCGATTACAAGTTAATCACCTGAAAAATATGGCGGTAAAAATATGATTTTTAACTTTAGTTGCGCATATACATTTTATGTAAAATTCTCATCTACTTCTCGACCAGATATCGTATTTAAGGAAACTTAACTAATTTTTTTTTTAGTTTAAGCTGTGCTATTTTCTTAATATCTTCAAACAAATGTTGGGTTTGTGCGTTGAAGGTTTTTTTTCGTGTATTTGTGTATTGGATCCCGAACTTTAGGTTAATAGTAAGGTAGTTTTTGGTGAGCATGTATTTAAGCCAATGTTTTCAGACTGTTAAGATATACTCTTCCATTCCTGGATCACCAAGCTTTCAATCAGCTATTTCTGAGAAATTGTCTTTTGTCATTTCTTAGAAATTAAATTTTATTGCATATTAACTTTTTCAGCATAAACATGTCCCGCCTTCAGAAAATACACACACATCTTATCTTTTTAACTTTTTTTTCTTATGCTTCCTATAAACACAGTCCCGAGAGAAAGTGATTCATAATTTTCGTATGGTGGCGCGGGAAGAGTGATAATTTTACGTTAAATTTATAAGCGAAACTTATCGTCAATACTAAATTATGAAATAATTTTTTTTTGTTGTTTACTTTATTTTACGCCAAGATTTCCAGGTTAAAAATGTAAAACCCCAATTTTATTTTTAGTGTGAACTAGCGTACAGTGTAAGAGTACACTTACCAAAATAATTTTTCAGAGAATTTGCAAAATTTTCATATTTTAATCTTTCCTAATACTGAAGAAATTCCGTATAAATATTTACCTTTGCAAAGTTAGTGGGACATATGTGGCCTATTCGGTGTTATGCACACCTAATGGAATAGAGAGGGGGATTGGGAAAGAAAATCCTTACTATTAAACTTTCCTAATTTATTACTGAAATATAATTCTTACAAGAAATCAATACCACAAGAAAGTGTATATGATTTTATTTTGAATTCAATATGGGCACCAGCATTGGCCACCAGCTTCTTAAGCCGCTTGGGAAACAAATTGTTTTTTATCATATACTGTTTTTATAATCATATGTAGGGTGATCGAAAAGTAACTCTTTATTTTTAAGCTCTCATAATTTATTACTGAAATATAATACATATAAAAATAAATAAGACAGTGTATAGCATAGTGTTTCATTTAGAATTCATAATGGGCTCTAGCATTAGCCACCATCTTCTCGATCCTGAGAACTGCATTAACTGATTTCACAAGTTTACAATAAATCATGTTTAATGGCTTGTAACTTGAAAACCAAGCGTTCCTGGACCTATATTTACACACTGAAGATAATCTCAACATTAAGCCATCGATTTTCCAAAATCTTCTATGGTCAAGTGACGAACTGCTAATTAAAGTTGAAATCCTTAAATTCAACTTACTGTTAAATATGATTCGATGTAAATCATCTATTGAAGGCAACACCCTACACTGTACACACTTTATGAACAGCTTCTTTGAAGCTCATTTCGATCAGAAAGAGAAGAACCAGATTTGCTGGTCACTGTTGAAGGGCGAAAGTTGAAATTCTTAGGGATGTGTTTTTGTGGATGCCAAAAATAAGGTCGCAACTCAGTGCGGAGACCGCACAAAATTACGTGAATAGATAGGAGAGGACACACAAGCGTGTCAGATTAACAAAAAATCCATTTCAATCTCAAGCATGACAGACAAAGAACAATGTTTTTCTAAACTTAAGCATGACAGACTGACAAAAAAGCTATTTCAAACTTAAGCATGATACACCAGCAACATTATCTTACAAACTTAAGCATGACAAACCAACAAAAATTCTATTTCAAACTTAAGCGTGATAGACCAACAAAAATGCTAGTTGAAACTTAAGCGTGACAGATTAACAAAAATGCTATTTCAAACTTAAGCATATACACCAACAAAATTATCTGACAAACTTAAGCATGACCGACCAACAAACATTATATTTCAAACTAAAGAGTTACAGACCAAACACACAAATACTAGTTAAAAATTAAGCGTGACAGATTAGAAAAAAATCTGTTTTAAACTTAAGTGTGACAGACGAAAAAAGATGCTTGTTCAAACTTAATAGTGATAGACTAAACAAAACTTATATTCTAAACTTATGCGTGACAGATAAGATGCGTCCAATAAATGGTGCACCGTTGGCCATGCAACTGTAATCTGACACTTAAGCACCGACTTAAGACTTATGAAACTGATTTTGTTTAATTAAAAAAACGACCTACGAACAGAGACAGTTATATAGATGCGCGGACGTATATAGAATAGGATGCCTACATAAATCTCCGCGTTTAGAAAAAGAGAAACGAGAATGATCCACAGACGGAAGGACAGACATCGCTTCTTTTATAGATACCTGGACATATCAAAACTTGTACTTTCAAATTTAAGCTTGACAGTCCAAGAGAAATGCAATTTCAAACTTAACTGTGAGAAACAAACTAATGAACAGAGCCTATAATTTTTTATACTAATGGTTCACTATTTACCAAGGCAAAACGTCACTCGAGGATAAGCGGTAATGAGATTTTCAGTTGCATTATGGAACAGTACTAAGGATTGACAACTATTACAAATTCACAGAAAGACTCGAGATATATTTCTTGATATTAGACTTGAAATCGACTACGTTGTAGTTTGTAGGGAAACATTCATTTAGTAACGAGTACCACAGGTGAGAAGTTCTTGGAAATAATCTCTGTTCATGGAAGTTCCGTTCAATTTTAGATACACATAGGATAAAAGAGGAGTTTTTTTTTCAGCGTTGGAAGCAAGTTTTCGTAGAAGATTTTACGGGGAGGGGGCAACGCTTGACGCACAGTTAAAGACCTACCATAGAAATACCGATGCAGTAGGGAAAGACTAGCAACGTCGCTTCTGTGAGAAAAGGGGTTGCAGGGAATAACATCATCTACCACTAGGTGGCCAAGTTGATTTTGTACTCTCTCTCTGTTTCAAGAGTGCCCTGAACGGCACCTCCTCAGATGTGGCAGCAGTAAAGATGCTTGAATACATTTAAAATAAGATGGATCCCCTCGGACTGGCATGCTTAAAATTGACAGTGCATGCTCATAAAAGGCCCTGTCCGTCAGTTTGTAAGTAAGTATTCGCGTGCAGTGATGGACACAATATGTAAAACTTAAGCGACAGCGACAGGCGCACGGACAACGGGCGAAACCTCTTGTATTGCTACGCGGAAATGAAGAAAAAATAGAAGAAAAAATAGTTCCGATAGCAATAACAATGTTAAAAAAATACGAACGACAAATCAGCAAGACGAGAATGGAAAAAACGAAAAGGAAAAATATACAAAAAAAAACAAAACTGAAGAATTAATTTGATCTGAATTGACAGAGGCAGACGAGAATCTGTCAAATTCTCATAAATTAGACGTTGGTTGAACCATAAATTTTCTCTATCACAAGATGTATTGGTCAATAACGTAATCTTGGCGCGCTTTTCAAGAACGACAAAATCAAGAACAATAACAAGACGATTCAGACGAATTATGGGTTATATAGCTCGGGTCGGTCGCAGAAAAATAACTTTAGTGCTATATGAGATCTTAGAGTAAATCTCGGATCAGATCCATGAAATCAAATATCAAAGCCAGGTTAAATATACTGAAGTGTCCGGCATTGTACAAATATATATTCTCTCTTTTTGTTTCATTTTATTTTAGTAGCAGTTCTCAGAAATCAAGGTGCCTCTGTTTGGGGCTGACATTTTATCTTAATATGAGATACATAAATATTCGAATGTTGTATTAAAGTTCTGTTTTACTCGTAAAACGTTGGTTTAATGAAGAAATTAAGAACATACATTTCCCTCTCCTTATTTTCCCAGTTAACTATGTTATAGTATATCTTTTTGTGTTTTTTTGGTATAAGTAGATTTCAAAGCAAGACTTCTATCTAGTCTGGTGGAGCATCCAACTAAGTGCTGTTACTTGAGGTAACATTATTTAAAGAAGGAGAACGATTCCTTGTATGAGCAAGTGTATAGCCGTGTCGAAGGGATCTTATTTGAGCTTCGAATACTAGGTTATTTTGAATATTTGGTCAAGGTTTACTTGTAGGGTGAAGTTTCCTCATGCTAGGTTGTCCTGACAAAAACTTGTACAGAGAGACCGAAGACACTCGATGATGGTGTCTAGTAGGGAATTCAAATTCATATATATATATATATATATATATATATATATATATATATATATATATATATATATATATATATACATATATATATATATCTATATATATAAAAATGTAAAGTTGGTTTGTTCGTTTCCCATGGAAATATACTTCCACTATACCATTACCACTGAAATTTTTTTATAGCAAATCCTTACATCCGAGCTATGTTTTTATGTTATTAACATAATTTTTACTTTACACATAAAAAAACACTTTTTATTACAATTCGTTCCTACTAAGTTGCACTTCCGGTTTACAATCCGTTTGTGCGAACCTGCATGTCCAACTTCACTTCCGGATTGACCTTCCTCCTCCCGCTGTCACGTATCTACTTCATACGTAAAAAGTGTTTTCCTTATTCGTTGTTTGTTTCCCTAAACAAACGTTTACACTAATACTTACCTAACAAACGTGCGTTAATTTCATTTCCTCTCTACTTCGATGTTTTTAAAACCTGCTTCCTTCCTCATTTTCTTCCCTTTAATCATGCTTCATCTCTAAAAAAAAAACAACACTACTTGCATTTCTTACACAACCCTTACTCACGCGTTATAATTGATTGCTTATTTTAAAACCAGTTATCTTTATAAAATTATTCATTCCTACTGTTTTATTTTTACAGGTAAGATTTAATACATAACCCACGTGCTTTAATTTCATTTCGCATTTACTCATTTTTTAGACTTTAACCATCCTTCAGGTACGATTTAATACTTAACAGACGTGCTTTAATTTCATTTCGTATCTACTTCGTTGTTTTTTAAACCTGCCTTCTTCCTCATTTTCTTACTTTTAACATGCTTCATCTATTAAAAAAAACATACTTGCATTTCTTCGACAACCCTGAAGCGGGTTATAATTGATTGTTTTTTTTTAATCCATTTACCTTTATACAATTATTCTTTCCTACTGTTACATTTATACAGGTAAACATGCCCCCCCCCGAAGATCAAACTTAGGTCGTCATACTCGCCGTGCAGAAACAAGGCGTCGATTACTTTCAAATCAACCTCATGAACAACTGGCATCTGCAAACCAACAAGCTAGACAAAGGATGATTCAAGTACGTGCGAATGAATCAGCACAGCGACGTGCAGCCAGACTTGAAGAGGAACGGTTGCGGGTACAACAATCCCATCAGGCATCTTCAGATCTGCTTCGTTCACAACGTAACGAACGCGAGAGGCTGAGACTAGCAGATCGGTGTCAAACAAGGCTCCATGCTCAACAATCCCTGGATTGGGATCGCCTAGCATTTTATTACAACCCTCATGAGGATTATAGTTTGAGCCACTATGTTCACATAGGCACTATGACTGAAGTGTGTCCCTATTGCAAAGCTCTGAAATTTAAGAGAGAAACTAAAGGATTGTGTTGTGCCGCAGGGAAAATTAAACTACCTCAACTGGCAGATCCACCAGAACCATTAAAAACCGGACAATCACTTCATCTACACTGAAACGGGAACCACTAAGAATATTGTGTATCCACAAGTATTGGAAAATTAAACCATTCATATTAAATGGCAACTTAAGGAACTGGATCAAAATGAACTCCAAAAGGCCACCTCTTCATTTCAACAAACAGCCACAGCAACGCGTGGCCGGGTACAACTAGTATATATATATATATATATATGTCTGTGTGGGGGAATATGTTTTTGCATATACTTTCTATTTTTATAGACTAAAGGTTTTCAAGGTCCAAGCTCAATGTTTTTGTTTGTTGTTTTTTATGGAAATCTATCCAGACAAGGCATGAAGCCACTTGATTCAAAGAGCTAAAAATATTACTTCACGGTAAAAACTATTCAACGATAAGTGTTATATAGATAGATTTTGACAAACAACAATTCTTCCCCCTATGTAAGAAACATCGCTTATGGAATGTTAGGACGACAGAAAAAACTAAGGGAAGTTTCATAAGATTGTTAATATATAACAACAGAGCATATATAAATAGACAATATTAGGCCACATTCAAGATTTTATTTATTTTACCTAATCATGTTTTTTTCAAAACAAAGACTTCGGTACATTTTTACGGACAATTTCGTTCACAGAAGAATATCCGACATGAGCATGTCAATCGCGGAACTTTACTCTATGGACTCGTCAGAAACCCAAAAGTTCTCCTTAAAAATACATAGCAAGGCAACAAACAAAAATAACAAAATAAACGAACAACTCACATTGATTACACTTCCACACGGGGAAATTCATCGCTACCCAGACAAGGGCAGCTATCTTATTTTATGAAGTAAAGTTAGGTTAATCTCTCTCTCTCTCTCTCTCTCTCTCTCATCTTTAGTCTGAAGAGGTTGACTCTCTGTGAAGAGTACAACCGAAACATGTATACATATATGTAACGAATAATGTTTATATGAATAACAATGTATACTAAAAAACTTTTTATAAACACTGGAGTTGAACGGATTTACATCTACAGAAACTAATACAATACGTGTACTATATATATATATATATATATATATATATATATATATATATATCAAGGGAGGCGTGATAGCGCTCCATCCCTTAATAGACTTCAAAAACGACCTATGCTAGAAATCTCATTTCTTTGATCAGTCATAACTCAAAAACCAATAAACCAAATTATTTAAAACTTTGCACACAATTTTCCTTTGATAAGTTCTATAAGTGTGTAGAATTTCAGCATCATGTGTCAAGGAATGCCAGAGATCCAGAAAGGTCAGGAGTGATTTTGTGTTATCCATGTGTACGTACGTACGTGTGTGCAACCCTGTATCTCATCAACTATTTGATGGATTCAGCTGATGTTTGGCAGAGATAGAGGTTCTAGGGTCTAGTTGATGGCATTTTAATTTCAGTTTACCATATACCTTAGTTTTCCAGAAAATTCCGAAAAAACTTAAAAATTACCATTGTCTTGAGGCATAGCCTTACAAAAATAAATGCCAGTATACTGAAATCATGTGCCCTTAATAGGGTTAAGATGAACATTCATATACACTAAATGTACAAAAGCAAGGAAATTCACGAATTTTTTCACTTTTATTGTCATTAAGAGTATGACTACATATCGACCAAGCCATTTCATTATCACATCACTACAGTATAAATCTCTATGCATGAGTGGATTAAGTCTGTGAAGTGCGCTGAAGAAAAGTTCCTACCAGTAAAATACATAGCCCTGTTGTGCTTGCATACCCTTAATGACAATAAACGTGTAAAAATTTGGGAATTTCATTGCTTTTGTACATTTAGTGTATATGAATTTTCATCTTAACCCTATTAAGGGCACATGATTTCAGTATACTGGCATTTATCATGGAATATATGTATACACACCCACACACACACACACACACACACACACATATATATATATATATATATATATATATATATATATATATATAATGACATATTAGCGTTATATAATACTGTGATTTAATGTCTATTTCCGAGCAAAACCATTTTATACACTTTTCTGGAGAAAAATCACAGCATACTAGACCATCTCAACAATATAAAATAATTAAACATCTGAGCTAGATAAAAAGAATTGAACATCTTAACTACATGACAGAATTAAACATCTTAACTACATAAAAGAATTGAACATCTGAATAATATAAAATAACTGAACATCAGAGCTATATATACTAATTGAACATTTGAACGATAAAAAATATTTTTTTAATATTCAACATTATATATATATATATATATATATATATATATATATATATATATATATATATATATATGTATGTATATATATATATATATAAATTTACCTGTGATGAGTTGGTGGCAACTGGCTCTGCCGGTTTACTTCCGTATGTATCATCATCAGGGGATGTTATTGATCCTAACAATGCGTTCTTCTCGATAACCACAGGTTCGCCAACTTTGTTTACGGAATTCACTCGTTATGTTGGTGATGTAGCTGTCAATGTTTACATATATTCTATTTTCTATACGTGTCTTCTGCTCTTTCTCCTCTATTTCTTCTCGTCTTTGTTGTTGTTGTTATTATTATATTTGTCTTCTTCGTACCCTCATCCATTTAAATAGTCGTCTTTACAAACGGTATTAAAACAAAAGAATCTACAAACACAATTGGGCTTTAAAAATATTTTCCGGACTTATTCATTCTTAAGAGTATACATGTACACACCTCAACACACATATTCCTCAATAGGGGGTAGGAAACAGCTATTCAAAGGCCCAACTGACCTCAGACAGGAAAGAGACCCGATTCTCTCTATCAATCTGCCACATCCGCTTACTCCACCAGTGGCGTCACAACCAGCACACGTAGCTTTCTTCAAATCTTAAACGAAAAATTCCACTCTACATTATTTTCAACCATACGTGGACATCTACACACTAATCCTATTCTTACACACCCGATTCCAATATTGCTACACGAAATGAGAATATTTAATAAAATTTTAACTGCTTTCATCATCGCCGCCATTGTTTGGTGTCACCCCTCCATTGATTCTATTTTCTCTATTTTGCACAAATTTCGGAACTGTTCTACTGTTCCTACAATCATTCTTTTGCAATATTTTTCTTTGTGTTCAATATTTTCTTCAGCTCTTTGACAACCTCTATGTATGTGTTTAGTTTTTTTTTCATCGCTGGTATTCACCCTGTGAACTGTTGGAACGGTGAGATCTTCTATTTGGCAGCTTTTTACCCTTTTTGTTGATCATGATCACTTCGGTCTTCTGGCGAAGACGAGTTTGCCCGTTTGTATTTTTATGTCACAGACGATTTCATACCTCACATTTTACCAATACTGGCTTTTGTTTTGTATATTCAAAGTGAAGTTTTTTGTAAAAGTCCCAGTAGACTCCTCTCTAGACCTAGTCATATAATAGAATTATGATACGAATTAGTACGACAGTAGCTTTGTTGCTGTCAGGCTGATGTATTGTTCTGTTCATCTCTTTAAGAAGACGTTAGTTGATAGCTAATTGCCTGAGGCGCCCCTACCTTGGAATTCTGAGGGCCTGATCAAGCATTTTTTTAGGCCAGTGCGATTATCCTTCTCAAAACCACACATTATTTTATTTTGTGTTTAACTTCCTGGCAAGGGGGTAAATAATATGTATTTTTGTCTGTTTTAACATAGATTTCTGCATTCACTTATGATGTTGTTTACTTTTTTGTCTCTTCGTCCACAGGGTGAACATTTACTGTTTTCCTGAGTCTTTTCTAGCTTTGATGTGATCAAATTTTTGTTGTTATGCGGCTGTTTATAGTGATCCCCTTTCTCTGATCAAGTGTTCCACATGCATGTTCATGTTTTCATGCGAAATTTGTTTGGCCAGTCTTATAAATCGTTCACGTAGCTGCTTCTAGTCAGATATTAGTTTTTCGCCTTCTCGTTTCACTTCCGCTGCTGTTCGTCATCTGTTTTTTTGTTAATTCAGCGGTAATCAGTATCTATGTATTTTATAGTGTGTGTTTTCTAGTCCTTTTTTGTCTGCATCAGAAAATAATGGCTGTGAGTATAGTATCATGGAAACAGAACAAATGCTAGACTACCCCACCACACACCCCATCCCCCAAAATATGTTTTCTCGGGAAGATGGCTTAATGATAACAAAACAGATACTACATTAACCCTTCCGCCAAAAGAGAATGAAATGTCTTGGCTCATGACTCCCACCTGCTTATAAAAAAGAGGTAATTACTGAGAGGACGGTCTTATGATAACAGAACCGATACTACATTGCTCACCCCAATAACAGATAATGAAATATTAGATTAACTTATTTTTTCACTCATTTTAGATGCTTAACCAAAAAACATTATTTTTTAAGTTGCTTGGCCTTTTGGTTAAGATTACCGTGTAGTATATATTCTACGCACACAGCGACATCAGATGTTTTACTATCGTCGAATTTATGTAGTATATACTAGAAAATATGACAATGAAAAATTACAACTGTATATTACAAGATAATAATTTATTAGAAGCTGTTTATAGAACAAATATGCAAGTTAAGAAGACAAAACGTATAGGTATTTGCAGTCTACTGAATACAGTATTAGAAAATATAATGAATTAAATAAGTAGAACCTGTTTTAATGGTTATATAGTTATGATAAATGGAAAGAAAACTTTAGAATTTACATAAAATAAAATTAAACTAAAAATAAACTACATTACCAAACTTTGCGGCTAGCAGCTGTACTCCAAATTTTAAAATGATCGCTTTATTAGTTTACGAGTTAATCTTATACATAGACATAAACACATATACGCACACCATACTTTATATCAATAAAGATTATACAATATCTGAGTAGACTCACGTTTGTTTGTAATATATATTTAAATTACATAAAATACATGGGCAACTATTCGTGTATTTTAGGATTAGGACTTTTACTTAATGAAAAGGGACTCATTTTGAGTAACTGGATTTTTGTAAAATAAAACACTGATCTTGTGTCGCACTCCTCCCTCATGGGGAGGCAATTAAATAGAGACCCATCTTTTACTAAGTGTCTACCACTCTGTTTCTCTAAAATTGTATATCGTTTGACCTGCGGTCTTATTGTATACTGTATCTATTACTCATGCTTCTATGCCTCCCTCCCCTTCATCTTTCTCTGCGTTTATTAACAGTCAAATGCAATAAAGAAAGGACGAAATAAAAAATAGTAACATAAAAAAATTGAGATATTCCCACATATAACGCGTAGTCAAAGAAGAAAGAAGAGAAAGAGAAAGATATGTATATATATATATATATTTATATATATATATATATATATTTATATATTTATATATATATATATTTATATATATATTTATATATTTATATATATATATATATATTTATATATATATATATATATATATATATATGTATATTTATATATATAAATAATATTAAATTATATTTTTAATATAATACATACGTACGACATCGTTTCGAGCTTACAGCTGTCACCACCGCAGGGAAATAACAATCTCATACGGTTACAGGGCGCGACACTGGTTCAGAGAGACACGTAGGCCACGAGAAATTGTCACGTGATAACGGAAAATTAGGTGTTATTTACACTGAAAGCGGTTAATATTTAACTGACTTTTCAAACTCATTTTTCCCTGATTCAAACAATTTAACCCGAGCGCAATGGGTGAGACAACGGGTCACATATTTTCTAAGTATATTTTTAAAACAATGTTCGACTCCTTTGAAATACTATTCCTAATCGTTCCTCCAACCATTCCATTTTCTCCCGATACAATAGACACTATCTGATTATTTGTCATATCTATATTCGCATGTCTAAGATCGTAAGATGCTATTATCTTTTTTATTTTTAACCACAAAACACAGAATAAAGTCTGAAGAAAAACATTATCTATTTCATAAAGATAATCGTTTATGTCTCCGAACGAAGTAAAAAAAAGCCATAAAATATATTATTTCAGCAATTTGAGCACAGATATCGAGGAAGACAATAATTAGATAACAACAGTGAAGTGTTGCTTTGACAATCTGCAGACACTAAAAGGCAATGAGAACGCGAAAAATACAAAACAATTTTAGACATCAAATCTAATTCTTTTGGTCTATATTTTGTCTCATGGGTTGTGAAAGAGAGTTAAATAGAGATACTTACACACATAAGATGCGTCCAATCTATTCTTTATTCAGGTAATTACAATGCTATTCGAAACGGAAGCGTGAAACACGACTGACAGACAGAGCCTGTTATAAATATGCTTGGATGCATCTAAAATACGCCCATTTGTAGCACTAACCAACTAGTTCTCTGTGCGCTGATTTCCGTCACGTACTGACGACTCAAAATCATCTCTGAACCTTGTAGACATTTTTGACGACGGAAAAAGAACACAAATGACTACATGACAGAACCAGGACAACTATTTCTTTCTACTTCTTCCTGTCGTCAAGTTAGGCTTGTATGTCGGCATATCTGAAAGGATAGAATCATCATAGTGTTCCCATATATTTCACACGGTTCTGAAATGGTTTATTTACGGTCTTCAATTATTAATTTTCATCCACATCTCTCTTTTTTGATTTTTATTATTTTATCTGTGCATTTCTTTATCGTCCTCTGCCTCTGCCTCTGTTGTTGTTGTGGAGGAGGAGGAGGAGGAGGAGAAAGAGAAGGAGGAGTGAGTGGTACTTCAGCATAGAGCTTACAAAAAAACGTGCCTGAAGATTGCCTATTCGTTATACCAGAGTAATTTACTCCTCTCAAGGCCAGTTTTTATCCTACTCCCACAAGTAAGATGTGACCCAAGCTCGGGTCGGAAAGTGGGGGCTGAAAAGCCAGCGCCCGAGAGGTGAGCACTCTGACCATCAAAAATTGCCTGGGCAGCCCCGTCGGCATTCCCCGGTAGGGGCGCCTCAAGCAGTAAGCAATTAACTTACTCCTCCCCAAAGAGGGGAGGCAAAGCCTGGGAGGGTGGACCTCCTAGAACTGCACAGGACAATCCCATAGACCGGCGTAAATCAAGACCCGAAGGCCAAGACAATACCAGTCTATAGGGTGCAGTATCCATCGGAACAGATACTACACTTTGACCAGATGATCACACGTTTTAACCGCTGATATCTAAAACAGCAAGGTTTAGACGTTCCATGCGGCGTTGGGAAAAGTTTATCCCAGAACACACACCATAAATGCTTAGAAACAACGTTGTCACTCTCACTCAAGTATTTGAGGTTTTCTGCATAGCACGTCTTTGCTTGACACACGCCGAGACAGTGATGACCAGAGGACGATAAATCCATGTTGCTGACCCTTACTGGATTTTCACCAGAGCCCTGTAAGCCAATTAGCCCTGACACTACGATGTTGCCACTCCTACCACAGTAAGGAAGTGGTGTACTTTATGAGGCACTTCTGTTGGGGTACTTCTGTTGGGGTACTTCTGTTGGGGTACCAAACGTGTGCGTGCACCGTCTTTAATTGATACAAAGTCGTCACAACTCAAACATGACTGTAAAAACCTATCCAGAGAGTTTTTTGACGCGAAGTCCAAAACTGGCGTTTTTAATTTTTACCATGTCCGAGTAGGGTAAGCCTCCGTACTTGAGCAAACAGTTAATTAAAGAGTTTATTTTTTAAAACTTTCAATGATGGGACGACCTATGAAACTGCAATAAAGTTTCAAGATAAACCACATTTATTACTATTTAGTATTATTGCTATTTGATAAGAATTATATTTGATTGTTGGTGGGTATTTTATTATGTAAGAAATATCCATTTTTCATCTCAAATAGTCCAGGGTATGACCATAAAGTTCACTCGGTAGGGAGTCCGTAATTTTGTAGATTTGCGGAGTGTAGATTTATTTCCATTAGTTACTAAGTAAAGGTGCCTTATAGTTAACGAAAAAACGATGAAAAAGATCAAACATTCCACATATTATTGTTTCCAAAGGCAATAAAAGTTACTTCTTCATCAACTTGCATTTTTTGTCTGTGTTTAAAGTGTTTTAAAGCGTATTTTTTGTTGTATTTCAATATAAGATTTCGTTTAAATTAGATATCGTTAGAGTCATAATAAAAAAATCGATGCCGCTGGGTTTCCGGATATCACGGACGTTTGATTACTTATTTTCCCGTTATTTTCTCCTTTCAATTAGGCATTAAAATAAATGTTATTGCGTTTTCAACAGTTATGTGTTATATATTTCTTGAGTTTTTGCGCTAAACGATGAAAAAAACATCAATCAAACTTCACTGATTTCCAGCAAGCCGTGTCCGTCCGCCATTGCGAAATTGTGGAGTATGTGTGCAATAGCTTGTTGCATTTAATCAAGTTAAGACTCAACTCGTGTCTTTCAATCGTAGCGTGTCCCTTTTCTTCCTGAGATTCTCATTAATTGCTCCCCTGAGGTTCTCATGGATGGCTCTGCTTTTGAGGTGAAATTGACTTTGAAACTGATTTGTCTTTCTCTCTCATCAAATCTTTCTTGGAGTGCATACATTAGGTCCATTGCCCTTTCTGCTCCTCGTTAAGTCGGTTCTATCTATCACTCTAAACACTTTCTCACAAATCTAGAATCAGACTATGTACGGAGTACTGTTGTCCTATTTGGGCTGGCGAATCTCTGCCCCATTTGAGGGTTCTTTATAAGGTGCAGAAACGGATCTGTAATTTGTTTGGCCCTACCCATTCTTCTTATCTACACCCCTCTCTCACAGACGCAATATTGCTAGTCTTTTCTATAAATAGTATTATTGCATGTGTTCTTCAGAATTATGTGATCTATTCCTTGTTTCTTTTGTTCCAGCTACTTTGACTCATTGGTTATGTTGTCTCCATCAATTCGCTGTTTTGATACCTCATTGCAATACAGCTTCCTATTCCAGTAGCTTCTTTTCAAGAACCGCAAGCTTGTCGAACTCTCTTCCTGTTGACTGTTTCCCCCTCCCTATAATCTTGGTATTTGCGATAATCATATTTGTTCTTGTTAGCCCTTTACATCAAGTGGCTTCACGCTTTGTCTACGGCGATTTCTATAAAAAATGTGTCTCTAACGATAAACGAGTTGAACGAACTATTAAATTGAAATAACAACGTTTTTAAACACCTTAACACACAAAAATCTTCAGGGAGGTAGAAAATAATCTTTTCTTGCATTTGGTAACAGTTATTTGTTCAATATTTGCTTTCTTTCATCATTTTTGTCGTCGTTAACTATAATTCACCATTTGCCAGTTATCATTACTCCTAGGTTACATAAAATTCCCCCGGATACGTCACTAAACTGCCTCGGAGACGTATGGAAAATATGGAGGTGGTAGTGTAGTATATGTTCGTACGTTATGAAACCATCCTCACACCCATTATCCTCTTCGTCGGGACACTTTAGTATATATTCATTCGTCATGATTCCATCCTCCCAGGCTTGCAAAAATATGCGAGTGGAAGGAGCATGTATTTGTTAGTTAGTATAAGAAAAACAATTTCATCAAATCATGTACAGTTTGGCATGACATTGCATAACAATATTCTGTATTATTGTAGAATACAACCCAAAGCCATATCACCCACTCTCTAATCCCAAAAATGCTATTCTACTTTTTTAGGCGATTACTTACGAACACCCTGAAAAACATGCCAGAAGAGAGACACACGAAAAAAACCCAATGATTTTAGTATTCAGAAGGGGGTCAGTTGCGGATATAATTTAACGTAATATGATCCCTGATTTCAGGACTATTCTAGCGTTTAGGGCTGTGTACTAAAAGTATTTTTCTGTTATGGGAGATACCTTCTGCCCATTCCTTTTTTTGGAGTAGGTTTTTTTAATTTTATAGGTATTACGTGTGGTTTTATGACCTTGTCAGCCGGACTCATCGTTAGGTACAAACAGTCTAGTTAATTACCCTAAATAAAAAAATAAACAAAAACATAATTATTTTATAATTTAGACTGGGGATCCGTTACGTATATAAATTGACGTAAAATCATCCCACATTTCGTGGCAATTTTAACTTAATTGCCACGAAATGTGGGAGTATTTTACGTCAATTTACGTAACGGATCCCTAGTCTAAATTCTAAAATAATTATGTTAATGTTTATTTATTTTTTTTTTTCGCAAATATTTTCACTATTGCTCACATAGAATCACATACAAAATATAATCTATTTTTTTACGGCGGGGGGGGGTCGGTTCTGAGGGTGTAATTCTACAAATTTATCAGATCTTCAAACCGAAATGACCTAATCAGTACGGAGTCTTCATTCTGTCAATTTTTTGCTTGTTTGTTGCTGTTTTTCGAATGTACAAGATACATGAGTAAAATTAAAATGGAAAGTCGGGTTAGCGATTCCTGTGGTTTGCGTCAGCTGTTCCTCATTAAATAACTTGTATTGGTGCCTGATAACTAACGATGCATGGGAAGTGTCTGTCTTCTTTAAAAAAAACCCCACTAAGCTCTCGCTTTCGTACCGTTTCAGTTTAACTCTATTTACCTTTCTAAAACTCATGTAATTGTATGCATATGTCGGATAAGTGCTTACCTATTTGAAAATATCTGATGTACAAGTGTTATGTCTAATTCGTTCTCCCTCCCCCTCTCTCTCTCTCTCTCTCTCACTCACTATAAAAACGGCTGTCACTTAGCGCATATATCTTCGTAAAAGAGAAAAAAAACTTCGGCAGTCGATAATGAGAATGTAAATATATATATATAAGCAGTATAAGTTCCTTTACTTCGTATTTAAGCTGATAACGTATGGACTTTTATAAAATGGTCGTGTTTCGAAACAGTTTGAAGAACTCGTTTGACTAATCACGTTCCATGATAAGAAAAAATAGCTATCCATATATTACTATGTATATATATATATATATATTTATATATATATATATATATATATATATATATATATATATATGTATATATGTGGGTGTTTGTGTGTTTGTGTATGTGTGTGTGTGTCTAGTCCCAATGTATTTTCCTCACACCTTATTACTCTCATTATCTAATGTAGAACGTAAATGATTTTTTTTGCAAAAAGTCGGTTACTCCCTAAATAGTTTTCTTCAAAATAAATATGAATATCACCACATTATATGTATATACTCGCCCGGTGGTCTACTTAATTGACAGGTCAGTATAGGATACTTTGCCACGGGTAGATTGGAGGCGGAATTATGAATGGTAGGTGTGAGTAAATATAAGCCAGACTCAAGAAGCTGAACTCCTTACGTTACCACTAAATATAAAAACCGCCATCTCCTACGGTTGTGAGCATCTCTACTCACTCTGATATGTGTGATGAAACAGTTTTCCGCTTTTTAAAAGACCGTTTGGAGGAACCGCGAAATAAATTATTCAGTGAGACTGAAATGGTGTTTTGAATTTTTCAATTCTAATAATAATAATAATTATAATTTATATATATATATATATATATATATATATATATATATATATATATATATATATATATATATATATTACGGGATTTGTATAGAAATATATATATATTTTTTATATCTCTTTAAATATTCTCCGGTTTTAAACTCCACTGTTACTTTTCACTCTCCCCCTTTTTTCCAAACCTTATTATATATATATATATATATATATATATATATATATATATATATATATATATATATATATATATATATATATATATATATATATATAATCCAGGTAAAGTTAACATTCACAGGAAAGGAATCCAAAAGTACTCAATATGAAATAGAACTTCATGTATATGATTGTTTTTATTAAAACAGACATGTACACAATCTGCGACACTGGCAATCGATGTTATCGATCTACAGTTGTTAAAAGCTGAGATATCATCAGGAAGAAATAGAATTTGATCCTTCCTTCAGATGGTGTTTGAGAATAATGAAATGGGGAGAAAAGGGGAGAATAGAAAGAAAAAGAAAAATATTTAATTTAGAAAGTCACGTGGTCAGACTTGGGACCGTTCAAATAAAATGAAATAAAATAAATTATACTTGTTGAGTATAGGAGAAAGGAAAGAGAGAAGGAGTAGGAGAAAAGGGAAATCATTGCAACTAAAGGCTAGACATGTTAAAATGTCAGGTTTACATCTACGTTTACAGGCAGGCATATTTAAAATCTGTATCACGTGAACGTTTGTGGCTGGGTTTTCAAACATTTAATAATTCTTCCTGAATGTAGTTTTTACCACTAGTAATCCGTCATAGCCATATACTCTTATGCCTTCTGTGTTAATGTCTTTTGTAAGGTTGTATAGTATGTATAGTCCAACAAGGTGTGTTACTTCTGCTGAATCTAAAAACCTATAGAGACATTAAAAGATCCCGTTTGGTTACTTTTAGTCCATTATTCTTGTTTGCTAATAATACCGTATTTGTGCATTTCTTAACAATATTGATTTCCTCTTCGAAGAGAGTGAAGTGTGGCAAACTAAATAACATTTTCGGAAGTAGAGTTATTATTGGCATTATTATTATTATTATTATTATTATTATTATTATTATTATTTTATTATTATTTCTATTACTGGTGCTGCAAAGACCATCATTACATCATGTTAGTAAACTTTAGTAATGTTTTAATTATTTTTGTTATTTGATTTATTCAAATTATTATAATTATCTTAATTCTTATATCCCCTGATTATCGCCTATTTTGACTCAAAAAATAATTAAACAATAAAATAATAAAATAGGTGAATTAATTAAACAAATTGAAAATAAAGAATAAAACACTAGATTAAGGAAAAAAATTAACCTAACAGAAAGAAATATTAAATGTGTTTTTAACTCAGCCAACAACGTTCATCTGACACAGATTTAAAATATGCCTGCCTGTAGACATAGATGCCAACCTGACATTTTGAAACGTCTAGACGTTAGTTACAATGATTTCACTTTACTCCTACTCTCTCTCTTCTTTCGATTTTTCTTTGCCCTATCTTCAACAGGTATAATTTTTTAAATTTTATTTCATTTGAACGATCTCAAGTCTGATCACGTGACTTTCCAAATTAAACATTTTTCTATCTCTGCCTGATGAGATATCAGCTTTTAACAACTGTAGATCAGTAACATCGACATGTCAGTGTCTCAGAATTTGTACATATCTGTTTTAATAAAACAAATCATAAATATATATATATATTAATAATGTTACAGAATATGTGTATGAGGCCACTATCACAACTCAACTTAATTACAGGACCGAAACATACCTAATAGGTATGCCAAAAGTAACTTCTAAGCAGCGACTATATGTACACAGATACACTTAAAAAGAGATAAATCAACCACAGCACTTGTAACTTGAGTATGGGAATGTAAAGGCGAGAATATCCTCTTCACCGAAAAAGCGTCTAGATAGAAGTGTAAATTTTGTTGTTATTCTTAGTTAGTATCGCCTGTAGTAATCAGTAACAATCAGCTTCAAGTGATCACAGTATTCTGGAGGTTGAAGGTTCAATCTTTATTACAGGTGATAATTACTAAGTATAACACAATACTTGATTAACACTTCTACCCTGTCATGGATGATGGAACGAGAACAATCTACCCTCGTGGATTAAATAAAGGTTCAAATTGAAATTACGTATAAGTTCCTGAGTTCGACGTACAGATTCCCTAAGTTTCAGAAGATGACCTATAAGAAGGTCGGAGGTTTCATTAGCCGATACGTTATGAATATAATAGCCAAGTTTACAACAGAGCGAACATTACGTGTTCAGAAGTCCTAGGATTTGTCAGATGCCTGCATCACATTTCGAATTTTACCAGAGAAATGTGTGAGAGATACAAAAATTACTTACACTCTTTAACGCCCGAAATGCAATAGTAGACTATTATTTTTAACTTCCGTTTTGAATTTCAGGTTTTGTTTTGTTTTATTTTGTTTTGTTTCTCTTACCTCTCTTCCCTCGCTTGCCGAATGAATATTTTTCTATTTATTTATTATTTACTCAATAAGCCCCAGCTGCTGCTGCAACCTAAAAATGATAATTAAGACACACAATGAAAAAAATACTAAAAGAGAACAGTAGAGAGGAAAAAATAAATAACAAATTGCATAAAAAGTGACAAATATAGCAAAAATAACACTAAGAAGAACACAAATATAAACACCAAAAATAAAAATAAACAAACCATAATAGTAATCACCCGAATAGAAATGAAAAAGATAGCAATGAAGAGAAAAGATGTAACTGCATAAAACGTACACTTTGTCCACTACAAAATAAATGTCTAACTAAAAGTACTTTATACCAAGCCACAATATTTGCCAAAGAAATACCGAATAACAAGAAGTACTACGTAGGTATGACCTCCCTAGATTTTAAAACCAGATATTACGACCACAAAAGCACATTTAAAAACAGAGAACGTCGAATTAAAACAGCACTAACCAACCATTATTGGGAACTCAAAGAAAATGGACGCTCACCAATAATTGAATGGAAAATAATACGACAGGCCAGCACAGGCAGAAATTGAGACAACTCGTGTAGATTATGTCTGAGTGAGACATTTGAAATCTTACACTTTAAAGACGCCCAAAATGTATTCCACTGTAGAAGTGAGATAACAAACAGCTGCCTGCACAGAACAACATTTACCTTAGGCTTACAATACATGAATAAATAAATACACAAAAAAATAAGTAAAAAAACTACACTAAACTAAAACCTAAAAATTAAAAACTAAAACCTAAAATAGAAATTGATGGTCACCTATTATATTGACACAACAAAGAAACAGGGATAGTCCACTCTATAGAAAACAGTACAATAGAATAGGAAATAAGAAGTAAAACTAACCGGATCTTTGTTTGTGAGACGCCCAACGATTGGCTAAGAGAACAACAAAGCATATGATTGGTTAACAAGCTAGTCATGTATATAAAAAAACAGACTAATCTAACTCCATGCCTTTTATCTTTAAGAATCCCCATGGGGATAAAAACGCGGAGCCTCTGTTTAGCTAAATGTCCATAAATATATTTTCATAACTTACTACCTAGCTCTACATACGTATCGAGCACTGTTGAAGTAAATACTGAAACTTGATACATAAAAAATTATATCTCCTTATAAAATTGTATGTGGATACATGAAATAGTAATATATATATACATATATATATATATATATATATATATATATATATATATATATATATATATATAAGTTTGTAATCCGATGCAGGAGCAATGTGATATAGGTACCGGAACGTGGAACAGATGAACAAAATAAATGAGAAAAGAAAATAAGTATGGAATCTAAAATCAATTTATTAATATTTCACGTAAAACAGATAAAATACCAGAACAGTAAATAAAAAAGAGGTTACTGTCAAGCAATTAAAAGTTCCGGAATAAGGAAAACTTAAATTTTCGAGAGCGGGACCTCTCATTATCAAAAGACCAAAAAATATGACAGAGTGGTCGAAAAAGCAAGATGGAAACAACTGTTGACGAAATACCGCAGATAATTGAAAGTAGATACGCAGAAAAAGAATTAAGATAATCTGATTGGACATCAATATTAATTATTCCTATCATAATTTAATTATATAATTATTCAGCTTAAGCTTATAACATTATTAATGTGTGTTTATTAACATACTATTTATTATAATTTTATTATTTTTTATTTCATTTGATTTATTTTATTTTTCTTTTTTAATTCAATTTAAATTTTAAATTTACATTTGATAAATTTGAGCCATTTATTTTTACACTTATATTTACCAGCAATGCTCCAAGAAAACTACAATTTCGTTTTATATATATATATATATATATATATATATATATATATATATATATATATATATCGAGATAGAGATAGAGAGAGAGAAGGCAGAGATAGAGAGAAAAATAAATAGAAAAGGGGAGAGAGAGAACAAGAGAGGATGGAGAGAAAGCTAGTTATTTATGGACAGCTATTTCACTATATTAAGGTTCCTCAGCGTGGCTAGACAAACTGTGTTTCGAAGCTACGTATCGAAACGTAAGATCTAATAAAGTAGTGAGCGTTCTTTCTTACCCCTAATACATACTCATTCATTGAATTATTGCTTATTCAACGAATGATGAAATTACAAGATCTGAATTATTAGGCGTAAAATATTCCGACACTCAATAATAAAGTTCATAAAATTCTCAGCCGAACACTAAAATAAGCTGCATGGAGCTGGCCGAATTGCCGCGAATCTATTAGCAGCGCGGCTATGAATTTAATGCATCGGCCTTTAATCCTGTCTGTACTTATTTTAATGTATTAGACTCTTAATTGTGCACTTTGGTCATTTTTTCTTATCAAAAGAAGTCAGTACATTCTGTCTCTAAGTCTATTTCCATCTCTATATCCTCCTCTCAAACAAAGCTTGACTCACACGAGTTATCAGCCCCTACCACCGAGATAACGATTATTCAGTATATTATTAACAAAACAAACAACGTTATATAAAAAAATAAAATAAATAAATAAATAAATAAATAAAAAATAAATTACTCAGTATATTTACTAACTAAATAAACAGCAACGGTTAAAATAGCAAATAAGAATTTATAAAAAATAAATAAACAAACTTCTGCGGACCTGCTAATAAAAACAAACCAACATTTCCGGCCCCGGCTTTTGGCAAAAAAAAAACACACTCCAACGAGTGGTAGTATTTATTTTATTCTGAGGATGAGGGATACCCTCGAAAATTAAAAAAAATAATAATGAAAAGGACACACTCCAACCCAACACCACGGTCACGATACACTGGTAAATAAAAAAAAAAATATTTGAAAATTATTGACTTTTCAATATTGTCACTTTGTTTTGTTTTTCGATTCCACGTGTCGTATGTGTCACTTTAACAACGCATTGTTATCGCCTTCAAAAATAATTATTCTTACACTATACACAATGCTCCAAGCGAACTACAACATTCTTCTCATATATATATATATATATATATATATATATATATATATATATATATATATATATATATATATATATATATATATATATATATATATATGTATGTATGTATGAATATATATATATATAGTCTCGGAAGTTTCTCAACCATTAAAACTATATAAAAAAAAAAAAATTTAAAAAAAAAAAAAAAAAAAAAAAAAATTAAAAAACTAAAAAACTAAAAAAAACAAACTTATAGTCTCAAGTCTTCCAGTGGAAAATCACTCATGTAAGTCAATTTATTTTTTACAGTTATTATATTAGTTAGTTTCTAACACTATTTTAAGGGATCATCAGTTGTTTACCATGAAAAACTGTTTCGGGAATTTTAAAACAAGACAGTATTTAATTTCATGGCTTCCCAGCAGAGTTGATCAGACCCCACTTCCCTTAAAAGACAAAAACATAAACGTTCCTTATACTAAATCTACGTTTTGTTCCATATAAATGTTTTGCTAACTTATATTAGTTATTTAAGACATCAAAAAAAAAAAAAAAAAAAAAACTTTCTTTACCTGCGCTGTTCGTCTGTCTAATAAAATTTATCCGTTACTCACAAAAATGTTGCTGCATTTTAAAGTGTTTGGACGAATCCATGACACTATTATTTAAGTGATTAATGTATTATTTTTAGTTTTATATTATAAATATAAAAACATCAACACATCAAAAAATAAAAGATAAATAAATAAATATGTATATACATATATATATATATATATATATATACATACACACATATACCTTTAGTTTCTCCTTTTCTCCTTCGTCCTACTTTGTTGTCCATCTCCCCGTTGTTGTCAACCGCTAATAAATATTAATCTTCCTTGTTCACTATAGTTTTTCTAATCTGCGTTCACAACTGTCGACTTTTTTCTTTTCTCATTGTTTCAAATCTGCGTCTGTAAGTTAACCGTTAATTTGTTCTCTTTTTCTTCTTCTTCTTTGCCAACTCCCGGTGTTTAAAATGAGCGTTCATAACTGTCGGTTTTCTTCTTCTTCTTCTTCTTTTTTAACATTTCTTTCTTTCTTTCTACTGTATTTTTATTGTTTTTCTTATTATAATTAGCAGATGTGTTATATATACGTTTATTCATATTATATAATTTCTATTTATATATACTATGATTTGTTCTATCAGTTTATTTTGATTAATTTGATAAGATTTAAAAGCATCAGGATGGCGAGTAATTGCCTTATTTAATTGTCCAAATATTTTATTTTGATCGCCACCTTGGTTAATCATTCTTATTATTAGATCAGAAATTGGGGGCATGAAATCTACTAATTTTAAGGTAACACGAGCAATTCTCAGAAATTCAGACATAATACTCTCGTAAAATATATACACAGGGCTAGTACTATTTTTATATGGCATTCGCACGATACGAAAAGGGAATGAATTTCTTTTATCAAACAGTTTATAGATAAATATTTTATCTTCAATTTTTATATCCAAATCAAGAAAAGTAGCTTGTGTTCCCTTATGTTCACAGTTTAATTTGAACTCTTTAGGATATATTAAATGTTTAGTATTTGCATATATATATATATATATATATATATATAAATTAATGTGAAAAATAAATAAATATTTGTATATTTTTTTATTTCTTTCTTATTTATTTAAGTATAGGAACAGAAAATGTTCTTTAAAAAAATATGTTATTAAAGAGCATAATAATTATGTCGTCCGTCGAGAAAGCAACGCCAGAGTGTCCTCCTCTTTCGTTTAACACTCCATGATAAAATGAAAACGGTACTGGTTTGTATTAAAAGCCATATTTCATTGTCTAGATTGCAGCCTACTTTCTGTCCAAGGGATCAACGATGCTAGTTTACTTAACGTTGGGTTGTTAGCCGGAGCCCTTAAGGCCGGTCATAAAGATCTATACTGATAAGTTCTGAAGAACGAAACTAGCCTGCCTATAGATCCATAAATAATATTTTGCAGGAGAATGTCATCCCTACAACAGTAGAATGAACGATTGTGGGCACGCAGATAACTCAACAGGTCCGACTTATTTTTACTAGTCTTGCTGCTATGAACAATTATTATCATCATCATCATCATTATTATTATTATTATTATTATTATTATTATTATTATTATTATTTTATTATAATTATTTTTATTTTTATTATTATGATTATTATTGTTATTATTATCATTATTTTTATTATCATTATTATTTTTTTTAAATGTTTATTATTATTATTATTTTATTATTATTATTATTATTTTTATTATTTTATTAATAATATATATATATAATATATATATGTGATTATAATATATATACATATATAATTATATAAATATATATATATAATATATATATATAATATATAATATATATGATATATAAAATATATATATATATAATATTATAATATATAATATATATTATATAAATATAGATATATAAATATATAAATATATATTTATAATATATATATATATATATATATATATATATATATATATATATATATATATATATATATATATACGTTTTCCTCAATGTTTAGGTGTGCATGCAACTATGAAGCAAAATACCTGTGAAATAGCGAATCAAACAATGCTTAAAATACAGATTTAAATATAAATAAACATGGAATATATAACATATGATAACGCTTGAAATCAGTGGGTGCTTAGACGAAAATGATATTATATAAAATTATATATATATATATATATATATATATATATATATATATATATACATATTTGATAGTTCTGCGAAGCTTATTTACTTTATTAAATTATATAAATCAAATTTATGAGGGAGTGAAACATTCAAGAAGCCAAACAAGGTGTACGGTGGATATTTATTTTGCCGCACCATGTTAGGACGGAGATCCACGCAGGCATCGAAGTATGCAAGTTAACAAACATCTATCTGAATATATATATATATATATATATATATATATATATATATATATATATATATATATATATATATATATGAGTATAAATATATATATATATATTAATATATGAAGAGTTCGAATGCAAAACGCGATAAACGCCATTTTGAAAATCACGAAACTGTCCCTACATAAAGTGTTGCATTTGAATACTCGACGACACCCTAAAACTATGTGTTACATAATATGATACCGAAATAATTTCTTCTTGATTTCAATTAAAATCAGCTTTCATTCACAGTCTACATTTAATATATTCGTGTTTTTATTGTTTAAGGTTTCAATTTAAACGAATTGAATTTATCGCGTTCGAACTCTTCATATATAAGCTTTAATCTATAATCAACCTGAAAATATTGGTATTTACAATAATGAGAATCTAATAACATTTCATAACTCATCAGACATGAGTTTCGATTTAAAAAATACACTTTTTCAGAAACTGAAGTGTTTACATTGAAATAAAAATTAATCGCAAAGTTTTTAGAGATAATCTTTCATTTAAACAAAGTAACATAACAGTCTTATAGAGAATTAAACAAATCCCAATATATATATATATATATATATATATATATATAAGTGCAGGTTAGTAGTCCGAGGATATATATATATATATATATATATATATATATATATATATATATATATATATAATATTTATATATACATATATATATATATAATATTTTTCTGCTACACAATTTCATTACTACGAGGAATATGGTCATTCGTGACATTTTAGGAGGATAAAATTGAAAAGTGGTAAAAACGAAAGAGAATCTATAATTACATTAATTTACTAGGATTTAAGGATTCAGAGGAATGGCCCCATCACTCTGAATCCTTGGTCTGACGAGGTTGACTTTCTGCGAAGAGTGCAACCGAAACATGTATGCACATATGTAACCAATAATGTTTGTATAAATAAAAAATATACTTATAAACAGCTCTACTTGTTATTGAGCACTTTTTATAAACACTCGAGTTTCTACAGAAACGAATACAATACATGTACTATATATATATATATACATATATATATATATATATGTATATATATATGTTTGTATAAATAAAAAATTATACTTATATATATATATAATATAATATAATTTTTAATGTATGTATATATATATATATATATATATATATAAAATAGTAAATATATATGTGTGTATGTGTCTGCGTGTTATTTGTGCGTAAATATGTTTGTATGTACACATTGACTGTTATTTTAGCCAGCACATACTGTGAACAAAAGTCTCATATCATAGGTTAACAATTTTACTATGTATATATATTTTTATAAATCTACTTATAATATAATTATTGTATATATATTTTATATAAATGTACTTATTATATTATTAATCTCTCTCTGTATATATATTATAAATGTATTTATTATATTATTAATGCCTCATTGAATGGCCTACTCTATGGACAGATGCTATACATTTATATTGGTGTCCTTTAGAGTAATGTATTCCTTTTTACTTCAGAAGACCGAGAAATGGTAAAGAACCTAGAGACACAATTACAAAGCAATAGAGAACAGTTAAAATGATGTTTTATCTGTTCAGACCTAGTATAGCTAGAATGAAAGATGTGTATATACATTTTATGAAAAGATGTGTATATACATTTTATGGCGAAACCTTTTGAATAATGTTCGCTAATGGACCGGAAGACTGAGGTTCAATCTTCGATTGAGTCATACAAAAGACTGAAAAATTGTACATAATGTATCTTTGCAAAACACATAATATCATAAACTAAGGATCAATGATAAGTGGAGGAATCCAGACATAAGAGTGGAACCCTTCTCTATATCTCGGTGTTGTAGCCAATGAAAAAGAGCCTGCGGGTCGCTCTCAACTATGGTAGATAAACGTTTATTTATTATTGCAACTTGCTGAATAATATGTAGTATTTGATATAAAAGTAAAGTATTTATTTTAGAGAAATATTTGTAACTTTATATATGTGTATAATTTGGCTATCTGTGCATGTTCGCCGAGGCGAAATTTAGTCATTAAATTATTAATTGAACAACTAAATTGTTATAAAACTAGAACTAATTTGGTTCAGATAATTGTGTTTCAATAGCAGCCATCAAAAATTTAAATCTTCAATATAACCATAAATAAATAGAGATTTAAACTACATTAGCTTAACAAATTAGTTTCAGTTTTATAATAATTATTTCAGTTTCAGGTTCATTTATGAGCAAACAATTTAATAAACCAACGTGACGTAATTATAAAATTTTACTTTCAAAATCCTATTAAAATTCTAATAAGAATTTGGTGAAAAAATACGACATAAAAAAGACTCAGTATTTTAATGAAACCTGAAACTGACAGAACAACAACGAATATAGTTATTTTATTTCATAATTTACAAATTAGGCACAACATTATTATAAATGAATAATTTGAGTATATACTTTTGTTTAAAGAAATGAAATTTAAGATTATAAAATTAGATTTTACTTTTTAAGGAATAATAATAATAAAAATATGAAAATAAAGAGTAATCTTTTTTTTAGTACTCAGAGACATTCTTGATTGAAAAGAAAGGGCGAGAAACAGAGAAAGAGGGGGGGAGACTGTGTGTGTGTGTGTGAACTTAGAACACTTTGACTAGACATAGAGCGTACTTGTGTAACACAGTCTTCTGCTTTACTTTCCTCCTCAAATCGTAAGAAGTTGCAGCAGAAATGGGGGAATCGAAAAAAAGAATTGTTTTTATATGTTATAATTTATAGCATGGAGAGTGTCGACTTTCCTTTGATCTCACTTGGTTTATGTTTACAATCACCTCTCCAAACACCAAGCTGGGCGTAGAAAAAAGGCAGGACGTCCCCTCTCTTTGATCGTCAAATCTGTTCGCCTGTATTTCGCGATCCTCTTTTGATCGCTGACGTAATTTTGCTATTGGCATACTTCAAAATAAATACAATTGGCATACTTCAAAATAAAAACTATTGGCATACTTCAAAATACAAACAATTGGCATACTTCAAAATAAAAACAATTGGCTTACTTGAAAATAAAAACAATTGGAATACTTAAAAATAAAAACAATTGCCATACTTCAAAATAAAAACAATTGACACACTTAAAAATAAAAACAATTGGCATACTTCAAAATAAAAACAATTGGCATACTTCAAAATTAAAAAAATTGGCACACTTCAAAATAAAAACAATTGGCTTACTTAAAAAAATAATTGGCATACTTCAACATAAAAACAATTGGCGTACTTCAAAATACAAACGATTGGCATACTTAAAAATAAAAACAATTGGCATACTTAAAAATAAAAACAATTGGCATACTTAAAAATAAAAATAATTAGCACACTTAAAAACAAAAACAATTGCATACTTCAAAATAAAAACAATTGGAATACTTCATAATAAATACAATTGGCACACTTCAAAATAAAAACAATTGTCATACTTCAAAATAAAAACAATTGGAATACTTCAAAATAAAAACAATTGGCACACTTCAAAATAAAAAACAATTGGAATACTTCAAAATAAAAACATTTGGCACACTTCAAAATAAAAACAATTGGCATACTTCAAAATAAAAAAATTGGCACACTTAAAAATAAAAACACTTGGCATACTTCAAAATAAAAACAATTGGAATACTTCAAAATAAAAACAATTGGCACACTTCTAAATAAAAACAATTGGTATACTTCAAAATAAAAACGATTGACATACTTCAAAATAAAAATAATTGGAATAATTAAAAATAAAAACAATTGGCACACTTCTAAAATAAAAACAATTGGCACACTTCAAAATAAAAACAATTGGCATACTTCAAAATAAAAACAATTGGCACACTTCAAAATAAAAACAATCCATTGTTTACAAATTACATTTTCGTCTCAATTTTCGTCTCCAACTTTGCAATAATTCAAAACAATTGAAGTCGCATTTCAAACGCGACGCCAGAGTATAAACCCGACTTTTAAATCTAGTGTGCGACGCCTTTTTCCCATCCCTATTACCCATTCTACACAGAAGAAACGTTGCTAGTCTTTCTGGAATCTATCGTTATTTTCATGACAGGTGCTTAGTTGAGCTTAAGTCTATGCCTCCCTGTAAAATATTCACAACAAAACCCCGTCATCTACAACCACTGTCAATAGTTTCCCTTTTCTCTATCTCTTTCTCTGTCTAAAACTAAACGAAATTTCCATGAGCAAAGTTTATTTCTTAGAACTGCCTGTCTATGTAACACACTACCACTGGGCGACTTCCCAGCTGATTACAACATGGCCATTTTCAAGTACAATGTACACAAATTCTTGTTTAGCCGCCCTCGATAGTAATCAAATTCTGACCAATAACCATTATCATTGCCAATCATCACGGTATTGTCTCACTGTCTACCTTACACTGATTTAATCCTTATCCTCGAGTGGCCTTTCGGCTTTGGTAACTGGTAACACATTCATAAAAATAACACATAACGTTTTACCATCTAGGTTATCGTTTCTATTCAGTACCATGTTTTTTTCCGATCACCTCAGTGTAATTTCGTTACACTAAAGAAAAAGCATAGTATAAATAAGCGAGAAGGGTCTACATAACTGAACATTTCATTTTCCATCGAAATCTGTTTGGAACAGATAAATAAAAAAGAAGATAATTGCTACACGATTTTCCATAAAATTAAGAGTAAATCTATTATAAATTAGTTTACTATTATTTAATCATCAAAATCCATATATTTTATGATGTGGTTCATCGTTTAAAAATGTTAATACACATAGAGAAAGTTACGGAAGCACGACCGATCGATATCGTGTAAATGAAGAGTGGTGCGGTCAACATCATACAGTGAGAGAAGATGAGCGATAGATCTGATTTTATTCTAGGAGCCCATCTTTCCAGTCATTACCTCTCCTTCAGTTTATTACATAACGCCTAGGACTCCACTACTGAGGAATGCCGATTCGTCTGTATATGGCATAATTTACCTCTTCTATTGTGCACTCTTGGGAACCCTGGTGTTTCACCTCATTAAACTATCATATCTAGTTGTCGTAGGAGGCACGTAAATAAAGGTATTTTTCGGATCTTCCTATGCACATTCTGATTTGAGGGTCTGATTGGTAAGCGTCCGACCCTTCCGTCTGAATTAAATATTTTTCAGTTCGGTCCTAGGATGCAAGTTTAGCAGGCATTACTTATTCCCCCGGGAGAGGAGTATTTTTATTGCCCATCGGTCTTTTCCTTATTCATACAATCTAAACCGAGCTAAATGAAACACTCAAAGTCAGTTCATATTACATTCCAATAACCATGGTTTTATTTTATTATTTTTATTTTTTCACATTTCCAAAAAATATAAAATTTCTGTGATATATATTTTTTACGGTCCGTTTCATTTATCTTGTGCCAAACAACATTTTTATGTCAATACCGTCTCTGCAACACTACAAAATCATCAGAAAAAATTCACAAAGAGTAAAAAGTTCTTGGATTAAAGTGTCTTGAAAAAAGCTACACTATACATTTTAGGGTGAAAAAATAAATAAAATAAAAAGAGAGAGAGCAAAAACTCACACGTGGGAGAGCCCACTAATACGCTATTTTGCCAGCGCCCATAAAAGAAGAGATGTTGGAAGGACCCAACACTGAGAAGCAGGTACCTCTAGTATTTATGAGTGGAAGAGTTCAAGTAGTCCCTATAGGTAAGGTACCATAAGAGTAATGTTGCAGAAACTGCTCTTAGATTAATTTTAGTGACACTCGCTGTTACCATCACTCTTTCTATCTCACTCTCCTCTCATTATCTATCTTTTTCTCTATCTATAGGTTAAATAGTATTAATACATGTGGCGAATTTCCATCCTGCTTATTATGAACTGTTTGTAGTATTCCAATCCGCTGATTCATAATTAGTTTTATTACCTTTGACAGTTTATAAATGGAGAGAGGGAAAGAGAGAAAGAGAGAGAGATAAAGTAGAGAGACGGGGGCTAGACGTTATAAGAACAATAAAAAAATTGTGGTCAGCCCCATCGGCATTCCCCTGTCAGAGTACCTCAGGCAGTAAGCTATAAACTTATTCCACCCCAAAGAGGGAAGGCAATGCCTGGGAGGGTGCTCCTCTTACGACTACCCATGACTCAACCATTCTGCCCGACAGAAAAAAGGCAACCGAAATGGCCCAGTCTCTGCGGACCTACTGTCGAGAACGAATTCTCGACAGGTGTACACCAGTCAAAGATTGGGGTTGACTCAACGGTATTACATTCCTTCCCACCGCATGAATATTTGACACAAGATCGGAAGGTGGAAGAGAGGCAAGCTAGCGCCCCAAAAAGAGGGGCACTCTGGCCTAGCAAAAATAGCCTTGGTAGCCCCGTTGGAATTCTCCGGTCAGGGCGCCTGAGGCAGTAAGCAATAAACTTACTCAACCCCAAAGTCAAGGCCTGGGAGGGTGCATCTCCTGGGACAACCCAGGACCAATACCTAAGCACGACAGATAAACACACACCGAAATGGCGCAGTTCCTGTCGGACTGATTGTCGAGAACGAATCCTCGACTGGTAGTATCCCATACCGAAGTCCTCAATCAACCGAAGTTACTGAGAGACTGAACGGGCGCAACGGTATTAAATTCCTTCCCACCGCAGGAATATGTGACACAAGGTCGGAAGGTGAGGAAGTGTCAGTCAGCGCCCCTAATGAAGGATCACTCTGGCTGATCAAAATAGCCTGGGCAGCCCCGTCGGCATTCTCCATTCAGCGCATATCAGGCAGTAAGCAATAAACTTAGTTTTTGATATATATATATATATATATATATATATATATATATATACAAACGTTGTATATCCGTATGTGTATCAAATGATGCTAAAAACGGTTTATCTAAGAGCCAAACAGTCCGTAGATTTGGAATAAATAGTTTCAAGCCCCTGCCTCTATGTCAGAATTATTTAACTCTTTTAAAAATACATTATTCAAAATTTAAAATACGTGAAAATCACATTAGAAACAAATTTTCCGACATTTTTGGCGTTTCCTTTCCAGTTTAATATTTTCTATTATAGCCGACCGAATAACCTATTTATAATAATCTGAACCTTTTTATTACCAGTAAGAAAAATAAATAAGTCAAGGTAAAGTACAACAATAAGTAAAAAAACAAAAAACTTTTCATTGGATTTTAAACGCTTTACGTACGAATCGTGCATACGTGCATACGTTTGCAGTCAAACAATCCTACGTTTTTGAAAAATTGAGCAGCTAACGGCCGTGCTCATAATTAATCACAATCTTCGATGTCACGGGGGAGTGTAATCGGTGGGCCGTTTGCCTAATTCAAGTGCCTACATTTTTAAATCCAAAGGGCCATCGTCAATTAGTTAGTAAATATAGAGTAACTTTAACTGTAAATAGCGACACGTGGCCGCCATCTACCAGGCAGCAAGAGTGATCTTACGAAACGGTGTTCGGATCGCGCATATAGCTATTAGTACTGCTTGTTATTAAAGCTACTCGAAAGTGCCAAGGGGATGGGGGGCTGATTAACAATAATATTTTAATAAATAAATATTAAATATTTAAATACCTAGAGACATCGATGTTTCATGTTAACGTAATCTTCAGTCTAGGAACTGATTCCCGACGGTCGGTGGGCGCGAACCGCGAACACAGATCGCCACTGATTCGTAGTCGGTGATCTTAACCATCGTCAATTAGTCAGTAAATATAGAGTAACTTTAACTGTAAATAGCGACACGTGGCCGCCATCTACCAGGCAGCAAGAGTGATCTTACGAAACGGTGTTATTTATATATATATATATATATATATATATATATATATATATATGATGTGAAAAATAAATAATTTTTTATATATTTCTTTATTTCTTATCTATATATATATATGTATGAATATATATATATGTATGTATGAATATATATATATATATATATATATATATATATATATATATATATGTATGAATATATGTATATATATATATATATATATATATATATATATATATATATAAATTAATGGGAAAATAAATAAATATTTATATATTTTTATTTCTTTCTTATATATTGACGTATAGGAACAGAAAATGTTCTTTTAAAAAATATGTTATTAAAGAGCATAATAATTATATATATATATATATATATATATATATATATATATATATATATATATATATATATATATATATACACAAGAATAAAGAAAGAAAAGAAAAAGTCATTAGACTAATTCGCTCAACTAATCCAAAATAATGAATTGATTCATACAAATCGATTTCTATAATGGCGGCTATCCAAAAAGTTGTTTGTCGTCACTAGGGTATTAAGTGAAATACGATGGTTATCCCCTTGAACACGGCCATTGTTAGCGAGTACTCGTACTGGAATGACTTGGCTTATTCCGGTGATGAGATTACTTTCCCTCCTAGCTGTCTATATAAGCGTAAAGCAAGTTCATTACTAAACTCACAAAGTCGTACAAAAAAAGATCCACTAACTACTGGGTAGGTTTAACGGTTAAGTATCTTATTTGCTTCATATATATATATATATATATATATATATATATATATATATATATATATATATATATATATATATATATTAAAAGGTATGTCTGAAAAGCAATGATGTGCTGTGTAAGCTAAAGAAAAAGGACGAGCAGATTGTGTTATAATATTAGAATATTATATAGTAGGAGAATTTAACTTTAATCTTGAGTTTCTGACCATTGCTTTTGTTTAGGCCATTATTTCTACGCCATAACACCTTTTTACAAGCATTGAGATTTCGCAATTCTTCTCCAGCGAGATCACTTTATTGAGACACTATTCAGATAGTAAACACCTTGTAAATTGTTTGTTCCTTAGATCTAGATGAAGTGGATCATCAAGTCGAGCATCTCCCATTGAAATAACGATGTAGTGGAGAAAAACTAGCAACCGAAATTAAGTAACTCCATGACCCTAAATTTAAAATAACATGACTCTGTATATTTTTCTTACGTTTTTACGTGAATTTTATATTTTAATATCTTTTTATATAATTTTCAATTCGCGGAATCCCGTGAGAATTTCACAGTGCTCTCATTATCAATATGTTTACGTCTTTTAGAATAATATATAATATGCCTGCCAAGGTCAATACATTTAAGAACAACTGAATTTTTCCACGGTCCGCAAACATAATTGTCACTGTCAGCTAAATATTCTTTTAATAAATAAAACGAATATGTCTCTTATTTATCTATATAATACTAAAAGTCTATTGTTCTTGTATGTTTACAATCAGCTTTCAGCTTTCCGGTTTTCAACATCCGGTTACGCATGCGTAAATAGCATCGTCTCCAATCTGTTATTCCAATTCCGTTATTCTCTATTATGATTAACGAACGCATGAAATTTTTCATTCTGGAAATTTTTAAACAATTTCATTTAATTTCATCAAATAGTTTATTTGTTTTCTTCACGGCTAAAAACATTCAACGGGAGGACTTCGTAAAGTCTGTCGCAGTTTCAAAAAAACTCCTCCCTTTTAAAAAACAAAAACAAACAAACAAAAAAACAACACTCATTATTAATATCAGCCATACTAGCGGTCGGTGAACGAAACCACTTCCCACTTTCCCTCTCATAGATTTCACCACTCCTACTCCCTCTATTTTCGTTACGTACGCGAGAAAGCCTGCTGTACCCCCTTCCTTTCTCAAATCGCCCTAACCAACCACTTATAATTCAGTAACTGTAATTTAAAAAAAAAACAATTATAATAAACAGAACGACTCATAGAAATCTATCTATATTCTTTTTTCATTTTAATATACTTTCATAGAAATGCTTCTGTTATGTAAAAAAACCTATTTTCTTTATGCCACAAGTGTCACGCTCATACATGAATTCCATAGCTAATATAACAAACTGACCCAACGGGTCACGGGTGGTCTAGTATATGTATTAAAATTTAAGCAATTTTATTCTTTTTAAAACAATAAATATTCTCTCTCTTCGTACCGTAAATATACATACTCTTCAAATCAATAAAACGAATCTTTTGACATGGATGTATTTAAAATATTACTGTTTTAGTAGACGGGACGAGATGATTTCTAAATTGGTAAAGTCGGAATATTTTATCTTAGTGACATCAGAGTAATAACCAATCAACATCAGACGATCTCATTTCATTTAATTTGTGTTTTAAAAGGTGATAACAAACGTACACACATACAATAACTTAGCGTATTATTATATAGAATATTTCGTAACATTGACTGAAAGAATGTTTGTACATAATTAAAAGAATATTTCCATTAATAGCAGCGTAGCGAAATAATAAATTAAAAATATGACCAAAAGTATTTAAAACGTAAGCGATACTCGTCTGTCTGGTTGAAACATGAGATGTGAGGGTTATGGTTCAAATGGTGAGTTAATTAGATTGGAAGCGCGGACGATCGAGTTTCTCTGGCCTTAGATTTGATAGAATGAAACAATTTTGACCATAGATTTTATTTAAATAAAATGAAGGGTTTTGAACCTTTAACGAGTCTACTAGTCGAGGAGAAAAAGGGGGAGGAAAAAGAGGATGAGATTAAACAAATCAGTGATATAGTGTGTTGAGGCCTACTAAATTGTGATCATGTGATGTACTTCTTCTCACGAACATATTTCTTTATTTTATAACATTTATTTTTATCCCATTCTTTACTCTAGTCGGAATGGATTTGTTTAGTAAGATAAGTTTGTATATATAAAACATTATACTAAACATATATATATATATACATATATATATATATATATATATATATATATATATATATATATATATATATATATATATATGTATATATAAAAGATAAATGAATGAAGAGTGGTAAAGATGTACGAATGACAAATCTATTTAAACTTGACTCAATCGTAGTCATTACTTGAATTCCCGACTGTCTAGGTTTAATATACACATTTCAAACTGAACTCCTGACAAACTACTTATATTCTCGGTCCTAATTCCCAAAAGTACATCCGAATAACTGCGTTCCATCTACGGTTGAACTAAACATCTTTCTATTGGATTTACTTCATTTTGAATATTTTCAACGCTGCGTTCACGAAACCCCGTTTTTTCATTATTAAATCTCCATTCATCGGATACCTTATCAACGGACATTCACCAACTAGACAGACTCCATATGTTTGTACACGCATACCCTTAATCTCCATTACTTTATATTTTTTCAAATTTTGAATTTTCGCTTTTCCACTGCCACCTTATCCATCTATGTAATTATTCTGATGATAAGATTGTAATCTTTGAAAAGCCTTGGTTTAAGGAAAGAAAAATAAACATGTTTTATCGAGTACACCTTGCATTGAACAATTGAAGTCGAAATAGATTTGTCATTCGTACATCTTTATCTTTCTTCTTTAATTTATCTTTATAATTGCTCTATCGTGTATATTGAACTTAAACCATTTCACTATATGTTCTATCCTATAAGTATACTTTTAGTATCATATATTATATATATATATATATATAAATATATATATATATATGAATACATATATATAATTTATTAGAGAAGGTAAGATATATATATATATATATATATATATATATATATATATATATATATATACATATATATAATTTATTAGAGAGGTAAGATATATATATATATATATATATATATATATATATATAGAGAGAGAGAGAGAGAGAGAGAGAGAGAGAGATTGTATTGCACTCGCACACAGAGATTAAACCAATTGTAATGATTCATTGTATGACATAAAATAAATGATGCTTAAAAACAGCTGTTAACAACGATAATAATACCTTGGTTTATGCTCTTGATTTGAAACTTTATTTGAATAATGTTTTGAATTGTCGAAATCTGTATATCTATCCATCTCATTCTCTCTCTCTCTCTCTCTCTCTCTCTCTATCTCTACTTCTCGTTCTCTCTCTCTCTTTGACTTCGCAAATTTCACAACTTGAAACCAAAATTTAAAATCATAAAAACTCAATTCATAATTTTTTTGTAAACACAACATCAAGGTTTTCATATAACTAGATAAAAAATAGCATTTTGGTAATTTTAATAGGAATGTATTTATCTTTTAAAAAGACCGTAAATAACTGTAAAGAAATAAATAAATCAATTTGCATGAGTTATTATGTATGTAAGCAGAGCTTTATCTTTTTTAACTTATAATTTAAAAACGAAGATCCTCTTAAGAAAAGGCGAGAAAAACACATTTAAACACAAATGTGAATTGTTTGTCCACGGGATTAAAACAATCATTGAATTGAAAAAAATGATTAAAAAGAAAATTAGCATCGTAACAGGAAACCAGAGAAAAATAGAGAGAAAGGGACGAAGAGAGGGAGCAAGCAGTAAGTCAGTCCCACTCTCCCTCATTTTCCTCTATGGACTCTTCTCGCTTATGCTCGTCTGTGTATCTTTATTTCTATCGGGCGACGTTAGTTTAATTTTCCTTGAAAATTATTCAACAAATATTTTAAGAAACGTTTAAGGAATTTATCCTTTTTTATTAAATCACTTCAATTAAATACTCTTATTATTTGACAAAACTATTGCAAAAATACATATATTGAAAATGTGTACAATACGATTACAAATGAATAGAACCAAACAAAAAATTGTTAAAAACTGTTTAAAATAGTTATGCAAAGTAAGCATTCAAAAATATATTCGGATCTTTCTACTGTACTATATATATATATATAGTATTTCGAAATATCCTGTATTATTGATTTTAAAACAAGTAACCCTTTTGGCTGGCAATATAAAAGTGATACATGTAAAACACTCTCGTATTTATTCATATATATATATATATATATATATATATATATACATACATATATATATATATATATATATATATATATATATATATATATACATACATATATATATATATATATATATATATATACTAGCAATAATATGACCTGTTTCGTCATAGTTTCAACTCGTGTTAGATTGTTTGAATTATAAAAAGTGACTTTTAATTACAACTTAAATATAATATTTAGAAGTACAATGCACTAAATTAGTACATATCTAATATATATATATATATATATATATATATATATATATATATATATATATATATATATATATATATATATACCCTTTTCTTTCTTATTTTTCTCTCAGCTGTGTGTTTAATCGTATAACTACTTATAGTGCCATTCTGTTTTGTTTATACAGGGCTATAACAATATTATCTTACGTTCCGATCTTGATTACTTTACTGTATCATAAAGACAGAGAGAGAGAGAGAGAGAGAGAGAGAGAGAGAGAGAGAGAGAGAGAGGAGAATTTGAGAGTGATAAAAGCGTTAGTGACAAACATAGTATAAAATAAAAGCGGTGGGTTAATACAAGATACAATGAGTGAGGAACAGAGTGATAGACAAATGCTTAGTATAAGATAGGCCACTTCGTCAGATGATTGCAATTTAAGACCAATTAGGAGTAAAATGGATTTTTAAAACATTACTTACTCCTAAAATGAAAATAAATATTTGAGTATTTATTTTTTGTGTTTGAAATTGTATAGAATAAAAGCCTTTAAGAAAACAAACATCAATCAAATTAGTTTTAGTATAATACTAGATACATGGGGTGTTCGAGTGAAAATTGATGTTTTTTGTCATTTAAGTATCATTATAAGTATTTAATAGTGGTAAATTGCAATGTATAGCTATCTCTACGTTGAAGAGCAAGATGTCATTAATTACGTTTTTACTTTCCTTTTCCAAAAAAACTGTTTAATTGTATTTAGAACACCATATATAGCTTATATTCTAAATAAATAAATGTTACATTTTTTATTTATCACAACATATATACCATCAAAACTGCTTACTGTTATTCAAATCATTAATACAATATAGTCTTTTGAAATCATGTGTATATAGTAAAGAGAAAAACACGAACACACTATTGTATGCTGTATGTGTATAGCTATTTTGAAATAGTTTGTAATAAATTAATGTTAAATGTTATTTATTTGTAATTATATTGCCCTATTTTACCTATATATATGCAATTGTTTTGTCGATATTAATAGTAATGAATTAAAGTAGTTTAATAAAAGAGGTTAAATTACCAAAACTTTTTTCAAAATGCCATGTTCCTTATTTTGCAAATGGTTGTACTTTAAATGAAAACTATTATTGTTTTTAATTGAAATGAATTCTTATTGAAGATAAGTTACACATTTGAAAATAATTCTTAGAGCTAGATTAATAACCGCTGTATAACGGTTATCTTTTTTACTTGGATATAATAACTATCTCTCTACTTGCGCATGTATTTATGTGTGTTTAGTTGTTGTGATGAGCTGAAGCGCTATATAATCCTTCACAAAGTACCCGAAATCGTCATTATGAAATATCGTTTTTCTCGACCTATTATCATCCGCTATGGGGGCGTTTGGACAACGTGATAATTTATTTTCACGAACCCTGGACTTCACAGCGTTTCTGGTGAAAATGCCATTTGGGATTTGACGGGAGAAATCTATGGAATTTCGTAAAAGGAAGCTATCAATTATTGGCGGGAATATGCAAACAAATGAGAGAAATACGATGTCCGGGAGCAGAGGACAACGACGAGCATCTTTATTTGCTACGGTATTTTAACTCAATGCATTTCCGACCATTCCGGATCTATTACATTTTCTAATTAAATACGTCTATTCATCTATTGTTTATGATATATTCTCTCTTTCATCTTTACTTCTGCGTGTCTCTCTGTTTTGTTTTCTGTCTCTCTCTCTATCATGCAACCGTCGACGTAAATACGAACAGAGCACACCTTTGTAGTAAATAGTTGCCTTCCTCGTGGCTATTGTGGCTAAACAATCGGGTTCATATTTTAGTCTGTCCAACTACACTGACGGGTACTTTTAACGCCAAACCGTCTATCTCTCTCTTCTTTGTATATTTTTCTTTCTCTCTCTTACTCTCTCTCTCTCTCTCTCGCTCTCTCTCTCTCACTAAATACATAAATATACATAAATATATGTTTATTTATTTTCATAGCCACACCTCCCGTGTTTAAAATCAATAGATATTAATTCCAATTTAGAGCATATATAAATATGCAATAGAAAGAGCAGATTCCAACGACTATGTATTTATAATCTAGCAAAGTGATTACAGTTTTAACAGCCGTTTCTTTAATTGCACAGACAATCAAATGTGTCAACAATATCTCGAATCTTCTACTAAAATTTATTCAGCAGACGAAATCAAAAATAAAATTAAAAACTGGAAATCTTACTCTAGAAAACATTATTTTGGATCGAGTGTGTTACTCAAGACACATTATTTACCCAAAACGTATAACTCTAGAAAACGATGCCATATATATATATATATATATATATATATATATATATATATATATATATATATATATATAATTATTTCACGTATCCACATAAAATGTTATAAAGAGATATACTATGTTATGTATCGATTGTCAGTATTTACTTTAACAGGTAGTAGAGCTAAGAATTTATCACTGGGATGAAACCCGGAAGCCTCAGTGTAGCTTAATTGAAATTAATATATTTTCATAACATACTATATATATATATAAACATTAATTGAATGACATAATAAAATGAGAAATTAATCAGATTTGATAAAAGTTAAAAAAACAAGGAGTGATACTACCCCCTTAACTCATGAGTTTTCAAAGAAAATCTTCTTCTTAGAGGACCATTACCGCAATGACATTTCTGCAGGTAATAAAAATTAAGCTTTAAAAATATATGAAAATATATAAAAAATAAATAGAGATACATATAAAACGTCAAATATATCAATCAAAAACGCACTTGTTTGTTAAACTTATACAGTATATCCAAGTAATTTTTAACACCATAAATCATATAGTTTGCATACCTTTACATTTCTCCCTCGCCGCGTAAAAGGTGCGTGTCGTCCTAGTGGTTGAATTCTTTCTTCTTTCTTTCTGCCGAAACATCGCCGCTACAACAAAAACTTCGTGACCGACTCCGAAGACAAACGATCTTTTAAATGTAATTTCTGTTTTATTTCAAGCGTTAGTTACTTGTCAGCTGGAAGATATTCACTAACGTAAAGAGTGAGAGAGAGAGAGAGACAGAGAGACAGAGAGAGAGAGCAACTTACTGCTTTCGTAATTACTTATCAATTATTTCCTTAACCATTCGTTGAGGGGGGGAATATATCTTTCGTCTGTATTTTCTTGGGGAATTCATTCCCTTAATCAAATTGCGGACTACATCCCATACTGTTAAAACTTGCTTCTCACGAAGAACGAGTGACGTCACTAATCCCTCTGCATCCCACGCAAAAGCCCGTGACGTCACCGACCCTCTATCGCAGGTGCGAATTGACCCTTGATCTGAGGTCTCGTCACGCGGTGACTCTGTCACGTCTGTAAGCTCTGACTGTGAGAACAGGCCCTATTCTGAACTCGACTGCACGGGTCCACCCGCACTAATTCGCGCAAGTCAAACCAACGATTTCCAACAGATACGTCCATTCCCATAGGGCCATTATCCAACATCTATACTATATTAAACCTTTAACATCAGAGCGTTGTCATTAACGCAAGCTATACACATGCATAGCAGTCTTTATATATATATATATATATATATATATATATATATGTATATATATATATACATATATACATATATATATATATATACATATATATACACATACATATATATACATATATATATATATATGTGTGTGTGTGTGTGTGTGTGAAGTCATGCACAACCATATATAAGTACGCAAAATACCGTCAAACAACTTCCATGGTTGACCTACAAATTCAACCTTTTGAGAATGTATACATGCAAACACAAACATATGTCACTGACTAATTAATAAACTCACTATATTATACACATACATACAATTTACAAGCGAGAATATACTTACATCAGCAACAGATATAAACGGATATATCAAAAGCGATTATTACACTCACATACAATTAATACACCCACTTAGATAATATAATAAAATATATCAGCATTAAAAACAGTCCTAAAACATGAGACATAACTTTTTCTTCGTTGAAGTCCACTGAACTCAATCACTCCATCATTATATTATATTTCTCCATGAATATCAGTTAACTGAGGTTTAATTTATTTTATTTATATACACTGCATTTTATAAGAAATTTAGAATGGTATCTGTCAAATCTGATATTTTATTTATTAACTAATATTTATTATTTAAATAATAATTTTACTCTCAGCAACCACATTTAAAATAATCATATGATTTCAAAAATATAGATCAAAGAGCACATTCAAAAATCTGTAAAAATAAAATATATATGTAAACTCTCATTCATGGAAATCACAACGAGATAATACGGTATTAAAAACTCTGAAAAATAAAAGATTTTTTATCAGACTTTACTTGTGTATGTTATTATTTAGTGACCTCTAACTTATATATTAAATGCAATTCCTATTAAATAAATAATTAAGCAAATAAGTAAATAGTTTAATGAATGATTGTCAATTAAACCACAATAAATAGTTATATAAGTATACCATATTATAATTTTGTTAAGTTACGATAGTACTGAATTATTTAATTCAATAAATGAATACAATATAATCGTATTCTTATCTTATATATAAAGTAAAGACGTTTTTTCCCCTGTACCTTTGCGTCGAATAAGAAAATAAACTCGATCTCAATAGGTTACTACACTCACTACAACATCAAGCTTATTCGCTCAAGCGTGTTCTTAGCAAACTCTAGACTCTTACATCCACCTCGGGCAACTTATTACTTTCGTTCCTCCATCAGTCACTCTCCCAAAAACAGACACCATACAGGTAGTAGCAAGAACATTTCTCTCTAACATTTTACTCCTCCCACTCTACTAGTCTACACCGCGTACAACTAAAAAACGGATACTTTACACAATTTACACCTTATTATTTATGTTACGTATGCCTTCACATTACAACACAGTATCATACGTTGCACAGAAAATATAACAGACGCTCCCTTCAATACAACTGACTACGTTACTTCCGCCAAATACGATTACGCAATCTTCTACTCTCAGCTTCATAAACATCGACTTCAATTACCGCCTTCCATTCACTACAGGTAATACTATGTTTCTTTTCTCAATTCCCGTTAAACATTCATCTACTTCAGTTCTTATCATTGCTGCGACATTAATAATGTACTACTATAAGAACAAAACAAAAACCAACTCTCTAACAGATTAGCCGAATACCATTCCCTTATTCTTTATACGTACCATTTTCCATTTACCGATCACCGGATTACACTACACTGAACACATTGCCAATCGCGAACAGGCTACGAAATATACAACATAACTATAAAATAACGTGCATTCACGTCACGTAACTTCATTGTAATAATAAATAGATTAGCAAATACTACACATACTTGCAGATAATTAACGATAAACCAAACAAATAAACTTCCGTTTCAATCAATTTTTTAAACATTAATTATACGAATACATACTTATACATATTTTGTACCGAACTGTTTCCTTCGTTTTCATCTACCCTGCTCCAATTTTCTCTGTTCACCTACAACATATACAAATCAAGAATCAACATATATCCATAATTATAGCTTTCACTTAATTTTAAAACAAACAAAGATGTGATATCTACACTATTTGAATCGAACTGGGTTTTTCTTCCGCTTATAAAATAATCAAATACTTTTGTTTTAAAAGGGATTTCATTTATCTACAACGACACACTACGATTAAAACAACTATTCAGAAATTTAGATCCTTGACTTGTATACACCTTTAAACGACACATAAACAACTTCACTAAGTGGTGGCACATTACGAAAACGATATAGAACTTTACACAACAAAATAATTTTACCAAATTCTGATACTTTATATTATAAAAATTTAAAGATAAAACTTTAGACTCTATAAAATAATAAAAGAAACAATACAAAAACTTTAACAAATTCTGCTATTTTATTGTAATAAATAAGGGTAGTTCTGAATTTCAAACCTCAATTGGACTTAATAATTGAAGAGTTCCATTCATTCCACCGAGTCAATAGGAAGTGCCCGACTGAATGTTTCATTTTAAATTATAAATTTTCGTTTTAAACGATCACTATTGATTGCACTTTGGTACTATGTATTGCATAACGCTGAATTAAAAGAAACGGCCTATTGTTCCCCATCCTACCGTTTTGACAAATATTTAACATTAAAAGAAAAACAAATTGTTTTAGTAGAATGGGATCGAACACAAAAACTGTAACGTTGTAACCACTACCCCACGGATGGAGAATACAATATTAATATGAAAATTAATATAGTTAAACGAAGCCTGTTCGCTATATAATAAAAGCAATGATTTTTGATTTCACCAGAAATTTTATTTTTATTTTTGAATAAACACCTGCGTTGTCTCTGATAACGGGCTATTTGAAAATTAAATAGGCCTACAGAGCACCATTAAAATCAACTCCACCCCATTATCTTTCTATAGAAATTCCATTTTCTTTGGCTGAAAAGAAAAATGGAAAATGAGCAGCACTGAAACACACAAATATAATTAATGTAGCCTGTAGAGCATTACAAATTGTATTCGGATGGGGGGGACAATATAATGACGATTGCGAAAATGTATGGTCCACCAGTCACATGTGATGAGGGGGGGGGGGGCATAACAATAAGTAAAAAAAAATATTTCTTAGAACATTACATACAGACGATCCGCTTTCATTTTAACTGCTTGCTATTTATTGTTTAATTTGAGTCGGGTAAACCAAATCCTTGATTGTGCTTGGTGGCAGTAAGTGGCGGCAACAAAAATGATGTCCTTATATTAGGCGATTGCAAGCGTCATGTTGTCGATAGTGTTCACCACTCGACGACAACAATATTCCAGTTTCACACTCACTACAATAACTTTCAGTAGTATTTACTGAGCAACACATCAGATGTGTTTTGCCTTTCAAGCTCCATACGGAAATAGAATTTACGTGACTTAAATAGTAATTAATGCCCCCTTAATTTGATCAATTTATACACATCAGAAAAATATTACAAACACTAACATATCCTTTAGACTTTTAACACAATACATGGTTCAGAACAAAATTGGTTTAATTTCTTGCAAATCAGACGTGACTAACCTGCCACATTTTCAATCATTTAATAATTACTTTATAATTGTTTTTTTCTTTTACTATAAACACAACAAATATTTTCATCATACTTGACTAGAATAGAATTTACTTTCGATATGCGTGGCCCACTTTCTTTCATTTATTTTTCCCAGTTATTCATTTTCACGCTCTCATTAATCATCTTTTCGATTACATTTATTTCCCGGCAGAAAAGAAGAGAAACATGCCTCCCAAAACATCTTCTATTAGTCGTACTACAAGACCAACTGCCTCGAGAATGAGAAGTCTACAAACGGAAAATCATGATCAGTCTCAAGAAGAGCGTTTGGATAATTCCTTCCATGAAACTGAAAGTCAACCTTTTGGAGTTACAGGAACTTGCCGCAGAGACATCTGAGGTGGAACAGACGAGGCATACCGAGACAAATAAAAATGTACATACTATGGCACAACACAGACATGCTAGATTTTAAGCCATGCAGGTACATACATTAGTTTGTACGGTTCCTCAAGCAAGTTTCTGGTGCCATGAAGGTCGCAATTATGATGTTGCACGTAATTATCACCTACGCAGAGATATTCAAATAGGTAAAATGAATAACGGAAAAACGTGTACGAAATGTAACGCTAAAAATGGAGTAGAGAGTCAGCAGGTATGTGCTGTTCTGCGGCAAAGTTATCCTTCAAGATTTAGGTATACCCCCGGAACCATTAAAATCCCTTATTGATAACACTTCACATTATTCAATACATTTCCTGAACAACATTCGGTTTATTACAAGTGCTTCAGTATGACTCGCTTTGGCGCTGAACAAATACGTGAAAAGGGTTATATGCCTACATTTAAAGTTTGTGGCTACATGATCGTCATGATCTCATAGCAATAGCTTTCCATCTAAAGCTAGGTATCCTTATCCAACTCTTAACGAAAAGAAACATTTTCGGAGTGGTCATAGCATACATGTACACTGTTGAGTGGCAGACAAGAGGATTGCCACATGCTCATTGTCTGGTTTGGCTTCAACAAAAATTGAGATCCTCTGACAGATTCAGTTATCAGTGTGGAAATTCCGGATTCAGTGGCAGATCCCGTTTTACATGATATCATTAGGCACCATATGATTCATGGACCATGTGGAAACATAAACAGATGTTCACTCTGTCTCAAAGATGGACACTGCAGTAAGAGATATCCCAGACACTTCTTGAATAAAACTCAATCGGATACAAATGGCTACCCACAATATCGACGACTATCTCCTTTAGCTAGAGGTTTTGAGACGACAGTTAACCTACCTGGCAACATAACAGTTCCTGCAGATAACCGATGGGTTGTACCACATAAGAAACTGCTTTGTAAGATTTTTGATGCACATATCAATGTTGAATATTGCAACAGCGTGAACTCAATAAAATACATTTGTAAATATGTAAATAAAGGTAGTGATCAAGCTATCTTCTCAATTGAAAGTAATGCTCATGATGAAGTTAAGAGATACGAAACGAGACGTTACATATCAACCAATGAAGCCATTTGGAGAATACTAAACTTTCTCATACATATACATCATCCCCCAGTTATTCACCTATCAGTTCATCTAGAAAATGGACAGCATATATACTTTACTGAAAGTACTGCGGCAGATAGAGTTGCAAATCCACCTTCAACCACTCTAACAGCTTTCTTCAAATTGTGTCAAACAGATTTTTTGCACGTACACTTTTGTACTCAGAAGTTCCACTTTATTATACCTGGGACACTAAAACTAAGGTCTTCAAGCGATGATTACAGGGTAAGCCAGTTCCGGGCTATCCGTGCGTTAAAAGTACAGAAGTTTTGGGAAGGGTATACACCGTGCATCCAAATCAATTTGACCGCCTCTGTTTGAGACTGCTTCTACACAATGTTAGAGGTCCACAGAGCTTTAATGACATATAAACGATCAATGGTCAAGTTATGACTACATTCGGGGATGCGTGTAGTGCACATGGACTACTTGAGGATGATAACCACTGGGATGCTACATTACAGGAAGCATCTATATCTGAATCTGCAGACAATTTGAGACATTTGTTGCCCATCATGTTGACATCATGTGCAGTGTCTCATCCAAAACGACTTTGGGATGCACACAAAGAAGCTTTTAGTGAATATTTCCTTCTTAGAAAACACAATCAACAGCCTGAAGTTGATATAACATTTTTAGACGACATCTTCAATATGACATTAGTTCATATCGAAGAGATAACTTATAAGATGAATAGTAAAACACTGACAAATTGGGTCTTACCTCACTTAATCGATCTAATACACATCCAGTCATGACTGCATGGACGCGTGAAATTAGTTATCAACTTCATGAACAAGCATCAATTGTTCGAGATGGTATCGCACAACTAAATAATGATCAAATTCATATTTTTCGAACTGTAGTTAATACTGTAGAAGATCAGCAAAGTGCTCTTATATTCCTTGATGCACCCGGAGGTACAGGAAAGAAATTTGTTTCTAAGTTAATTCTTGTTAAAGTTAGGTCAGAAGGCAAAATAGCTGTGGCAGTAGCATCATCGGGCATTGCAGCTACTCTTCTTCCTGGTGGTAAGACAACGCAATTCACATTTAAGTTGCCATTATCCTTAACAAAAGATGCTGATCCAATTTGTCAAATAGAAAGAGGATCAGATTCAGCTAAAGTTTTACAAAATTGTTCCTTGATCGTATGGAATGAATGTACAATGGCACATAAACAAGCGTTCGAGGCTCTAGATAAAACATTGTGTGATCTCAAGAGACGTGATGTTGTTATGGGTGGCATAACGCTTTTATTATCAGGTGACTTCCGACAAACGCTTCCTATTGTTCCACGTGGAAGTCCCGCTGATGAGCTTAATGCTTGCATTAAATTGTCATATTTGTGGAAGTACATTAAGACTGTAACGTTATTTACAAACATACGTGTACATCTCAATAGTGACCCAATGGCTGGTGAGTTTGCCTCCCTACTCCTAAAAATAGGTGATGGCAAGTGTGCAACAACCAACAATGGCACGATTGTTATTACTCCAGGTATTGGCTCAATTGTTTCATCACTCACAGAACTTAGTAGCAAAGTTTATCCAAATATAGCTGAAAACTATGTGCATCCTGAATGGCTAACGGAGAAAGCAATTCTAGCTCCTAAAAATGACATGGTACATGTCATCAATCAACAACTGCTTGATGAAATTCCAGGTGATAAACAAACTATCACTTCTATGGATTCTACTCTCGATGACGACCAGGCTGTACAATACCCTACAGAATTTTAAATTCATTAAAATTGCCTGGTATGCCAACACACAAATTAAAGCTGAAAGCTGGATGCCCAATTATGTTACTCCGGAATCTCGATGCTCCAAGGCTATGTAATGGAACGAGACTGTGTGTTAAACGCATGCAACCTCATGTGATAGAAGCTGTAATGATAACTGGTGTCGCAAGCGGCAAACTGGCATTCCTTCCCAGAATACCCATTATTCCGTCGGATTCTGCAATAAAATGTAAAAGGCTTCAGTTCCCAGTTAAATTGTGTTTTGCCATGACAATTGACAAGTCCCAAGGACAATCCTTGGCAATGATTGGTCTAAACTTGACTTCACCTTGCTTTAGCCATGGGCAGTTTTATGTAGGATGTTCAAGGGTAGGCACTCCACAATGTCTATACATATTGGCACCAGAAAGTAAAACATCAAACATTGTGTATCCAAGAGCTTACTACGAATAACTTTTACCACTATAAAGGAGACATCTGTTGGAACAAACACAAGAACGCTAGGGCACAGCTCCGTGTTAAATCCTATTTTAATTACTTAAATTACTTCCAGTGAAATGATTTATTTTCTGAATCTATTTATTTAACTTAAACATTAAAATCAGGCTGTTATATTTCCCCGGGCAACGCCGGGACACGGATCCTGCTAGTTGTTAATAAAATCCGTTTCACTTTCATGATAATATACACAAGTACAAGTTTAATTACATGGGATTACTTCTTTATTCACTGCATAACTTATTTTCTTTCATGATTGTGTATCGCCTCAACTGCGAATAACTTTTTGTCTGTTCACAGCACTGGGGGCTGCGTGCTATAATTGAGTTTTTTAAAAAGCGTTACGTTTTGTTTTACAGTCTGCGACAGCATTTGAGTTTGGCTTTCTTGAAGGGTTCATATAAATTATTAGTAAAGTTTGCAT
>OY744534.1:46889657-46907157 GCA_963556195.1 Sepiola atlantica | reverse complement strand
ATAAAAATAAATTTTAAGTTTTCTATTCCCCTTCTGCTTCGGTCGAGCGAATTCATAATAATTTAATCGTGTCAGATGTTTTAGCAGTACACATACATTTTAGGTTTTGTCAATATGAGTACGTCATTATAGCGAGGAAGAGAAGGGGTGCAGACGAGTGGAAGCGAGAATTGCTTTATCCAATATGATATTTTATGGAAATCGCTTTAGACAATGTATGAAGCCACTTGATGTAAGTAGCTAACAAGAACAAATATGATTATCGCAAACACAGAATACGCCTATTGCCCATAGTCTTGAAAAGACCAAGATTATAGGTAAGAAAAAAACAGTCAGCAGGAAGAGAGTTCCACAGACCTGCAGTTCATTGAAAGAAGCTACTGGAAGTGTAAGCTGTATTACAATGAGGTATCAAAACAGCGAACTGATGGAGACCATTAGACCAACGAGTCAAATGAGCTAGAACAAAAAAAGCCAGAAATACATCACATAATTCTGAAAACCACATGCCATAATAGTATTTATAGAAAAGATTTAGACTAGCAACATCACGTCTGTGAGAGAGGGGGTCAGAGAAGAAGAAAGGGTAGGACCAATCAAATTACAAATACGTTTCTGCACCTTATCAAAAACCCTGAAATGGGACAGAGATTCACCAGCCCAAATATGACAACAGTACTCCGTACATGGTCTGATTGTAGCTTTTTAGAGATAGAGAATAGCTTTAGGTTTAAGAAAGTGTTGTGAATGATAGAGAAATCCGACTCCACGAGAAGCAGAAAGAGCAATGGATCAAATGTATGACTTCCGAGAAAGATTTGATGAGAGAGAAAGCCAAAAAGTTTCAGAGTCGATTTCTTTTCAAGAGCAGAGCAATCCATGAGAATCTCAAGAAGAAAAGAGATACGTCTACGATTGAAAGACACGAGCTGTGTTTAAACTGGATTAAATGAAACAAGACATTCCGTACCCCAATACACAACTGAACATAGGTCAGCTTCTAGATCAGCTGCATATTTTGACTGAACCGAGGAACATAGGCGAGAAGCAACACCAGAATAGAAGGTGGTATCATAAGTATAGATGTTAATTGTCTTAACAATATTCTCTGGAAGATCATTTATATAGAGAATAAACAGTGTTGGGTCTAGAATAGGGCCCTGAGGAACACCAGCATTGATAGGAAAAGAGAATGAGGAGACACCATCTAAAGTTACTCGCAAGCTTCGATCAGAAAGAAAAGACCTAATAATGTCAAGAACCTCGCCACCAATACCATAACCATGAAGTTTGTGTAAGAGACCAGAATGCCACATTTTGTCTAACGCCTTCGAAATGTAAAGCGCAATGGCTCTACCCTCTACTAAATTATCCATAAACTGACAGATCCGCTCAGTCACAACAGTGTAAAGATCAGCAGTTGAACGAACACCACGAAAGTCATACTGAACATCAGTAAAAAGGCCCATACTTTCCAGAAAATGAACAAGCTTGCGGTTTACCAATCTTTCAAAAACATTGCTAATAACGGAGAGGAGACTAACCGGACGATACTTAGTTGGGTCAGACCGATCACCAGCATTTTTTAAAATATGGACAACAGAGGACTTCTTCCAACAAGAAAAGAAGCAGGACTACGACAAACAGAGATTGAATACTTTAGAGACGATAGAAGAAAGTTCAGGAACACAACGCTTGAGAACAACAACAGGAATAGAATCAGAACCGGAAGTCTTAGACTGGTCAAGATCAGAAAAAAACCCTTTGGAGTGATAATAACAGAATCAAGAGACTGATCAGTTATCAAAAGAAAATTAGGAAGAAAAGCACCAAGATTATCAAGAGAATAATTGTCAGCAAAGACGAGCAAAGAGATCAGCCTTATCCTTAGAAGATGAAATAACCTGAAGATCATCAAAAAGAGGAGGAGTAGCAGACTGACCACTATTAATAACACTATTGTAGATTCTAAAAAAATCACGAGCCCCAACCCTTAGAGATAAGATAGAGTCACAAATCCTTTGAGAGTAGCTAGACTTAGCCTCAGAGATTGCTCTTTTGCAAGCGTAGCTAGCTCTTCTGTGGGATTTTCTAGAATTCTTATAACCATCCTGACGATACTGATTAAAGTAATGGTTACGATGGGCAAAAGCAGTAGAACAAACAGATGAAAACCATGGAAGAGAATGAGGTTTGGTTTGAAACTTACGATGAAGAATTAAGGTATTAATTGCAACAAGAAGCCAGTCAGTAACCTCCCTAGCAACACTGTTCTGAGATATACTAAAGATGCCATGAAACGTCACATAAGAAGCTGCAAACCACATACCAATCAACCGTTCTGTAGTTGAACGTCTCCCTATGAAATGGACGATCAATAGAAGACTTAACCGAAAAATTAACTTCAACATCATCAACCGCATGATCAAAATAATTCAATAGAGGAGAATAAGAACTATAACATGAGTAATACACAGAAGTGAGAAAGATCAAGTAAGGATGGTTGATGAACATCTTCATCAAGAAAACGTGTGGGGAAGGTGACAATATTGAACAAGTCATGAGACAGAGAAAAGTTAAGACATATTTGACCAGCTAGATCTGTGCGGTTAGAATGATTTGACACCAGACAGTCGGATGTAAGTGAGACAGACCTATTCATCTTGTGATTCGTAATTATATTCTATTCATTCTTTTCTATTTTCCCTTTTTCGTTGGCTTTCGTTTTTGTGACGATTTCAGAGCCGAATTTCACTTTTTTGCCACAGCCTTGAAAAGCCCTTATTAATTAGCGTAGACTCTAACCAACGTTTATTTAATTTTATAAAAAACTCTTCTCTGTATTAAGCAATTTCGAAAAAATATTTGTTTTGTGTTCACTATATTTTAACGCGGTTAATATATATATATATATATATATATATATATATATATATATATATATATATATATATATATATTGTTGAATATAAGAGACAACTCATGTCTAGCTTTCCTTTGGTAGATCCTTTCAATAGTCCGAATCCGGAGGGGAATTGGCTGATTAATTTTCCATAGTTTGGATTTGTCTCCCAAGTACTTTCGGACTCATTTGGGTCAATCTTCGGGGGAATGAGGCTAATCAGGTATAGACCATGTGTTAATATTTATAGAAGATTTTTGGCGGAAATTATGTACTAAGTGGAGTTTTTGTCTTTTAGTACAAAATTCTAAGATTTTGGTACTTTCTACTGAGAGTTTTCTGATCGGGGCAGGAGTGGTCATTAGTTAAGTGTTGGGCTATGGCGCTAGTATCAGACAAATGCATCATCAATCTTCTCGACAAAGTCGTGGTAGTCAAACCTGTGTATATGTTTCTTTCTTGGTTGTCAGAGACACAGTCTCCCAAAGGACATGTAAACTCATAAACAAGCTTTGTCTTATCCAAAACTCTAATCGAGGGGGAAGAATTATTTGTGATAATAAGTTAGTGGGTTTTACTTTATTGTAGAAAATGTTCAGTTTTACTTTTATATTTGAGTCAGTAAGGAATACGTTCTTATCTATTATATAAATCCCACCTGTCTGTATGTATGTATGTATGTATGTATGTAAAGCTTCTCCTCCGAAAGTACCCAACACACGGTCACACGGGTGACATCATTCCGACCGGCCAGCCCAGGCGCGTCTAATATCTCGGAACCGAAAAAAAAAATTGACTCTTCCGGGGTCGACTGAGCACTTTTCTCCAATGGGGGGTGGCTTTTAACTCCATTTTTCAACGTTATTTATACTAATTTGAGAAGAAAAATAATGCAACTAGATATGACGTCAGAGTAAGGGAGTGGCGGGTAGAAATTCACTCACACTACAACCATTTTTTTTCTTTCTTTCTTCTTCCCCTCTCACTCCCACACTTTCTTTCTTAATTATTAATAGACGCTAATATTCCTTCCCCCCTCCCTTCCTCACTATGGCCGTTCTGTTATCCTGATATAATACTTCCAGGCATTACCTCCTCCTTTCAGGCCAAATAGGGGGGGGGGGATGTCGGCATTCACCGATGTGCGTGCCACAGGCCAAATCTGGGGATAGGAGTGTCGGCATTCGGCGGTGGGGCGCCTCAGGCCAAATCTGAGGAGGGGGAATGTCGGCATTCGCTGGTATGAGCGCCTCAGGCCAAATTTGGGGGAGGGGGAGTGTCGGCATTCGCCGTTATGAGCGCCTCAGGCCAAATTTGGGGAGGATGAGTGTCGACATTCGTCGGTGTGAGCGCCTCAGGCGAAATTTGGGGGCGGGGGAGTGTCGGCATTCGGCGGTATGAGCGCTTAAGGCGAAATTTGGGGGAGGGGGAGTGTCGGCATTCGGTGGTGGGGCGCCTCAGGCCAAATCTGGGGAGGAGGAATGTCGGCATTCGCCGGTATGAGCGCCTCAGGGGAAATCTGGGGAGGGGGAATGTCAGCAGTCGGGCCCCTCAGGCCGAATTTAGGGAGGGGGAATGTCGGCATTCGTCGGTATGAGCACCTCAGGCGAAATCTGGGGAGGGGGAATGTGGGCATTCGCCGGTATGAGCGCCTCAGGGGAAATCTGGGGAGTTTGAGTATTAGTCGGCGTGAGAGAGATCCCTACCGTGGGCGCGATCAGCCGTACTTTAGGGGAGAGGAAGTGCACCAAAGGAAAAGGGATTAAAAAATAAATGATAATCTGATTTTTGATTCGAGAGTGTAAGATCGACACCTATCGGATAGGACTAGATAATACACTTGATCTCAAGGCAAAAATGCCGAGAACAGATACTACACTTTGATCTTAGCCAAAAGGCCGACAAAGCTTAAAAGGTATTTACTCCTCCCCAGGAGTTAGGCACAAGGCCAGTTTTATCTTACTCCCACAAGTAAGATGTGACCACAGATTGGGTCGAGAAAGTGGGGTTAAAAGCCAGCGCTCGAGAGGTGAGCACTCTGGCCATTTAAAAATTGCCTGGGCAGCCCCGTCGGCATTCCCCGGTAGGGGCGCCTCAGACAGTAAGCAATAAACTTACTCCTCCCCAAAGAGGGGAGGCGAAGCCTGGGAGGGTGGACCTCCTAGAACTGCACAGGACAATCCCATAGACCGGCGTAAATCAAGCCCCGGAGGCCAAGACAATACCAGTCTATGGGAACAGATACTACACTTTGATCTTAGCCAAAAGACCAAGGAGCATCCGCAAAGCTTAAAAAGGTATTTACTCCACCTCAGGAGTTAGGCACAAGGCCAGTTTTATCTTACTCCCACAAGTAAGATGTGACCACAGATTGGGTCGAGAAAGTGGGGTTAAAAGCCAGCGCTCGAGAGGTGAGCACTCTGGCCATTTAAAAATTGCCTGGGCAGCCCCGTCGGCATTCCCCGGTAGGGGCGCCTCAGACAGTAAGCAATAAACTTACTCCTCCCCAAAGAGGGGAGGCGAAGCCTGGGAGGGTGGACCTCCTAGAACTGCACAGGACAATCCCATAGACCGGCGTAAATCAAGCCCCGGAGGCCAAGACAATACCAGTCTATGGGAACAGATACTACACTTTGATCTTAGCCAAAAGACCAAGGAGCATCCGCAAAGCTTAAAAAGTTTGATGCGATTTACTGGATTATTTATAACAAATCTACTGCAGTACAGCAGCCTATCCACTATACACTGTTCAAATTACTGTAATAAATTAACAAGTAATAATAACTATGATTTTCTTTCAACAAACATTGTACAATACTATTTAACAAATTATTACATGAGTTTTAAATATCAACAAAATTTTTTAGACTCCTCTAGGCCGTTTTTCTCTAATTCAACATAGCTTTTATACGCCATTTTTTTAACATATTCGAAATAATCTAATGTATTTCACCTCTCGGGCGCTGGCTTTTCAACCCCCACTTTCCGACCCGAGCTTGGGTCACATCTTACTGGTGGGAGTAGGATAAAAACTGGCCTTGTGCCTAACTCCTGGAGAGGAGTAAATTACTCTAATGTATTTGTGTACTAATCCGATAAAAATGCAGAGTCACTGTAAACATCCCATAATCCCTTGCCGGATGTACCCGGTCTTGCCCTAAATTGTGTCCGGTTGTATAAGATCATCCAATAACTTCTGTCCGGATGCATCAATAACAACATAGGAATCCTATGTTAAGTGTGTGTAGTGAAACAAGGGTTGCTCAATCACATCCGCACCTGTCCCATAATCCCTTGCCGGATGTACCCGGTCTTGCTCTAAATTGTGTCCGGTTATATCAGGTCATCATGACGTCAGAGAGTGGCAGATAATTTGAAAAATAATGCAAAGTGTCAGGAAGAAATTCACTCACACTACAACCTTTTAATAGACGCTAATATTCCTCCCCCTCCCTTCCGTTATCATGATAGGCATTACCTCCTCCTTTCATGCCAAATTGGGAGGGGGGTGACGGCATTCGCCGGTGTGAGCGCCTCAGGCCAATTTTTTTCTTGGGGGGGGGGGGATATTAAAAAAATCTATAATAAAGACCAATGTGCATTTAATTGTATCTATAATAAAGACCAATGTGCATTTATTTGTATCTATAATAAAGACCAATGTGCATTTATTTGTATCTATAATAAAGACCAATGTGCATTTATATTTATCTATAATAAAGACCAATGTGCATTTATATTTCATCGGGGGGGGGGGCTTTTCATTTATTTTTGATGATATTTTATAGTAATTTGAAATTGCTGAGTCATATTTAATTACGTAATACCTCAAGTTCATAAACCAATTAATGTTGTTTAATGAAATTTATTTTTTAGAGGGTAGCTAAGGAAGTGCGTTAACTCACGTTTAAAACACACAATTAAGGTGTTTAAAACAAGGTTAGAGAATATATACATAACATATAAAAGTGTATTCTTATGTAAAATTCACAGAGTAAGATGATGAGAGTATTCTCGAATCTATTAACCCAGCCCTTAGGGGTCCATGGGGAATATTTCATCGGGGGGGGGGGGCTTTTCATTTATTTTTCATTATATTTTATAGTAATTTGAAATTGCTGAGTCATATTGTAATTTAATTACGTAATACCTCAAGTTCATAAACCAATTAATGTTTTTTAATGAAATTTATTTGTTAGAGGGTAGCTAAGGAAGTGCGTTAACTCACGTTTAAAACACACAATTAAGGTGTTTAAAACAAGGTTAGAGAATATATACATAACATATAAAAGTGTATTCTTATGTAAAATTCACAGAGTAAGATGATGAGAGTATTCTCGAATCTATTAACCCAGCCCTTAGGGGTCCATGGGGAATATTTCATCGAGGGGGGGGGGAATTTTCATTTATTTTTCATTATATTTTATAGTAATTTGAAATTGCTGAGTCATATTGTAATTTAATTACGTAATACCTCAAGTTCATAAACCAATTAATGTTTTTTAATGAAATTTATTTTTTAGAGGATAGCTAAGGAAGTGCGTTAACTCACGTTTAAAACACACAATTAAGGTGTTTAAAACAAGGTTAGAGAATATATACATAACATATAAAAGTGTATTCTTATGTAAAATTCACAGAGTAAGATGATGAGAGTATTCTCGAATCTATTAACCCAGCCCTTAGGGGTCCATGGGGAATATTTCATCGAGGGGGGGGGAATTTTCATTTATTTTCCATTATATTTTATAGTAATTTGAAATTGCTGAGTCATATTGTAATTAAATTACGTAATACCTCAAGTTCATAAACCAATTAATGTTTTTTAATGAAATTTATTTTTAGAGGGTAGCTAAGGAAGTGCGTTAACTCACGTTTAAAACACACAATTAAGGTGTTTAAAACAAGGTTAGAGAATATATACATAACATATAAAAGTGTATTCTTATGTAAAATTCACAGAGTAAGATGATGAGAGTATTCTCGAATCTATTAACCCAGCCCTTAGGGGTCCATGGGGAATATTTCATCGAAGGGGGGGGGGAATTTTCATTTATTTTTCATTATATTTTATAGTAATTTGAAATTGCTGAGTCATATTGTAATTTAATTACGTAATACCTCAAGTTCATAAACCAATTAATGTTTTTTAATGAAATTTATTTTTAGAGGGTAGCTAAGGAAGTGCGTTAACTCACGTTTAAAACACACAATTAAGGTGTTTAAAACAAGGTTAGAGAATATATACATAACATATAAAAGTGTATTCTTATGTAAAATTCACAGAGTAAGATGATGAGAGTATTCTTGAATCTATTAACCCAGCCCTTAGGGGTCCATGGGGAATATTTCATCGAGGGGGGGGGGGGAATTTTCATTTATTTTTCATTATATTTTATAGTAATTTGAAATTGCTGAGTCATATTGTAATTTAATTACGTAATACCTCAAGTTCATAAACCAATTAATGTTTTTTAATGAAATTTATTTTTAGAGGGTAGCTAAGGAAGTGCGTTAACTCACGTTTAAAACACACAATTAAGGTGTTTAAAACAAGGTTAGAGAATATATACATAACATATAAAAGTGTATTCTTATGTAAAATTCACAGAGTAAGATGATGAGAGTATTCTCGAATCTATTAACCCAGCCCTTAGGGGTCCATGGGGAATATTTCATCGAGGGGGGGGGGAATTTTCATTTATTTTTCATTATATTTTATAGTAATTTGAAATTGCTGAGTCATATTGTAATTTAATTACGTAATACCTCAAGTTCATGAACCAATTAATGTTTTTTAATGAAATTTATTTTTTAGAGGGTAGCTAAGGAAGTGCGTTAACTCACGTTTAAAACACACAATTAAGGTGTTTAAAACAAGGTTAGAGAATATATACATAACATATAAAAGTGTATTCTTATGTAAAATTCACAGAGTAAGATGATGAGAGTATTCTCGAATCTATTAACCCAGCCCTTAGGGGTCCATGGGGAATATTTCATCGGGGGGGGGGCTTTTCATTTATTTTTCATTATATTTTATAGTAATTTGAAATTGCTGAGTCATATTGTAATTTAATTACGTAATACCTCAAGTTCATAAACCAATTAATGTTTTTTAATGAATATTATTTGTTAGAGGATAGCTAAGGAAGTGCGTTAACTCACGTTTAAAAACACAATTAAATTTTAGGGGTCAGGACAAATTTTTTAGGGGTCAGGCCAAATTTTTTATTTTATTTTTTTTTAACTTAACATATTTCTCAGGGTTGTGGGACACTGAAAAAAAAGTTGGTGGGGGGGCTGGAGAGATTAGGGGGTCGGGGGAAATTTAAGGGTCAGGCCAAATTCTTTAGGGGTCCGGCCAAATTTTTTTTTTTCTTTTTTTGAACTTAAAATATTCCTCAGGGGAAGAGTGAAAAAAAGTTGGAGGGGGGGGGCTGGAGAGATTAGGGGGTCGGGGAAAATTTTAGGGGTCAGGCCAAATTTTTTTTTTTTCTTTGAACTCAAAATATTTCTCATGTTTGGGAGAGTAAAAGAAATTGATGGGGGGGGAGAGATTGGGGGGTCGGAGAAATTTTCAGGGGTCAGGACAAACTTTTAAGTGGTCGGGCCAAATTTTTTTATTTTTTGAACAAAAATATTACTCAGGGTGGGCGAAAGTAAAAAAACTGTGGGGGGGCGGCTGGAGAGATTGGGGGGGTCGGGGAAATTTTTAGGGGTCAGGACAAACTTTTTATAGGTCGAGCCAAATTTTTTTTGTTTTTTTATTTTTTTAACTAACAATATTTCTTAGGATTGGGAGAGAATAATAAAAAAGTTGGGGGCGTTCTGAAGAGATTGGGGGCTCGGGGAAATGTTTAGAGGTCAGGACAAACTTTTTAGGGGTCGGGCCAAATTTTTTTATATTTTTTTTATTTTTGGAACTAAAAATATTACTCAGGGTTGGGCGAGAGTAAAAAAAAGTTGGGGGGCCTGGAGAGATTGGTGGTCGTGGAAATTTTTAGCGGCGATATAAACGTATTTACCATTCGCACCGGGGCGGCGATAGGTACCTATTTAGCATTCGCACCGAGGAGACTATAGGTACGTATTTAGCATTCAGCGGTGGCGATAGGAACGTATATAGCATGTGCACATGGGATGCCATAAGTACGAATATAGCATGCGCACCGGGAGTGTAAAAAAAAATTGGGGTGGGGGGAAACATTTTTTTCCTTTTCTTTCATCTTTTTCATTGACAATATTTATATGTATGGGGCAGGATGAAAAAAAAATTTTCGGGGCGTGGGAGCTAAAAAAAATTTTTTTTTCTTTTTTTAAACTAAAAATATTTCTATGTATGGGGGGAACATAAAATTTTTGGGGCGGGTCAAAAAATTTTCTTTTCTTTTTTATTTCTTTTAAATTAAAAATATTTCTAAGTATGTGGGAGGATGGAAAAAATGTTCGTGGGGGGAGGCAAAAACATTTCTTTTTTTCTGTTTTTAACTAAAATTATTTATATTTATGATAGTGACAATACATGAATGAACACTATTTTGTTTTTCAAACACGACAGGGGTGCACTAATATGAGTTCTTACGTGTGCGAACTGGGCTGGAGATAGGTACATATATAGTATGTGCACCCTTGCAAAAATAGGTAAGTATGTAGTATGCACACCAGAGCCGCGATAGGTACGAATATATTATGCGCACCAGGCCGGCGATAGGTTTATATATAGTATGTGCCCTGGGGTGGCATAGGTACGTATATAGTAGTGTATAGGGGTGGCGATAGTTACGTATTTAGCATTCGCCCTAGGGTTGCGATAGGTACGTATTCAGCATTCGCACAGGGGCGGCGATATGTACATATTTAGTATTCACACTGGGGCAGTGATAGGTACATATGGTGTATGCACACCGGGGCGGCAATATGTACGTATTTAGCATTCACCCCTGGGCGGAGATAGGTACTTATTAAGCATTCAGCGGTGGCGATAAGTACGTATATAGCATGTGCACATCGGCGGCAATAAGTATGTATATAGTATGTGCACCGGGGCGGTGATAGGCATGTATTTAGCATGTGCACTGGGGCAGCGATCGGTTCATATATAGCACGTGCACCAGGGCGCTGATAGGTACGTATATAGCACGCGCACCGTGGCGGCGAAAGGTACGTATTTAAAATTCACACCGGGGCGGCGATAGGTACGTATATAGCACGCGCACCGGGGCGGCGAACGGTACGTACTTAAAATTCACACCGGAGCGGCGATAGGTACGTATTTAGCATTCACACCGGGGCGGCGATAGGTATGTATTTAGCATTCACACCGGGGCGGCGATAGGTATGTATTTAGCATTCACACCGGGGCGGCGATAGGTACGTATTTAGCATTCACACCAGGGTGGCGATAGGTATGTATTTAGCATTCACACCGGGGCGGCGATAGGTATGTATTTAGCATTCGCACCAGGGTGGCGATATGTACGTATTTAGCTTCCGACCCGGGGCAGCGATAGGTATGTATTTAGAATTCACACCGGGGCGGTGATAGGTACGTATTTAGAATTCACACCGGGGCGGCGATAGGTATGTATTTAGCATTCGCACCGGGGCAGCAATTAGTACCTATTTAGCTTCCACACCGGGGCGGCTATAGGTACGTATTCAGAATTTAGGGGTGGCGATAGCTACGTATATAACATGTACACATGGGCAGCAATAAGTACGTACATAGCATGCGCTCTGCGGCGGCAGTCAGTACATATATAGCACGCGCACCGGGGCGGCGATATGGACGTATATAGCACGTGCACCGGGGCGGCGATAGGTACGTATATAGCACATGCACCGGAACGGCGAAAGGTATGTATTTCGCATTCGCACCGGGGCGGCTATAGGTACGTATTTAGCATTCGCACCGGGCCGGCGATAGGTACGTATTTAGCATTCGCACCAAAGCGGCGATAGGTACGTATTTAGCATTCGCACCAAAGCGGCAATATGTACATATTAATTATTCGCAATAGGGCAGCGATAGGTACTTATGTAGCATGCACACCGGGACGGCGATAGGTACTATTTAGCATTCGCACCGAGGCGGCGATAGGTACTTAAATAGTATCTGCACTGGGGCGGCGATAGGTACATATATAGTATGTGCACTGGGGCGGCGATAGGTACGTATATAGTATGCGCACCGGGGTGATGATAGATACGTATATAGTATGAACACCGGGGCGGAGATAAGTTCTTATATAAAAGGCGCAGATAGAGGTGTTACTTTTTATAGAAATATGATATACTATTGCCCTGGCCAACGTAGGAGAAATGGTGGGGAAGAAACAGCTTTCGCAAAAGGCAAAATTAGAAAGTAGCGCTGAAATGGGGTGACCAGGGAAGAGAAAGGTAGAAAGATAAAGAGACGGCTATAGAGAAAGGGGGGGGGGGAGAAATAGAAGTTTGTATATAAAGATGTTACACACACGATTTTTCTTCAATTATATGTTTTTATGACCCCGAGCAACGCCGGGTAGCCCCGCTAGTTAATAATATTTCTTAGAACGTGTTTATCTATTTTATAGTTCTGATGGAACTGGTTACGATAAAATAGTTTAATAGTTGTGTTAAGTGGAGATTTGGATTTATTATTATTATTATTATTATTATTATTATTATTATTATTATTATTATTATTATTATTATTATTATTATTATTATTATTATTATTATTATTATTATTATTATTATTATTATTATTATTATTATTATTATTATTATTATTATTATTATTATTATTATTATTATTATTATTATTATTATTATTATTATTATTATTATTATTATTATTATTATTATTATTATTATTATTATTATTATTATTATTATTATTATTATTATTATTATTATTATTATTATTATTATTATTATTATTATTATTATTATTATTATTATTATTATTATTATTATTATTATTATTATTATTATTATTATTATTATTATTATTATTATTATTATTATTATTATTATTATTATTATTATTATTATTATTATTATTATTATTATTATTATTATTATTATTATTATTATTATTATTATTATTATTATTATTATTATTATTATTATTATTATTATTATTATTATTATTATTATTATTATTATTATTATTATTATTATTATTATTATTATTATTATTATTATTATTATTATTATTATTATTATTATTATTATTATTATTATTATTATTATTATTATTATTATTATTATTATTATTATTATTATTATTATTATTATTATTATTATTATTATTATTATTATTATTATTATTATTATTATTATTATTATTATTATTATTATTATTATTATTATTATTATTATTATTATTATTATTATTATTATTATTATTATTATTATTATTATTATTATTATTATTATTATTATTATTATTATTATTATTATTATTATTATTATTATTATTATTATTATTATTATTATTATTATTATTATTATTATTATTATTATTATTATTATTATTATTATTATTATTATTATTATTATTATTATTATTATTATTATTATTATTATTATTATTATTATTATTATTATTATTATTATTATTATTATTATTATTATTATTATTATTATTATTATTATTATTATTATTATTATTATTATTATTATTATTATTATTATTATTATTATTATTATTATTATTATTATTATTATTATTATTATTATTATTATTATTATTATTATTATTATTATTATTATTATTATTATTATTATTATTATTATTATTATTATTATTATTATTATTATTATTATTATTATTATTATTATTATTATTATTATTATTATTATTATTATTATTATTATTATTATTATTATTATTATTATTATTATTATTATTATTATTATTATTATTATTATTATTATTATTATTATTATTATTATTATTATTATTATTATTATTATTATTATTATTATTATTATTATTATTATTATTATTATTATTATTATTATTATTATTATTATTATTATTATTATTATTATTATTATTATTATTATTATTATTATTATTATTATTATTATTATTATTATTATTATTATTATTATTATTATTATTATTATTATTATTATTATTATTATTATTATTATTATTATTATTATTATTATTATTATTATTATTATTATTATTATTATTATTATTATTATTATTATTATTATTATTATTATTATTATTATTATTATTATTATTATTATTATTATTATTATTATTATTATTATTATTATTATTATTATTATTATTATTATTATTATTATTATTATTATTATTATTATTATTATTATTATTATTATTATTATTATTATTATTATTATTATTATTATTATTATTATTATTATTATTATTATTATTATTATTATTATTATTATTATTATTATTATTATTATTATTATTATTATTATTATTATTATTATTATTATTATTATTATTATTATTATTATTATTATTATTATTATTATTATTATTATTATTATTATTATTATTATTATTATTATTATTATTATTATTATTATTATTATTATTATTATTATTATTATTATTATTATTATTATTATTATTATTATTATTATTATTATTATTATTATTATTATTATTATTATTATTATTATTATTATTATTATTATTATTATTATTATTATTATTATTATTATTATTATTATTATTATTATTATTATTATTATTATTATTATTATTATTATTATTATTATTATTATTATTATTATTATTATTATTATTATTATTATTATTATTATTATTATTATTATTATTATTATTATTATTATTATTATTATTATTATTATTATTATTATTATTATTATTATTATTATTATTATTATTACTATTACTATTATTATTATTATTATTATTATTATTATTACTATTACTATTACTACTATTACTATTACTATTATTATTACTATTACTATTATTACTATTACTATTACTATTATTATTATTATTATTATTATTATTATTATTATTATTATTATTATTATTATTATTATTATTATTATTATTATTATTATTATTATTATTATTATTATTATTATTATTATTATTATTATTATTATTATTATTATTATTATTATTATTATTATTATTATTATTATTATTATTATTATTATTATTATTATTATTATTATTATTATTATTATTATTATTATTATTATTATTATTATTATTATTATTATTATAATAATAATAATAATAATAATAATAATAATAATAATAATAATAATAATAATAATAATAATAATAATAATAATAATAATAATAATAATAATAATAATAATAATAATAATAACAATAATAATAATAACAATAATAATAATAATAATATTCGTGGGAATTATTTTTAAACAGTTGAATTTGTTGGTCGACTACGTAGTTTGGGAAGCCATTATAAACTAGCGTTTTTTTATAAGTTCATGTTAGAATATAGTAGGGGAGGGGGTAATTAGTTTTGCTCAAGTTAGTAAGTTTTTAATAATGGCTATTTTATATCTAAAAAAGCATTCACTAACGAAGTTAAAGGTTAAGGAGTTTTTGTTAGTAGGTGTTTGATACGTAGATGCAAAGCATTCATATATAAAAACCCTAATTAATAGAATTAACTTTAATACCAGTAATAATATTCTAGTTTCGGAGGAGAATTGGCTGATGAATTTGCCATAGTTTTGATTTGTTTCCCAAAGTACTTTCAGCCCCATCCGGGTCCATCTTCATGGGAATGAGGTTAATAAGGTACAGACCATGTGTTAGTATTATAGAAGGTTTGGGCGGGAATTATGTAATAAGTACGAAACTATATTTTAGGGCTATAGACATATTAGTATATTATTACTGATATTAAAGTTAATTCTATTAATTAGGGTGTTTTTGGTTTATATATATATATATATATATATATATATATATATATATATATATATATATACAAATATTGTTATGCATGTTTGATTAAACAGGAGTGCCAACTTCTGCTTATTCAGCTTTTGATCTGTTTGTTCTAGTCTTCGTACGACGGATTTGATGTTATAATCCAAGGAGTGTAAAACATCTCCGTATTTTTGAAATAATTTAAAAGAACGCCTTCTGATAGATTCACCAATTTATTTAATTTTGCAACCGCCTGACGAGGACCGATGTCGGTCGAAAACGTTCGCACAAAATACGGAGATTTTTTACACATGAATGCATCCTTATAAATTTTGGAATATATCTGCGAAAAAATAGGATGAGTAACAAAGGCACATTACTTTTGGGGTACATTTTAAAATTTAGCGTCGCATATATATCAAGTGTTTTTTTTAAATTCATTTATAGATTTTATGAACTGATCATAATTAATTTTGGATAATATATTCTCGGCGATCCGGTTAGTTACATGGTCACATTAATTTTTTTTTTGTAAACCTTACTATTTTTGGAGTTCGACCAACTTAACGCGACTTCACCACATCAAATACTTTTAATCTCGTAAACTAATGAACGGACTATTATGAATTTTAGAATATATATTCTAGAATATACGGTGAATAACATTCGCATATACTTTTTTGGAAAGTTATAACTTTTACTACGTGCATATATACATAAAATAATTTTTTTAAATATAGTTTTTAATCTTTTTTTGTATGAACCGAACCTTTTGAAATTTTGAATATATAAAAAATAATTGCTGTACATCAAATTTTGATTTATATTAAATTATACGTTTTCAAAAGAATATGTGGGCGTGTGAGCGTCAATAATATGTGTGTACTTGATAAAATGCTTTACTATTAAACTTAGCGTTATAAATTATAGAATATCTCATTTAAGCAACGGAGTAGGTACTATGAGCTTATTACTTATACTTTTGTAAATTTTATTATTGGGGGGGGGGGGGTTGTCACATAAATCGTACCATATAGAAACCAAAAGAAAGAAAAACATCATAAAAATTTTAAACTAATGCTATATTTCTTGCTTATACGATATATGTCTTGAGAAGTGTATATATATAGTCTAAAGAAGCTTTGAGTTATTTTAAACAAAAAGACAAAAAAAAGGGAAATGCAGTTTAAATTCCCACAGAAACTAACTAAATCCCAAATAGTGCAGACTTAACATTCGTTGGAAAATTCATAAATAAATAAAATATATAATAGTAAGTAAATAAAATAAAGGAGGATTACGTATCTAACAGTGAAACAAAAACAGGAGACCTTAACGTAAGCATCTAATATTAACACGGGGATCATCAGCTGTTTACCATGGAACTGTTTCGGAGATTTAAAAACAGGACAGTTATATGCATGGCTCTCCAATGGTACAGATCAAACTACCATTTCCCCAATCAAGTGTCGAAATAATTCAGCTTAAAATGTTACTTATATATACATAAATAAATAATAATAATAATCAAAATAATAATAATATACTACCCTTAAGACTACCGTGCGATATGGTAATTTGCATATCAAATAAAATTCTTTATAACAATAGTAATACTAGTAATAATAATAATAATAATAATAATAATAATATCTAAACAC
>OY744534.1:46834657-46884657 GCA_963556195.1 Sepiola atlantica | reverse complement strand
TCGTTATCATTAATGCATACAAGGTCGTAAATATATCGCCTACATCCATAATAACTATACGCTCTAGATATATACTGTTTTTTATTAATGATGATATATATACATATATTGAAGTATATGTAGATAGAGATTTGCCCAAAATGGTGAAGGATCCAAACCCATTGGAATACCTATAGTTTGGAGTAGTACTTTATTTCCTATTTGAAAGTAACTTTCTTTTATAAGGTGACTTATAAGCGTCGTCAGACCAGTTTTGGAAACACTCGTCTTACTATTTTAAGTTTTACACCAAAAGGCTTTAGATTTTGAAAAGTCTATATATTTACCTTTCTGCAAAAGCTAAATCTATAGTATTACATAACTCTTTAATAAGTTCTTTAAGTGATGTTTTTGTATATAAAGTACTGAAATCATATGTTGAGATTGATTTAGCCTTTTTACGAGAATTTATACGATCTAATTTTTCTGTTTCTAGCTCTGATTTATTTCCCTCCCAAAATAGGTTTATTTCATAACTAATTTAAAAACTTTAGATATAGTCTATCTTACAGGTTTTGTGATGCACATCTTTGAGGCAACAATAAAACGGGTGCCAACTGGTGTTTTATGCATTTTAGGTATCTAAGACATACATTGAAGTTTTTTTTGTACTTATCCTCTAATTTTAATTCTAATTTTTCACAAATAGAATAATATTACCGATTTCACTATTACTTAATGTATAAGTATCTGAAACTTCACCTATTTCTCCCACTTCTAACAATAAGCGTTGTATATAATATATTTTACAGATAAAAGCTATATTATTTGCCGCCTTATTAATAGGAACTATTCCAAACCTATTTTGAAGCATTTTAAGCTCCATAATTATTTGTGGATTTCTAAGGAGAGGATTCGATTTTTAGGGTGTTTAAATTCTTTTAAACGTTCAACGATTTTATTTACGAATCTCAGTACATTATTTGTGCATGCGTCAAATATAGAGTGTAATAATTTATGCTTTTTTGACATGGATGCAGTGAAATTATCTGACGCTTTACTTATTTCCTAAACATATTTCGTATGATTTTAACATTTACGTTCTCTATAGTTTGGGCATTTACTTGGGAGTTTTCTTAATTTAGAATGTTTAACTATCGCTAGATTACCGGTAATTATATACCATATGTCAGTATCACATAAAGAGGAGGATTTACATTCACATTCTGCAATATACATATTATCATTACAAACTATATTTAAATTCTCTACGGTTTCTTTATAGTGTAGTGGGCTCTAGTTTATATGTTACTATTGGATTCTGTTCCTCTATTTTAAGTTCATTGGGTAGTGACTGAATGATTTCTGGATTATTAAATATTTTTGGTAGATTTATATCATCAACTCCTTTATTTTCATACAAGACTACACAAACATTTCGAGGCTATTCTTTATACCCTCAACAGGTGGCTTGTATACTTTTGTATCGATTATATCCATGATATACTCATACCATTGAGTAAATTCTTCTTTCCTATATATCACATCCGAGTGTAATAATAATTTAGATGCTATGTCATTCAATACTTTCTTCTTTGTTTGATTAAGAAGTGTTCTAATGTAATTAAAAGACTCGGCAATATTAGTCATGATAATATCTTTAATTTTTATTCAGAATTCCTCGGATGAAACGGCAGATTCTCTATCGTTTATATATATATATATATATATATATATATATATATATATATATATATATATATATATACATGTGTCGTTAAAGACCACAGAGTTTTCTTTCTTTGCTATCTTTCTGGTTAATTTCTTGACACGGCGAGCGATTCGTCGGTTTTCCGGTGTTAATTGGTGGATTATGGCGCCTAACGTTGTATCTTGGGCCATACGGCTCTTCACTAATAATATAACACAGCATCCTGAAGACGGTCGCGAGACCGAAAGCGCTCGAGAAATTGCTTCCACGACACGTGTATATTAAATGACTTACTGCCGAAATATTCACATATATATATATATATATATATATATATATAACTAATGTATGTGCGTATGTGTGTAATATGTGTGTGTTCTCTATAGAAGTAAAAGTAAAACAATTTACATAAACTCTGAAAATGGATTTTTATGTAAAATTTACCGTGGTAGAAATGAAATTGTTTCCAAAGCTCTTAGTTCACTACTGAGGGGGCTCTATGGATAAAACTCTTTAAAACTTTAAATATATACTATTTTTATACAATTAACATCCTATCTATGAAGTTTATGGCGAAGACCATCCAAGTGGTCCCAAACCTCGAAGTGCATTGCTAACTTAAGGGACCTATGTGGCCGAACCGTTATTCAAATTTCAAATATATTCTGTTTTCATAAAATTTATATCATATGTATAACATTCTCCAGGGGAGATAATGTAAGTGGTCTCGAATCTCTACATTCCCTCTATCTGCCGAATATCTACGTGTCCCAACGCCTAAGTTACCCATGGGGATAGAACCACCTTACAACTTAAAATACGTATATCTGACATTTAAGATGAGTGTTGTTTTAAAAGTAGACTTACCTAATGGGTGAATTATTTAGTTAGGAAAGGATTGGACTGAAAACATCAAGTGTGTGGTTTCGATACTACCCCTCGATTAAAATATATGAAATTAAAAAAATAAAATTTTCATAATAAAATGTAAGTGAAGAATTTTGGTATATTGTATACGTAACACTTCTCAGTCTGCCTGCACTCGCCTCTTTATCGATCTCTTCTTTATATATATATATATATATATATATATATATATATATATATATATATATATATATATATAATTCAATCACTGTGTGAACATGTGTGTAACATCTCCCTGTTTCCTATAAAAAGAAACAGTATGTTATCTACAAAAAATCTAAACGTGTATTCTTATGTAAAATCCAACAAAGAATACAATTGAAGGGTTCCCAAATCTCTAAGTGTACACGTAAAATGGCTATGAGGACATGCTACTCTTTAAACTTGAAATATATACACTTTTATGGAATTTAAATCATAGGTATTAAATAAACTGGGGACTACAGTGGAAGTGGTTCCAAATTTCGAAGTGTCACCCTAACTCAAGACACCTAAGATCGCCGAACATCCTTTAAAACTTAAATCATGTCCTATTTTGAATAAATGTATATCATATGTATAAAATTCAAATACACTGTAAGTAGTCCTGAATCTCTACGTTACCCTCTATGTGCGAAATAGTAGTTCTCCGTATTTATCTGCTCCTTTTAAGAAGCTAATGCCACTTTTTTAACATGTGGCACAATAAAATTAATCTGTTCCTTCATTTAAGTTTATGAATGTTAACATATATCTGAACAGCTCGGTGGGTTAGATATCTGGTTCACAACACCAATATAGCTCGTAAAGTAAACCATCCCCAATATGAAGTTGCATATGATGCTATCCCAACTCTAACCCGGGCAACGCCGGCTAGTCCTGCTAATATATATATATATATATATATATATATATATATATATATATATATATATATATATATATATTAATACCAGAAAAAACACTGCTACCAGGCTGTTATTATTTACATATATTTAATATAAATTCATTGTTTTCATTAAATAGCCTCTCTTGAAAATCAATGAAATAATGTAAGAAACGTTTTAGCAATTTATTATGATGTTGCATATGATGCTATCCCAACTCTAACCACGGCAACGCAGGGTAATCCTTCTAATATATATATATATATATATATATATATATATATATATATATATATATATATATAAAACACCATACGATCCGGCGGTTATTAATAATCGTATAACATTATTATTACATAACTTTAATATAAATTCATTGTTTTCATTAAATAGCCCCCTTGAAAATTAATGAAATAATGTAAGAAACGTTTTGTTAATTTATTATTTTATTATTAAATGACTTTACTTAAATACTGTTAATATTAACAAAACTATTGCATTTATAATAAAATAATAGCAACATAAACTATTAATTTAATATAAACTGTTTAAATATGTGTATGCCGGTTTGGTATACGAGTATTGATTAACTCTTCCTCAGGAGTTAGGCACAAGGCCAGTTTTTATCTAACTCCCACTAGTAAGATGTGACCCAAGGTCGGGAAAGTGGGGTTTAAAAATTGCCTGGGCAGCCCCGTCGGCATTCCCCGGAAGGGGCGCCTCAGGCAGTAAGCAATAAACTTACTCCTCCCCAAAGAGAAGAAGCGAAGCCTGGGAGGGTGGACCTCCTAGAACTGCATAGGACAAACCCATAGACCGGCGTAAATCAAGCCCCGAAGGCCAAGACAATACCGGTCTATAGGGTGCAGTATTCATCGGAACAGATACTACACTTTGATCTTAGCCAAAATGCCAAGTTGGGATTCGATACGAGTAGCTGTGTTTGTTTTTTTCTCTTTATTCTATATACAGTATCTCAAACGACTATGTTGTATAAGGGATTTATTTAACAGTGAACCGTGAATATTTCAAGTTTTGTATACAGGGCTTTGACTCTGACGAACTCGGACATACCCTAAGATTGGCCCCAGAGAGATTTGCAAACCAAGTGCTTGAGTGTACCCCTGATGGAAAAAGAAGATGAAGACCAAAAAGAACTGGAGGCAAATAATTGAAAGATATTTGATCACAATGGGAAGACGATAAAGGGACGCTGTTCATCTCGCTTCACACCGAACACGATAGTTTACTTTGACAGTCTCATGCGTCACAGAACGCCGGAGCTTCTAAATCTAAGTAAGTAAGTTTGACAAAATAACTGAAATACTTTGAATTTTTAAATAAATGTATTTTAATACGATGCGTCAATAACTGATTGAATTCGATGTAGAATAGATTTATACAACACTTGAATGATTTCTGGAGGAATTGCGTACCATTCCTCAACTGAAACCATTCCCATTTCTGTCAAATATAGGGTTCTCCCTTGTTTTTCTTAAATACCCGACAAATTTTCAGTAAAATTTAAATCAGGTATTGTGGTAGCCAGATTAGATGTTCTACTTTGCTGGAATGTTCTTCGTGCATTTTAGTTACAACTTTCGCCGTGTGAGTGACAGTATTATCATCCTGAAAGATAGCACTCCCTTCTGAAAAAAAATACGGTTAAGCTAAAAAGTTGCGTCCAATTAATATCGTGTACGGACGGCCAAACTGACACAAGTTTTTATTTTATCTGTATTTATTTGAGACTTGTTGTGAAAGTCTGTTTTGTTGTTTCAGAATTTGGTTTAGAGATGTGTTCCATCCTTATTCATTGTCATCAGCTTCGAGAGAGTTTCGTTACAGTAGCGCAGCCATAAAAAACCAACAATCTGCCTTTTTGGGGAAATCTGATAGACCTGTCATTTAAATTGTTCTTATTAATCTGCACTTTCTGAAATAAAAAATAAATTTAACAGATTAATTTAGGACAACAATAACCATAAATTCAAAAAATGAAACCAATATTTGGTAATTGTTTCAACTTTTATAGATGTTTTAAGATTAATTCAACATTCAGAAGGTGTTTCTATTATTTTGTCCAAACCTTGTATATATATATATATATATATATATATATATATATATATATATATATATGAATTTATTTATATATATATATGTATATATATATATATGCATATAAATACATATATATATATATATATGAATTCATATATATATATATATGTGAACTCATATATATATATATATGAATTTATATATATATATATATATAAACATATATATATATATATATATGAATTCATATATACATATATATATATATATATATATATATATATATATATATATATATATATATATATATATATATATATATACAGGGTGATTCTTCAGTCACTTAGCTATTTATTTTTGAAATTCTAAAGTTAAAAAATACGGTAATACAAAACAGAAAGTTTATTCAACAAATAAATTGATGGGAGTTTAAAATTACAGCAAATTCTCAAAATTTCCACCTTCGTTTTGCATGCATAGCTCCATTATTTTTTGCAAGGAATTTACGACTCTTTGTAGCATATTTGATTGATTATGGTGTTGTGCGAAGGAGGCTTTCTGTTCACATCACGTTTCCATTCCTAACAAATAGCAGTAATTAGAGAGTAAGATAACAATTATCAAAAGTTCATAGTATTTTTGTGCTTTATATGGTAATCATTTTAAATAGCTAAGTGAAGTGACTTATGAATCACCCTGTATACATATATATATATATATATATATATATATATATATATATATATATATATGAATTTATATATATATACATATATATATATATATATATATATATATATATATATATATATATATATATATATATATATATCATTTCGTTGTCATCACTATTGCGTTGTAATGTCTGGCGAGTTATTACTATAAAACCAAAGTTGATTCTTATCCAATCCAGTTCCCCAATGAGAAACGGCTTTTTTGACCTTATTATTGACTAACCCTAACTTTTCGTCAAATTTGGCTAGTATCCACGTAATTGTTTCTGAACTTATCACTGGCAAATCGACATACACCTTTATACTTGTATAGATAACAGGATAACACTTCGCAGGACGCGTTCATAATATCCGTGCCACACTTCGACCCTTTAATTAGATCAGAGTACCTCCTACTTAAGACATACTTCCAAGCGATCAAGATGCGACTATTCATTCAATAGGTATATGTAGCGATGAAAAAAACTATGCAACACTTAAGTGTGGCAGACATAGCTATTTAAAACTTAGGCGTTACAGACTGATGCACTCTATTTAAGAGATATATAGACGCATCTAATCATGCTAATTCGAAAATCACGCTGACTGTTTTATGAAAATTATATTTAAAACTTACATGTGATAACCCCACGTACACTCATAACCAAATAGGTGGGCATATCTAAGCATGCTATTTTAATCTAAAGCATGACTGACCTACGAAAATGCTATGTAAAACTTAAGCGTGACAGACAGAAAGACATGCGTGGATGCTTCTAGGCATGGTACATAAAAGTACAGTCTGTCCGACTTATGAAAATACTATTTCAAACTTAAGCGTGACAGACCGATTAACCATCTTAGAGAGATACTTGAACGCGTCTAAACCCTGCCTCGCCAAAACCGCTATTTAGAACTTAAGCGTGACAAACGGACGGACTTACAGATGTTGGTCAGAGCCTCTTATAGTAATTTTTGGACGCATTCAAGATGTTATTTAAACGGTAACCATGCCAACCCAATACATATGCTGGTTTAAACAAGCGTGACCAACTGACCGACTGAGCGATACACTAACAATAGTAGCACTTGTTTGTACGCATCTAAACATTAAATGCAACTTACACGGCTGTAATTATTGTAAACTTTATTTAAAATTAGGTGTGATTGACAGGGTTATGCCCCTATGATCTATATATGAAACAATATTAACAACTACTTGTAAGAAACCGTCTTAATAAGTAATAAAATGTTGTCCATTTCATGCACTATTTTCAATACTCTCATATCGGTGGTCATCATTTTCTAACGTGATACAATTTACTATCATACACTTAACTTGAATAAACTCAGTCACCGCAATACCACATTTACACTAGAGGCCGTCCTACTTAAGATGTCCCCAAACTGCTTGGGACATTTTATTGTTCCTAAATAGATATCTATATACAAATATTTCATTAAAATAAAACGAGGAGTGGGGGAAAAGCAAGAAACAAAAAGGTTTTAAATAATAAACTGCCCACATTTTTCCGGTTGGTCAAAACCGAAAACTAGCAGGTAAATCTCTAAATGGGAGTGAAATCTAAGTGGGAGAAAAAGTAAACGAAGGATAGAGTTTGAAGAGTAGGTGGTGTTTTTCTAAGATAAATGCAAATTGGGGATGACAAAGGCAAAAAAATAAGTAGGGGAGTGGGCATCTTGGAAGATGCCTATTACCAGAGTGTGGGAGTAATTAATTCACTTGACAAGCTAAGAGGCTAAACTTACCCGATCGCTGGTGTCCGACCGAACTGGGAACCGCGTGCTCCATGCTCAGACAGGAACATGTGCTCATACTTTACTTCTTTTCGCACACACAAGCTCGATATTTGTATCCACCTTTTTGGAAAATCTGATGAGTATGTAATTTTATTATCACACCATATATTGACCTTCAGCTGGTAATTGAAGAATGCGATCAGATTCTGATCAGCAAAGAATTCAACCCCTTAGTCATCTCTCAGACGCAATGTCCACATAATAATTCGCACTATGACCAGAATCGTTAGAAACAGCATTCGTATTTCGCTGTCCCACGGCGGACATACGTTGTCGATTACGTAAGCTAGGTTAAACGGCAGAGGATGCACAGTATCAATACACGCCGTCACTCCCTTGATATACTCCGAGTACCGCTGGAGATTGCGGCACCGGAATAAAGCGTTTCTTCTAAGAGCACGTCGCGACGGGGACATTCGGGCGAGACATCCATTCCTATACTGTATAGTATCGCATTGATGGGTAACGCGTTCCGAACCAATCGCCAGATCAGAGAGAACTCAGAGTTGTTTAAGTGACTCGTCTCTGGAGCCCAACAGCATTTAGAGTGGATATGTTCTTCTGACCACTCGTACCACTCGACCAACAGAATTGTCAGCTGCCTCTTCACTAATCCTCTATTGAGTTCTTTTCTAGAAAGCCGAGAAAGGTCACTGGACCGAGGAAACTTTTTCAGCACGGTTGGGCACGCTGAAGAACTGCGATTTGCACTACGACCTACGACGGCCCTCGACTGAATGGTCGAGGATGAGTTTGCAGATTTCTCTGTCAATGTTTAACTCAGGAAAGTTAACTTCTCGGCGTGTCGATGACACGTCAAGTCGAGCAGCCCAAAGCCTCCTTTACACGGACATGGCTACGAACCCAGTGCCTCTCCCTGTCTTAGAATAGCGAAGACAGAAAGCGCGGTAGGACTTTTAGGGGGTTTACAGCACAAGAAGTACGACCAATCGGTAAAGGATGAGAGAAAGACATAAGCTGCGCACGCCTCAATTCTAACTTTTTAAGGCGGTTTTCCTTCTAAGCCAAGTATTAACTGACGCTTCGACCTTTGACTGCACATCGGGACAATTCCTCTCGAGCTGAAGGCCCGGTCCGAACCACACGCAAATGGTTCGTGTTTTTTTCCGATCCAGCCACCCAACTACAGTCCGGTTGACTTGCTGCAGCTGTATTTTAATCACTGTGATCGTTTCGTTACGTGTGAGCGCCTCTGTCATCCGGTCGATGTCGTAAAAGAACGACACAAATACGGTGATGTCATCGGTGAACTCGAAACCATTACTCGCGCTCCGCCATGTAAACTGATTCCACATAGGACTGTACACTCCTCCCCGCTCCTTAGCTTACGCAGTAGCGGTCCAGTGCAAGTATGTAGATCAGTGGTAACAGCGGAAACCCCTGGCACACCGACTGGGAGAAAGCGAAATATTTCGAAGGCTTTATTGTTTATCTACACCACTACGATCGACGAGCGATACAGAACTGAGATCCATTTGCAAAAGTCCGGTTTAAAACCGGCGGTCTCTGATGCCAAGAAGCGATGGTCAACCGTGTCAAAAGCTTTGGACTAATTGAAGTTTATCAGTGCGGCTTCCGTGTCCTCTTATACCCCCTATAGTAATGTACGAATCAGGTTCGTTGTTCTGAATCGATTTCCCCTTTAAAGCGTAGTCTGCTCAAATTTGATCAATTCTCGTATAACACCCTGCACGCGGTTCGATAATATCTTGACCAACATATTCAACTCTGTGTTTAGCAGAGTTATTGGCCTGTAATCGTCTTGTTCCTCACCACCATGGCTGTCCCACTTCTTCAGCAATGTGATCACTTCATTGGTGACTGGACCGAGATAGAACCTCGTCAAGCCAATGATTGAACACAAACGTCATAACGGGTACAAACATGTACGACAGCCTCAAATACATCCTCTATGGCAGACCATCGTGTCCCAGCGATTTGTTGCAGCGGACCTGCTTCAACACAGCCCAAACCTCACGCTCCGTAACACTGCCGTCGCAACCAGCTGCTCTAGCCGCATCGAGGCGGGGAGAGTCAGCACGATAGTTGCCAAACTCTTCGATCGGGAGGTTGGGAAATTAAGTAAAGCGATTTTCGAAATGCTCTCGAAATCCCTCACAGATATACCACGTTGATTCCAAAGTACGTCGACCCGGGTGCTTGACTTTTGCGATGTACCTATTCGAGCCACGCCTTGAAACTTACTTACTTTTATCCATGTCAGAATTCATGGCTTAATAGCTTGATTGGAAACTTTTCTTAGCCTAACCCTAACTACTTAGCTCTCGAAACGCTCGCTAGCCCCGCGTCGGAGGTCCTGCTTCGCGAGTTCTATGCTTACAGTATTTAGCACCCAGCCACCATCTGGGTTAGATTCTCTTCTAAATGATTCTTCACATTAGCCTTATCTAGTGCGACGCGCTGATCGTATTTCACGGAGAAGTCCTGATCTTAGTTTTCAACCTAATACACAACTTACTCCCAGTAACAGAAAGCCCGATGGATATGTCAGGAAATATAGTATCACCATCAAGGAGGTATTTAACTTGACGTACCCGAATTGTTTAGGCCTATTACCTAACTTGAACTGATCCATAAGTAGTTTATGGTCCGATTGACCTAGTCACTGTAACGTATGACATGATATAAATTCCATCTCGCCTCTTCTAATTAACATCCTATCACAAAGATTATTTGCGCAAAAAGGCACGTTGTTTGTCCATGTTCACGTATCCAGCTCCGGATGATCGACACGAAACCTTTCGACCAGATCGCATCAAGTCATAAGGTCAGTCAGCTTCGTCTCACATATCCCCGTCCTTCTAGATCCCCCCGATCTTGTTTATGTTGAGGATCAAGGATGGCATTAAAATCTCCAATTCCGCGTCCAGATCTTGAAAAAAGAAAACTCATTCTTGAGCGGCGCTGGGTACATGAAACGCAATGACCCAAAATATGAAACTTTTTACGGCAACATCGGACACGAGCAGCCTGCCCCCCCCATCCCTATAGACAACATCGACCGGCGCGGACAGTGTGCGTTTCACAAGCAAGGAGACGCCCTTTCCCCGGGGATTTCCATATGCTGAAAATACGTCGCAGTCTCTGGTGAACACCCGACAATATCTGGACAAAACAGAGTGCGTCTTTTGGATCGAAGCTACATCACTTCCAGAGACAAGAGATACCTCCAGGCCTCAAACGCCTCACATTAAAACTAGTCAGGCACAAGGTCATAAGTTTAAGTGTCGCGCCCGGTTCCGAAGTCTGCCGATGAAATTATGCCGACGCTCTGCACAATGCTCAATGTGGTCACTTCTTATGTATCTTGCTCGCTGCACGCAATGCTGCCAACGTCCAGGGAGCAAGTTTGTTTTAGTGCCTTTTATAATGATGGATGCACCAAAATTGAAATAATCTGTTTCAATTTTAGTAAAAGTTTGTCTAGGTTAGGGTATTTGTCCTTTGTAAGTTTTATTCTCGGTATGCCCCCCCTCTGCGACTTCAACCATTTGCCATACAGAGTTGTTGCGATTAATTGGAAGCCTTATGAATGTTGTCAACGTATTGTGCTTTCTTCTATGTCATTGCTGTCTATCTGACTGAAGTCCGCAAGAGGTTTTAAGTTCTTTTTCTACCGGAAGGATGAATCCGTGACAACAAATAGGGGATTTAAAATGACATTCTCCAATTTAAAGTTAAGGGTTTTTTCTTTCTATTTCCTTCGAGGGGGATACATTGATTGGCTTTTTTTCGTTCCCTGTTCAACTTGTTCTCGCCGAGAGGATTCGGAGCTGGGAGGTGTATGTAGGTGTTTGTTTTGGTAAATGTAGTGTGGTGGAAGGTGTTGTTGAAGGTGTTAGTGTAAGGAATGTCTAGGATGTTGATGTGGGGACTGTTAAATATGTTGGGCTTGGGCTGTTGAAAGTGTACGTGTCGGAGCAGTTGAAAGTGTACGTGTGGGAGCCGGTGTTTGCAAAGTGATTTTTGCTAAATTATTGGTCTGAGATTGAAAGTGTGCTGGTTGGGTGTAGGTTTTATGGTGTATGCTCCATTGTGGACTGGGCAATCTTTTCTTCCCCTTTTATCTTATAGGGAACAAGTTTGTGTGCGACTCCTATTCGCCGGCTCAATTATCTCCGTCAGAAGAGTTTTGCGGTTTTCTTTTAATTCTCTGCCGATTTTGCGGCCCTTGGACATTCTGTTGATTTAGCCCTTCCAATTGATTAGTGGTTGTAGTGGTTCCCTCGCTGGGGTATTTACTCTCTAGGGGAGAATCCCATCTGTGATTCAGATTCCTACGAAGGAAGCCATTGTAATGCTAATTTACTATTATCTATCTATCTATCTATTAATATATATATATATTATATATATATATATATATATATATATATATATATATATATATATATATATATCTGTCTCGATATATTCAATAGTTTCATAATAATAATATATCATTATTAATATTATTATTATTATTATTATTATTATTATTATTATTATTATTATTATTATTATTATTATAAATATTTCGTCGTAGTCTACACTTTTTGATTTTTCTTTTCGGACATCAAGTCAATTTCCTTGACTTTAGACAGTCAAAGGTACTTTAACACATTCGCCGTACCTAACAGTCAATATGTGTGTAGAAAGTGTCTCACCAATCTGTTTAATGCATGTATGGATGCATTTTGTTATGGTTCCAAGCCTTCCAGTTAAAATGGGAATCACTTTGACTTCTTTACATTTCCGTAGTCTAACTAATTCCCATTTTAGATCTTGATATATGTTTTCGTGTTATTTCTCCTGCACTCTGGTATCGAAGGTGTAGGCTATATCAACGATTAAGCAAGTTCTCTTTTTTTGTTTATAAAGATTAGGTCGGGTTTGGAATGTCCACGAAGTTTATCAGTTTGTATGCGCATGCCCCAAAGAAGTTTGACATTGTCGTTCGCCTGTACCACTTCTGGGTTATGCTCCTACCACTTCTCATTGTTGTCCAATTCATAAACTTCCTATATATTCCAGTGTAGTACCTAAGCGACTTTGTCGTGTCTCCATTTTTTATATTGATGTTGTGATAGCTTAATACAATATGCGTTAAGGTTTCTTCCCTTTCATTAGACAATCTGCACATCAGTGAGTTTGATAGTTTTGTCAATGTAATGTGTGATGGACCTAATGCGATTGGCTTGTTCGGAGGCTGCTATTAAAGTGCTCCCAGTAGATCTTTTAAGATCAACCCTTGCCAACCAATTCCAGCTGTCATTATCTCTAAATGCAATATTCTTAAATAATACAATGTGTATATTCTTTCCAAATAATTTTAACCCCCCTATCTTGCAACCTTTGATTCTTTTTCACCCCAGTTCTATTATTTCCTCTCTTTTCACTTCACAACGAAGAATCTTATTAGTTTCAGAAATATATTTATATAGGCAACATTCTTCTATATTCACGGCATTTTAAACAACGACCAGCCTCATTTCTTATATTTATACAATCGATCTGTATCTCCTTTCTTTGCAAACACTCCATAAATTGTAAGCATTTCTCGTGTTTTTGTTTCCAAACATTTTAATTCATCTATATTCTACTGCTCTGGATTTGATAGCATAGATTGTATTCCGACTGTGGATGTGCGATTTAAGAATTACTTTTACTCTTCTGTTGTACCCAGCTGCGACCTGGTTTTTCATTTCTTTGTTTTTAATGTTATCTGCTTCAAAGATTTCCAAGTATTTGTAGACACTCTCACTGTCAACATTTTTTTCATCAGATCTGTCTGTTGTTGGAAGTTCAAGGCCATCTGAGTGGTCAAGTTTACCTTTTTATAACAAGAACAGCACATGTCGTCACTAAATACTCTAACCATATTCATTAGGGTATCAAGTTGGTTTTAATTCTTTCCAAATCTTTAAGGTTATCAATGAATATTAAGTGGTTGACTCTAGGATGTGCCTTCCTAAGTCGATATCCTGCCTTCACATTACGTAAGAGAAGTGTCATTGGGATCAAACTAATGACAAAAATAAAAGGGAAAAGACTTCGCTCTGTTAAATCCCTCTCCTGATTTTAACTTTACCTAATGCAACACCTCCTGAAGTTAAATTGCTTTCCCAATTCTTCATGCAATTCTTTTAAGCTGTTTGAATGTTGAGAGCTATTCCGAAAATCTCCCAGCATTTGTGTATCCATGAATGGGATACGATGTCAAATGCGTTAGTTTAATCTACCCACTCCATGGCAAGGTTAGTACTTCTTTGTTTGCAGTTTATTAGTATTATTTTTTTGATCCGAAAAATATCTGTGATTCCATGTGATCTTTTTTTTCGGCATCCTTTCTGTTCCTCAAGAAGAAAATTATTCTGGTGCAAAGAAGTTTCAGACAATATAGTAGTCAAAAGTTACCAAATAACTAAGAGGCAAGTGATTGGTCTAAAGTTTTTCATTACACCCGATTTTGTCTTACCTTTTATGACAAAGACTGTAGGAAGATACCTGTCATCAAACAGTCATTTATCATTGCTGCAAGAAGTGAGTGAAGAGCCGGTAGGTTTTTTAAAACCAGTATTCCTCGACTTCGTTAGGTCCGGGTGTATTCAAATGTACAAGCTCTCTTTCAGTTCTCTTCAAGCATCTCTACAGTGACTGTTATATATGTCTTTCGACTCTAGAGGACACCTCCTTTCAATATATTTGATTTATTCGACATAATCTTGATGTTTTACTTACTTTCCCCAAAGTCATTTCCAGAATCTATATGATTGGTCAGCATTAAGTATAAAGTTATTCCATCTTTTCATGAGTATCTGATTATTCTTGAACAGTCTGTTTTGCCGATACTGCTCAATTCTCACGCTGAAACGTTTTAGCTACCACACGCTGTTTCAATTCTTCAATTACACACTTGGAGCCTATTTGGTGCATGTCAAACTTACGGATTAGTTTTTCACAAGCATTCTAACTTTTGAGTTTGCCATTTCCGATAGCTTTCACTTTACTTACATCCTTTCTAAGTTGTTACATCTGCCAATTTTTTACATTTTTCTATCCCGAGTAGCTTTGCCACAGTATTGGTAGCAGCTTTAATAAGTTTCTTACACTGATCAAGATTATTTACTAATAAAAATGGCAAGACTTCATTCACTTTGGTAGTGACAGTTTTAAGTCTTTTCCTATTGACAAATTGCAGGTTCGGCGGCTGTTCTAAATTAACAGCTCTTAGCTTCTCGTCTAACAATCTCAAAGCATTAATATTGTTTCTGTCATTCCATATTCTATCGTACGTTTAAGATTGCATCTGTGGATAAGAAGTGGTTACCACTAGTTACAATATTTTCGTTCTCAGATTTTGTTGTTGCTTCTACCCTAGACTTTTCTTCAATTATTTCAAGTTAAATGATCTCTACAAACTCATAAATTTCTCTTTTTAGTTCTTCAATTTCAATAGCAGATAACCATTCATTCGTTCCAATCACAAAGGCTTGCCCTGTAAGTTTTTATTCTTATATGATATGATATTAGATGACGACCTGGGAAGCCTCGTTCGTTACCCTGTCTTACTTTGAACCTGTACTTGACATTCCGGGCCCACTTACGTCGGATAATTTTTAACACTCATATTGGAATACTGAAAGTATTTTTTATTTAGATACTATTTTTTATTTAGATACCATTTTTAGAAGGAGAGCTAACCAAAGCTTAAGACAAATACTGGCCATGAAACGAAGTTAAACTCCATAAGATGTCAATCTGGTATTTACAGCTGCCGTTACATTCCATCGGGTATTTGCTATCCTTAGAGATGTTGCGTTCGTAATAGATTACTGGAGATTCTCTACCTCTATGCAATTGTATTCGTGGCTGGGATTATTGTTATTATTATCATTATTATCATCATTATTACTATGATTAACATTATACTACTACAACTATTATTCCATTCCATTTGCCACCATCATATTTATTACAATATAATGATTAGTATGGCCTATTATTGTTATAAAGAACAGGACAACCGATGTTATGAAAAAATATCTTTAGTTGTTGTTTTTGTTTTTTCTTTCCAAACAACGAACGCGTCTGTTTTGCGCGAGATCCACCGATATTATGAAACAATAAGTTCGGTTTCGGTTTTGAATTTCCTTTTCATAAATGCGGCCGTTTGAATTGAAATTATCCGATGTTATCGAACATATTTCTTGCTTAACTTTTGCGTTTGTTTTCGAATCCACGACGCGACCGTTTGAATTAAAAGCAGTCAATGTTATAGAAAATATTTCTTGCTCAGCTTTTGTTTTCAAATCCTGATTGTATTATTCACATCTTCGACGCGACCGTTTGAATTGAAATTACGCATGTGATATTATTATTATTATTATTATTATTATTATTATTATTATTATTATTATTATTATTATTATTATTATTATTATTATTATTATTATTATTATTATTATTATTATTTTTATTATTTTTATTATTATTATTATTATTATTATTATTATTATTATTATTAATAATAATAATAATAATAAAATAAATAATGATAATAAAAAATGAAAAAAAATATAATAATAATAATAATAATAATAATAATAATAATAATAATAATAATAATAATTATAATAATAATAATGAAAACAGTAAATGTGTTATATTATGGATGGGGCGCGATATTTTTAGATACAATTAAATAAGCTAGTGTGAATTATGGCTGGGGTCAAATGAAGACAATGAGTGCGGGTCGAACTGACATGCACCGAAGGGGACCGTTAGTAGTCAATCATGTTTTTGTCAGACCATAACAAAGTTACAAATTCGACGCCGACACAAAGAATCTCGTGTCAGAAAAGGTCAAATATGGGGCGATTGTGAATATCGTGTTTGACTGGCTGACCCGAGAAAGTGTCGATTACGTCATTTGTTTTTATCAAAAACGAGAGTTGTTGAAACAGAACGCTTTTGGAAGTAATAGCGTTAACATTGAAGATGTAGTCGCTCGTCTTATGTTTTATCTTTATCCCTTCCCCCACTTCCTCATTTGGCCTCGTTTTCAACTAAAAGCGTTCGCTCTTCTCGACTTAAATTCCCGACTGCCTGCGTTTAACATACACAGTTCAACTTCAACTTCTGAAAAACTACTCTCATTCTCGGTCCACGGAAGTATTTTAAAATGGCCCGAATTCTCACAATTACTTCCGAATCAGTGCGTTCCACCTACGATTAGACTAAACATCTTTCTATCGGATTTACCTCATTTTTGGACTTTTTTCAACGCTGCCTTCACGAAACCCATTCTTTTCCATCTTTAAATCTCCTTTCATTGGACACCTCATCAACGGACATTTACCAACTAGACAGACCCCATATCTTTTTACACAAACATTCTCACTCTCCATTAGTTAATATTTTTTCAAATTTTAAATTTTGGCTTTTCCAACTTATCTATGTAATTCCTCTGATGATAAGAGTTTAATCTTTGAAAAGTCTTGGCTTAAGGAAAGAATAAAAACATGTTTTTATCGAGTACACCTTGCATTGAACAATCGAAGTTAAAATAAATTTGTCATTCGTACATGTTTATCCCTCTTCGTTCATCTATCTTTAAAGATATATATATACATATAAACATATATATATATATATATATATATATATATATTGAGCACTGTGGTAAGTGAAATCGTGAGCTACAATTAGGTCTTAATAGTGAGAAATTGAACATACTTCAGTAAAAGCCGTGTTTACACGAACATCAATTATCAAATCACTCGTAGATTGTGGTGGATATCTCAGGTGTCTGAATCGCTTACTGCTAAATGAGAGATAAGTAATATTTTAAGCTCCAAAGATTTACTCCTTTTACATTATTTACGTCCTAATATAAAACTTTCGCCATCGTTACAATCTTCATTTTGTTTAATACACTGAACGCAAATACAATTCGGTATTCTAAAGAAAATGCTGGAAAGGAGAAAAAGACCTACTAGCTTGGCAGAGTAAAATACAGTTATGATAGATGCACAGTTATTGACGTCTACATTCGAAACTCTGACAATATTATGTTATATATGATATTTTAATAGAGATAATGCGTATGTCTGTAACCGAAAATACATCATAACCTATGCAACCAATTATTTTTTATCTTTCATTGCAGATGACATTTTTTTTAAATGTTCACGATTAAAAAAATAATATTTTACATTATTTGCAAAGTCCATCTACTTTAATACCTGTAATACTCATTACTTATTTCAATATATATTAGGTTGTTCTAAAAGTTCGTAAACACTTAGTTGTCCCAAAAGTTCGTAGACACTTGGTTGTAACGAATCAAACTTCACTACTCAATTTTATTAGTGGGTATCTGGAATATAAAGATGAAGATAAGTATAACAATATAGACTCAAACAAACAATTAAAAATCCCATAAAAATTAAATTATTCGCAAGTGTTCACGAACGTTCGTAACAACCTAATATATATGTATATACATATACATATATATATACATATATATGTATATATATATATATATATTAATATATATATACATATATATATATATTAATATATATATATATATATATATATATATATATGTATATATATGTATATATATATATATATATATATATATATATATATATATATTAATACAATCGTGAAAAGTAAACTGAATTAACATAATTATTTATAGAGGTGTATGATTGTTAACGGTTTAGTTATATTTTAAACATATTAATAACATGTGTTACATCATACCCTGATATCAGGAAAAGGTGCTATGACACTCTGCATGTCGGAAATAGCATTTAACCATTCGAATACAACGTAAGCAATGGTTTAACAATTCTTAGCAAATTATTTTATATTAAAAGATTGAAACATTTGGAATTTACATTCAATAATTGTATCAATTGAGATTAAACGCCATTAACGTAACACGATTATTTATAGTTGTATCACCACTTGGTTTAGTTAATAATGTTAAGTAAAATTAATGAATTCTAAATTTTAAGATTCTGCTTTAGAACTTTTAAGATGTGAATGCATTATTTGTATTATTAGAAATATTCGGACCATTATTTGTACCTTGGATGTTATATATATATATATATATATATATATATATATTCATTTATATATATATTCATTTATATGTATATATATATATATACATATATATATATATATATTATATATATATATATATATATATATATGTATATATATAATTAGGAGAATATTCTTTTTAAATACTTTGAAAACCTGAATAACGCAAATTATTTATGTTTTTTTAAATAAATTATTTATTTACTTAAATAACTTGAGTACTTTCGGTGATATACACCCTTGTCAGATGTATAAGCATATTTTTTCTCTTCTTTTTTTTGTATAATCATCCCTGACATATTTATCGCAGTCAAGTTGAAATTCGTCTTGATGTTATCGACGATTAATGTTAATATGCCGCTGTGTGTAGCACGCGGTTACGTGAATAAGGTAGTTTGAAAAGTCACACATTGAAAACGTTGCTTAAATGGCAATAATAATAAGAATATTTTTTAAAAATATTTTGAAAACCTTGACAACGCAAATTATTCATGTTTTTGTAAATAAATAATTTATTTACTTTAAATCTTTTTTTACAAACTTGAGTACTTTCGGTGCCATACACCCTTTTCAGAAGTATAAGCATATTTTTTCTCTGCTTTTTCCGTATAATCCTCCCTTACTGAGACATATTTATCGCAGTCAAGTTGAAATTCGTCTTGATGTTATCGACGATTAATGTTGATATGCCGCTGTGTGTAGCACGTGGTTACCTGAATAAGGTTGTTTGAAAAGTCACACATTGAAAACGTTGCTGAAATGGCAATAATAAGGAGAATATTTAAAAAAATATTTTTACAACCTGGACAACGCAATTTTTTAATGTTTTTTTTTAATAAATTATTTATTTACTTTAAAAACTTGAGTACTTTCGGTGATATACAACCTTGTCTACATTATAAGCATATTTTTCTGTTCTTTTTTCGTATAATCCTCCCTGACTGAGACATATTTGTCGCAGTCAAGTTGAAATTCGTCTTGATGTTATCGACGATTAATGTTGATATGCCGCTGTGTAGCATGCGGTTACAAAAAAAAATGTCTAGAATGCTAAGTTATAATCAGTTCTCAGTGACAATGTTTTGGAAGTTCAAAATGTAATCCTCAGTACAGTCGATACCAAAAATATAATAAAAAGACTTCAACTCGCTGATGGCTGACAGAAAAATAACAATTCATCCTGTGAATGTAATAAAGGGTACAGATTCCTTAATTTGACAAGACACACTTTAAAAAAGTCAGAGGTTACATCGGTCGATACGTTATGGAAACAACATTCAAAATGAGAACAGTAGTCCGAATAATCCAAATAAATAAAATTGTCAAGATTCTATTAAAAATAATAAAAATTTAGTAACAAACGGTATCGTGAAAAAATAGAAACAAAATCGAAAATAAGAAGATCCGTCAACACAGAGCTTATTAAAAATAATTTCCTGGATAGATCCTAAATGAAGTTATCCGTCTGCTGCAAATTTAACGGAACTCATTGAGATTTTACGGGAAAGCGTTGTATCCTTTCTGGAGATATCATTTACGATAAAATATAAAAAGACTGTTTTACTGTTGAAAACCGAAGAACCGCTGCTGCTACTGTTATTTTTGTTGAAACAGACTTAAACATAAAGTGTGAGTAGGTAGTACATCAAGATTATCTGGTCTGCACGACCTTCTCCGCCTTAGCCTTTGCTATTCGTTATATGTGCATGATTGCAGGTTTAACATCTCGAGATTATTAAAAAAACGCTGAAACTCAAAGGAGCTTAAAATACAAATGAAACAATAAAGATAAGTAGTATATCTTTATTTTATATCGCATCATGATTAGTCAATGTTCGATATACAACATAAAGCAATAATATAAGAAAATAGAAGATGAAAATAAGAATTGGATAACATACAATATTTATTAATTCATCAAGTATTCAAGACAATGAATATGCAAATACTTTTTTTCTTTAATCTATGGATTTTAAAAGATTAAGCGCTTTTATCAGAGGAAATACATGTAAATTATATATATATATATATATATATATATATATATAGTAATATAGGTAAAGTAAATATCCACAGGATAGGGATCCAACCGGACTTATAAAAAGTGATCAATATCAAATAGAGCTTTATATATATATGATTGTTTTTATTCATACAGACATGTACAACATCGACGACCCTGGCATGTCTATGTTATCGACATGCTAGTGTGACATATTTTGTTTTGTACATGTCTGTTTGAATAAAAACAATCATATATATATATATATATATATATATATATATATATATATATATATATATATATATATATATATATATATATATATATGTGTGTGTGTGTGTATATATATATATACACAGAGAGAGAGAGAGAGAGAGAGAGAGAGAGAGAGAGAGAGAGAAAGAGAGGGGAGAAAGAGAAAGTGAGTTTTTGGGGAAAAGAGAGAGAGACAGTGAGATGACCGTTTTAAGACACATGACAAGATAGATAGATAGATAGATAGATAGATAGATAGATAGATAGATAGATATTAGGAGCCCAGGTTCTCGATCGTCTGTTGACAAAATCTATCGGATGCCAATGTTAATTTATACAAAAAAAAAGAAACGTAACAACAAAAAAGAGAGACAGATTACTTGCATGCACGCCTTAGAGAAAGAAAAAAAGACAGACAGATAAATATACAGATAGATTGTCTCGCTACACCTAGCTACATTGTGAACGCCTAACCCCCTCCTCCACTCAGGAACGGTGCACCTTACACGTTTACTCTGCTTAAAGTGTTGTCCGGAAAGAACGGATTATCTTCGGTTAGAAGTCACGTGATTTTATCAACTTCCGTTGTGGGTTTACGTAATGTGTCACTCGAACTTTTCCATCCAAACAACAACTTCCGTTATGTTACACTGTTCAGTCGGTTGTAGGCCTAATACCGTTGAGTTCCATCCCTGTCAGCCATGAGTGACCCGAATTTCCAAACGGCTTAGCCACTGCCCCTACCACAGTGTGGAAGTATTCGATTCTGATGGCACAGCTACTGCGATTTTTCATATCTTTTAATAATTTAGCTGTACATATTATATGTTTTTTTACCAAAATAGTTTAATTTTAGAAATAGCGTTCGTTAAATAATAATTATTATTTCTAGATTGTTTAATTCTTTATTTTCTTAATTTTATGAATGTAAATCTATTTTTAAAAAAATTCACTCATTCGTTAATTAAAAGTGAGCGCTAAATGTTTTGAACAAAAATAACAAAAATATGCCCCATCCTGTCACATTAAGGGTTGAATTTGCTAATGAACAGCCGGTTGTGACAATTTCTTGTTGAGGTCGGGTACCTCGCTAAACAAATGTTGGTAATACTTGGGACAAGCAGATAGCAAATGTTTATTAGTACAAGAAGCGCAATAGTACATTAATAGAATTCATAGTAAAGTTTCGGTTCCAGACAGGCAAATAGCAAATCTATATTAGTAATAAACGTAGAATAGTACTATACTATAATTAATAGTAAAATTTCGGCTTGAGACAGACATATACCAAATCTCCTTTAGAAAAATATTGCGAATGAGAGTAGCGTGTATTTGGTAGTATATATAAAGTGCTAACTTCCTCATCATTTTGCATATTCATGGGTTCCTGACAGATTTATTGCACGAGATAGATTTTTTTCGAAATTTAAGATAACTCTTTGAATAACTCAGAAGCACAAGAAGCAATTCTGGATTCTCGTATTTCGTCACTTTTTTGCGGCCATTTTTCTTCCACAGAAGAGAGGCGCCATCAACAGTGCAATATTTTTTGGTTTTTTCCTTGATATCTCATTGATATCGACGTAGTTTTGTAGGTGCGTCATTGCATCTCTATTAGTGGCTCTGTCCGTTGGTCGCTCAATCAGTTAATCTTAAGTTTGAAATAACATTATTTTACTGCTTTTTGTTTACTAAAGAGTCACTACTTATCAACTCGAGGATAATGGAATATATAGAGGATTGAAATGATGAAGAATACTATGAGATGATTTGTAGTCTCCACATGATTTTTATGTTAGATATTAGGAGTAGACTGACTAGTATATGAAATATTTATATGTAAGGTTTGTGGAAGAGAACCCCAGCAGAGTGCTGGATTATTAAGAAAAATCAAAAATAAGAGTATAATATTCATTAATGTTTGTGTTACAGAAAGAGAGGCTGAAGAGAGGCCGATAAATAGGCGTTAGAATTTGAAACCGACGGTACGGATGTTGCTCTGATCTGCCGTATAACAAACATTAATAAATAGTATATAATATAGTAAGTTGCAAATGACCGGTAATGAATTGATAAACCTGGGGCGAAAATTGCGAGACTGCGAATTAATAGAAACAGATATTACATCGAATGGCTCAAAGAGAGATGAGAGAGAGAGAAGATGACGTCCGTTTGAGAGCAAGCAGAGCATGGACATGTAAAATGATGCGGGCTGTAAAAATATAATTCATTAATGATTTCGATTGTATTCTCTCTCTCTCTCTCTCTCTCTCTTCATATTTCTCTTTTTTATCTCCCCATGTCTTCCCCACGGATCAGGTATTTAAAACGAAGATGACGTTGAATAAATGTCCTCTGTCTTCCATTAGCTTTGACTCGAGTTAGTTCTTTTTGGAAAATATAAGCGATTTGATTATAGAACGGTAAGCCCTGAATCTGGGAAGATCAGTGAGCGCGTAAAAGAAAACATACAACAACCAATGTAGGAATACAATTGTAGACTTAACTGTTTTAGTTATAATTATGGCAAAATGGTTTTTGCGTGTGTAACACAATGTTGAAACACAATATTTAAAGGATATTACATTTCCTCTGTATATTATAAAAACTTCTACATTGGCCACGGCAATCTATTGGAATACTGTTATATTTTTTCTCTAGTCATCGTCTGGGTGCTTTATATGGTATCTATAAAATCCACTTGCGAACCGCGTAGTCATCGTGGATTTCATTTATCGGACACGAACTATGATTTGTGTTCATTAGAAGGACACGGACTTGCTGAATATTCACAACATCAATCTATTTGATTCTACCAACCAATCTCCCCGGTCGGATGGTTAGGTGCATATGAACTCCTCGGGAGTTCACATTACCTATTCCTTTTTATTTGAGTGCTCGTAAGACTGAACCTACTGACAGGCTTTTGTTCATGTATTAAACTACTACTTACTTTTATTAATGAGTAAGCACTTATTAAGGCCAAAACGCTACTCGGGGATAATCGTTAATGAGCTAGATAAATTTTCATTTGAACAATGAGAGGATTAAAAATAATGAATACAATAATAAAATGTGATAACTTATAAGGAATTTTTACGACAAGTATTCGTTGACATTGTATTTGAAGACGACCATGCTGTAGTCTGCAGAGAAGCAGTCTCATGGTAATGTGTTCCATAGATCGAAAGTTCTAGGAGAGAAAATCAGTCGATGAAAATTCCGTCCGTTGTTAACCATACACAAGATTTAAGTCAAGTTATTTGCACATGTGGAAGTAAGACGAGTTTTTACTGTGAATGTCTTACAAAGATAAACCACTGATCGCTTTAAGAGACTATGTATGCCCGTTGACCTGTCACAGTAAAGTTTGAATCGTTAAACGCGTAGATTTAATGGACGTACTTTATTTTAGATGCGTTCAAGAATCTCAGCAAGAGACTCGATCCATTGGTAAGTCTGTCACGCTTAAGTTAAAAATAGCCTTTTCATTACTAAACGTATGTATTGAGTTTTCTTATTTTAGATGTGTCCTAGGATACCTACAAGTGGCTCTGTCCGTCCACGGCCTGTCAAACCTAAGTTTGAAATAGCATTTTTTTGGTCTCTAATGTTTAAGTATTTGTGTTGTGTCACGCTTAAGTTTGAAGTAGCATTTTCTTTGCTCTGTCACTGTTAAGTCAGAAATAACATGTTCTTTTGTGTTTCAGACTTACGTATGAAATAGCATGTTCTTTGATCTTTCACACTTAAGTTTAAAATAGGATATTTTTTGGTCTCTCACATTTAAGTTTGAAACAGCATTTTCTTTTGCATGCCACTATTTTGTTTGAAATAGCATGTTCTGTAATTATACATTTTGCAATACACTATTCTATGGTCTCTAACGCTTAAGTTTTAAATAGAATTTTATTTTGTATGTAATTATTTAATTTTAAATAGCATGTATTTGGTCTGTCACGCTTAAGTTCGAAAACACATTTTAGTTTTGTCACTCTTAAATTTGAAATAGCAAGTTCTTTGGTTCTTCACGCTTACGTCTGAAATAGCATTTGATATTGTCTGTTATTCTCACATTTGAAATAGCATGTTCTTTAGTCTTTCAGACATAAGTTTGAAATAGCATGTTCTTTGGTTCTTCACGCTTACGTCTGAAATAGCATTTGATATTGTCTGTTATTCTCACATTTGAAATAGCATGTTCTTTACTCTTTCAGACATAAGTTTGAAATAGCATGTTCTTTGGTTCTTCACGCTTACGTCTGAAATAGCATTTGATATTTCTGTTATTCTCACATTTGAAATAGCATGTTCTTTAGTCTTTCAGACATAAGTTTGAAATAGCATGTTCTTTGGTTCTTCACGCTTACGTCTGAAATAGCATTTGATATTGTCTGTTATTCTCACATTTGAAATAGCATGTTCTTTAGTCTTTCAGACATAAGTTTAAAATAGCATGTTCTTTGGTTCTTCACGCTTACGTCTGAAATAGCATTTGATATTTCTGTTATTCTCACATTTGAAATAGCATGTTCTTTACTCTTTCAGACATAAGTTTGAAATAGCATGTTCTTTGGTTCTTCACGCTTACGTCTGAAATAGCATTTGATATTTCTGTTATTCTCACATTTGAAATAGCATGTTCTTTAGTCTTTCAGACATAAGTTTGAAATAGCATGTTCTTTGGTTCTTCACGCTTACGTCTGAAATAGCATTTGATATTGTCTGTTATTCTCACATTTGAAATAGCATGTTCTTTACTCTTTCAGACATAAGTTTGAAATAGCATGTTCTTTGGTTCTTCATGCTTACGTCTGAAATAGCATTTGATATTGTCTGTTATTCTCACATTTGAAATAGCATGTTCTTTAGTCTTTCAGACATAAGTTTGAAATAGCATGTTCTTTGGTTCTTCACGCTTACGTCTGAAATAGCATTTGATATTGTCTGTTATTCTCACATTTGAAATAGCATGTTCTTTACTCTTTCAGACATACGTTTGAAATAGCATGTTCTTTGGTTCTTCACGCTTACGTCTGAAATAGCATTTGATATTGTCTGTTATTCTCACATTTGAAATAGCATGTTCTTTAGTCTTTCAGACATAAGTTTGAAATAGCATGTTCTTTGGTTCTTCACGCTTACGTCTGAAATAGCATTTGATATTGTCTGTTATTCTCACATTTGAAATAGCATGTTCTTTACTCTTTCAGACATACGTTTGAAATAGCATGTTCTTTGGTTCTTCACGCTTACGTCTGAAATAGCATTTGATATTGTCTGTTATTCTCACATTTGAAATAGCATGTTCTTTAGTCTTTCAGACATAAGTTTGAAATAGCATGTTTTTTTGTTCTTCACGCTTACGTCTGAAATAGCATTTGATATTGTCTGTTATTCTCACATTTGAAATAGCATGTTCTTTAGTCTTTCAGACATAAGTTTGAAATAGCATGTTCTTTGGTTCTTCACGCTTACGTCTGAAATGCATTTGATATTGTCTGTTATTCTCACATTTGAAATAGCATGTTCTTTAGTCTTTCAGACATAAGTTTGAAATAGCATGTTCTTTGGTTCTTCACGCTTACGTCTGAAATAGCATTTGATATTGTCTGTTATTCTCACATTTGAAATAGCATGTTCTTTAGTCTTTCAGACATAAGTTTGAAATAGCATGTCCTTTGGTTCTTCACGCTTACGTCTGAAATAGCATTTGATATTGTCTGTTATTCTCACATTTGAAATAGCATGTTCTTTAGTCTTTCAGGCTTAAGTTTGAAATAGCATGTTCTTTGGTTCTTCACGCTTACGTCTGAAATAGCATTTGATATTGTCTGTTATTCTCACATTTGAAATAGCATGTTCTTTAGTCTTTCAGACATAAGTTTGAAATAGCATGTTCTTTGGTTCTTCACGCTTACGTCTGAAATAACATTTGATATTGTCTGTTATTCTTAAATTTGAAATAGCATGTTCTTTAGTCTTTCAGTCTTAAGTTTTCACTGTCATTTTCTTTGGTCCGTCCCGCTTAAATTTGAAATAACATTTGCTTTGTCTCTCACGTTCAACTTTTAAATATCCATTAACTTTGAAATAGCATGTTCTTTGGTGAGTGATTTTAAGTTTAGAACACCATGTGTATTTGTCTATTACGCTTAAGTTTGAAATAACATTTACTTTGGTCTGTTATGCTTAAGTTTGAAATAGTATTTTCTTTGGTTTATAACGCTTGAGTATAAAATAGCATTTTTTTTTGTCTCTCAGTTTTGAAAAAATCCATTTTCTATTGTCTCTGACGCTTATGTTCTAAATAACATGTTATTTGGGCTCTCACGCTTAGCTTTTAAATAGAATGTGATTTGGTCTCTCACGCTTAAATTTTTGTGTTGTTCTGTCACGATTAAGTTTTAAATAGCATGTTCTTTGGTCTTACTCTCTTAATTTAGAATAAGTATGTGTTTTGATCTCTACGCTTAAGTTTGAAATGACATTTTCTATCATGTTTTGTTTCATAAATAACATTTTATTTTGTCTCTCACGATTTGATTTGACATATTTTCTTTTGTCTTTCAAGCTTGTGTTTAACATAGCAATTTAATTGGTTTTTCACGATTTATTTTGAAATACTGTTTTCATTAATCGATTAAGCTAAAGTTTAAATATAATTTACATAGTTCAATGAGAACATTTAATGAACGCAACTTAATGATATCTGTTTCATTTTTTTAGTTATAATAATATAATAATAATAATAATAATAATAATAATAATAATAATAATAATAATAATAATAATAATAATAATACTGGTTATACTGCTTATTGTCTATTTCATCGTAATTAGGGCAATTTCTGCCCGTAGTCTCGAGCAACTTCTGATTCCTATCGGCATTTGAGCAATCTTGACCCATCAGTCCGAGGTATTTGAAATATTTCGTGCGGTATTATTTGCAATAAAAAAGCATTTACCCACCAGTTTCACTCGGTAACACTTGGATGGAGTCAGGATATTAACCTGAAAATATATTTAGCAAAATAAATTTTATATTTCTTTTAATATTTAACCTTATGTCTAAAAAAACCCACCTAGGGTGAAGAATTTTGAATGGAAGTAAAAAATTACTTATATTCAATAGTTATCAAAACGCTCTAAAGGAACACGTTATTTAGGTCAAAATCGCCGGGCGCCAATGGCTAGAGAGAGATTCAGAGATAGGGCAAGGGAAGGGGGAACATGAATAAGCTTGTTATGTTGGATATATATATATATATATATATATATATATATATATATATATATATATATATATATAAAGCAAAATAGTGTGGCTGTCTTTTAAAGTTGATTCATGTACTTTTGTATAGATATTGTGATATCTACTTTCAACAAGTTTTGTTTGAATTGCTTATCTTATCTTATCTGTCCCTCAGTGTGCAGTTGTCACGACGAATATTTTTCTTCGATTGACGATACAATTTTCTTTCAAACTAATATCGCGAAAACGAAAAACGATATGGAGACCCAGTAAATGAAGAATTTGAAATCAAGAGTAACGAGTTTTTCTTTACAATCTGAAAATAATAGATTTCTTAGACATGTGCAAATAAAGAAAAATATACAGTATGTCTTCATATAAAATAATTTTACTTTTGTGACAGATTAGTCTTCTGTAGACAAAAACGTCGATTTCTTATAAAATATGAAAAAGAAGAAATATTGTGTTTTTTGTCTACATGTATAGTTATTTTGCAATTGTGTAGAATTACCAACAGCGAAAAAGGTGAAAAACAAATAGTCAACAAGTAAATGTTACCAAAGGCAATAAAAGTTACTTTTCTTCTAACCTGCGTATTTTTGTGATTTTAAGTATTTTAAAACGCTTCACATGTATTATCATTGCATTCGTAGCCTTGTAATCCCAACGAACTTTATATGGCGCTGGATTTCAATCGATGTGAACGCTCGAAGTCGTAGATTTAACAACTCATGAATCGAAAATTAAACAAAAAATAACTGTCACAAATCAGTCGAAAATGTTATTTTCAACAGATCTGGCTGTATTTTAGTTCACTTCTCGATTTTCACATCGAGGTTTTGATTTTCGGAAAGTGTGGTCGGACAGGTTGCCTAACCAAGTTCAAAAGATCGTGTATTGAATGAAATATATCATACAATAAACACCACTTAAATACTTAAAAACACAAGCGCATATGACAGGTCAGTAGAAAAATAAGCTTTGTTGTCTTTGGTAACACTTATTTGTTAACTATTTGTTTATTTCGCCCATTTTTCTGTCTATTGGAAATCTTCACAATCGCCGGTTATTAAAATATATATTCAATTATTCTTTGATCATGCTGGACATCGAACTGTTCTCTATAAATTTGTAAAACGTTTTTCGACGTCAAACAAGGCGTATTGACCCTAAGTCGTAAGACGCAACTGTGAATAGGATTCAAATTAAAAGGGGCATCCTAAGTTAGAAGTTGTACAGCAAGGTGTTTGTTCACATAACATTTAAATGTCTGCATGTTCGTACAGTCTAAGAAACAGGGAGCAAAGAAGGGATTCCAAAGGCAAGGAGTTCAAGGAATGTAACTATTAGGGTAACAACTTTCCCAGCATCCGGTGACATCTACAGTGAAGGCGTTGGATTTTGCTGTTAGTCGGGTTTGTCGAGTGGATTTAAGAAAACTTAGGTTATATGGATGTAAATCAGACAGAATGTAGCCACATAAGGAGGAATAAAAGAATTAACTAAAACCAGATATAAGAACTTGGTTCAAAGTTATAAGCCATATTGGAAGAATCGATATCCTACTTCGTTATTTTATTGGACAGTTTTTGGTAAAAGTTCTAACTTTATTAATATGTAAATTTATCTAAAAATACTACCGGCACGAAATCTCTTCGGAAAATATGTTCTAGATTACAAAGCAAAGATTTTGATTACATTTCACTGCCTATTTGTTTTAGATCTGTTGCCGTTTATTTGTATACGTTAGTCGTTCGGTACTGTGGCATCGACGTGGAATGAATGGGAATTTGCATGAATACTTGCTCCCAGCCCTGGAACCCATATTATCAAGATTTATGTTATTAAAAAAAATATTTTCACAATCGAGGTCACCGCTTATCAGTCCCAAGACCCAGTTGAAGGTAAAGGTTAATAAATTGGCCAACTTATTTCAGACACGTCAGGGGATACGTTCTCGACAATCCCACCTGAGAATGAAGCCAGGTACATGGGTGGGAGGAGAAAAGAACATCTTTTTCCGTTGAGGTAGGGAGACGAGTTCTTGCTGAGAATGTCCTACAAAAATAACACAGTACTAGAGCTTAGTCCTGCACTTTCCATGGAAATAACTATAGAGTAGAGAAAGACTAGCAATATATCTTCTTTGAAAAAAAGGGATTGTAGGAAATAGAAAATATTACATCAACTAGATTTCGAAGTCGATTTTGTACTTTCTCAACTCATGAAAGAGTACTCTAAGCGGCATTTACGCAGGCGCGCCAGCAGTATTTTATATTGTGACACAGCTAACATTTATTCACATAGAGGATTTCAACTGGAGTCAGATACTTTCTCGTGCGGTAGAATGGTCCAACCATTCTTCCAAACTGGATATACGTCTTCTATTTTAGATCTAGAGTGTACGTCAATCCAAAGAGCTTTTTTCAAACAGAGAGTTTATTCTTGGTAAAAACCATTCTATCCCCACTGGAGTAAAACAAGGATTCGAGAATTGGTGGTGAAAGAAGAGAAGCTTGGTTTACGAAAAGTTAAAGGTAACTAGCCACTTTTTCTCCATTGCACCACATGCTTCAGGTCCGTAGAAAGGGGGTCAGCGTGATATTGATAACCAGTGCTCTTCTGGGTGGAGCCGTAGACATTTGTGACGTCAGCGTAAATGTAAACGAATGTATTGCAAGATAGGATTTGGCAGATCATTAATGAAGATAAAGCCTCGTGTTGGCTCCAGGATAAATCGTTTGTATCCATGAGAAAGGATTCAATAATTGCTAATACATTGCCAGAAATTCCATAGCTGGAAAGTTTTGTGAAGCAACCCTTTGTGCCAGACCTTATCAATAGCCTTAATTTCTTAATTTTTATAATTTTTAATTTTTAAAAATGATGAATAAAGTAAATCCTCGCAACGCAGACTCCGTCATATTAATTTTAGAAAATTATATTTCGACCTTCACACAGTCCTTTTTTATACTAATGGTTCACTACTTAATAAGGCCAAAGGCCACTCCAGGATAAGGGTAAATGATATTTTAAGTTGGATAATTGAACAGAACTATGATTAATTCCCCAAACTAAATGACAGAGAGTGATCGATAATCAGATTAATAATATCTTATCAGCGTATTTTAAAATAAACTGGTTACATGTGTAGTGCTTTCAAAAAACAACAACACTTTTTCTTTGAATCTTACTTTGGGCCATGTGATGCCACATCTGTTTCAATCAATTACCGCAGTCTAGTAAATGTACCATCTACTTCAACAAGTTGACTCCGACTGAGCTCATATTTCCTATTATTTTTAACTTAATAATTTATATACTAGTGGGTTTAATCGCCCAAATATTTAATATTGCCAATAGGTCAGTGGGAAACATTCTATAGAATATAAATGAAGCTGTTCATTTTTTTTATGATACTGATAACGGAAAGTTGTAAATATTTTTAAAGAAGAGTATTCCTTTACGCTGAGTAAAAATCATAAGTATCTCCACCAAATTGCTCCATCAATTAGAAATCATATATATATATATATATATATATATATATATATATAAGAAAATGGGTCGTTCATTCAAAAGCATTGGTGGGGCAGTATTATAAAATTAAAAATAGAAGCCTTCATTATTGCAAGATTCTTTTTTTTTTACTTTAATCATATTAATTTCGGAATAATATTTCATCATCAGAGTTGACCAGTATTGTGTAATTTTTTTCATCAAAAAACACAAAAACAAAAATAAACAAACCTTTTTCTTTTTGTTTTTTTTATGAAATGTCTTTGTTATGGTGTATCCACGGCGATGTCGTTGGCGGTTATGAATTAAAATTCTGGTTTTAGAACGTAGACAGCATTGGCGTGCTCAGAGAAAATAGGTCGTTTATTTCAAAGCATTGGTGGGACAGTATTATAAAATTGGAAATCGAAGCCTTTATCAATGCAAGATTAACTTATTATTATTTTTTTTACTTTAATCTTATTAATTTCGAAATGATATTCTATCATCAGAGTCGACCAGTATTGAGTTAATTTCTTTTCATCAAAAAACACAAAAATTAAAATAAACAAACTTTATATATATGTACCGTTTTCACTTTTGGAAATAATTTTTTCTTTGAGAGGCACTAGATTTTCCAACATTTCTCATGTGAGTTTAATATAAAGTGTTCGATGAAATTATATATATATATATATATATATATATATATATATATATAAAAGGAAATTGTAGTTTTCTTAAAGCATTGCTAGTAAACAAGATTACTAAGATTAATTAATTTAGTTAATCTTAAATAATAATATTTGGATGTTTGTGCATTCTTATTCACCTTCCGGTTTTCCAACATTGCATTGCTTCTGCCTCGGAATTCTCACCTTCAGATATATATATATATATATATATATATATATATATATATATATATATATATATATATATATATATATATATATATATATAAATATATATATATATATATATATATATATATATATATATAAATATATGGATATATATATATATACATATATGGATATATATATACACATATATGGATATATATATATATATATATATATATATATATATATATATATGTATATGTATATATGAAAAAGAGAGGGAGAGGGAAAAGTGAGAGATAATAGGTAAACACAGTCAGATTTATATTGTAAGTAAATAAATATGATGAATAAACAAATCAAATGAGAAATCGTTTTTTAAGGAAAAAAGTATCCCGAACCTTCCGTTTTGAAGAATCATATCAAAATATTTATTATTTGTTTCTTTTTATTTATTTATTGATTGTGTTTATACGATCATTATAAATCATCACAACTTCTATATTCACTCAAGAATAGTTAACAAAATAAATAAACGATTGAGAAATAAGTACCATTTATTCATCCAGACAAAAAAATCTATCTCAGCGGAGGCATATTTTAAACTTAATCGTATAAAATAAAAAAAATAAAAAAACAGAAACAAAATCGAATTGATAGTGAATTTTATGCGATTAACTCTATAGATGACTTTACAATAAAGCAAGATAAAATATTTATTACATTCTAGGCCACCGTAGTTTTAAGTGGAAATTGTCAAGTACGTTAAATGTACAATTCTTTAGTGCTAGTTCATTAACCCCCGAATCTATTAGAATAGAAACTTTACTAGAATATTTTAATTATCGAGCACTCGGGCTAGGATACAGTTGCCCTTATTTAGTTTTAGTTTTAAGCAAACCGAAAAAAAGTGGATGTCTTATTTTATAAAGAGTTAAGAGAGTCTTACTAACCTGCTCCTGATTTTATTTTATTTTTATTTTTTGGGGGGTTCTTTGTTGGCTCAATCCACATCTTTTTCCAATTAAATCGTAAATATCTTCTTTTTTTTTTTTTAATTGATTTTAAACAATTGAGGATATTTTTTATTCATGGTTGTAAGTAAATGTGGTATTGTGGAGACTGCTGAAGTGAAAATAATGAAGGATTCTGAAAGAATAAAAGGAACAATGGTTCGAATTTCTGAAATTCATTTATCTATCTTTGCCAATAAATATTTCAAGGTGTATTTTTTGTTCTGTTCTATTGTTAGATTTGGAGCTGATAGGTTCCCTAATATATACTTTACTTAGTTGAGAAATACAGGAAATGGAAACCGTTGAGCGGTTGATGCTCTCGGGTTGAACGTTTCTTATGCGGTTGGGATGTACTAGAAACGGATAAGACGGCACATGGTTTAAAGAGAGAGGGTGACAGTGAACAGAGTCTGAGGAAGCACGAAACAGGTTTAACCCTGTAAATGAAATGTGCTGAGAACTTATGATTAATTAGTTACTACCGCTACCCCTCTCTGTCTCCTTCCTCCCACTGGTCAGTGATTTAAAACGAAGATCAAGTTGAATAAATGGCCATTGTCTTTCATCAGTTTTGCCTCGAGTTAATCCTTTTGAAAGTATAAATAAGAAACTTTGATTACAGGACGTCAAGCCCTTAGTTTGGAAGGATCACCCAGCAGCGCATATAAGAAAACAACTAACAAGAAGGTATGAATAAAAACTTTCGAAGTTTACTTTTTCTATAATAATTTCAGCAATTTGGTTGCTGCATATACGACACAAGATTGAGAATGCAATACTTCGTCAGAAAAGGAGAAATACTCCTAAGCTGAGGCAATTTACATAATTTTACCAATCAAGAGTGCTCCTTTTGGGTGGAGCTGAATGATTTTCTACAGTGAAATTAGATCTTGTGACTAACGTTGCCCTCGTGGGGACGCAAATAAATAGGGACTATTTGTTGCAAATAATCCATGACATTCATTTATCTAAGACCCGAAATTATAGAAATATCTATGTTTAATAATAATAAAAGGCCACCCGTGATCCGTTGGGTTTGTATGTGTCATATATATTATGAACTATTTTTGTAAATTTCAAAATGTTCTTCTTAATATTTGAAAGTTTTAAATTATGACTGCTGCTTCTTTAAAAAAACATACACGCCCACATTCTTTCAGTATTATACTATATATATATATATATATATATATATATATATATATATATATATATATATATTTAGTAAGCAATGAAAATATATATGGTAATCAAGCTATACAGAGGCTCCCGCGTTTAATCCCCGGGGGAATCTTCAGGCTAAATGCATGGAGTTATTTTTGTCAGGTGTTTTTATATACATGATTTGCTAGTTAACCAATCATATTCTTTGTTGTTCCCTCAGCCAATCGTTGGGCTTCCCGCGAACAAAGGCTTTGTTGGTGACACTCCTATACCTATCCTATTTTTAACAATGGATGTTCCTATATCGCGTTTACTTTGTTGTGTCAATATAGTGGGCGAATTTATTTTAACACGTGGTTTCTTGTTTTTCTATTTTAGGTTTTAAATTTTAACTTGTTCAGTTTTTTATTTATTTATTTATTTATTTTATCTTTTTTATTATATATCATCCTAAGGTAAATTTATTTCTGTGTTAACAGCTGTTTGCTATTCTACTGCTAGACTTTAATAGGTTTCGAGGATCTTTAAAATTTAGGATTTCATATTTTTCATTCAGGTATAATCTACACGGGTCGTCTAAGTTTATACATGTACTGGCCTGTCTTACTATTTTCCATTCAATTATTGGTGGGTGTCCATTTTCTTTGAGCTCTCAATAATGGTTTGCAAGTGCTGTTTTAGTTCGACGTTCTTTGTTTTTATGTGGATACATGAAGTACTAATATATATATATATATATATATATATATATATATATATATATATATATATATATATATATATATATTACTATTTCATGTATCCATATACAATTTTATAAGGAGAAAGACATTTTTATGTATCAATTTTCAGTGTTACTTCAACAGTGCTCGATACGTAATTTGAGCTAGGTAGTAAGTTATGAAAATATATTCATGGCAATTAAGCTACAGAGAGGCTCCTGCGGTTAATCCCCGGGGAAATATTCAGGCTAAAATGCATGGAGTTTGTTTTGCCGGGTGTTTTTATATACACTGCTTGCTAGTTAACCAATCAGATTCATGGTGTTCTCTTAGCCAATCGTTGGGCTTTCTACGAACAAAGGTCCGGTTAGTTTTACCTCTAATATCCTGTTCTATTGTTCTGTTTTCTGTAGAGTTTCCTATATCGTGTTTCTTGATATATATATATATATATATATATATATATATATATATATATATATATATATATATATATATATATATATATATATAAGAATCTAGACGTTCGTTTAGTGGACGAGCCCTGACCCTTTTCGATAAAGGATCTATTTTCACTTTTTTGATGAATGACGTCATACATTCAGTGTCCAGTTATCCTCTTATCTGTTTTCATGGATGACGCCATCCTTTAGTGAACTCACCGCTTATCACGTCGTCCACTGTCTCTGTCCGGTTATCCTCATCTCTAATTTAATACTTCATCATTTTGTATTAGGTCATCAAGTGTACATGGGTTCAGAAAGAATAAAAACAAGATAACAAAATCCAGCGCGTTTTAGTTAAAAACCAATAACACTCAGCAGTTAAGGCTACTGCATCTGTTTTCAAACAAACATCTACATCCGCATCTACTTCATGATGAATAACAGATTTAAAACCTCACATCATCGCGATTTTCAATGGAATGTATTCAAGTTTAGGTGAGATAAACCCATATGAGCAATAACGTTTTGGCGGATATAGCGTCAGCCTATCCTCAAGTGCTTCTTTTCGACCTTGCTAACATAGTAGTCGAACTAGTGAACATGTGGGAATCCGGAAATATATTAAAAACTTAAACTTGAAGTAATCCACCCTTTCTCGTATATGTTGTTACTGTTAGAAACGGCTTTATATATTTTTCATGAAAGTATTTGAAATACGGGAACTACAAATACAACTGAGGTAGTCTCCAGAGCACTGCTGAAATCATTTCTTCTGCTTCCGATCGGGTGTTCAGAGGTAACCAACACCGACACTTCCAGTATCTAATATCTTCTATTTACTTAACCTTTCACATACTCCGAAATACGTAAATATCCGTGTTTATTTCACGTTTTATTATTGCTATTCCATTAATGGTACTCGATAGATCACAAGGATTACAGTCAGAAATTATCATATGATCGCCTATACATAATTTAGATAGTGTATTCTAAGTAACAATACCCACTCTCTCCATCAGGTCAGTGATGTTTCTAAAGGTAGACGTTATGCCACGTGCCAGGGAACTATCAGCTTGCAGTTGTTGATTCGGTATTTTCTTTCTCGTTTTTAGAGTCCAGTCTACCCTAGTATTTTACTCTTCGCTGGTAGAAGAAAAGGGCATTCAGATCTGTCTAAATGTTACGAGTAAAAGTGACACAATATTGGGTTGGTACATTTCGTACATGACCTGTATTAACACACGGCTGTTTCCACACGCGATCTCAGCCTCATAATATATATATATATATATATATATATATATATATATATATATATATATATATATATATATATATATATATCCAACATGTATAATTCATGAAATAAATATTACTCTTTGTAATTTATTACACAAATCACGTATTCTGGATTTACAAACACAAGGATAAAACAGCTCTATATCTTTAACTGTTTATAAATCAGCATAAGTTTAACGTTACTATTTCGAAATTGTTTAAATGAGGATTGATAATCTGTATGATTTGAATCATTCAGACTGCTATTCTATTATCTAGTTTGTTATATTCATAAGGTTTCGGTCGATGTAATATCCGATGTCCTGGAAAAATACGTAATACGTATAGAAATTTAAAACTAGGTTACGGTTAAAACCTTCTTTCTCTCGTAGGACGTAGGAAAATGATTGACATAGAAGAACAGTGGAGAATAAGACGTCTGAAATAACAAGAGTGTATATGTTGGCCGACAATGGTCTCCCAATCATACTTTGTATAGAATTTTATGCAATATATATGATGCAATAATTATAAATAGTAGATTACAATACCAGTAAACAGATTTCAATATGAATAACGGTAAAAAAATAATTATATAGTAATAATTAGTAATGGTATGCAACTATAGAAGGTGGCAAAGCTTGAGTAAGTGTGTCGTACAAGTTAAGGATACGTCTTTTACAATCAGTCCGACAGTTGATATTTTGCATGCTTCTGTTCAGTCTTAGGAGGTCCACCCTACCAGATTTTACCTTCTTTTTGAGAAGGGCTTTCTTTATTAATAATTGCCTGAGGCACCCCTACTGAGGAATGTCGACATTTGTTGTAGGCCAGAGTACGCGAATCCTAGTGCGCCATCTTTTCAAACCCACACATGACTTTGTTTCTAATCTCTTGGAAAGAAGGTAAATAAAATACGGGGTGATTCATAAGTACCTTCACTTAGCTATTTAAAATGATTACCATATGAAGCACAAACATACTATGAACTTTTGATAATTGTTATCTTACTCTCTTATTACTGCTATTTGTTATTTTAAATTTGTTCGTTTATATATTTGTTTATATATATATTTATTTCATAATAAATCAAATATGCTACAGAGAGTCGTAAATTCCTTGCAAAATAGAATGGAGCTATGCAGGCAGAACGAAAATGAAAATTTTGAAAATTTGCTGTAATTTTAAACTCCCATAAATGAATTTGTTGAATAAACTTTCTGTTTTGTATTACCGTATTTTTCAACTTTAGAATTTCAAAAATAAATAGCTAAGTGACTTATGAATCACCCTAGTTTATTAATTAGAAAAGCTTTCTTCTTCTTCTTTCGTGTGAATCAGATGATTCTGGTGTTGGCATTAGTTTCCCCGATGTTTTTCTAGTAAGAAATCTTTCTGGAAAGACATCGGGTACTTACGGGAAGGACCACGAGAAGGTTGCCAACATCCCTGAGTGAAAGTGGTACAGTGGAACCGACTGGATTCGAACTTGGAACACCCAGGTCTTCAGTCCGTGTCGATATCCACTAAACCACCGTAACCTCCCTAGAAAAGCTTTGATTGAATGCACTAATAATTGATATCATAATTGCCCATGTGAACCTATGATTGAACAATTAGGCATGTTCCTTAACAATAACTTCTATGTGGCAGTCTTCTATAGGTTGAAGGTTCACTCCTTACACCAGACCATACTTACTAAAAATAACAAACTAACACCTCTATTTGATCGTCGCTGACGGGATTATAAAAAATCTATGTGGATTAAATAATGGGTCCAGTTCGAAATTCCTTCTAAGTTTCCGTGTTTCGTATAAATATTCCCTAGTTCGACTATAATGTTCCCAAGTTCGAAAAGATGCACCTGAAGAATATCGGAGGTTATATCGGTCGAAACGTAGCGCATATAATCACAAAGATAAGAATAATAATATTCAGAATAATATAAACAATACAAATAATGATGCAATAGCTCGGTTAGAGATCGAACCCCGCACTTGTAATTACAGCTTTAATTAATGAAGCATATATTGAAAATGAATAAAATATTTTAATACTTGTTGAATGCTTAATTTATCTTCAGAAACGTTTTAATTGCCGCTCTTAAAATTGTTTGAATCAAAAACAATGTGCTGAGTTTGAATTTCATTGAAAAATAATAAAAACACTATGTTACATAATTTTTTAGATGATGATTGATTATTTGTATAAATTTGATTTTTCGGGCTACTATTCTCATCGGGGTTGTTATAAAAATAACTTTTCAGTCGATATAACCTTCAAGCTTCTTCAGGTATATATTTTCGAATCGGGTATGTTTATTTTGAACTTGGGAATCTATACGAATGTTCGACCTTAACCCTTTTATTTAATCCACGAGGGTAGATTTTTCTCGTTCCGTCATCCATGTCCGAATGAAGGTGTTGAGTAATTAAAAAAAATTATTTGTTATTATCGTCTGTAGCGAGGATTGAACCTTAAACCTCCAGAAGACTGTCAGTTAGAATTATTTGCGACACAGCAACATTATCCGTTGCGTCACTGGTCCAGATTTACACACATAAATCAGTTGCATTTATATAAAGACTAGCAGGGTAATTAGGCGTTGCCCTGGAATAAATAAGGGTCCGGTGTATTCCAGATCATAGCTCTGATCCGCTTAATTACATAGACACGTGCAGAACGGTCGAACGCGTAGTGAGTGAATCTATTATCAGTGATAGTATTCTCTTTGGCAAAAGGAACAACACACATACATTATTTGATGTTGTGGTAAAACGATGAGTGCTTGCTTTGAAGGTTTTACAGAAAGAAAACAAATTGATTCTCAGTCGAGCACCTTAAATGAAAAAAAAAGCATAGCTCCCTCATAATGTAGGTACCCTGTCAAAGGGTATCCATTGTCTCCAACGTGAGAAAGGTGCGTGGCAGTCACTTGTTCATGCGATAGAATGCACGTGCATGTATGTGCAGATATGTATATGTGTGCATGTAAAGAGACGGCTTTTTTGTGGATTTTCTTCAGACAGATTATTTTATCGGTAATTTCACACCAGACAAAAGCGATGAACCTGAGCAATCTATTCCACAACGATTGTCAAAATATAAACGGCTGACGTTAAGAATGATATCTGAAATAAATTGCTTATAATTAAGAGGTCAACAAAGACATTATCCCGTGTTGTTGCAACCAGACAGCAAACATTAAATTCCTTCTCTGCCATAATAAGGCGGCATCGTCTTAAATGATTGACGCCATTAATAAAGTAACGAATCATTGCAATATGAAGATCATGTATAATTGGCGTAGGATGAAGTGTCATGTAAAATAATGTCATATCAAACACAATACTGACATAGTACACACAAACACGTAAATATATATATATATATATATATATATATATATATATATATATATATAGCATTATATAAAATGAAATAATAAAATAAAGTGCGAAAAAAATTAAAAATCTAATTAAAAGATATTAGTTGCCTCATATCTTTTGTAAAGGCTATGCTATTGTGTTGGTTAAGGATTATTTCGCACGAATTCGTAATATACAACGAATATATCTGCTAATGTTGGGGTCAGCAGTTACCCCATTGAAACTCAAGTATACTAGATATTTAGTTTAGCTAATACAACCGACTTTGTACAGAGAATCATCAATTCTACAAGGATATCTTTCAGAAATCATAAAACGGCTAGATACCCTCCATAGAGTAGGTCCGAACAAATACGTATGGTCTCCCAGACACATTGGTGAAAGGACTCTGGGGTACCAGAAAGTACATAAAATGGCACTGTTCTAAAGAATGTTGGGAAAACCATAACATAGATAACATGAGTCTCAAATATATGTTCGCTGTGAGTATGGTGAAGTGGGTTTGTGTATACCTACAACCCAATATTTCAAAATTAAAATATTTTAGATTAGCATTGAATTTTATCAATAGTCACTTAAGACAAGTAAAACAAACTTCCTTGAATTTTAATGTCGTCTTAAGACCCCTTATACTTAAGCTTTATATTTGAGACCTTTTTTTTTAAAGAAAATCATGTAATATGTTTTGATCGGCCATTCTTCTAATATATATATATATATATATATATATATATATATGTATATATATATATATATATATATATATATACAGGGTGGGCCAAAATAAGGGTCCTATCTTTAAATTTGAATAACTTCAATTTGAATAACTTCCACAAAATAAAAGTTAAACTCACCAAACTTTATGTGTGTGTAGACTGACCCTTCCGAGATTTTTTGAAATAAACAAAACAAATTTTAGCCGAAAAACACTTCTTAAAACTTACAAAAACTAAAGTATTGTTTTTTACACTGTTTTGAGTTTTTTAAGCAAAAATAATGTTTTCTAAATGAGGGTACGTTCCTTAGGGCTAATACGGCTCATGCTTGCTTCGGAAGGGGTCCTTTACTTATTCTAGAAAAAAAAAATCAATAAATAAAAAAGTTATGAATTTTTAAAAATAGGACCCTTATTTTTGCCCACCCTGTATATATATATACCAAAACATTTCTAACACACTCTGTACTCACATACACGTATGAACTAAACAGTAATAAGAAAATTCCGTGTATAAACGTACTGATTTACTCCAACAATGACGAACTCAATACGTCTTCATATCAAAAACTATCTCCTTTAATTCTTTTATGTTAAACTACAGAAGTGAATGTCACACCACTATAAAATAGCAATAATAGAACATCTAATAAACTGGGTTAAATTAATCTTCTCACCCAAACAAAATATTCCTTAATACAGTAAAAAACACCAAACTATGCTTAATTAAAAAAAACAATTCCCCAATTACCTGGTAGATGACCAAATCAAATTAACCATTTAAAACCTAGACAAAACTAATAACAATCAGCTAAACAATTCCGACTGTATTAACATATCCTACCGTAAACAGTATCATCATAATTTTAAAAACATAATACACATACATATATCTCCTGTTAATAAACGGAGGCGCGGAGCGCTATATCCCTTAATAGACTTCACGAATGGTCTATGCTGGAAATCTCATTTCTTTGATCAATCATAACTCAAAAACCAATACACCAAATTAGTTAAAACTTTGCACAACATTTTTATTTGATAGGTTCTACAAGTGTGTAGAATTTCAGCATCATTTGTCAAGGCAACCCAGAGATCCAGAGAGTTCAATCATTAAATCATGTTATATGTGTGTACGTACGTACGTACGTACGTATGTACCACCCTGTATCTCATCAACTATTTGATGGATTCAGCTGATATTTGGCAGAGATAGAGGTTCTAGAGTCTAGTTGATGGCATTTGAATTTCAGTTTACCATATACCTTAGTTTCCCAGAAAATTCCAAAAAAACCTTATGAGAAGGCATTGTATTGAGGCATAGCCTTTACAAAAGTAGTGACATTATATGAAAAATGCCAGTATACTGAAATCATATGCCATTAATAGGGTTAAGTTGAAAATTCATATACACTAAATGTACAAAAGCAAGGAAATTCCCAAATGTTTACACTGGTATTGTCATTAAGGGTATGACTACATATCAACCAAACCATTTCATTATCACATCACTACAATATACATCTCTATGCATGACTGAATGAAGTGTGTGAGGTGCGCTGAAGAAAAATTCCTACCAGTAAAATACATAGCCCTGTTGTGCTCGCATACCCTTAATGACAATAAAAGTGTAAATATTTGGGAATTTCCTTGCTTTTGTACATTTAGTGTATAAGATTTTTTTATCTTAACCCTATTAAGGGCATATGATTTCAGTATACTGGCATTTTTCATGGAATAGTAATAAAAACAATCGGATTCATCATTTATTATGAAAAATTCAAAAATTCTAACCTCATAATTAACAATAACACCTTTTAGGCAAAATACTTAGCAAAACGAACGAACGTAATATATCAGTTACAAAACATTTGGAAAATTGATCTCTTCAAAAAATAATAATTAAAACAAACTATTACATTGGCTACGCACCTATTACACTTTCCCAAAGGCTCACATTGCATCTGTCTGACTCCAGTTTAATCTGCTAGCATTTGAAGCAACACAACTGCCCCCATTTGCAATTTAGACAACTTTTCGTCAATAGCACAAAAATTGTACATTACGACTAAAACGTAAAAAGACTGAACATCCCAAAGACATTGCACAAAAGACCAGAAGCTTTACAATGAACAATATTAATTAGGAATAGTCAACATATTTTAAAGTGCCAAGGTTAGTAATTCACTCTAAAATATCCTTAGCTGATAAAAAAATATACGTTTGTAATTTTAGATATTGTAAATTTTAAATTGTTAACATCGTACATTTTAATTTCCCACGCGCCCCACACGTGATCACGGAATCTCAGCGCACATACGCACTTTCAGACGACATTAATTAGCAAGTCTAATCATCCGCCGGAATCCGATTGAGAAAGTTAGTCAAATGTACTAGTAAAAGAAGTGGAACCGAAACAATCACCTACGGAGCCTATATCCGATAATTCGAGAGAAACACACGAAAGAATTATCCGAAAGATCGAGAAGATCAAAGTAAAGACTAATTATATAACAACATTCTCTGCTATACAATAACGTTTGTCTCTCTCTCTCTCTCTTCCTCTCTCTCCCTTTTATATATATTTATATATATTCATATATATATATATATATATATAAAATTGAAATATAAGCCATTAGCAATACAAGATTAATTAAAAAATTTTTTACATTAATCCTATTATTTCGGAATAAAATTCCATCATCAGGGGTGACCAGTATTGAGTCATTTTTTTTTCATCAAGAAAACAAGAATAAACAAACTTATTTTTTGTTACTTGATAAACGTCTTTGGTGCGATGTCTCCGCTCTGTTGTTGTTGGCGGTTATGATTCAAATTCCGGTGTCGAACGAAAAGAGCGTTGGCTCGCCAGTCTTGATAAAATATGGGTTGGTCGTTCAATTTCAAAGTATATATATATATATATATATATATATATATATATATATATATATATATATATATATATATATATATATATATATATATAGTGTGTGTCAGGTTGTATATGAAAAGAAATCAAATAAAGTGCTCGATCATATAAGAGAGCTAATATAATTTATTTAGATACTGTATATTGCATATTTCAGCAATGTACCGCGGTTTTATCCAAAAGGGCAGATTTAGACATCTGTAGTAAATCTCTGTGCCCAGTGGAATCATCGGCAAGCTGAAACGATTGTAGTCACGGCCCGATAGGGAATGGCGTCAACAATGACAGAAAACGGTGTATCTCTGAAACACCGTTTTTTAATATACAGCTTCCCTCCCATCAACATCCAGAAAATACGAAAACACTAATTCAATAAACAAAAATAAACAAACACGTTAAGTCCAAAGAAATATTATTGCATCATCTTTTTCAGCACTATATCGAACAATTAATCCTATACATAAATGTATCCCCCAAAACGACAACAAAAAAGCACCCTAATTACACAAACCAAAACGGCAATCTTCATAGCCGCCCCTTTCGAATGTTTTCATACTAGGTAAAACAATAATATTACAAATTCACAAAGGAACATATAAATAAATAAATAAAACTTGCTAGGGAATAACATGAAAGCCTTTCAAACACGAACTAACATCGAACTCTCTTAAGTCTTAGTTCATCACTATCCCACACCGGATTTTTTCGGGGATCCCCTCAGAGATACACCGTTTTCTGTCATTGTTGACGCCATTCCCTATCGGGCCGTGACTACAATCGTTTCAGCTTGCCGATGATTCCACTGGGCACAGAGATTTACTAAAGATGTCTAAATCTGCCCTTTTGGATGAAACCGCGGTACATTGCTGAAATATGTAACATACAGTATCAAAATAAATTACATATATATATATATATATATATATATATATATATATATATATATTATATAGTCGCTGGTAGACTTGTTTAATATATTTCACGGTTTACATCTATCATATTTACCAATGATATATCGATTAGCGATGCCTCATTGTACATTCCGTTTGATTCTATTATTTAAATCCTCCGACCTGTTCATGTGAGTTACAAGTCTGAATATTTACACGATGTGGATTTTCAAAGAAGTCAGCTCTAAATTGGTTTGATTCATCTACAATATTATCAGAATACAGATCAATACGGTTGTTTTCGTCAGAACGAGATTCTCTATTTCTATTTTCACTTTCAGTAATATTAGTTCTTCTACTTAGTTGACGCTACCCCGGCTGTAGTAAAATGATGTTAATTCTACATTTTTATTTGTCTGCATATTAAAAAAAAACTAATACTCAAAAAGAAATAAAATTTGAGTTTCTTTAAAAAGATCCAGATCTTGACCGATTATATTTCGTCAACTTAGACAACAAAAATACTGAATTACATATCTTGGATGTTCTATAATGGCGACTCGTCATAAAGAAATGTTCGAAAACCGTGGCCAAAACTGTGTCCAAAAACCACAGAAAAAAATGTGTCTGTAGGTTTCATACACATTGAAATTTAAGTAGAATTCTATTTTTTTATTTTATTTTTTATTGATTTTTTCTTGCTGATTTTTTTTTCAACATGAATGAAGACATAATTACTGGAATCTAACTTACTTCTTTTATTTATTTATACAGTATCTAGAGTTTGAAAATTAATATCCATCAAGCTTAAATCTTGACAGTCTGACTATCAATAATATATATATATATATATATATATATATATATATATATATATATATATATATATATATATATATATATATATGTAAGTAAATTTCGTGTACAACAGAATCGTAGGATGAATTTTAGAGGAAGCATTATTTTAATCAACAGACGAGTAGAAAAAAAAGGAAAATTGTTAAAATTACCTTAAGGCCTCATCGTCTGACCCTCTAAGAGGAAACATCAGAATGGTAAATTAAAAACTAAAAGTCGAATGAGATATGAGGGGAAAAACTTATTTCAGTTGGAGGAAACGATTGAGAGGGAAAAAAAGGGTAAACCTCTCAACGTTATGGTGGATTTGAATCATTAAAGATCTTCAACTGATGCTTCAAAATCTTTTGTCTACACAGGCTAGGTCGAGTTGTTTTTTTTCCTCTCAATCGTTTCCTCCAACTGAAATAAGTTTTTCCCCTCATATCTCATTCAGCTTTTAGTTTTTAATTTACCATTCTGACGTTTCCTCTCAGAGGGTCAGACGATAAGGCCTTAAGGTAATATATATACGTATATATTGTAAAAGTTTTCTAAACAAAATATGTATATATATATATATATATATGAATATATTTTTGAAAAAGTATATGAAATATGAAATTAAGATATATAAAACTAACCTGATCTTATAATTAATTAACTCATTTCGTATAAAGGATAACGTTACATACACCCAATTTATTGTGGTTAACATAAGTTGAAACCAATCACAACACAATTCATCACATACAATAAATTAAATTAAAAAAACGTTTGATAACATTCAAATGTATTTAACAGTAGGATTTATATTTACTGCAGATACAATCGGTAATGCAACAGTGTTTATCAGTTTATATTCTTGAAAGGCTGATAATAAATAAGAAAACGCGGTGGTATATTTACAAGCGTGTGCATTTACAGAAGTTCAGAATAGTATTTTCCAGAAAAAAACTGCTCGTATTTCGTCGTAAGATCCTCAATACATAGTATCCAGACAAGTCCATATACTCACGAAATAAGGTAGATCAGCATCACACTATAATAAGGTAGATCAGCATCACACTATAATAAGGTAGATCAGCATCACACTATAATAAGGTAGATCAGCATCACACTATAATAAGGTAGATCAACATCACACTATAATAAGGTAGATCAGCATCACACTATAATAAGGTAGATCAGCATCACACTATAATAAGGTAGATCAGCATCAAACTATAATAAGGTTTATCAGCATCACACTATAATAAGGTAGATCAGCATCAAACTATAATAAGGTAGATCAGCATCACACTATAATAAGGTAGATCAGCATCACACTATAATAAGGTAGATCAGCATCACACTATAATAAGGTAGATCAGCATCACACTATAATAAGGTAGATCAGCATCACACTATAATAAGGTAGATCAGCATCACACTATAATAAGGTAGATCAGCATCACACTATAATAAGGTAGATCAGCATCACACTATAATAAGGTAGATCAGCATCACACTATAATAAGGTAGATCAGCATCACACTATAACAAGTTTTGTTTTAGATAAGTAATAAAACTAACTTGAAATTATATTCAGACACCTCTGATATGAATACCATTATTCAAATATATAACTTGTGCGACGTCTTTCAATTCAATATCTGCTAAAATGTACAAAATCTAAAATGTATAACATAAGCTTAATTAACCTGAAAGGATTTCATTTAAACTTAATCAAACTTTTGAAAATTGAATTAAAACTCTGATAATCGATTAATTATATCCGTTAGTCCCCAACTCCGTAAATAGCTTGAAGGAAATAGTGTTATTTTCTTAGGAGCATCTCCCGTACTAAATAACTGTCTGGTTTAAATATTGGCTGAAGAGATGAAAGGAAATTTGAGCAGTGTTTTTTTTCCTTTAAAACATGTTTTTAATTGAATGTTACAATGACTAATCTTTCTCCCTGATCACTATAACACACGGGTTCATTTGTTTGTCGTTTTGTTTCACCAATTATTTACATACGAAAGGAGATATGGCTGTAATCATTTAATTTTAAAGCTTTAATAGCTGGATATACGAATCAAATCTCCAAAAAGCGCAACGAATCTTATACGATTCTATCTTTTTGTATCTTGATTTAAATATGTGTTAAATCCATCTATAATTATATATATATATATATATATATATATATATATATGTATATATATATACATATATATATATATATGTATATATACGTATATTATATATATATATATATGTATATATGTATCAAAAATTACAAATATATGTATATATATATATACGTATACATACGTATATTATATATATATATATGTATAAAAAATTACAAATATATTTATATATATATATGCATGTATATATATATGTATATATACATACATATATAGTTATATATATATATATATATATATATATATATATACATATATATATATATATATATATATATATATATATATATATATATATATATATATATATATATATATTGCATTTACTTTGACTGAGAGGTATTTGGGCGTCTTTCACTTTTAACCTAATCAGATAAACAAAATGTGATCTTAATCGGACACAGAAAAACCTTGTGAATTGTCGCCATCTTATATTTATTTTAGAATTATAATTTTGTTATATAATTCCGACGCTATAAAATAAGTCAGACTCTAAGGTAAATGTGATATAAAAATATTGTTGTCTAACTTTTTTGGAAACTTAAAACAACCATCCAACCAATAACCTATTTTTAATTACTGTTTACATATATTTTGAAATGAATTACGCCACGTTATTCCCTGCACATATTGCTTGTTTTTCATTCCCTTCGATGCTAAGAAGATCTCATTCAGTGTGTGCTTTTGAAATGTATGCATATGTATGCGTGTGTTTATTGAAATGTATGCATATATTTACCATTAGTCGAAAAGATCACTTAATTCAGTCGAAAGCTCAAGAAATAAATAATAAAAAAAAGTTCAATATGTTACATTTACATGACATTCGGAAAAAACTGCTATTCACTCTGACTTTTGGAAGTTCATTATAGTTTGCTTTGTTTTTGTGAGTTATCCTTCTCTGTGACTTAAAGCCAAAATTAAACGATTATTAAGCTCATTCCGAAGACATTTTCATTGGTTCTAACTGTTAAAAGTTAGATCTAAACTGCGGGTTATTCCTGTCGAAACACATTATCTCTTGTAAACGATTCATTGTATGAAATTAATCGAACATAAGTTGCTATTTTACCCATACATGGAGAGGATGGAAGTTCATGACTTTTAACAAGATTAATGCTTATCGGTGAAACTAATTTGACCCCTAACCTTTTTCAGGTGGAGCCAACATCTTCGCTAAGTATTCCATGTTATATACGAGTTAAAATAAACCCTTAATTGTCTTTCTAGCATTTCTGGAAACACTTTTCCTTTGGAGGCTGATTTACATTTCAAGACTCGAATAACACAAAATGAATTTTCATCGCTTACCTGATTTGA
>OY744534.1:46722157-46829657 GCA_963556195.1 Sepiola atlantica | reverse complement strand
TGTATATTTTTATTTCCTTATACCAGACTTTTCAAAGATTAAAATCTTATCATCAGAGGAATTACATAGATAAATACGTTAGCAGGGAAATAGCTAAAATGCAAAATTTGAAAAATTAAAGAAAATATAAAGTAATGGAAAGTAAAAGCTGTGTGTAAAAAGGTTACAAAAATATAGTGTCCGTCCAGTTTGTGAATGTATGGTAACAAAATGTCCGGTGACAAAAGATTAAAAGATGGAGGAATGATTTCGGGAAGACTGCGTTAAGAATGTTCAAAATGTGGTAAATCCAATGGAATGATATTCGGTTCAACCGTAGATGAAGAACTTATTCAGATATATTTTGAGAATTAGGGCCATTTTAAAATACTTTCGTGGACCGCAAAGGACAAAGGTTTTTAAGGAGTTGAGTTTAAAATGTCATATGTATTTCAAGCAGTCAGTGAAAAGTGTAAGTAGTTTCTTCGATCGAATCTAAGGATCGAGAGAACTTTTTCTGCTAGAAGACGAAGCTAGTAAAAAGTGGAAGAAGGGTGTGAAATTAGGGAAGTGGATGAGGAGGTTACGTGGATTGAACTATTGCCGATGCTCGGAGTAGGGTAGGAGGCTTGTTAATAACAGTTCATCGCTAGTAAGCAACAATATAATGACAGGCTTGGATTGGTTCACTTAGGAGTTGGGGTGGGTTTCAATAAGCTGTAACTAAACAAGGCCCTCTAGCCTACTTCCAGCATCGGCTATAGTTCCATCCACTTAACCTCATCCTCCACTTCCCTAATTTCACACCCCTCTCCAACTTTTTACTGGCTTCCTCTTTGACCAGAACATTCTCTCCCACTCCTTAGTAACTACTTACACTTTTCACTGACTACTTGAAATATGTACGACATTTTAAACTCAACTGCTTAAAACTATTTTCATTCGAGGTCCACGGAAGTATTTTAAAATGGACCTAATTCTCAAAATGACATCCTATTACTGCTTTATCTACGGTTCAACTGAATATTATTCTATTGGATTTATCACATTTTGAACATTCTTAACGCACTCTTCAAGAAATCACTCCTCTATCCTACAATCTTTTGTCACCGGACACTTTGTCAACGGGCATTAACCAGCTGGACAGACTCTATATTTTAGTAACCTTTTTACACAACACTCTTACTTTCCATTAGTTTATATTGTTCCTTAATTTTTTCAAATTTTGAATTTTGCCTATTTCCCTGCCAACTTATCCATCTATGTAATTCCTCTGATGATAAGATTTTAATCTTTGAAAAGCCTGGCTTAAAGGAAGAAAATAAACATTTTTTATCGCGTACACCTTGTATTGAACAATCGAAGTTGAAATAGATATTCCATTCACACATCTTTATCTTCAACCCATTCATTTATTTTTATAATTGCTCTATCTAGTATATTGAGCTTAAACCATTTCACTATAGGTTCAATTCTCTAAAAGTATACTTTTAGTCTCATATTATATTATATATATATATATATATATATATATATATATATATATATATATATATATATTACAGGCAACTAGAACAACATCTGTACCGTCGATTTTAAATGTAATTAAAAGGAAATTTTACAGGTCTCTCTTTGTCTTCTGTTTTTTTTTTAGAGACAGAGGCGAAAGAGAGTCCGGTAAAGGAGACCAATTAAAGGTCCCACTTGTTTTGATTTGAAACCGACGGTACCAATTCTGTTCTGATCTTCTGTAATACCTATATAAATAAATATTACGCTGTTATGTTCGATTTTCTTTTATAATTGAGCACTCTGCTGGGGTTTCTTTCCCACTTACCTAACGCGCGCACACACACACAAACACACACACTAATATATATTATTTGATAATAATATTTAATTAATATCTACATACGTATGCGTTTCATCCTGACGAAATCTTCAGTGTGGAGATAACTGTTCAAACCAGTCGCACGATTCAAACCCCGGAAAACGAATCACCTTTTACTAAAATCCGATCGCTATAACCAATGGAGCCAACTCCAACCGTTACGAGACACGTAGATAAATAACCCATATTTATGTCAATTCAGGCACATAACATAGTCAGCCGTCTTAACATTGTTCAACAAATCATATAGACAGGAACTTGCATATATATATATATATATATATATATATATATATATATATATATATATATATATATATCTTTATATATATATATATATATATATATCTTTATATATATATATATATATATATATATATGATATTATATATATGATATTATATTATATATATATGTGTGTGCGTGTATGTGTACGCGTGCGTTCGAAACATATCACCCAGTTGATTAATTGTTATTCCAGCGATAACCTCGAACAAATATTTACGAGTTATTCTTTCCGGAAACCAACTCCCCTGGATACATATTGCGATGTGAAGGTATTATGTTGTCCCGAGAGAAGTAGATAACACTATATGTCACATGAAGGAAATCACATTATTCAAAGATCCAGCAGTGAATCAACTAAAGAGAGAAGATAACTTTGACAGACCAAAAGGCAACGGACAAAAAAAAGCTTAAAGATAAAGAAGCCATTGACACCCACTCTATCATGATTCATAGACTATACTTTGTCTTCTAGCATTTGAGTAACTTGGATAAGCAGGAATGGCCGCTAATACTGACTAAAAGCGTACAAGAAATCGCATAAATAATACAAGCAAACGCCTTCAAATTTAGTATGTTTTCTCACAGAGATATTCTTTCACAATAATGACTTGACCAAATCCCACATAATCTAGTAATCCAGTAAACAAACAAATTTACTGTACATGCATATATATATATATATATATATATATATATATATATATATATATATATATATAAAGAGAGAGAGATATTGTTACGTGTGTGGTATGTCTGCAATCGTGTATGTGGTTCGGTTACGCTTGCACATATATGCTTATATAAGTTGCTTAAATGAATTTTAATATATTTAGTGATGTGTGCGTCTCATACCGCATGCACATATGTTTAAATTGTTTGACGTATATATTTTGTGTGTATTAGATACATGCCTATACTTATATGAGTTATGAGGGTTGCTTGCCATTCGGCACTTTTAGGTTATCACATAACCATCATTCTGTTTAAATGTTTAGTTCTACATGTATTAATTGGTTTGAATTTTATTTACATATTCACTAAAGTATTCAGTTAAATGTAGATTTTTTATTATAATCCATTTCCTTTTTTATTAATAACATCCATCCTACTTTACTTATGAATCCCCATTATTATAATCATTGTAGTAAGTATTATTATTATTATTATTATTATTATTATTATTATTATTATTATTATTAGTAGTAGTAGTAGTAGTAGTAGTAGTAGTAGTATAAGTATTATTTCCATTATTATTATTAATATTATTTGTACTCACTAGGAGTCCTCACAAAAGTTATCGTCAGTGATTGCTAACCGACAACAACTGGTGGTATTACCTGGAGTCTAAGTGACAACAAGCCTCCACATATTTTCAGTATTCTCCAGCGTGTTTCGATAACCACCGCAAATAACGTTGCGGTATCGCAATCGCAAAAAGGGGGGGGAGGGAAGGTGAGAGCGGAGGAGGAGAGCTTATATTGTGTCTTGCTATTTCTGTTTATTGGTTAATTTTTTGTGGTGTCAGCTGAGGCCGGTGTACATTATTGGGAGGGGGAAGGTTATGAACTGATTTTTCTAGCAGTTTCTGTTCCTAGGTTCGTGATGTGCTGTTCTTCGTGTGGTTTTGTTTTCTTCCAGTTGTAAATTCCATGTAGCTTGTTACTCTTTGTAGCTTATGCGGTTGGTTTCCGCATTCAGGTATGTTCCTTAAGATTGCAGCTGTTTTGATCATTGCCGTCCTTTGTATGGTTTCCATGATTCCTTTGATGCTAATTTCTCCTAGTCTTTTCTCCAGTTTTTTTTTAAATTGTTCGTAGTGCTCCTACGATTATTAGTATTATACTAACTTTCTTCATGCTACATATTCCTTTCAGTTCTCTAGCAAGTTCCGCGTATTTTCTTCGTTTTTCAATTTCTTTGATCTTAACTCTGTGGTCTGCTGGTACGCCGAAGTCTATGATTTTGCAAGATTTTTCTTTCTTGTCGATTATTATAACATCCGGTCTCCTTGCTTGTATGAGTTTGTTTATTTGTATATCCATATCCTAGAAGGTTTTTGTGTTTTTCGTTTTCCAGTACTTTTTCTGGTTTATGTTTGTACCATTTTTCTGCGTATTCAAAATTCAGTTGTTGGCACAGTTACCAGTGTACTGCTTTCCTCACACAGTTGTGTCTTTTCTTGTTTTTCTTTAGGGGGCTAGTTTGCTACACTCACTTATTACCTGATTTACTGTTTTGTCTCTTTTCTCACATAGTCTTCAGTTACTGTTTTCCTGTGTTTTATCTATTTTAGCTTTAATGTAGTTTTTCCCATCGCATTGTTCTGTGCAGCTATCAGTAAAGATTCCGTTACTCTGTTCAAGTTTCCTTTTTTTAGCAATGCCCAGCTATTTTCATTGGTTTCTTATTTTGTAAGTCTTCTGAAGCGTCCCTGTACTTGTATTTCTTCTTACTTTTCTTTTCTTGTCGTTTTGTTTATGGTTTTAGTGCTTACAGAGTTGCTCGTTTGAACGGTGTCTTTTGCTGTAATCATTAGCCTTTGCGTGTGCTGCGTTATGTATTTCTCCAGCTCTTTTGTTAGTCTTCCACACAATCTTCTATACTTACCAGTCCTCTTCCTCATTCGTTTCTTTTCATATATAGTATGTTCGTATCGTCTTTTGGGTTGAGAGCATTGTACATGGTCATTCATCTTCTAGTCCCTTGCGCAAAGTGCCTGAGTTCTTCTTTAGTCCAGCCTATGAATGGTCCAGAGTATATTATTAGTTATACATTTCAGGGTTTATTTTTCCTACTAGATTCCTTCGATACAATTTCATTTCTAGGAGTTTTATTATTCTTCATAAATATTCGTTTCTAATCTTCATTTTCATTTCAGTAGATTTAAGAAATCACATATATTTGTAGCTATCCTGTTCGCCTAGAGCCACAATCTCGTCTTGGTTAGGGACTTCCACTCCCTCTGTCGTCTCTAGTATTTCTCTTTTCAATATCTAGTAGTGCACACTTTTCTATTATGAATTCCATTTGGATGTCGTAACTGAAGATTCTGGTCGTATTTATTAGCTTTTCCAGTTCCCTTTTTCTCTTGGCAAATCGTTTCACGTCGTTCATGTACATCAGGTGGTTTACTCTTGGTTCTGTGTCTGAAACTTGTATCCGGCATCACATTTTACTGAGTATGTATTATAGACAGTATTGGTCTCCTTGGAAAATGCCTCTCTGTATTTTTATCTCAGTCAGGTGTTATCCTCCGGCTGTCAGTTCTTGTTTCCATGTTTCCATTGTGTTCTTAATAAGATTAATAATCCTGTTGGGTATTTTGTATAATTTTAAACATTCAATTATCCAGGCTTGATGAATTCTGTCGTGAGATTATTTGTGGTAAATTCATTCCATGGATATGTAATTATCTCTGTTTTTTACCTCCTTCAGCCTCTTTTGATCGATGTATAGCAGATCATGCGTTCCCCTTTTCCTTTTCCGCCATACGTTTTGTTCTTCGGGTAGTAGTCCACGTTTGTTCAGGTATTGGTAGATTTGTTCTCTCAGTTGTGGTGTCAGGATTTTCCACATTGTTGGTAAACAGGTTATTGGTCTTTAGTTCCGCTTTTGGCATCGTTTTGTATTAGCGTTGCTCTTCCTTAGGTCATCGATTCTGGTACGTATGTTTTGCTGATACATCCTCTCAATTTTTGCGTCAGCTTTTTATGTAGGGTCTTGCATTTTTAAAATAATGTATACATGTATTCAATCGCAGCCTGGCGCTTTCCAGTTTGGCATTTTCGTTAGGGTTGCTTTAATTGTTTCTTCATTAATTTCTGTTTCTGTTCTTCTTTGATGTCATGTAGTTCGTCTGTTTTTGTTCCTTCTTCAATTTCATGTAGTTCATCTGTTTTTCAACCACTTGCTATTTTTGCTGTTTTCTTAGGGTTTTCCCATATCTTGCTCCAGGAGTGTTTTGTCTCTGTCGGGTCCGGGTGTGCTGTTGTTTGTTCTACGTTTACGTTTGTGTAAAAATGACTTTCATTTTTTTCAAAGGTCCTGTTCTGTTTTTGCTGTTCAGATTTGTATCTATATCGTCTCAGGGTTCCTTCTATTGCTGCTATCTTTTGTTTTAGTCCTTCATGTTTCTTATTCAGTTTTTCTTTGTGAACAAAATTTCCGCACTTCCGTCGATTCCTATTATCTTTCATCCTGTTTACGGTCCTAGCTTCTTTTCTAAGTTTGGTAATGTGGGTTTCCAGTCTGATTTCCCATCCAGGTTTTGTCGGTCCATTCTTTTTGGCCAGTCTTTTTTCTCTTTTTAGTTTCATACCTATTGCACATATAAAGTTGTTTAGGTCTTTGATAGTGTCTGTTGAGATGTACGCGACTACTTTGTTTACTGTCTCTGCTTCAACTTTTAACTTCTCCAATCTTCGTTCCTTAGGGATGGGAATGTTTTTTCATCGGACATTATTTGTTGGATGTTTTACGTCTTTTTCCTCGGTGTTTTTTTAGATGGTGTCTATTGATCTATCACGCCATTAGTCTTTTGTATGATTTCCGTTAATTCCACCCTGTCTTGAGTATCTGCCTTTTTTGATCTGCTATCCTCTATTCCGTTGCGTGGTAGCCTAAATAAATGTCCCATAGATCTTTTATTCGTTTTCGATATCATCTTTCTGTGGGATAGCAGCTTTTGTAGTAGCATTCCGTTACCAGTGTGTTCTCCTTTGTGGTCCATTTTTATAGTTTGCTTTTTTGTTTTTTTCATTAGAGCTTTCTTGTGTTTGGTCCGTGTCGTTGTCATACCTGGAATTAGAGGGGTTACTTACCTGTTTTTGTCCGTGATCTTGTTTCAGAAATTAAAGAAGCACACATTTTTTAAATTTTTTTTTTATTATTATTATTATTATTATTATTATTATTATTATTATTATTATTATTAATAATAATAATAATAATAATAATAATAATAATAATAATAATAATAATAATACTACTACTACTACATTTTATTATGTACTCTGCTAAGCTATGGAAGTCCCTGAGTAATGTTACTCAAAATATCATTTTTTTTTTCATTTAGTTGAACATAAATACCATTATATTTTCCGGCTCGGGAATTGCGTATTCCTGTGTAAATGCTGTATGCTATGCGTATTTGCCATTTAAAAGATGTGTATCATATGTGTAATTTTACTATACAACGATATGATTTTCCCTGCCATATACCAAGTCATTGTGTCAACTGCACAATATTTGACCGACTTAAATATGGCGATACACACAGTGGAAATTTCATTTAACCTTGATATGACGACGTTTAGAATTTGAATATTTTACTTAATTTTGAATTAATAATGTAGAAAATTTAGTCACGTGAACCCTACTAAAATTAATTTTGCTTTGTTTTACAATATGAAGGCGTAAATAATTAATTCCTTCTGTTCTGAAGATATTAAGCTTACTATAGCCTCGACTGAAACCTGTTCCGAAATGTGTAGGCATGCTATGTTTGAAGAAATAACAATTTTTATTATAAATAAATAGCTCTATTTATTACCAAGTACTATTATACAAAAAAGAGTATATTTTGTCGTGATTTTAATCCCGTAGATATAAACATTACCCGGATTACTATATATATATATATATATATATATATATATATATATATATATATATATATATATATATATATATATATATATATATATATATGTTATTGTTTATTATCTATGTACGTATATGTTTCGTCCTTAAAAATCGGGGCTCATTAGCATAGAGATATGACTATTAACTACCGGTCATGCGATTCGAAACTCCGGATTACGAGTATTTTGCAACTCAAATCCGACACCTTAACCACTCAGCCAATTTTGAACAGCGAATAAACGGTGATAATTTTAACACTTTATACGGCGGCTTAACGTCTAGAGCGTTCGACTTTTTTAATGAAAGGAACGATACATATATATATATATATATATATATATATATATATATATATATATATATATATATATAGAGAGAGAGAGAGAGAGAGAGAGAGAGAGAGGTACGTTGATAAGATTAGTAGAAATAAATTCGACAGTGCTAAATTAGTTTAAGCCATACAAAGTATTTTAAAATATTACATTTTTTTTTAAAAAACAGAGCATAATATTTATTTTTAATGGTGTTATGATTAAGAAGTTTTGTTCGAAAAAAATAGGGTGAGGTCACGTACTGATCCGGGATCAACGTATACATTATTTGGATGATACTTTAATTTTTCTTACATTTACTTTTTCATTTACGGGCGTTAAATGAATGGTTTGTTCAGAAAGATATTAAAGTTGTAGATGAAAGTAACAATCAAGACACAATAAGAATCATTATGAATGATTATAGATAAAGATAAAAATTAACATAAAAATGATAATAATGGCTATAAAAATAATATTGCTAATAGTAATGATAATGATGATAACAAAGAAGAATAAATAAAATAAATAAATAAAAAATAGTAAAATAATAAAATAATAAAAATAGAAGACTATATATCATTTTTGAATATATATATATGTTTTACAAAAAAAATATATTTAAAAATAAATTGTCATAAAAACTAAAAATATAAAGGCATATTGAAATACAGATGAGAATAAAGAATAGTAATTGAAAATAGAAAGAGAACGAGAGAGAAAAAGAAAAAAAAAGAGATAAAGAAAAAAGCGTATATAAAAACAAAAAAATACGCTGTTTGTTTTACTTTAGGTATGGATATCTGTATTTTGTAATTGTTTTTAATATATCCCCCCCCCACTTCCCTATACAGAAGAAAACATAACATTTTAGTTGCAAAGGCGGCAACTATTTTATAACTTTTTCAACAAAAATGTTAGTTATTCTCCTTGCTGATTTTTATTTTTTGGTCATAATTTTAAAATGTTTCCATATTATTACTTGTCCAGGTGGGATACATACTCTTTTGAAATAAACTGTAGCAATGTACATTGTTATATTTTCAAATAACCTGGTACAACAATTATAAATAAAAATTAACTATTCGGATGCAGTGTGATATGTCGACCTTTACGTTATTTGTGATCCAACATGATAGCTTCAATATGTTCATTCAAGATCTAAACTAATCCTTAGTTATTTATGGATTTGTTAATACAAAAAAAAATCAATTATTACTAGCGTGACCGCGTCAAAATTGAACCGTCCTTTCTACATAAATGTGTATAATTTACGGTTAGCAATGATATTTCTCTTTGAGATTATGTCTACCAATGGTAAATACTATTAAGAAAAAAGTGTTTCTTTATTTTCCGTAAAAATAATTGTCATTGTCAGCAAAATACTTTTTAAATATATAAAACGAATATGTTAATCTTTATATTTTTACATTTCAAATTGTAGGAATTTAATTTTTAAAAAAACAATAAATATTTTCTGGCTAAAGTAGAAATAATTGTCAGTAAAATATTCTTCAGATCAATAAAACGAATTTAACTTTTTTAAATGTATTCCTTAACAATTGAACTGTTTTAGTGGACAGGATTACATAATTTGAGTTTGGTACAACTTTAAAAAAAAAAATAGGTATAGTGGAAATTTTTAACTAAGAGACATCATATAAATCAACAAAAAACAACATCTTGCTGTTCGGATTATCTCATTGTTTAATGTGTGTAAAAAGAGATAACGTACGTAAAACATCACTCAACAATCAATCAATCAATTTAATTGGAAAACAAAGAAACTTCAGCAAACCGTGTAAAAAGACAGAATATATTGCATCTATGTACCGTCTGAATGTTTGGTGAAGGCGACTTCAAACCTGAATATGTTAGGCATCATTACGACCTTATCTCGCAGATTGTTCCAGCAGGCAGAACCACGGAGAGAGAATGATGGCTCTCTTCTGCTGAGTCCATGTCCACAATTGTAGGTGTTCGGCGAGTGTCCACGGAGATCGCGTTTTTGTTGTTATTTTTGAGAGAGTTAGTTTCATATTAACTATAATTCACGGGTTTATTCGGGATTAGTTTATTTATTGTAGATGAATGCGTTGGGGTGAAAAACTCATCTAAAGGTAGATTTACATTCCCGTTGATGATTATGTACGTCAGAATCAAGTCTCTTCGCAATGTCCGTTATGTTATTTAGAACATATTTAGTCTTTGAAGTCGTAGTTTGTAGGTTAGCGTGGAGAATTCCTTCACCATATTAGTTACCTACTGTTAAACACGCTCTGCGTGTACTATATACTTTCTGAAGACATGATATGTTGTTTGGATAGCATATTCAAGAATAGACCGTAACAGGATTATGCACATGTGACGGAAAGCATCTGCAGCTAGACTTAGATAGGATATGCAGATCAAGTAAATAACCCTCCCGTCTCTGTTGGCCATCTCGATACAGTAACATAAAATATGTCTTTAATTTAATTTAATTTTTTTTTTATTATTTCAAATAAATTTTCCCTTTCATCTTAATGACTGAACGAATCTGTATTAGTATCATGGCTTTGTTTATGCTACTATTACTAAGTGCCAGACACTATTACATACGTTTATTATATTTTATTTAAAATCAAATTATACATTCAAATTACTGACTACACTCATATCATATAGTGTCGTACCCTTATTTAAACTACTATTACTAAGTACCAGTCTTTATTTAATAATTTCATTATATTTTGTTTTTATCTGGCAAGAAAAGTGTTTCGACGGTGTCCGGGAAAATTGAGTGAAATCAAAAATCGAAACCCCAGAAGAAACTTTATCGTAAAAGATTGGAAAAACTTTTCTCAACTCAAAATTCAAGAAACTAATCGTAAATAAAACTGTGGGTAATAGTTAATATTAAACCAACACTCTAAATGAAAAACAAGAAAACCAAATAATTAATTAATAACAATGACATATGCAAATTAATTAGCCTTTTGGACATCGCCTGCATAGACACGACTGAGTATATTAGGAAGCTGTTTTTCTCGTTTTAAATGGAAACTTGGCCTTTAATCCCACTGTCAGCCCGACAAATAGTTCAACTTTATAAGTATATTGATCGGACTTTTTATTTAACTCTTTTACTAGAAGGATCATTTTTTTCCTGTAATACATAAGTTAATTAAATTAATATATTTTTGCCATCCTCATCTATAAAAACGGGAAACAACGTCATTTTACACGGCAAAATCGACTGCTGGGTCCGGTCGTCATTACGCTCCTCCTCCTCCTTCTCCTCCGTGAATGGGATAAACAGCGCATTTGAATTAATTTTTTATCACGAAATTGAAAACACCATCACTTCCATCTCATCCAATTTTGTATACTACGATAAAAATCAATATTCACATCGATCTTTACTAAGTATTTGATCTGTGTATCTAATGGCGATGTTGTCGCAAATTCTTAGAATGTTTCGAAACTTTCTAAGAATATAGGAAAACATTAAATTATAGCCATATTCATGATATTAATTGTTTTTATCAAACTATTTAAATTTCAGTTTCAGTTGATCGTTTGAATTCACTAGCAAGTCGTTTTCTGACAATTTCAATTCGATCCCATTGGTATAACATTTTTGGATACTCACGCATCCTCACTTGCTATGCCTATTCCGGGATTTCACATATACACTCAACGTAACCACGCCACCCAGTGGCCTGTATTGTTTATTTAGCGAACTGGTGTATTTCGTCCTTGCCGGTTACTCTGCATTAATCAGTTGAATGTATTTCTTCCGGCCATCAAAAGTATTTATGCGCCAATCAGCTGGATGTTATTTTTGCAAGTCAAAGGAATCCTGAGTTCAACAATTAGTTTAAAATGGAGATCCCTTAAAGAGGCATTATAAAGAAATAACAATATTTTTATGGTTAAAGTGAGAAGGTTGTTATGAATGAGGATTCCATAAGAAATAATAAACATGGCGACGTGGCGCAACAGGAAGTAACGTTGGCTAACAGTTTGTTTAAATTGACAGTCTTCTAATGAGTGAAGGTTCAATCCCTGCTACAGGCGATAATAACAAAGAATAACATAAAATACACACTTCTACAGGTAATGCTTTTAGCAATGAGAACAACATATTTCCATAGATTAAGTGAAATTCAGTTTGAAATTTCATACATGTTCGATTATATGGTTTCACAAGTTCGAAAATATCACTTGTGAAATGTCGGCGGTTACAGCGATCGAAACGTTGTAAACATAACAACCAAGATGAGAAGATTAGTTCGAATAATCCATATAATAGAAATTACAACCAAACAAAAATAACTCAAAAGAAAATATGTTTCATGCTTTAATACGGTTTAAATATTAGCGTAGATATGTTGGCTCGTTGATATATTAGCTAGTACATATCATCCCTTCGCAGAGCACCCAGGGTTTTTTACGTATCATCCGGGCCTTCGGGTTTGGATTTACGCCGGTCTATTGGTTGTCGGTCCTGTGCAGTTCTAGGAGGTGCACCCTCCCAGGCTTTGCCTCCCCTCTTTGGGGAGGAGTAAGTTTATTGCTTACTGCCTGAGACGCCCCTACCGGGGAATGCCGTCGGGGCTGCCCAGGCAATTTTTAAACTACCAGAGTGCTCAAATTCTCGAGCGCTGTTTTTTTCCCACTTTCCAGACCTTGTGTCACATCTTACCTTGTGGGAAGAAGATAAATAGCATCATCCCTTAAGCAGGATAAGCTGTAGACGTAAGGTCAGAAGGGGTCAAGGAGTTCACTCTGACTTTAGTGATCCAGTACAATTAGAGCGGAAGTCTCTCATACGAATAGGCGATTAATTCATCAGAAGAGTGAAAGAGGCTATTGTGGGCGAAGCCTGTTATTAAATCTTATAGAGGCGACATCTATACAAACAGGTTTTAAATGTAGTCTAACAAAAGCTGTAATATTATATTACAGCTTTACAGCTTTTGTTAGACTACATTTAAAACCTGTTTGCATAGCTGACTCTGTCTACGAAATTATTAATATCATTAATTGCATAAATATTTTAAGTTTATGTGACAAGAAAGCTGTGATTCGAGGTGGACGCAAAAACACCAAGGTACGCCCAGACAACTCGAGAAACTCATTTAATGGTTATGAATTGATTAAATGTTTACAAAACTAAACGATTATGCGACAGTTGGAAATCATCTATACATTAGTAAAGTGTTATGGTGTTATTGATGTTTGTTTTACACAAATACAAACGTGTAATTGATTATGAAAATAAGAACAGGCAAAGTACGCATTACGAAGACAGCGGGTTTTACGATTAAAATACGAAGGTTCGAATCTCAAGTAAGTCTAAATTATTTGTTTTACCTGGATACGTATTCAATCAATTTTAAGAAATCAGCATAACCTGATAACATAAACACATTATATGAATATTTTAAAACTAAGTTACTTATTTTTTTATAATAAGCACAAAGAAGACATAAAGGTTCAAATTAATTAAAATCGAAATAGTTTTTGCTTTAACCATAATTTATTTTCTTACTGATGAAACAATCTATTAATACATTCATCGTAGTTAGTTACTCTCTCATGCAAATACTAAGTCGCATAGTATTTTCCACGATATTTTACGAATATTTTCTTCGTACTAGACATAAAGAGATAGAAGCTAGGTAAATATGGACATTGACATACCCAGGTAATTTACCATCGCTGTTCCAGGGGCAGGTATAAACTAGTATTATTCAGTAAATAGTGTGATCACTACTACTGGCCACAATGATTCAAAGAATAACGGTGTATTGCATTATCGCCAGCCTTACCATTTATCTAGAGCTGTTCGCTTATATGTTTTTACAGTCTCTAGGTTTTAAGCTGAATCATTTTCGCTTCTTTTTCTTACGAGCGATGATATTTCCTTTGAAGTGATTTTCGTTAAGAAAATTCGATTACTTCAGCTGCTAGTCGTAAAAAACGTCAATCCACTCGACAGATTTTTATTAACGGCATTAAACGTCTCTCCAGAAATGTCGTTTAGCTTTGATTTCCCAGAACCTTCGACAAACCACAACGATAAAGAATCAGTCAATGGTGGATGAGAAAAAAGAATTACAGTAATGGATTAGATTTTAAGGTTATTAAATTCATTTCTTCTTCATTTTGTGCACAAGTCAGTTGATTCTCTGTCGACGTTTTCACTTTACAATGTGATGTATTTGAAAAAAAATATAGAAAAATAAAAACCAATGCACATCTATTTCTGTATTAAGCATTTATATAAGTTCAGATGCGAGAGTTAAACCGGTAGTGCCCTGGAGGTAACTCAGTGTCGTATCCTAAGTTATGAGCTACAAAATGTTATCCGAGAGGTTTCAAAGCACCCAATGTGGTCCGATGTGACGTGAAAGTCACCCAAGGTTGCATCTTTATCCCGCAGCATCGAATGTAGTATGATGCAACGAGAACCGCATGAGTTCCAACTGGTTTCTCTGCCAATCTTTCTACGCCCACACTGCGTTTTAAAAACTAGGCAACTTAGTCGGAAACATGTGTAAGTGGGAGGTTCAGTCATCAACCCCCAAAACTAAAAACTAGCTTTTTAATGAATTATTACAAAATTAATTTAACCTAATTAATAAATTAATATTCCAACAACAACCTTCTCACGGTGTCATAAAAAACGAAAAAAGTATACGACCTTAGGCTAGAAAAATATTTCAAATACCTGACAGGGTTGGGACCCTTATCCCCTTCAAAGTAGTCCCCTTGTGCTTGCACACACTTAGCCCGTCGATCAATCCACTGCCGGAAACACATCTGGAAGTCCTTTTTAGGAATGGTGTTCATCTCTGTCGTCGCGTTCCTCATTATCTCTTCTCTAGTCTCAAAACAAGGACCTTTCAGTGGCGTCTTCCATTTTCGAAACAGCCAGAAGTCGCAAGGAGCCATATCTGCAGAGTAGGGAGGTTGGTGAACGACTGAAATTCCATGTTCAGCAAAGAAATGTTGGATCAATTGGGATGACTGTGCGGGGACATTGTTCTGATGCAGTTGCCAGTTTTTCGCCGTCTACATGTCTGGTCTTTTGCGCCGAACTCCGTCACGGAGACGTCGGAGAAGATCTTGATAGTACTCCTTTGTCACTGTTTGTCCATCCGGTGCGTATTCGTGATGCACAATTCCACGTATATTGATTTGACTTCGCATCTCTCGCGCTTTTTATGGCCTTGGAGACTCGGGATGCTTCCACTGCGACGATTGTCTTTTTGTTTCTGGGTCGTACTCGTACACTCATGACTCATCTCCAGTTATCACGGTGTTTAGAAACCCAGGATCAGTGTTGGCGTTATCCAGAAGATCCTATAAAACTTGAAAACGGATGTCTTTTTGTTCCTGCGACAACAACTTGAGCACAAATTTCGCAGCCACTCTGTGCATGTTCAAATCATAACGTAAAATTGCATGTACGGAATGTTTACTCACTCCGACCTCTTTGGCAGTCTGCCGTACGGTTAGACGACGATCTTCCATCACCAAATTTCGCACCCTCTTTACAACAGCTGCACTCCGAGCAGTTTGGCGTCTGCCAGAACGCTAGTCACTCTCCGCTTATGTGAGACCATTTTTGAATATGTTGAACCACTCCTTAATTAGTGTTACACCCATCACATCAACTCCCAACACCTGCTGAATCTTGCGAATTGTTTTGCTTTTAGGATCACCAAGCTTTTGGCAAAATTTGATGCATTACCTTTGCTTAACGCTTTCAGTCATCTTGAGAGAATCGGTAAGCTGACGAACACGTTGTGTAGCACCTCACTCAGCGACCGACAGGCGGCGACTAACGCGTATGAATGTGTCTTCCTTCACTGTGTAGAGTGGCGCCACCCTATCGTCTTTATTTTGTAAAAAAAATAATGGTAAGATACTTTTTAGACAGGCCTCTTATTACTATGTTAAATCATCAAAAATAAAATAAAAATTATTCAATTTTAATTAAATTTCCGGAATTTGATTCAAATGATATTTTTTAATTGGGAATCAAAATTTTCGATTAAACATTAAAGTTATTTTCTAAGTAGTGATATCATCAATAAATATACGTATGGGCCAGATTTACGGCCAGGAAACGTAATGTACCTTTCTGTATTTTAAATATGATGCTATTACTGTTAAATTCAACAATTTTCTGACACTATTGGAAGTAACAAACACACCAATTATTTCTTCAGAGAGCTGATGATACCATATCTTCCAGAGACTAAAGCAGCTCCACCAGTTTAGGTGTACGGAGTTAGCTGTCTTCAATATCTTAATCCGTTTTGTATTCTGTAAATAATGGTATTCGGTCAAACAACTATTTCTATAACAAAGGGTCATATAATATATTTTATCATCGATACATTAATAGAAGTAATCATACTATCCATTGTAAATCTAATAAGCCTGACAGATGTGGCCTCTTTGACTCCCTATTTTCCTGTATTTCCACCCCATCTATTTCTTTGTAAATATGTGTTTTGTAACAATACTAACCGCATCTTAGGTAGAGAAAACAATAATACTAATAATCTACTACTGACGGAGATTTGGTGTATGTTTGTCTGACGCTAATACTATGCTATTACTTCTAATGCTCAACTATTTTACTATTTTTCAATGCTCAATTAATAAGGGGTAGTGTAAAATATGCTTTATTGCTATGATACCATCCCCCCAGGCATTATCTGCTCCTTTTGCAAGAGAAGTGGAAATGTAGTATCTGTTCTGTTGTCATAAGACCCCTCAAGTATTACTCTTCATTTGGGGATAGCATATTTTCTGTTCTGTTGTCATGGGAACATTCTCTTAGGCATTAGCTCCTTGTTTGGGGTAGTGTAGTATATGTTTTTTCGTCATAATACCATCTTACAAGCCTTAGCCTCACCTTTTTGTCTTAGGAGTAGTGTAATAAGTGTGCTGTGGTCATGATACCATACTTTTAGAGATCACCTTCATTTTCTTTTGGGGGTACGAATATATTAGCAATAATAATAATAATAATAATAATAATAATAATAATAATAATAATAATAATAATAATAATAATAATAATAATAATAATAAGATGAACGTGACGTTAGCGGCGATTGTTGTATTTGTTAGGAAAGTGGGTTCTATGAATATAGGTGAGCGAATTGAGTGAAGATTGGGGTTGCAACTGGAACGCAAGACAGTGTTGTTTTCGCACGTTAAGATTTAGGAAAGTCGGTATGTAATTAATCAAATAAGCATTTGTATTTTTGTTTAGAAAACATGTGTAAGAATATAAACAGAGTATGATGAGTACTGTGAGCTGGTATAACACGACAGGTTGTAAACATATTGCCGAGAAGTAAAAATGGCCCCTGCTTTTCACCACAAATGCGTTAGGGAGTCCGTTGTACGTATATAAATTTACGTCGGAGACATGAATAGAACTCAACATAAAATAGTTTTTGTTCGAATCTTTATTTTATCCTAACCTGCTGGAGAAAAATTCTGCCCGAAATTACTAGACGATCAATTGCTACAACGGCCGAAAAATACCAAGTAAGTGCCGATTTTCAATTTTACGTAACCAGGTATTTTGCCGAGTTACACATGAATCCCTTACAAAACAATGATATGCATAACCGTTTCAAGTACATTACAGACCGTTCGATGTAGAACTCAGAAGAGAGAAATTTGTGGGATACGTCACGTTCGTTATATGGTGCCACAACGTTAGAGTTATTTTCTTTTACTCTCAGTCTGATCTCTTATGTGTTGACTCGCCGCTTTTTTGTATGTCTATTTACGTCGCGCCTTCTTTTAAACGGAAATTAATCCGTTGTTCTTTATTAAAGCTATTAATTGCGTATTAAAACATTAACTTTATTTACGTTAAACGTATGTTTCGATAGTATTCTTAATTGAAATCTTTACATTTATAAAGTTGGGCCATTTATCGCACTAGCAGTGAGCTTAAAACGCTTAATTAATATTTACAATGAAATAATAAAATAAAATTTAATTTAATTTACATTCCCTGCGAGACTGCTATAGTTTTCGCTGCGGTCTACATCTGGCAGCCATTTTGTTTTTCTTCTGGTTTAATTATTTTTGACAAAGGGATGTCTTTTCCCCAAATATCACATAGTGATTTTTAATCACCCGGACATCAAACGAACAGCTAAAAACACTCTTGCTGTTATGTAAGATTTTAGAAAAAAAGGAAAAATAAATAGTAAGTCATATTTCGTATTCGATTTATTGTTATTGTTTTTGTTCCTTACAACTTGCATCTTACCCGGAACTCGCATTGCCCACAGCCTTTCAAAAACTTACTACTAAAATAATAATATTTTCAAATATGCACATCATGTGTATTTTAATCGTACATTAAGAAATTTGTAAAAAGACACTTCATTAATTAACTATTAGTTGTTATTATTGTTTAATGTAACATAAGTGTGTATGTTTTATATCGTAGATAAAGTTTTAGCAGTTTAATTAAAAGTATATACTGTTTTTTTATGGCAAGTTACTTGTTAGGTTTTCAGTATTTCGTGTCCTCATTTTTTCTGGGCAACGCCGGGGCACGGGCCCCGCTGTCTGTTTTACAGAAAATGATAGGATTTTGGTGGTACTTTGTATGTAAATGACTATAATATGTTCGATTGGATTTGAGCAGGGCACAGGCGATTCCGTAGTCAGCAACGATATCGATATGCTTAATTGCGTACCTCGTACATCTCCATTCATATAGAATTAGTTACCTGTATATGACTCTATATTTCTATATATAGGATTGACTCGTAAACTAATTAATTGAGCTTTATAGAGTGTGGAGTACAGCTTCTATGCGTAAGGGTGTGTAATGCGGACTATATTTAGTTTGATTTAGTTTTATACAAAGTGCCCACAGAGGGGTTGAAGTGCTTCGTGAAAATTCAGATTCAACCGATTTTTATAAAAATTTAACGATATTCCTCAAATTTCAGGGTTTGTCAAAGTATTTTAAAGGAATTTATGAGGCATCATATGCACACAACTTCCTATTTAAAAATTCAAATATTTCAAATTGGCATTGAAGTTTATCCATAGTCATTAGATACCAATTACGCCTCATTATGCTTAAGCTTTACATTTTTAACCTTTTCTTGAATCAAAATCCATGGGAATAAGGATTCTAGACATAAGGCCTAGCATCATTATATCTTAATTTTAATCTTCGCAAGAGACAAACATATGGCGCAAGACTGTTCCGTTCGGGTAATTTATTTGACAGGTATTCCTTTACAGTTACTGTATAAAAATAAAAAGGTTGGAAAACACTGACAACATTATGTATACTGTAAATAGTTTTATGGTTAGACAATAATAACATAAGAAGTATAAATATTAATATACTGTAGCGCGTAACCATTACAAATAAAAATGGTCAGAAAATCCGAAAGACTGTCCGAGGGATTGTTAATCCGTTGTTTTTGTTCCTTTTTTCCTACACGCTACACTTATTGTGTTCATTAATTGCTTTCTTGATTGCTGACAATTTATGCTTAGTTTATCTATCTGACTATACAACCTTGCGTCACGATTCAGCAGACAATTTTTCGTAATTATTGGGATTCAAATATTTTTGTGAATACCAACAAGTATCCCCGGTGAAACCTGTTCGTATCAGGACTTATCTACTATTATGTTGACCCCTTAAACGATGGTGACTCTCATCTCCGAAATACGCCTAACCATTCGTCTAGCCACCAGGTCCAGCAAGGATCGCACAAATCTCACCAGTAAAAAGTGCACGACTTATGCTACTATTCAAATATTCAATTGTCCATTTAATTAACACACTTTTGTTTCTCGGTGTAAAAGGGGAATTTTGTGTGGAACTTTCACGGAAACTCTAGTTACACGAATGGTATTGTCTGTGGAATTCGGTATGTCATGCCGACCAGCTGCGGGGAACATAGATTTGATTGATTGTTCACGTCTTCTTCGGAGCTGACCACCAATCTTTCTTAAATTCTCACCAGTGACATCTTGGAAATCACAGCATCTGATCGCTTCTTCCTGGGGGATGGTAAGTTTTGGAATATTTGCACAGTGCCGCTTTATTGATTCTAACTGCTTTTTCATTCTTTGTAAGGGTTTTTCCAGGCTCCATCGGCGTTGCACTGTGCGGCAGAATCACGTTCACACACCAGTTTCCGTTATATCATCAAAGTTAAGAGATTTGAGTCTAGTCAGTAAGAGATGGGTGACCGTTTGGGAATACCAAGCGCTGTATGTAGGAGGATATCGTCACCTCCATGCAAGAACTGAATAACATACAATCGTCATTACATCTGACCGTGATATAAATGCGACTATCGGATGACATAAAGGTCAGTTTTGATAATAAACACTGTACCAAAACATGAAACACCTGCAACGGAAGAAGCGACATAGACTGATCAATTCTCATAATGTAAAATGATGTTGACAAAAGGATATGCACCTGCAGTTGAATCAATTAAACGGTGAGAACCCAATGTCAAAAGAACGAGTTATGTCGGAAGAGTTAAAGGTTATTTTACCAGATGCAATGGTATCATGCCAAGAAAAGATAGACAGATTTGTTTGATTGTCAAATGAGTTCAAGCCGTCACCGAGTGCAACCTCGATTAGGTCGTCGAGGTGGCCACAACATTTTTATATAATAACGACCGAAAATTGAAAGAAGTTAGTTGACGATCGAGTCTCCGAGAAAGATTAGCCGTCTGATTCTATGTGCACGCATCCCCTCCAACCACCCCCCTCATAGTCACCAACAAATAAAGATACATCTTATATTTTCATAAGATATATGTGTTGTCATTTTTATTAAGCCCTGCATAATACTACATATGTAGGGGGCAGTTTATTTGATTTCTGGTAGTTTGCACATTATTATTTACTCACTAGGTGTTATCACACTGGTCATCGTCAGTGATCACCCACTGCCGACAACCTGTGGTATTCCCTGGAGTCTGAGTGACAACAAGTCTCCTCAGACTTCCAGTATGCTCCACCTCTTTTCGTTCATCACCGCTGATGACCTTGCGGTAATCGCAACAGCCACCTACCAACGATTTCCCGCCTATAAGGGCCATTGGTCCCCTCTGGGGCCCGAGTGGAAACAAGCCTCCCCAAGGTCCCAGAGCTGTCCGCGCTCTTCCAGTGGAGGTCTGGTTTGCGCTTTCCCTCCTCGACCCTCTGTCCATAATTTTTGAGGCGTCAGCCTATGCTTGCGCCTCTCTCGTGCGGTTGTATTTTCCCGGTTCTGTTGTCTTGTGCTTCCATGTGTTTGTTCTCCATTCGTTGCTTATGTGGGTTGGTTTCCGCATTCGAGGACATTTCTCAGGATTGTAACTGTTTTGATCATTACTGTCCTTTGTATGGTCTCAGTTATCCCTTTGATTCCTATTTCTCCTAGTCTTTTATCCATGTTTTTGGGGACTGTATCTAGTACTCCTATGATTATTAGTTTATACTGACTTTCTTCATGTTCCATATTCCTTTCAATTCTCTGGCAAGTTCAGTATATTTGCTTCTTTTTTCCGTCTCTTTGATCTTCACTCAGTGGTCTGCTGGAACGGCAAAGTCCACGATTTTGCAGGATTTTTCTTTCTTGTTGATTATTATCATATCCGGTCTCCTTGCTGTTATGGGTTTGTCTGTTTGTACATTCATATCCCATATGATTTTTTGTTTTTCGTTTGCTAGTACAGTTTCTGGTTTGTGTTTGTACCGTTTTTTTGCATATTCGAAATTCAGTTGTTTGCACATTTCCCGGTGTACTTCTTTCCCCACGCTGTCATGTCTGTTCTTGTATTCCCTTTGTGCTAGCTTGCTGCATTCACTTATTATATGATTGATCGTTTCGTCTCTTTGTCCACACAATCGGCATTTGTTGTTTTCCTGGGTTTTATCTATCTTTGCTTTAATAAAGTTTGTCCTAATCGCATTGTTCTGTGCGGCCGTCAGCAGAGATTCCGTTTCTCTGTTCAGGTGTCCTTTTCTTAGCATGTCCAGCTGTTTTCATTGGCTTCATCGCTTGTGAGTCTTATAAAGCGTCCATGTAGTTGTTTTTCTTCCCACTTTTCCCCTCTTGTCTTTTTGTTTCTGGGTTCAGTGCTTCCGGAGTTGTTTGTTGGGCTGGTGTGTCTTGCTGTGGTGATCAGTCTTTCTGTGTTCTGTGGTACATATTTCTCCAGCTCTTTTTTGGTGTCTTCCACACAGTCTTCTATACTTACCAGTCCTCTACCTCCTTCATTTATTTTCATGTAGAGTCTGTCCGTATCGTCTTTTGGGTGCAATGCATTGTGCATAGTCATTAGTTTTCTAGTCCTTTGGTCAAGGTGCCTGAGTTCTTCTTTGGTCCAGCCTATGAATGGTCCAGAGTATCTTATTAGTGATACAGCCCATGTGTTTATCCCTTTTACTAGGGTTCTGCTATATAGTTTAGTTTCTAAGAGTTTCCTTGTTCTTCGTAGATATTCTTTTCCAATCTTCTCTTTCATTTCTGTATATTTGATTGTGTCTGCTTCCAGAACTCCCAGGTATTTATAACTATCTTGTTCTCCTAGCGCCCTCGTCTCCTCTCGGTTGGGGAGTTATATACCTTCTGTCGTCTCCAGTTTTCCTCTTTTGATCTCTAGCAGTGCACATTTTTCTATTCCAAACTCCATTTGTATATCCTGGCTGATATTATTATTATTATTATTATTATTATTATTATTATTATTATTATTATTGTTGTTGTTGTTGTTGTTGTTGTTGTTGTTGTTGCTGCTGCTGCTGCTGCTGCTGCTGCTGTTGCTGTTGTTGTTGTTGTTATATAGAAGTATCATATAAAAGTATTTTTATACTTTGTTGTACTTATATAGAAGTAAACAGAGTCATTTTTCCAATTTAAGTTACATACATGTATGTGGAGTGTCAGAACACACGTATGAAAATGTTATGCTTACATTGACGAAAACAATGAATTTTTCTCTACATGCTCAGAGTTATATTAATAAATATTTGAGATTGGTTGAATCAACATAGAGTTAGAGGTGGTTTATACAGAGGTAAAAAAGATATGGAGGATTTATTCAGTTAAATATAAATGAGGGCTGCTTAGAAAAACTAAAACAGAATAGTTTCAAACATAACGTAATTCAATCACTAATCTATATTTTAGCATTTATTTTATATTATTAAAGTATATCGGATAAAAACTTAAGGGAATTCACATTGATTAACTCAGCTTTAGTATAATAATAAATCATGGTTTTCCACTTCCTTAACGTTGATGTTTCTGATTGGATCATCCGCAAAGGACCATAAGATCTCTTAAATATCCGCACGCCAAATAGAAAGTTTCCTCACTAAATCAAAATCGCAAATAATTATTTAAATTTAAATCGGTTCTAGATCATTATAATGATATTAAATTAACTAATTAGGTATTCAATCTCGCACCTGGTGGCATTTGTACCTGTAATTCATGCCTAATTGTTCGGAAAACTACATTTCACCCCTAAAGCGTATGACCCCATATGAAATAAAACACTTGATCTTTGTTGTAAATATAAGAAAAAATAGGATTGACTGTCACAAAGGTCAGCTGCCAAAACTGTGACGTAGGAGAAATATGATAATCAATAATTTTCATATATTCAAATCTGCGTAGCCTTTAATATCTATCTGTATGACTAAAATTATGGACCTTACGTAACTAAAATTCTAGTTTATATTAAATATTAAATTATTTAAGGACAATACGTACTTAACGCAACATTTATTGTTTTGAACTATTAAAATAATTTCCAACGCTATTGATGAGGTTCACCCATTAATTATAATTTTTTTTATTATCGCTTATGTTTGATTTCATGTTTTAAATCATGTTGTAAATCATAAATCTATGAAGTCACGCTAAAGCGCGAAATTATGTTGTTACGGTAATGTTTTAAGCTCTATTTATAAGAAACTCTAAATATCTCAGTTGGTAGAACCCCAAAGTTTCGGTTTCGGTTTTGGTTTTGATTTGTAGTCATTATTCGTTGGGAATTTATTATTTACTATTACTTCAATATTTTCCATTTCTCAAGGTAGTTAATATTTCTGATATTTCGAAATCATTCAAATTCCGCAATGTATTTATTACATAAAAAATGTAAGTGACAAAAAATGTTGAATGACAGACGGATAAAATGGATATTTACATAAAAAATAAGGTATGGGTATATGTTTATATATTTTTTGTTCCGAATTCAGCCCTAAAAATTAACCGATCATTTTTAATTTTAGCACACAACTTCTAGGCGTAAGTGTTGTTAATATCGGTTATATTTTGTTTAATTTTGTTTAATGTAAAAAATGTAAATAGAATGTAGAAGCTTTTCGTAAAATTTCAAATACCTCTGATTTTATGAAATTTCAACATGAATTAATAAATATCCCCTGAATTTAATTCCTTTAGAGTTGTTTAAAAGGTTTCTAGGGGAAATAACATCGACACAACCTCTTATTTGATAATTTAAATATTTTAGATTAGCGTTACATTTTATCCGTAGTAATTAGGCCGTATTAAGAAATATTATCTAGATTTTAATTTCTCTTATGCCCCCTTAAACTTAACTTTTAGATTGAAAAGATTTTCTAGAATCAAAATCATGTAAAATATTTTGATCAAAATTGGAATACGGATTTTAAAATAAGGTAAAGTATCGATATATCTTGATAAAGGGGACATAAAAGTGGTGCAAAAATATTCAGTTTGTCTAATAAATTACAACAGTGAAAATATATATCCAACCACGAGGAATTTCAGTCTTTCCTTAAATACTGGCTGAATCTGTTACAGGTGCAACAGAATGGTTATCATCTACAACAATCGAATATAACAAGTATAGCATATATGAACTTTAGTTCGGACGTAAGGTTTACATGAGGTTTCTTTTGGGGAAGCGGTTAAGCAATGCCAACCTTAGTTCGGTTACCAAAATGAGTGATCATTTTGAAATACTATGTGCCAGGATTTTCGAACTGAAAGTGATGTATGGTCACTTTCAGTAAGCCTTGAAAAAAGTACGAATTCGTTCCTCCCTTAGCAACATTTTCTGTATAGACGCTAGCCCAACGTTATTATTTTCTAAAGAATAAATAAAGTTACTTATTATTCCTGACGAAAGAATGAGGTTAAAATTTTGGGGAAAAATTCAAAGTCCCACATAATTGACAAATAGACGTCAAGACGAACCCTATTGTTGAAAATATTAAAACGTAATTGTTTTAGAAAGTTTAATAACACCAATTACTGAACGACTAACAGAATAATTAATTATAATTTGAAAATAAAATAAATATCAACTTATATCGAGGCAAAGTATCCTAATTCCGGTCTGAAATATATTCGGGAAAACAAAAAAACAATAGGAGTGAAAAAGAGGAATCTGTATGATGTCAATCGTTACACAAGCAAGAGAAATGTGTATATTAAAAAAGGCAACATGCATAAAAGTAGCTACGAAAAAAACTATGCATAATCTTATTACTTGGTACATTAAAGACGATATGCTGCATACTAATATTTTAATTAAGAAAAATATGAAGGAATGATTTTAATAACATTTCCAGAAATGTATGGCTTAATATTGGAATGTATTTCAAACAGTATGTTATGGATCATATGGCTTTGCTTTCTGATGCTAATGTTTACCCGGATAATAACACTAACATAAACATAGATAAAAAGTAAGCATGAAAATGTGACAGAATGTGTGGGAAAAATTGAAACAGAAAATATCTTTGTTTTCTTCCCCTGCGCGCCATTTCCTTCCACGAGACCTTCCCCTCGGAGTTCACCTCCTCATTTTTTATTTTGTCTTTGTCTATACATTATACATTAATTCATCCCGCTTCGTAGCTATCGTCCAATTATATATGAGGTTCCAATAAACCAGAGGCAAAATATATTTTGTTTGTTATGACTTTGTATCTCATATTATCTGTCTTCTTTTATCCTTTTTTTCATTTTTTTTCCATATATATATATATATATATATATATATATATATATATATATATATATATATATATATATATATATATATATACAAATTATTTATTTAAAAACAATGCGTTACATATTCAAGAAACATACCATTGTTTCATTGACATGGATAAAACCTTACTGTTAAACATATGCAGTTACAGTCGATTTCAAAGCCCTAGCGCCGAAGATATCAGATGACTTATAATGTTGTTTTATTCTAAACAATAAGGTTTTTTCTATGTAAATAAAACTATGGTAGTCTCTGGGATATGTAATATATTTTAAGAAAAATAAATAATTTGCATTTTATCTCTCACTTCTTTCGATTGATTTATTGATTTCATTTCAACACACACCGACGCACTATATATATATATATATATATATATATATATATATATATATATATATATATATATATATATATATATTAGGGGAGGTCGATTTTGAAACTGTAAATAATCGCACTCGAAGAAAGTTGCCAAATAATGTCAAAAGTTACCACAAGAAATATTTTTTCTTCAAAACTTTGTATTCATTTGAGCATTGCAACTTTAAGATCAAATAAATCGAGATTTTTTATCACGGCCTAGATTTCACCGGCAGAAGTGTCGCCTTAAATTAAACCCGGGTTTTAACAAAAAAAAGTAATACATTACTTAATAATAAATATTTTAAAGTTCATTATTCCTTTTCTAAAGAAATCAAATGTACATATTCAAATTAAAAAGGAATAAAACACTAATATATTTAATTTTATATATAAATAATTATTTATTTACATAGGCGTTTTATTTATTGGATATTTTTTATAGTATTTACCGGTTGAAAATTCAACGAGCGAATTTGAATTCACGTGTTGATTCTGTGTTTACACATTTAATTATCACAAATATATATTGAATTGTTCTTAAAGTAGAGTTAACTGAAATAAGTATTCTTATTTGTTTATATTTTGAAAGTTTGTATTTATTCATTAAGAAGCTAATCTCGAAAGTAACTACGTACGTAAGGTAAGTACACTTTTAAAAAAATTAATGCATATTTCAAATTTTATCAAATGTAATTAAACAAAAATATGATGGTGCTTCTTGAGATAACACACCGAGGTAATTACGTTAAATACAATTCTAATTTTAGAGAATACATACGTGTTAGTGTGTTAATAAACAGTATTTCAAATTTTAGGGAAAACAAACAAGTATTTTTTTATTTAAGATTTTCGAATTTTCGTCGACCGCGAGGAGAGAGTTTTTTTCTGATTTTTTCTGATTTTTTTTGGAATCCATCGAAAGAATGCAAGGGTATTAACTCTTCCTGGCATAAACCGATATTCTCGTTCAAAATTAGCAGACTTTATACCGTAACAAATTATAAATGATCAAATTTGAAAATCTTAAATAAAAAACAAACTACTTGTTTGTTTTCTCTAAAATTTGAAATACTGTTTATTAACACACTAACACGTATGCATTGTCTAAAATTAGAATTTTATTTAGCGTAGTTACCTCGGTTTGTTATCTCAAGAAGCACCATTATGATGCTTATGCACTAATGTTGAATAAAAAATATCATGGTAACATAAGGGCATAAGCACCAAAAATATTTGTGTAATTTAATTTCTCATAGTATTTTTCTTTTCAAGTATTTTATAAAAAATGGCTGGAAAATCTGCAATTTCAACTCGCAGTAAATATGTCATGAACTTTTCAGGTCCACCTCTACCATTAAAAAAAACGGAGCCACCAATTTACCGACAAATTATCCAATATAGTTATTATTTAATAAATACTTCTCCCCATCGTTCAAATTTTGCTATTTCTAAATTAATAACAAAGAAAGTAATCGATATTTGGAAAGCTGTAAATCCACGTTTACTTTTATTAAATGAAATGACTATTATAAAAAAGGTTAGTATACGATGCTTCAAGAAAGCAAAAGAAATAAATAGAAAATCTCTCCCTGCTTCCCAAAAGAAATTTTTGATAGAAAAACTGGATTCATTATTTGATATTTCATCCTGCTCTTGCAAACTGCCAGTTTTAAGTTGTGACGACTATCATGTAAAATGCCATGAAGAAAACTGCAAAATTCAACACATGATTTGCACTTGCCCTCTTCAACAGAAAGTAAGTTATTTTCTATTTTTGTTTTTCCAATGTCTTTATGAGACAGCCTTATATCAAGACCAATTTCCATATTTTATTATTATTCAAATATATAAACCATTTTTCCATTATATTTTTCATGCAAATTAATTTTTATATTAATCTATTTAGATGTATTTTTAATATAAATAAAATTTGACTTTTCAGGTTCCAGTTGAGGATCGTGAATATCTAAAGGATCAGAGAAGCAAAATAGGGCCCAAGGGCACTTTTCAGCTTGGCCCAGTAGTGAGGAGTCAACCAGAAAAAAATTAAAAAGAATACCATCTATTAATTCTAATGCCAAACATTGGACACAATTAATAGATTTAAAATTATGCGGCATATTTGAACCACCGATGACGGAAGATTTTACTGAATCTGAACTTCGAGAATCGTTGATGAATGGAACCAAGCTTGACTTGCCAGATTTGCCCTCACATTCTCAGGGCGTGGAACGGGCAGTTAAGTTAATAACAGAAGCTTCACAAACTGTATATGGTTTTGAAGCAAGGCATCAACACATTACAGCCAAAGTTTTGAGTCAGAAATTGAGACCAGCATTTTTGTCTAAGGGGTCTTATATGGAGCAATTTGACTCTCTATATTAAGCTCCATTAAAATAGTGTTAGGTTTTTCCTTATTTCTTTGCTTGTTATATTTTCACTTATAACAGAAAAAAATCATTTTTAGGTATTCCCATATTACTGTTTAATTCATAACGTTAAAAGGTAGTTTACAAAAGCAGATACTGAAAATGAGGGGGGGGGGCAAATTTTCAATTTGAAGATTTCTTTAATTAATATCATTTTTATGAAATAAAAGGACATTCCCTGATTTTAAATGCTAAAATTATTTGGTTTTCACACCAAGATTCAAGCAAATCTTGCAAAAACAAGGAATTTTCAGTATATTCTTGTCTACGATCTTTGATACCAAACGCTAAAAAAAACGCTGAAGTTTTTGATCTAATTTTTTGCATGAGTATTTAATAGGTCTATATACAACTTTCGGTACGTGCCTTTTTTTATATAAAAAAAGTGTAAAGTCGACCTACCCTAATATATATATATATATATATATAGGCTGATTGGAAAGTAACGCTCTATACTTGTAAGTTATACTTGTAAGTTATTAATGAAATATAATTCTTACAAGAAATGAATGGGGGAAGCAAGAGTTATGAATTATGCGTTATTTGTTCATTTAGTTCTCATATTCTCCCAGCGATGTTTTTATAATAGGGGAAAATGCTGTTTTCTGGGTCGACTCCTGTTTTCAATGCTATCATAGTTTTAATTATTATTTCTTCTGTCAATATATCCATCTTGTTGAACCTAATCTTCAAGTGGTTTTTTAGCCTTAATAAGTGTTCAGTTGTTAGTAAAAAAAAGGAAAAAATGGTTATTTGTGAAATCAGTTGATGCGTTTTCCAGGCATCTTTAGAAGCTGGTGGCGATTGCTGGCACCCATATCCAATCTTAAATCTAATCCCATTCTATACTCTTTCTTATCATATTGATTTCTTGCAAAAATTATATTTCAGTACTAAACTACAAGCACTTAATAATGGTGACTTACTTTCCAATCACCCCTCTCTCTCTCTCTCTCTCTCTCTACCCGCAAAATACACATTGAGGAAAAATGACCTGTAATACTTCCGTTTACCTCTTCTTTGTAAATATAATGTCACATATTCGAGGATTATTGGTAAGAGTGTGCTATTCATTCTGACACGTTTTGCGTCCATACCTCTTTGCCCACGTTGTGAATTTAAACTCGTAAAATTGTGATATTGACGCCAGTGGTCTTAATGGGGTTAGCGTCTGTTGGCAAAACCTTTCTGCTTTGTTAAAGAAAATGTCCTAATTTCAGGGACGAAATATAGATGAGTCGTCAATATAAAATGGTTTACTGAACCAGGATTGGGCGAGACATTTGTGTCTTAGAATAATATAATTTATTTTAAAAATTCCATTTAAATATGATTTATTTTAAAAATACAATTTAAATATGATTTATTTTTAAATTCCATTTAAATTAAAATGCTTGTAAATGATTTACTCGCAACCTAGTCTGCTTCAAACACGTGTGTGTCATAGTCGATGGCAGCAACAAAACTCAATTCTACCTTCAAAGGTGAACAACATTTGGCATGCCAATTCATATCCTACCCATTCGCCATCTTCCTACTCACACATGCAAGCGAGCGAAACCGTTTAACTTTTAGTAACCCGGCGTTGTCTACGTGAAAAGTTTGGTGGGTTCACCTATGTTGACCCTAACGCAGTTGTTGACATATCGGGTATTTCAACACAAGACTAGTAAGCCAATAAACGTAAATTTTAATTGATTCTGAAAACAATACCTTTACATCGCCCATCTCCCCAAAATATTGCAATTTTGATATATTATTAAACCTGATCATTAATAATTAATCAAGCAACTAATTGTGCTACACCTTCATTAATAATGAACTTCGGTTAAATAGCGTGTTTATATTTATCGTTATTATTACGTGATTTTAATTTTCCAAAACCTAGTCGAAGTGATACTGAAACAGTCTATATATAGTGTGTCGATATATCTTTGCTATACTCTTTTTGTTTTAACTGGACACATACAGACAACCTTCTTTCATATAATAGATAACTGCATGCCTAAACATCGGAGCAAGCCCTTAATTATAATCATTTACATTTATTATTGTACAAGCTGTACCTACACGACGTTGCCCGACTTACTGTGGAGTCATTTTCGTTTTATTTGTTTTATTTGTTTGTACATTTACTATCTTATGCAGAGAAAGAGTTTGAATTACTTACAAGACACTGCCCTCGAGTGTCTCTGGTCTCTCTTTGAATCGTTTGCCAGGAAAATCTGACATAAGGACACTTAACCTTACAAGTGAACCTTGACCAAATATATTAAAATAACATAGTAAGCGAAGAAAAAGTAAGCCCCCCCCCCTCAGTATTGCTATAAACTGGCTTATACGAGAAATGGTACATCGTTTCCAACTGATGTGTCCTCTAGTAACATCACTAAGCTGGATACTCCACCAGACGAGATGAATTTTTGTTCTGGAATCCGGTAGGACCAATATACCACAAGAAAGATAGACTGTAACATAGTTAACTAGTCAATTGGGGAGAAGAAATATAATGTTCTTCACTTATTTACTAACTCAACGTTTGCAAGGAAAAGTAAACTTCAATGGAACACTCGAATATCTATGTGTCTTATATAGATATCAAGTGTTAGCCCCGGGAAGGACCCCTTAATTTCTGAGAACTTCCACTGAAGTAAAATAAAAACAAAAAAATATATAATTTTAATTATAAAGTAGGCAAGTTCTCTTATATTTTCAAATTAAAAATATCAGTTATTGTTTTGCTATTTATATCATTATATAATTATTCAATATTTTTCGTATTACTAGTCAGCTGGGTCGAACTAAGTAATTTTTAAAATAAATTGTAGCGAAGTACGTTATTATATTGCCAATGACACGGTACAACAATAACAAATGAATATTAGTCAGTCAGAAGTAAAGTTTAATTTTTCAGCTTGAATGCTATTTGGGTCTGACTTTTAAAATCTAACACAATAGCTTTATATTTTACGTCTCTATTTGTAACGCTACTGGGGGGGGGGGAGGGTATTTAACCTAGTAATAATATGTTTTCCTAGTTTTCCAGTTGTATGGAACAGTTGTTTTTTTTTAAGTTCGACAACTTTTGTCATGTTTTTCTTCTCTCTCGTCCATTCGTGCAAATGATTGATTTCTTTCTTTTCAATTTCTTTATCAAATTTACTTTTTCTTTATTCGCCATTATTTCTCATCAGTTCTTTGATGCAGTCTGTTTTTTTAAACATTTATCTGTCGCTTATGGGACTTGTCCTCTCTTTATCCCGCGCTTACATTGTATTCTTTATTTTTCTCCAACACCGTTTCACTCTTTGTGTATTTAAATATCCTTATTTGCATTACCTCATAGCTAAACTAATAGGTAAAAACGTGTCGATATATCGTTCCTTGTGTGGCTACTAACTACGTTTAGGCTATTAGACCTTAGAACGTGAGGTTTGCCCATGTGATGACGTCTGTTTGTTTTAAATCATTTTTTTTAGGTTTCCACATGTGCAAGGCCTCATCTTATGATATCTACATCAAGTGTATCCACGCTCGATCATCTCTATCAACGTCGTGAGGCCTATCAAAGGAGTTCTAACGTTACTTTAGCCTATTATAATTTGTTCACCGAAGGGAGATAACCCAGGCTGTTCGTTTACAACCATGCAATTAATTTTGAATGTAATTCCTTTCTTTTCTTTTTTTTCTAATTCTTATACTAATGATTAACCACTAGGCGTGACACATATCTACTATAGGATATGGTTGATGTCAGTTTGATGATGTACAATACTATTAGAGGATTGAAAAAGACGCACGGAATGCACGGAATGGACGGAATGGACTAAATTTCATTACTTAAAAGGACCGCTTGACAAATATTTGTATACATTTGTTTTTAAGACGAACATGTAGTATACAGGGTAGCAGTCCCATAGTAATATGTCTCATAGAATAAAGGGCTTGAGAAGAAACTCTGTTCATGGAAATATCGTTTGGTTTTAGGTACAAAAGGAAAATTATTTGCATGTAATAAGACGAGTTACTACTGTGGATGTTTTACAGAGAGGGACCCAGGATTAAAGCTCACTCGAGCACCTAGCATAGAAAAACCATCGAGTAGAGAAAGACTAACATCTTCTTCGGTCTTTTGGCGGGGAACAAAATTTAGTATCTCTTTTGATACTCCACTTGATCTTTTATGTCCTCGGTCAGTGAAGGAGGTGTTCTTCTAGACTGAGGCTATTTTATTTATGTTTATCCCAACTCCAGCGTGCCCCTTTTGAGGTAGCTGGTTTTCTTTTTATAAAAAAAACAGCCTTGTGTCATCTCTGACCCTCTAAGGGGGCAAGTAAATAAGAACGAGTAACGTTTTTTTTATTGAGAAAGAGGCTGTAGGGAAGAATAGAAATCATCCCCCACTAGATTGCTAAGTCGATTTTGTACTTCATCAAGGAAGGAAAGAGTGCCCAGAGAGTCACCTCGATTTACGGTAGAGGGTTCCATAGCTAGTTAGGTATTTTCTAGAGCGGTAGAAATGATGCAACCATTTTTCCAGCGACCTGAGCAACATATTTGATTTCTATTATATACAACAATCTTCAAGTGTCTGTCTAATTGAATCTGTCCTAGTTCACATCTCGTATTAGTTAATTAATTTATTATAATATTTAACTATTTGTCTACATCTCGAAATGAGTTAAGTACGTTTAACTGTTTACACTGATTGTTACTAAATTTCTAACGGTTCTCAGTTGTCTAACGAGGAAAAAGCCATTTATGTTGATCATTATAATTTACTCTTTTGAGACGATACGCATTTTTTATATGCACATAGTTTATTCATATTTTTCTTTTGGTCCTAGACAATGTTAAGAACTCTCCATTACTTTGAAGTCACACCTCATTCAATGTTGATATCAATGATTAAATGCAATACCGACTGAAATATACCAGAGTTCATTACGGACGCCTTTGAACCCGTGTCTTCCAAAACGGAGACATACAGACGGCTGTAAAGCTTAGGGCATTCTCTTTTTCTCAAAAACCTGGTCGATGTATCGCCGAAACGTCAAGGCATCGGAGAAATTCCATCAATGCTGCTTACTCACCATCATGTGCATCTCTTAGAATGCCTAACTCAGTGTTCTCCAATCTATCAACGTTGAAACCATCGTCATTAATAACGAACTGAGATAGATCAGATACGTAAATCTTCTATGATCAACTTAAAGAAAAAAAGCGCAGTCGAAGAAGCCAGAAAAGATATGTAAAAATCTTCTGAAAGCCAAGACGAAGCAAAGTAACATAAACGCGAACACATCGGAGACAAACATTCGGGACAAGCAGTCATGGTGGCAGATCATCGACGGGAGCACAAAGATCCACAAGCGCGACCGCTGTACCATTCTCGAGAACAAACAAAACAGCAAGAGAGAGAGAGAGAGAGAGAGCAATATACTCGAGTTGACATTTATCGTGGAACAATATGCGAGCTAGAATAAGACTTGTCAGTCACCTCTAAGCCAACCGAGCTCGATCGCCAGAACCAGAACACGACTATTTTTTTGTTATAATGGTTTCTTTTAATATAAGAGCATAACGCCCTGAATTTTCTACTTCCGGCTACATGTATTCAGCAGTAAGCGGTGAAGAGCGAAAATCAGCCTTCGCTGTATTACGTTCCCGCTAGCCCCTGCTATATTACGTTCCCTCTATAGACCACTACATCTTTTCTTTTGTTTATTAAATTGTTAGGTTTAAATACATAATTAACAAAGCCACCTCTACATATTAAGAACGGCTTTCTAAATAATGACGTTATTATTAGAAAGCCATTCTTAACATCGAGAGGGGCGGCTTTGTTAAAAATATTTCCTTTGAGTATTCGTAAAAAAGAAAACATTCTAATTCTAATAAATAAATTTGTATTAAAAATAAAACTCAACATTTCCAAGGAAAGACATCACTTTTTACAATTTCTTGTATGTTGATCTGACTTTACGTATGTGTAAAATACACAGGGGACTGATTTTCACATTTCACCGGTTAGTGCTGAACACATTCTTAGTCGGAAGTGGCAAATATCGGGCGTTATCCCCTTATGTCGATTTCCAAGCGATGAGTAAGTTAAAGTAAAATGTTTTCTCTACTGTCTATAGATATTCAGGGGGAACGCACACCTCACGATATGACTGTAAAACGCCAACAGAAAAATAAAAATGAAAATTTATTTTATGATGTGAATAAATAATTGAACTAAGTTATCCTAAAAAGGTATTAATAATTTGGATAAAATAAAACTTATCTTGTTTTAAAAGTGTATTAGTGTAAAGAGAGGATCTAGTAGGAAATAATCCATGCTATTTTTTAACTCTTAACAAAATAATAAAAGACTTGACTTGTTTATGAATGAACTGAAATGCATTATGGTGGAATTTTATTTCGTAATGAAATTATTTTGTTGATTTGTTGACTACGATATATTGAGGACAGATCTGTAGAAGCTGTAATGAATCGAACATATAAGTTATTGGCGAGCATGAGTACATTGCTGATAGTCAGTCTCTGGACAATTGAATTCATCACACTGTGCCAGTTGACACGGTTAAGATTCGAATAAAAATTGTTGTTTGGGATAAATACAATTTAAGCGCGCAGAGTGAATATAATTGTATTGGCGCGTGACAAATAAAAAATAACGCCCACGCAAATTCCGATGTGGCCTTATATATTAAATCAACTCAAAACGAGCGGACGTAGTTGAGAGCACACCACGTGATATTTCTGTCCAATGAGATTTCTCCAAAGACATATTTTCTAAACTTTTCTCCTTAAGCTCGCTGGAGCCTATCCAAATAGTATTTAAGCACACACATCAAACTCTCTCTTTCAACTGACTTTTCATCCGGAGGTTACACGCATCTTACTATCACTCTTCCATTTCACCCTTTCGCGCGCTTCATACAATTTCACAGGCGAACATTACCTATTGCCTCTTTTAATATTTTATAACAAATGAACATTTCAACAAAAGAAAAGACATTCTTCTTTTTACTTACCCTGAAACTAAAGGAAGGACTCATGAACTCATTACAAAAAGAAATATATTCTATTTGTTAATAGTTTATTTCAGTAAATAAACTTCCGTTGATTTTGCATGTAAATCTTCTTATTATTATTTTTATTTGTGGAGGAAGTTATCACCAAAAAAAGGTATGACGACCCCCACAACACTGCCATGGATCATTAGCTGTTCGTATACATATATGTGAATAGAAGACACTGTTTTCAGTTTAACAGTCGCTGACATCTGAGTATATCACTCCTAAAACCTTTAAATTATTACGTTGTTTAAATGATTTGGTTCTAAAGCAATCCATTTAAAATTCACTTTTTTCTTTCAAATGCCGAAATGTTTTACTTACGTTGTTTCTAACTAGCAATCCAGTGGAGATTCTACGATTGCTTACCTACCGGCTTTCCGTTGTTTATACCGTACACATACTTATCAACTAAATATATTTTTTAATTAAATACTACGACCGTTTTCACTTTTTACTATGCATATATATATATATATATATATATATATATATATATATATATATATATATATATATATATACAGGGTGGGCAAAAATAAGGGTCCTATTTTGAAAAATTCATAACTTTTTTATTTATTGATTTTTTAAAATTTTTTTTTAGAATAAGTAAAGGACCCCTTCCGAAGCAAGCATGAGCCGTATTAGCCCTAAGGAACGTACCCTCATTTAGAAAACATTATTTTTGCTTAAAAAACTCAAAACAGTGTAAAAAACAATACTTTAGTTTTTGTAAGTTTTAAGAAGTGTTTTTCGGCTAAAATTTGTTTTGTTTATTTCAAAAAATCTCAGAAGGGTCAGTCTACACACACATAAAGTTTGGTGAGTTTAACTTTTATTTTGTGGAAGTTATTCAAATTCAAGTTATTCAAATTTAAAGATAGGACCCTTATTTTGGCCCACCCTGTATATATACATATATATATATATATATATATATATATATATATATATTATTGTAACAATTTAACAATTTAAGTAATTTTTAAATAACTCATTTACTTCTTTAAATAGTAACAATTAGATTATTAAAATAAAAAAGAATGTAAACAGATTAAAAAAACAAATGTCAAAATATAGATATTGGTTTATTTGATTTATGAACAATTCACTTTGAAATGGGAACATCTAAATTGTTGGCGAACATTATCATTACCTATTTCTCAGTTACGTTTTCCATCTCATTTTTGGCGATCGGACGATCTCGCTTTCACAAAATGGTGTGAACGGTGATAATGTACGTACGAACACAAAATGCATTAGGGTATTCTTATATAAATATAACTAGAAGTCACTTCCAGTGTTGTTCGGAAATTAATTAGGGCCATTCTGCATCCCTTCTCTTATCCCTCTACCGATAGTACCAGTTACGTCACCACACACACCACGATAGTTTAGATTCAATACCCATTCTCCGGCACCATTGGGTCTTGAGCCTTGACAGATTAACCGTTTTGCCAAACCATCCGATTTAACTTTAATAATAATGAATAAGCACAACCCTAACACATTAATTATACCAATAGTATGCCTCTTTACCAGCAGGGATTGACAAAAAGTTTCATAAAAATTAAATAAAAATGAATAAATGGAATAAAATCAATTTATATAATAAAAGTAAACATACGTGTGTCCGGTCCGATTGGCAGTATGAAAAAAAATGGATGTGAGAAAAAGAGAAGGTTGCAAAACGTCATAAACGGGGTAACAGCGGTTGCTGCTTCTCATTCAAAGCTTGATACAGGTCAACAATTAACATTTCATTTTTTAAGCTGCTGCTTCTACATCCCAAAACTCAATATTACCTAATAATTTGTTTTTACAATGCGTAATTGATTTGTTCGTACGGTGAGAGAGAAAGAGAAAAAAAAAAGAGACAGAGAAAGGACGATGAAGCAATAGTAATAGTTTTCTCTTCTTATTATCGATTAGTATCGGTCATTGATTTCAACTAAATAAAACGGAATAAAGATAAGAAGTTAATTGCGAAGCGATAGCGAGTGAGCGAAGCCAGCTAGTATATAAATAATTACGTTAAGGCTATCAGTTGAACGCTGCTTTGAAGCCATAAGTAAGGTAACATTAACGCAATATAAGATAGCATATAAATGCAAAGAGTGACTACCACCAGCAGTTACAGTGTAAACTAGTCTTGTGGGAGCGGGATTATCATGTTCCCTTTAATGATTTATTCCTGATTTTGTCTGGGTAAATCGGTGTTTCGGTTGAATTGTAAAAAGTAATAATATGAGATTTATAATACAATTGATGATCAGTTTACGCGAGAAAGGTTGTGATTACTCTTTGTATAGGGCCGTTATTACGATTGCATACCCGATGATAGATATATACAGACGTTTAGCCACAGTGAAGAGTCCTGATACAGTGAAATAGATGCCTGTGAATTACTGCATTTAAAGCATCTTATTTGGTTTAACGCTATATGAAATGGTATCACACGTTGCCAATTAAAGTAAAGCAAAGCTGTTCGTAAGAAGGAATTGAGCTCCCCGGAAGTCCGTAAATCAATTGTAAACATATATAAAGCATTGTACTTTCACTTACTGTATTGGTGAAAGTAATAATGTATGAGTAAGAATCTCAGCGTTAAAGATGCGCCACGTTTAACCACACAGAAGAGTCGTGATATAACGAAACAGGTGTCTGTTTATGACTTAATGAATCTATGTAGTATACTAAAGCTGAGTTAATCTACGTTTGTTTGTCCAATGTTTTTTTCTATATATTCGAATCACACAAAATACTCCTTGTTATTGAGAGTAGCTTATGGTTGAAAACTAATCTATCGTAGATTGAAGTTTATTCACTAAGCTTCTGTCCATAACTCTTCCTCTATCATTGTATGTTGGTTGACCCTAGCCCATATTATATATTATCTCTCTCTTTCTCCCTCGCTCTTTTTCTGTGTTGATTGACAGTTGAAAGTAATAAAAAAAGAAAAATATCTATTTTCGCCGCACCTGAAGATGTGTTTTTTGGAGTTTTACTTTGAATCCTCTCATTTCATTTTACGTGCCATTTTAACGACCTACCTACCTACAAACCACTTTCACCGCTGGACTTTTTGACACCGGACTTTTTTGCAATCTGACAGTTACTTGCATTCGGGCAGCGTCTTGCCTTGTTTTTTTCCCCACATTTTTTTTCACATTTTAAATATTGGTCTTTGCCAACATATCTATCCCAGCTATTTCCTCTGATGATAAGATGTTGATCTTTGAAGATCCTGGCTTAAGGGAAAAATTAATTGAATAAATTGCCTTTTTGCGGAATATACATTGCTTAGAGCAACTGAATTGTAAAAAGATCTGCCTTGTGCTTTTCTAATTCCTTTTAATCCTTCTACCTATCTATCTGCTCTATCCGGTATATTGAGCTGTATACTTTTCACAATAGGTTTTACCTTTCCTAAAAGTTCGCTTTTAGTTCTCCACTTATATATATATATATATATATTATCACTCAGGGAGTGAAACAATCGAAAACGTAGTAGTAAGCGAAAACAACGAATGCTACAATCACCGATTAAAAGCAATTACATAAACATACACACACACACACACACACATATATATATATATTTATATATATATATATATATATATATATATATATATATATATATATCGAGAAAAAAGCTAATTTTGCGATGTTGTCTTTTTAAATTATTTATATAACTCACAATACAAACTCATTTTCCTGGTATACACATTTAACCCGAGCTCTCGATCTCAATGCGTGACTTAACAGGTTAATTTAGAGATCGAAAGAGAGAGAGAAAGAGAGAGAGAGAGTAACAATGCAGAAAGAAAGAGAGACAAGACAGAGAGATAGTATATCTAAGCATTAAATGCAAGCTCCCTCCTGTTGAACACTTATATAACGGCCGACTATAGCTGTCCGCCTATTTGACACAAATGTAGGGTATATTTCTCATCTCGTCTGTAGCCATTCATTGATTACCGTGCTCGGATTGGAGTTACATTGTGACTTGTTCCGGGGTTCGATTCGTGCAACTGGCTTGAATGGTTGTTTCTATACTCATAATAATACCAATTGTGAACCCACGTGTACATGTGAATATATTTACTGCATCTAAATGTTCTCTTGAAGTGAACTTGCACAGTAACTGCTGATTTTGATTTTCTTTGAACAGTCCAAATCACTTTTGAAACTCTTTTACTTTTATTTCCGTTTCAATCCTTTAAACAGTTGAAATATTAAAGCAGTTGCTCAAATATTACAGATTACACGGATGCTTTGATAAGTGACATTTTTTGATGTGGTTCACTCTGTATAATATAAAGTAATATCAATATTAATAAAATTCTGTGACCACTTCTCAAGTGTTTCACAAGACTACGTGACTTAAACATTATTATTTTTTATTTCTTAATTTAATAGATTACTAATTAAAATAAAAAATGTAACAGCGTTAAGTAGTAGTTATTTGCAAAAAAATAATTAAACGTTGTAAAGTGAGACGAAGTAAACGTCCACTTCTACATACCAAAGAGAAAGAGAGAGAATGCCCACTTAACATACACATTTTCTCTGTTGCTTGAATTCCAGAGAATAGTTAAGAGACCAGTTCCCCTTCCCTGAATTCGTCGCATACTCTCTATCAGTCTTCTTGCTTATTTCGTACCCGTGGATCAAATCTTTTTATCTATATTTTTAGAAAGTTATATGTTTATATATTTGTATGTACTGGATTCACGCTTAAACTAATTAACTGATCATAACGAATTCTAGAACAAAGCTGCTAAGCAAGTTAATGTGGTGTATATTTTATTAAGTTAAATTTCATGTAAAAAGGTTTTCGTGAAAATTCAGATACTTCTGATTTTTATGAAATTGTTAATAGTATGTATTACACATCAATTACTAAATATTCTCTCAAATTTTAGTTTTTTGAAATATGTAAAAGTGTTTTAGGAAGTCAAATATGGGAGAACGTCCTTATTTAAATTTGTAAAATTGGCATTGAATTTGAACTATAACGATTATACACCAATTCCAGCCAGATTTCCTGAATATAAATTTCTTCTTAAGACCCCTTTAATTTAAGATATTTTCTAGAACTCTAAATCAAGTACTGAATTTTCATTAATTAGAATAAGAATTCTAGACATAAGGTCTAGTGTAACACTATCGTATGGTGAAGAGTGTATCTTAGTGTATCCGCACAGTGGATACGTCTGTAGAAGAGCTATTATATACATGCCACGGTACCACACTAGCTCTCCGGACAAAACGATATGAACATCCCTATAATAGAAGCGTTAATTATACCCGCCTGGGTATTTGGTCGGTTTGCAGGGCTCCCTCATTAGACTAGCTGTGTTTATTAGGCGTCTTTAATTCTCTCCTGTAAATAAACCCTCTGTTGGGACCATCGGCTGGAAACTAAGGCTTGTGTAATGAGTGAACAACACATTACTTTATATATCAAAAATATAATGGTATTACATTCCAAAAGAAACATAATTAGAAACGCGAAAATGTGTTCGGCGTGCGACACATGTCTCCTTGCATGCTGATCCAAAAGTCTAATTACTAAGCAAGACAGATAGAGGAGGGATAGAGAGTGAGAGAGAAAAGAATATACATAACAATACTCGTCCAAAAGCTGATGAGCTATTGCTCAAAACAACGAGATACTACAAGCAGGCTGATGTTGAGTCTATCAAGATCACATCAGCGCCGCCCCATGGAGGGAAACCTTCTCACTCCCGGCTGATCAGTGTGCGAATGAGTTAAAAGAATGAGTCAATACAAGCATTGACGCCTATGACCTCAATGCCAATATTCTTCTAACAAACCCTACTCTCCTGAATGGTCTACCTCTAAATGTGCAGCTAACATTCTGTAATTCGGCTGCCATATGACAGCTGCTAATAGACAATAATTTATAGAGTCAAGAAATAAGTGTAAGACAGTTATAGGTGAAGCAACAAGAAAGTATACAGAGATAACCAAAACACGCATTCAGTCACAGAAACAAGGTACTCGCGATTTCTGGAAAATCTACAAAAGTGTGGTGAACAATGGTTAATCAACGATTCCCCACACTATCAAACCACAATGATATCGTTTGCACGGCAACTGATAAGGCTGAACTACTTGCCCAGCGTTTCCCCTCAAACTCTACTTTGGACTTAGAAAACCGCCCCTACCGTAAATTCCCATTGCGGACTGAAGCCACACTTTGAAACCTGATCATCAACCTATGCCAAGGTAGATACATCATAAAAAAACTTGACACCTCCAAAGCTTGTGAGCCTGATCTTATACCTGTAATACTAATAAAGAAATGCTCTGCTGAACTGGCCTTTGTCCTCTCCAAACTCTACAACAAATGCCTAGCTGAGTCTTGCTTAACTGGGGATAGACCTTATCCGCAGAACTACCGCTCAATGAGCCTACTCCCGATCTTTGCTAAAATCTTTGAATTCTTAATCAATCTAGCGATAGTCCGGAACTTAGTTGATACTAAACTTCTTTCCGAGTGCCAGTACGGATTTAGATAAGCACGATCTACAGCGGACATTCTAACGGTCATCTCTGAATGAATATATTACACACGACAAGGCACGTGAAGCTAGGGAAGTAGCGCTTGATATATCCAAGGCCTTTGACAAGGTATGGCATTAAGGGTATCTAAAAATACGCTCATATGATATTACTGGGCAAATACTTCATATAATTAGATCCTTCATAACAAAAAAAATCCAGGTTTTTCTTCGATGGCCGTTCATCTAAGCAACATGACATAAATGATGGTGTATCACAGGGATCTATCCTTGGACCTTCATTGTTCCTGATCTTCATAAACGACCTTCCTAATAATATTGAGTTAGAGATAGGTATATTTGCTGACGACACCACGCTCTACCCTTGTCATGTGGGCAAAACGGACGCGATCATATCTGAGGCAATGGCTGAATCCTTAGAAAATTATCCCCAGGCTGTAGTAGATTAGGGTAAACACAATTGGTAACTTTTACTGCCGCAAAGACAAAGCTCCGTTCCTTCAACAACTACAAGAAACCCTTTGAACCATCGATTGTCATGGCAAATAACACCCTCCTTGAGAGTTCAATATTAAAAATTCTCGGCCTAACCTTCACAGGTAACATGAATTGGAACAAATACATTGAAGACATTGCCAAGGCTGCGGGAAAGAACATTGGCTCCCTCACACCTGACATTGTCCTGTATCACTACAAAGTTACCATCGCCCATGCATAGAGTATTGTTGCCACATTTTGGCTGGTGCATCATCCCCTAGTCTCTCCCTCTTAGACAAGGTCCAAAAAAGAGTCGCCAACTTAAAAGGTCTATCACTATTAACCAAGCTCCAGCCCCTGTCCCATCGCCGCAATGTAGCATCCTTGTGCTTGTTTTAGAAATACTTCAATGGATTGTGCTCCGAAGAACTGGCTACTCTGGTGCCCCCCTCGACGTAAATTTACTATACCAACTTGATAATCAGCTAAATCCCATCCATTCACCGTGGAGGTCCTCAGATGCTGGAGAGCCTTTTACTCCAATAGCTTATTTCCTTGTGCTGCCAGCCTGTTTCCCCTGCTGTACCGACATGCAGAAGTGTTAAACTAATGTAAACGAACATCTCGCTACACATCTCCCAACATAGGCTGACACCCAAAACCTACAGCCTAATTCTCAGTAACCCCTTACGTCTACAGTGGCGGCCTGCCTTATTTGGGATGAAATATGTTTTTTTTTTAATACAAAGACAGAGACAAGGTATGCTCAGCCACAAGTGTTGTATTATGATTTAACAACCCGTTCTGATTTTTTAACACATCTTGTATGACAGCTGATTCAACCTCTTACCCCCGACAACCGTCTAGCGCAGTGTTGATATTTAAGGTGGCATATCGGATCGCATCGAATGACCCCGATTACAAACAACATGGCTGTGTATGCGAGTCGACATTTTTTTAGTACTGATAATATATTGTTACTCGTTTCCCAAGTCTGGCAGACGGGTTGTAAAATGTGATTGGTTTGGTTTGGTTGTTTTGTTTTATGGCATATCAACCCTTTTCGTGTTATCTAATGCCCAATCATATCATTTTGGTAAAATATTTATGGTTAAAGTTATTTATATCTTCAAATTTTTATTCATGGTTATTGGTTTGGTTTTTTTGTTTTACGACACATCAACCCTTTTCGGGTTATTGCATGCCAAATCGGGTCATTTTGGTAAAATGAGTCTGGTTTCCTTTTATAGCATATCAGCCCTTTTAAGGTTATTTAATGCTGAATCCGGTCATTTTGCTGAGGTTTTTTTTGCGTCAAGTTCTCTATATGTTTAAGTATTTATTCATGGTGTTTGGTTGAATGAAAGGAAGAAGAGAGAGAGGAGAGGATAGGAGAGGAGAGGAGAAGGAAAAGGAGAAGGAAAAGGGGAAGGAGGGAAATTGTTGTTTTTATTTGGTTTGGATTGTGCAGAACATGATTGAGTTTTGCAAAGAAAAAAACATAAAACATCATTGTTCAGTGCGTTTGGAATCAGGAAGGCAATATCTTCACACAGCCTGATTTCGTAACGCCAGTAGGTTCAATTTGACCAATAGATGGGGCCCTTAAAGGTACTACCACTCCAGGCCAAGGTAAACGTGTGGGCAATAGCAACTAAGGGACAACTGTACATTCCCCACAGCTCTTAAATAGAGGACTCACCACCGGATGGTGGTCATACATAAGACTATAAAATGTGAGGGAGCACTAGCTGCCATAATCGTTCAGTCACTTCATTATTTATTTATTTATTTTTATTCTCTCTTAAAACTAGTGCTTACACATTTGATACAAAGCCTCTTTTTCATCGTTAATCTTTCGCCACAATATTTCTATGAGCAACATCTATTGAAATCTCCGGAGTGTAGTAAGTGAACCTTGCGGTTACTTTTCGCAGCCTCGTAGCTCTCACATCCCCGCTATTTTTTCCTTTTGTTCTCGAATTCAATGAGCGATGTTCCTGTCAATGAAGAAGAATTGCTGTATTCTGAGTCGGCTGTTGTATATGGAGATTTTCAATCCTCTCATATTATGCATTATTATTCAACTGTTAACTCTATCAATCTCATTCAACCTTATCCTCGAGTGGTTTTCCTCTAATCGTGACGCATCATTAAGAAAAAATACATTTTAGTAATTGCAACACAATTTAAGAACTACTTTCCACGCACATTCAATCTGAACCCTTCGCACAAGATTACAAGTAGAATAATTCTGGTAAATTCTTAACATAAACGTTAAGCTCACTACGTATTTCTCTATATAAGTATCAATTATAAAAAAAACATTCTTTTAACAACGTTTTCATTTTAATTTACTTATACGAACACAACTTTACTATAATATTGGATGTCTTTCTTCTATGTTAATAATACGTGTACCAGCTTTAACCGGAAATATAGATCGATATTCTTTTCGGAAACCATTAATTCCTTACATCATTTTTCCATTCTTTCCATGTAGAAATAACGTAATAATAATTTTGACGTCTATGATATACCTAGTTCAATTATTCCAGTCTCAATCTCCAAAGTAGTAATATTGTGCGTGTGTGTGTGTGTTTAAATGACGTAGAAATGTAATGGTCCACGTAAAATTAGAATAAGTAAGTAAAGCAGAAAAGTCTTCTCATTTTAAACAACCTAATCCTGAAGACGACTGTGAAAGTTGAAAGCGTTAGAGAAAAAAATGGCCGAATCAAGAACAATCGGGGAAATACTCTACGGATTGCCACCTGAAACCAGAAAGATAGCTCGACGGTTTGAGAACCTCACGAAGAAGATTTACAAAGAAGAAAGTTCCGTGACGTTCAACAACGCTTGCTTGGATAATATATATATATATATATATATATATATATATATATATATACAGACATACACACATACATACATACATACATACATACATACATACATAATAAAATAGATGACTCTAAGTAGTCAATAATTTGAAATATATAAACATTTATAGATTTCTTATGTATTTTGTCGTGGCTTATGACTGAGTGCTTACTGCTGATAAGTGATAAGGTTACGAGTCACAAATTGAACCATGAACCCGTTTACAGCCACAGCGTAGATCCGTAATACGGGGAAAGAGCTATATGTGGATGACCAGCCACATATATGTATTTTAACATATATATATATATCTATATATATATATATATATATATATATATATATATATATGAATGCCAAAATACATGCACATACGCACATATTCACATATAGTCACACACACATCAATCATAAATAATCATATACAAATACATATATACACGGCGACGTACGCATAGGTTTCCATAAAAGTAATGAACCAAACGAATCTCACGCACACAACTATACATTCATGAGTATTTATTTACTCCTCTCCAGGAGTTAGGCACAAGGCCAGTTTTTATCTTACTCCCACAAGTAAGATGTGACCCAAGGTCGAGTCGGGAAAGTAGGGTTAAAAAATTGCTTGGGCAGCCCCGTCGGAATTCCCCGGCAGAGGCGCCTCAGACAGTAAGGAATAAACTTACTCCTCCCCAAAGAGGGGAAGGCAAAGCCTGGGAGGGTGGACCTCCCAGAACTGCACAGGACAGACCCATTGACCGGCGTAAATCAAGAACCGAAGGCCAAGACAACACCAGTATGGGGTGCAGTATCCATCGGAACAGATACTACACTTTGATCTTAGCCAACAGGCATGAGTATTTATTTACTCCTCTCCAGGAGTTAGGCACAAGGCCAGTTTTTTATCCTTCTCCCACAAGTAAGATCTGACCCAAGGTCGGGTCGGTAAAGTTGTGTTTGAAAAGCCAGCGCCCGAGAGGTGAGTACTCTGGCCATTTAAAAATTGACTGGGCAGCCCCGTCGGCATTCCCCGGTAGGGGCGCCTCAGACAGTAAGCAATAAACTTACTCCTCCGCAAAGAGGGGAGGCGAAGCCTGGGAGGGGGGACCTCCTAGAACTGCACAGGAGAGACCCATTGACCGGCGTAAATCAAGCCCCGAAGGACAAGACAATACCAGTATGGGGTGCAGTATCCATCGGAACAGATACTACACTTTGATCCTAGCCAAAAAGGCGAGACAAAAGGCATTTTATTTACTCCGCTACAGGAGTTAGGCACAAGGCTAGTTTTATCTTACTCCCACAAGTAAGATGTGACCCAAGCTCGGGTCGGGAAAGTGAGGTTTGAAAAGCCAGCGCCTGAGAATGTGAGCACTCTGGCCATTAAAAATTGCCTGAGCAGCCTCGTCGGCATTGCTCAGTAGGGGCCCCGCAGGCAGTAAGCAATAAACTTACTCCTCCCCAAAGAGGGGAGGCGAAGCCTGGGAGAGTGGAACTCCTAGAACTGCACAGGACAGACCCATAGACCGGCGGAATCAAGCCCCGAAGGCCAAGACAATACCGGTCTATAGGGTGCAGTATCCATCGGAACAGATACTACACTTTGATCTTAGCCAAAAGGCGTTATTTTACCCCTACCCCCAATAGGACTATGTGACACAAGGTCGGAAAGTGGGATTTGAAAAGCCAGCGCTCGAGAAGGTGAGCACTCTGGCCATTAAGAATTGCCTGGGCAGCCCCGTTGGCATTCCCCGGTAGGGGCGCCTCAGTCAGTAAGCAATTAAGTTACTCCTCCCCAAAGAGGGGAGGTAAAGCCTGGGAGGGTAGACCTCCTAGAACTGCACAGGACAGGTCAGATCCATAGACCGGCGGAATCAAGCCCCGAAGGCCAAGACAATACCGGTCTATAGGGTGCAGTATCCATCGGAACATATACTACACTTTGATCTTAGCAAAAAGGCCGAGACAAAAGGCGTGAGTAGACCCACCTAGATATTCAGACTTACATATACATACACACTTCTACATTGACCTACATAAGTTCCTTGCTTAAAAGCATACATACACCTACATGCAGTCAAACACTGTATACATGCATATCATTACACATGCACATATATAAAAATATACATAGACATTCTTTACGATCATATCCATACGTGTATGCAGACATGCAAGCACTTCACACCTATACGAGGTGTTGATATTGATTCTGGAAACTTTAACGCAAGTCTTTGATTTTTATGAAGTTTTTTTTACAAATGTTAGATCAACGGGGCATGTCGTTTTACTCATGAATCAATGTCAAGTTTTGGTCCGTTTGGCAACCATTAATTCACGTCCGATAACAGACTAAAAAGATAAATAGATAAATACGTGTACGACGAAAAACACATGCAAAAGGTCGCTTTGAAAAAGCAAAGAAAATATCGAATCAAAACTGACTTTATTTTATACTTTTTTTCACTTGCGTTGCCAAGATACTAGTTACATAGTCAGCGTCCAAACTTATGAAATAATACCAATAAAAGACGTAAACGAAAAAATATGTATGTGATTAAAATGCGTCCATTTGATCCACGCATTCAGCGATGAAAATAGTTTTTCAACTTGAAAGACCAACGGACGAATACAGATTTTTTTATAAAAACACGAGAGTGCGTTTAAAATGATATTTGAAGCTTAAACGTGACAGACCAACGGACTCATAGAGCCTTTTATAGAGATGCGAAACCGTATATAAAACTGTTATTTCTAACTACAACGTGACAAACTGAGGAAAATGCTATTTCGAACTATAGCATGACAGACCGACGAAAATTCTATTTTGAACTTCACTATGACAGAGCGACACAAATGCTATTTCGAACTATAGCATGACAGACCGACGAAAATTCTATTTTGAACTTTAGCATGACAGAGCGACAACATGCTATTTCGAACTATAGCATGACAGACCGACGAAAATTTTATTTTGAACTTCACCATGACAGAGCGACACAAATGCTATTTCGAACTATAGCATGACAGACCGACGAAAATTCTATTTTGAACTTCACCATGACAGAGCGACAACAATGCTATTTCAAATTATAGCATGACAGACCGACGAAAATTCTATTTTGAACTTTAGCATGACAGAGCGACAAAAATGATATTTCGAACTATAGCATGACAGACCGACGAAAATTCTATTTTTAACTTCAGCATGACAGAGCGACACAAATGCTATTTCGAATTATAGCATGACAGACCGACGAAAATTCTATTTTGAACTTCAGCATGACAGAGCGACAAAAATGCTATTTCGAACTATAGCATGACAGAGCGACAAAAATGCTATTTCGAACTGAAGCATGACAGTCTGATGTAAATGTTGTTTCACACATAAGCCTGATAAACCGACGAAAATGTTATAACGAACTTCTATGAATGACCGACGGACCGAGCTTTTTATAGAAACGCTGAGATAAAATTAAAATTAGATACGTCGATTAAATCTTCTTTTAACAGAAAAATAAAAATTAATTGTGAAAATGTTAACTCAAAATACTATTCTAAACTTAAAAATGACTGACAACAGAAAATGCTATTTAAAATTTAAGCGTGACAAGTCAACCGACTGACAAATGCTCTGTTTAGACGCATTTTAAATATGGTGCATATATTCAACGTCACAGACGGAGGCATTTACTAACAGACATATCATTCTATAATGATTAGACGCGTCTGAAAATGATATTATTAGCTTAAGTGTGACAGACCGACCGACCGACCAACCGAGCAGTTATAAAGAATGTTAGACTCATATGAAATAAATAAGATGCGCCGATTCAATCTGCACATCTAAAATTAGAAAGTCTATTTCAACTCTAAACGTTACAGACAGATGGATGGACATAGACTCTAACAGAAGTTAGTGGATGCATTTAAAAATTCTATTTAAAACCCAGACAGGCCAACAGGAATAGCATTTACATGTATAGCAGGACAAACAAACGAACACGCTATTATATACACACAGAAAATATGTTTCTAGCCTCTTTTTACTGTATCGTAATGTCCATGGAAGGTACTCGACTAAGCTCCAATACATGTAAAACATTCACAGCAAAGACTCGCCTACCTACAACCACAGCAAATAACTTTTCTTTTTCTTGTTTTGTACCCGAAACAAAATGGAATTTCATTGAACAAAGTTTCTTTCCTCGAGCATCGTATCTGTGAAACCAAATACAACGAGTCAGATTGGATAATGAATTCGTCTTAAGTAATCTTCTTTCCATACCCTTCATTGTTTCTTAAGCGATACATACAAACATCTAATGTTTATTCAAACTGAAACACGACAGACTCACGGACGGACGGACAAAACCACTTATTGAGATGCTTGGACGCATCTAAAATTAGATACGCCAATTCTCTAGGCGACTTCAATAATGAAAACCATATATTACAAGCATAATCGCGACAGACTAAGAAACAGACTTATTAAGATTATTGGACAGATCAAATGAAGACGCGTCCAACCAATGTACGTGTTTGACTATGATAATTCTTCTTCCAACTTTTGCGTGACAGACTTACCGTCATATAAACAGACCTTATTATTAAGAAGATTGGTTGCATCTAAAAACAAATGATTCCATCCAATCTACGCGTCAAGCGATGGGAGTGGTACTGTAAACTGAAACATGACAAGAGGATCGACCGACAGATTCGTTAATATAGATTCGTGAACGCATCTTAACATGAAGAAGAAAATAAACGCACATGTCTCCGTCATTAGGTAATCAATAATTCATATATTATTTGGTGATCGATCGAATTTTGGGTGGAGATGTTCATGCGATCGGTTATAAAAAAAACGATAACATTCTTTTGTTTACTTGGTTGTCACGCGCGTCGACAGCCTTGCACAAACACACACCCATGTAGACATACGGACACTAATATCGACCTAATCTCTTCTTCTGTCGCGGGAAACAATGGATACACTATCGGAGTAATTGTTTAAATTCAGTGATAAGAAGTCCAAGACACAATTCTGCTATCAACACAAAAAAGATTGATGCTATTTCAGAGTTTCCTTCTCCTAGACTAGTTGCACAACCAAGGCTTGAGGATCTAGTCTACCCTATTTTGTCACCCATAGATTTATTTACAACTAATTATTGTCAATATTTATTATATTTCTACATTTAGTAAAATGTAATGGGGTTGATATACCGTTAAAACAAAAGCCACTGTAGACGTAAGGGGCTACTGAGAATTAGGGTGGAAGTTTGGGGTGTCATCCTATGTTAGAGCTGTGTAGCGAGATATCTGTTTACATTAGTTTAAAACTTCGGGTAAAGTCGGGAAAACAGGGAGCAGAGAGGGAGTTCCAGAAGCTGGAAGCACGAGGAAAGAAACTATTGAAGTATACGGCTCTCCGGCATCAAGGAAACTTCACAGTGAATGGCTGGAATTTAGTTGATTGTCAGGTTCGTCTAGTGTATTTACGTCGAGTGGGCACTAGAGCAGCTAGTACATCGGAGCACAATCTATTGAAGTATTTGTAAAACAAGCACAAGGATGCTACATTGCGGCGATGCGACAGGGGTTGGAGTTTGGTAGTTAGTGAGGGACTTATTAAGTTAGCGATTCTTTTTTGGACCTTGTCTAAAAGATGGAGACTAGTGGATGATGCACCAGCCTAGATCTGAAAACAGTCATCCATGCATGGGCGGATAGAAGCTTTATAGATATACATGATAATGTCAAGTGTGAGAAGTTTTCTAGAACGGTAGAGGGAGCCCACCTTCTTTGCAACAGCCTTGGCATGTCTTCACTGTATCTGTTCTAATTCATGTATATGTTGAATGTTACTTGCCATGGCAATTAGTGGTTGGAGAGATATTAAAGGAACAGAGCTTTGCCTTTGCGGCATTAAAAGTTACTAACCATTTATGACCCCAATCCACTACAGTCTGGAGGTCATATTCTAAGGATTCAGTCATTGCCTCGGATATGTACGCGTCCGTCTTGCCAACATGGCGAGAGTTGAGCGTGGTGTCATCAGAAAATATACCTATCTCGGACTCGATGTCATCAAGGAGGTCATTTATGAAAATCATGAACTATGAAGGACAAAAGATGAATCCCTGGAGTATACCAGCATTGATTTAGACGAACGGGCATCGAGTTCAGCTGGATCTTTGGTTTGGTTAGAAAGGATCTAATTATATTAAATATTTGTCAAGTATTACCATATCAGTGAATTTTTAGAGGAAGTCCTTTATGCCAGACCTTGTCAAATGCTTTGAGTATATAAAGCGCAACTGTCCTAACTTCACTTGCCTAGCCAGTGTATGATATATGCGTTCAGAGATAGCCGTTAGGATATTCGCAGTGTCTAAACCTATACTGGCAGTCAGGAAGCAGTTTAGCATAAACTAGATGTCTGGCTATCGCTAGATTGATTAAGGATTCAAAGATTTTAGCAAAGCTCAGGAGTACACTGATTGTGCGGTAGTTCTGGGGATCAGTTCTTTCCCTAGTATTCTTGAAGACTGGTACCACAAGCCATTTTCCAGATATCCGGGAAGCAAGATTCAGAAGGCATTTGTTGTAGAGTTTGGAGAGGACATGGGCCAGTTCAGAAGAGCATTTCTTTATTACTATTACAGGTATAAGATCAGGCCCACAAGCTTTGGAGGTGTCAAGGTTTTTATGATGTCTTTGACCTGAAATCAGGTGATGACCAGGGCATTAAGTGTTGCTTCAGCCCGCAATGAGAATTTAGGGAGGAGGTTTTTTGCCGAGTCCAAAGCGGAGTTTAAGGCGAAACGCTGGGTTTCAGCCTCTTCAGTTGCCGTGCAGACAACATAATTATGGTTTGATATCGGTGGAATTGTTGATTATCCATTGTTTACTTAATATTGAAGATTTTCAAGAAATCGTAAGTACCTAGTTTCTGCGACTGAATGCGTTTTTTTGATTATCTCTTCATACCTTCTCTTTGCTTCACCCATAACTGCCTTACAATTATTGCTTGCTTCTATAAATTTCTGTCCATTCGCAGTTGACTTATAGCGGCCGAATTGTGGGAATGGCGTCTTACTTCGAGGTGAACCATTGAGGAGAGTGTGGTTTGGTGAAGAATTTTCGCATGAGGACATAGGTTCAATGCCTGCTTTGACCTATTCTCAGTATCATAAGCAACATTTATTTTGAGGGACATTTCACCGGCAATTTAGAAGTTACGTTACAGATGGAATAACCTATAAGAAAAATATTGTTCAACTAAGAAGTAGTCATCTCAACGTTTTGAGAGTTCAAAAATAAGAAATTAAAAATTTCGCTTATAAGCTTTCGTTTCATTGCGGTCTCTATTCCCGGCGGTTGAATATATCTAAATATCTTTACTGATGTATATTTATAGCTAATGTGATACTAGTGCGTTTTTAATCGGTGTTGGGTGGAAATTCTTTTCTAAAACTACATTTGCTAGTGGATTCGTTTCGTTTATTTTTCTCTTTCAAACCTCGGACATGGCGCTGCCACCGGGTGCATGACCCTCACTAGACCGTATGTGTCGTAGAATTGCAAACAAGACAGACAAAAAATAATTAAAGGATTGTGTACAGGCAAGGCAACGAATAAACAAATATTTAAACTAACTTTAACCATCCCAAGCCAGAGCTAAAAATAGAGTTTAGTCTTAACAAAAAACGAGAGAAACAAAAATCGACAATTTGCAACATTTTAGCATTTTAGCAACATTTTTGCATTTTAGCAACATTTTAGCATTTTAGCAACATTTATGCATTTTAGCAACATTAGTAGCCATAGAGAGGGGTTATGTGAGGAATTTTTTTTTGCGACTTGTATTCTTCAGATTGTATCGTACGTATTTGTCCATTAATTAAAACATTTTAGCATATTGCTCTTTCATTTTAAACTAAATTTAACCCTACAAGCGAGAGCTAAAAATAGATTTTAGTCTAAACAAAAAACGCGAGAAACAAAAATCGACAATTTTTAACATATTAGCATAAGAATAAGATCGTAGGTTAGATACGCCGAAACGTTGTACAAATAACATCCAAGATAAGAATAGTCGTCCGAATAATCAAAATAATTTAAAAAATCAATTAATGTTATTTACACTTAATTATATCGTTGGTAGGAATCCATAATTTCATTAAGACATAAACGAAATAGCAACGTGTCTTCAATTAATCGTATACAATACGATTCAAGTAAGTAATCATTTCGCTGGTACAGAAATAAATGTACGGATTGAATCAGACATAATAAAGAGAATACGTGAATAGAAAAGTGAATAATCGCCAAATATAGTTAACGAATAAAATCAAAAAATACGTTTGGTTTACAAATATTTTGTCATATTTATTCGAAGAATATTTTTGATCACTTTTTGATATTTTAGAGAGCTAGGGCAATGGAAAAAAGTTGGAGCCATGGAAAAGAGCTGGAGCCATGGAAAAGCGATGAACAGGATTATGGCATGTGGTGAAAATGTATAAGAGAGATAAAAACAAGATGGAGGAAAAGAGAAAGGTATATCGCTCCTAACAGCTGAAGGACTGACCCAACACTCCGATCAGTGGCGTTGGGTTGTTATAAAGCATATGGCGAAGCTCTTTGATGAATGCACATATGTTGAGTTAAGTGGCTTATTATTATAGTCGTACGAATCACGTCCTGGTTGACTTTCTGTTCATTTACATTGAATCCATGTAAGGCGTGCGAAATTATTTAAATCTGGAACTATTTAATGTAGAACAGTACACATACTTAACTCTACAGCAGTAATAAATTGTGATATTTTCCGAAACAACAGGTCCTCGTTACAAGCAATTTTTGCACGAAAAAATTACAACTATTTCTCCACAAATTATACAAACGGAACATTATTACGTTTTCCGTAAATAATATTCGAAGTAAATCTGATGCGCAATTTATTGATTACATTCAGACTTAGTTCTTAATAATATCTCGTTTTCGCAGGGCGAAACAGCTGTATTTTTATTCATAAAAAACTATTGTGCTTGTTACGAGTTACGAAGACGAAACTATCTTATATATATATATATATATATATATATATATATATATATATATATATATATATATATATATATATATATATATGAGGACACTGGAGACTTCACATTCAAACTAAACATTGAGGATAAAGTGGGAAAGATAGATAGGGAGAATGCATGTATCCTTATCAAAGACGACAAGAAGAATATTCACAATAAGAAAAACAGTCTAGACTAATTAATTCCACCAAATCTAAACTTGGCCATGTCTCTAGGGAGATTCCCAGGAATATTATAAATGTCACGCTGGAAGCTACACAATTTAACTTTTGGAAAGATTCATCGGACACCATTAAATGGTTTGAACTAATTGAAAACAAGGGGAATGCCTCCTTTATTCAATTCGACATAATGGATTTTTACTCCTCAATTTCCAAGGAGTTAGTTACAAACAGCATCAACTATGCTAGGAACTTCGTGGATGTATCCGATGAAAAGGTAAGATTGATTATGGCTTGCCGTATATCCATCCTTGTAAATAATCAGGAAACATGTCTTAAAAAGAACAACAACAAATCAGCTCAGATTGCCGATCTGGTGTGTATTTTTTATAATTTACACTATTAGTAGTATTGTAGATCCTAACTTATTTGGGTTATATAGGGATGATGGATTAATTGTTATCCCTAATAGTGACGCCCCCCGGGTATCAAAAATGCACAAAAAATTAATAAGAGATTTCAAATATTTAGGACTGAAAATAGATATAACCCCAAACTGTAAGGAAAAAATGATCTAAACATTACCCTGAACTTGACAGAAGGGATATACAAACCCTTTAATAAAGACAACAACACACTATATTATATTAACACTAGATCACACCACCCTAATTGTATAATAAAATAAATACCCAAACAATTAACACTAGAATTAATAAACGCTTGGCAAATAAGGACATTATTGAAGCAAATAAGCACTTATATAATATAGCACTAAATAGCAGTGGCTAGACTAAGTAACTCGAATATAACGAGAAGAAAAATAAAAATAAATCCAGGAATAGAGACCGGAAAATAACATGGTTCCACACATCTTACTGTCAACTATCCAACATCTGTAAAGCGTTCTTGAACCTAATAGATAAGCATTTTAACGCGAACAATCCACTAAGTAAGATATTCAATAGAAAAACAATTAAAATTAGTTACTCTTGTACCAAGAACATGGATAGGATATTTAGTACACATAATCATAGAATATTAAATAATTCTAATAACATTAAGGCAAAAGTAAATAACTGTAATTGTCATGGGAAAAACGAATGCCCACTAGACGGTAATTGAAAAGTAGAGTTAGTGGTTTATAAGGTCACGATATGTGTGGAAGATAACAACAGTGACAAAAAAATTGTGGGGAACTGGAAACAGCGTTTTTATGACCACACACACTTATTCGTAAATCTAGAATTTAAGCACAAAACGGAGTTAGCAAAACAATGGTGACTACTGAACAATAAAAACAGAACACCGGTGATTTATTAATCAATTTTGTGTTATTCTAACATTCCGAATCCATTTAACCAAATATGCAATTTGTGTTTGGAGGAAAAAATAAGAATCCTGAAATATGAACACGGTAATCTTCGAAACAGAATAGATGAACTAATGACGAGTGCAGGCATAAATGTAAATACAAAAAACCAATAACTCATAATCCGAGATCCATTGAGATCCGTAGCGGTAGATATACTGAATTGGGTCTGCCTGGATTGTTCTTATCCCTTACCATTATCCTTTTAATCCCTTCACGATTCTTTATTTCTTTATCTATGTATCTGTATATTTCATCGTGACTAAAATACAATTATCATTATTATTATTAGGATCTTCATTATTATATATTCATATTTTTATAGCTATTATATTTTTATATTTTTAAATATTTTATAGCTATTAATAATATCGTTAACATTTTCTAATATGTTATTATTATTATTATAATTATAATTATTATTATTATTATTAGTAGTAGTATTATTATTATTATTATTATTATCACCATATAATCAAATAATATATTTAAGATGGTATTGGCTAACGATTGCTTTCCTTAGAAAGACCTTGTTTTATTTTTAGATTGATATATATGAGATGGCAGTGTCTAACACACACACACACACACACACACACACACACACACATATATATATATATATATATATATATATATATATATATATATATATATATATATATAATATGGTCGCTAGCCTTTGTTGTCTGCTAATCTATTTTCGGGTGTTTTTCTTTTCTTCCTTCCTCCACCTTCTTTTTCCCCTTCACCCTTCCTCCTAACTGATTTATCAATCGCCAAACGTACAATTAAAATTTGCGGCTTTCAAAGACGATTTAAAAGAAATTGGGGTTACACGGTTGGAGGGGGACCTAGGCAAAATGACGTGGTTAGGATACCTCAACTTTCTTCTCCCTCCCTATATACTTTCCGTTGTAAATCATACAATTTCCCCTTCTCTCTCGATATATATTGCTCTCTTTCCCCCTCACTGTATTGCCTTCCGTTATACTCTTCCTCTCTATGTATATTAAATATGCTGTCACTCTCTTTGCCCCTCAATATACTTCTTTAATAGTTTATTTCCTGCTTTCTTCATATATGTATAAAATATGCTGTCGCTCTCACTATATGTGTATTAAATAGTGATTGTCAGTTTTTCTTTTTTCATTTAAAAAAATGTAATCGCTTCGCTTAGATGCTTGAATAAGGTGGCAGGGTATAAATAAATTATTGCACCGGCGTATATGATTCCGTGTTACTTTATTTTATTTTTGCTCTGTTTATTGTTTATTGAGCTCTCATACTCGGATGGAATTTATTTCACTCTTATCTAACACACACACAGACTATATATATATATATATATATATATATATATATATATATATATATATATATATATATATATATATATATATATAAGTTTTATTTATAGAAACATATATCTACACATTCAGAACTCATTTATATCCTAGCTTAGATAAGCTCAATTTCCTCAGGCTAAAAATAAGCGTCCATTTTCTATTTGTCATTTTGAAGAATGAAGCAAATTACTATCAGTAAAGATCACGTTACCAGATCCAAAAAAATATTACTGAACATGCTTTCATATGTTTGGCCCCAGTAAACCGCGCTTATCAAAGCTACAATACACACATGTTCTGAATTCGTAGCCCTGATATATTTCTATCAATACAACTTTTATAATATGTAAAAAGCCTTATTTATTATTGAGCGCTATTATATGAACACAGTACAGATTATCCCGATTTAAAGCTTGTAGATACAAACCATACCCGTATTACATTATTTATACGACATACATTTATGCGATAAATTATCACGTAATTTCATGACACTCTGGTTTGGTAGAAGCGCTCTCGGTTACAGTCCATGTGTTCGAATCCTGTCATAGTCATCCACGCTGATGAGACGTAGTAACGGCGAAACACGTGTTCGGTGATTACTATTGAGAAGCATGTAGCACTAGTAACTATAACACAGCTATTTATCGCTAAGAATAACAATAAATAACGACATTTATTTGTATGAGATAAATTATCACGTAATTTCAGACAGAAACTCGTAGCACACTCAATCAGAGCCCTTGTGCTCGCCAGTTTGAATCGTGTCATGGTCAGGCACGCTTATGACCTGCAGTAACGGCGAAACACGTGTCCGCTGATAACTAATATATATATATATATATATATATATATATATATATATATATTACACAGGGTGTATCTACTCAGTGTTGCCGGGAGTCTATTTACTTTAATTTCTTGAATGTACCGTTTGTTTGTTTGTTTTGACCAAATTGTTGTTTCATTTCAACTAACATGTAATTATTACCTGATAGTTTTTTGTTTACGAGACAAAATGATGACGAAAGGAATCTTACTCGCCATCTCTCTCTCTCTCCATCTCTATCTCCCGCTCTCTTCGAAATTCTTACGTACGCAGGTAAACACGCGCAGAAACACATACATACATACATACATACATACATACATACATACGTACATACATACATACATACATACGTACATACATACATACATACATAGATACATAGATACATACATACATACATACATACATACACACCTGAACATACAGAGGCTCTCATGAAGGCACAGAATCATGTGGTTCGGAAGATTTAATTTTTATTTTGTAAGTTATGGAGTTGTATATTGTTTAAAAATCGTAAGTGCTCTGCCAACAACAAAAATAAACCTACTTAAAAGAATGAAAACATCTGTAAAAAACGAAACGAACAAATTGTATGTTCCTTCCTGTGAGCTTCGCCACATGTTTAAGAATGAAACTGTCATCCAGGCAGCGCTTGTTTTGTTGTTTCAACTCATGTGTGGATTAGCAGGTTATGCTTGCTAAAGGCTACGTCAGAGCTGTATATATCTGCAGAAAAGTGTTGCCGTTTCCTACAGTAAGCACTTGGTATCTCTAATGGTTACCCATTTTGTACTAGTACGGTCCAAGTTATCCAATGATAACCGGTGTGTCAATATGATTATACCGCATATATGTATTAATGGTATTGAATTAAAATATCACCATAGAATAAGAAGTATTTATCTAGTTATAAACATATGAATAGTTATCAAAAATTGGCATATTTGTAGCAATGTTACTTAATAAAATACTAGACATACTATGTGATCAATGAAATCGATTAGTATTTCAATTTCAAATAGTTAAGAACAAAACACCAATTGACGTAATTTACGGGCTTGTCAGAATTTTACATCAATTTGTCAGATGCATTGATATTTAGGTCTAACATGAAAAAAAAACTTAATTATATATATTACTACCTGTCCCGCCCGGCGTTGACCGGATGTTGTACAAAGAAACAGATGTGCTTTTTATATGAATGCCTGTTGTACGAAGTAAAGAACGTGCATTGTGCTGGATTTACATTTGTAATATTTTTTTTATTAAACATGTTGAAAAAATTTGTTTAAAAAATGTCAGAACGAAAATAGTAAAAAAAAACAAATGCCATTCCTTAACCTTAACAGTTAGTACGACATAAAAAAAGACGTTAATGTACGCGCGACGTAGGTGTAACTGGATCGTTAAAAGTAATTAAATAGTCTACGTGACCGTTAAAAGTCAATTTATATATTCTACAGGACCGTTAAATGTCAATTTATATATTCTACAGTACCGTTAAAAGTCAATTTATATATTCTACAGTACCGTTAAAAGTCAATTTATATATTCTACAGTACCGTTAAAAGTCAATTTATATATTCTACAGTACCGTTAAAAGTCAATTTATATATTCTACAGGACCGTTAAAAGTCAATTGTTCAACAAAAATTAAGTAATTAAAATAAATGTTATGATGCATAATTAAAGCAGAAACAATGTATACGCTCTCCCTAAAATAACTCGCTTGATTTTTCAAGAAAGTAACAAAAATGACACAATTTAAAAAGAATGTTGAAAATGCCATCTCTCCCGGAAGTGGGTGATCATATAACGTATAATGTATATGCGAAATTGATCTCTCAATCTAAAGTAATTTTTTTTTGTTTTGGTATATGTTATTTTAAGTCCAATTTGTTCAGGTTGTTTACGTATCATTGCCTAAAATAGATGTGAACTTTACTTTTCCGGTGATTACAATAGGGGTCAGAGTTTGAATAATAGCTAAACAAAACATTATTATCAGCATTTAATGAAACTAACCGACATCGAGTGCGACCGTGCCCTTGTGGGGAGGCAAGTAAAAAGTGGCACGTTTCTCTTCGAGCCCGCACAACTTGAATACATTTGATACTGTTAATTTTTTTTAATAGCATCCCTTGCACTGCAACGTTAATAATTATTCTCATTCATTAAAATTCGTAATGTACACACTCGCCGTTTTCCGATAGTATTGGGTTGGTGCAAAAACAATGGCGTTTTTTGACGTTCAACTTCAAAAGACCGTAACTTCTTTTATACCAAACTTTATTAATCAAAATAAGAACCATTAGAATCAATACATTTTTGGCAACGGGAAACAAGTTTACTTATTCCATTATCATCCGGAGTTGTGGAAGCGATCAATTCGGCATAATCTCGACCTTTGAAGCATTTCTCGCGCAGGAAGTTGTCAAGATGCTTGAAAAAGTGATAATCGGTGGGCGAGCGGTTCGGTGAATATGGCGGATGAGGCAGAGTCTCGTAGCCCAATTGTTCAGCTTCTGCAGGGTCAGTTGTGCAACATGCGATCGAACGTTGTCATGGAGGAGAATTGGTCCCTGCATATTGACCAATCTCGGGCTCATACGTTGGAGCTCTAGTGCATTTCGTCAATTTGTTGGCAGTACTTCTCCGCCGTAATCGTTTCGCCCGGATTCAAAAAACTGTGATAAATGAGACCGGTTGCAGACCACCAAACAGTCACCATAATCTTTTGGGGTGCAATTTTAGCTTCGGCATCCAACCATTGCGCCAAACGTCGCCGATTGTCATAGAGGATCCACTTCTCATCACACGTCACAATTCGCTTGAGAAATGGGCAGTTTCTGTTGTGCAGCGAGAGCGTAGAAAACACCTCAAAACGACGATTTTTTTGATTATCGTTCAATTTGTGCGGCACCCATTTATCTAGCTTTTTTGACTTCCCTGTTGAGTGGTCGACCTCGAGTTTATCAGCAACTTTTCGTGCGGTTTTGCGAGGATCGGCTTCAATTAAGGCTTTCAGATCTTCGTTATCAACCGCAGTTGGCCAGCCTTGAGAGTATTCACATTCGAGGCTCTCATCACCATTGCGAAATTTTTTGAACCACCTTTGTGCCGTACGTTCGTTAGTGGTTCCTGGGCCAAACGTATCATTGATGTCACGAGATGTCTCGGCAGCGTTTTGGCCTAGTTTGAACTGGAACAAGAATATCGTGTGGATTTCAATTTTGCCCATGCTGTAGAAAAGCCTGCAAAAACAATTCATGGAGAGATTAGAAATGGAAACGAATAACACGATTAATTTAAATGACCTATAACAACGCTATATTTATCAATAAATTAATCCAGAAAACATATATAAATATAACATATGTGAGAAAACGCTATTTTTGTACCAACCTAATATTTACTTCTTTTTTTCCGTGCGTAAATACGCTTAATAAAATTTCCATTCATTTATTCATTTAAGACAACCCAGTAGGTTTAATTTTAAGTATTCATTTAACATTTTAGAAGTCATTTCCGGTTTAGAAAACGTCGATGTAAACAACAAAACATGATAAAAAAATAGTTACCCCTTCTTTCCTCATTATCTCGTTCGTTCTCTGCCTGTTATTCATAAAGAATTAAAAGAATTGTATGTAATTTGTAGAGCGAAAAAAAGAGAGAGTGAGTATGTGTGAGTGTGTGAGTGTGTGTATGTGTGTGTGTGTGTGTCAAAGAGAGATATATAGAGAGAAAGATGGAGGCGGAGAGATATATTAAGGCGGGAAAGAGACATGCATGAAGGCGAAGAAGGAAATACGAGAGAAGAGTGAGATATCAAAGCGGGGAGCGAGATGTGAAAGCGAGGAAGGGCTATGAAGGTGGAGAGAGTGAGAGATATGAAGGGACAGAGAAAGATAATGAGTGAGAATGAAAGACAGATGAAGGCGGCAAGAGATATACAAGTGGAGATATATGAACATTGAAAGAGAAAGATATGTAGGCGGAGAGATTTGACTGTGGGGAAATATATGAAGGTAGATGAATGAGAAATATGAAAGCGAAGGCGTGAGAGAGAGATAGAGGCAGAGAGGTTGAGATAGATTAGCGCTGAGAAATTCAGGTGGAGAGAAGTAAAAGTTTGAAAAGATATATAGATGAAGGTGAATAGAGATATGAAAGCAGAGACAGAGCTATATGAAGGCGGAGTGAGATATGAAGGCGTATGTGTAAAAGAAATATGTTTTTTTTAATATATATTTTATGTTTACCAACCTATAGATTATGGTAATTGTTGCATGAAACAGAATATACACCTGCATTAGATGTGGGTGTTTTAGGAAAATGTTTTTTGTTAATGTTTGTTTTATGAATAAATCGAAAGTACTCGCAGATGAATGAAACATAAAACATACACATCCTATATACGACAATTTGACAACGATACTCGATTGGCCATCTGAAAAATCGAAAAAATGAAAAAAAGACTTATTAAACAGAAGCATTCCGTGTTGGTAACAAATGTTTCTTTTAATGAAAATATGCTCCCCACATACACACACACACATATATATAGATACACACACACACACACACACACACACATATATATATATATATATATATATATATATATATATATATATGCGAAATAAAAATGGAATTGATGATAAGCGATCTAACAAACAAAAAAAATATAAAGTGAAACACATATAAAAGCTCTACCAAGATATTTCAGTTGCTAGAAAGCAACCATGCTCGGTTGCAAATCATAACTTATATGTAAATAGTTGCCCCCCCCCCAATCTAGGTTGGGCTCTGTAGTAAGTAGTATTCACGTAGCCGTCGTCGTAGTTCTAATTGCACGTTCCTTCGACAGTCGAACACTCTAGATGGCGGCTGCCTTTACTGGGTTTAATCTCTCGCTAATTTATCGGGTTGTTTACAGTAGCTGTGTGGGCTAAAGCGTCGGAATTTGACTTAAAAACATGACTCGTGTTTCGGGGTTCGAATCGAGCGACCGGTATGAATAATAATCTCTACACTGAGGATTCCCGTAAGGATGAAACGTATGCGTATGTAAATAAGAATAAAATATTATACCTATCTATCTATGTATATACGGATGTCCTATAATATAGGCGAAAGGATTTTACTTTAATTATTTGGTTACTAATCATTAATGTTTAGATTTAATCAGAATATTGCATTGGTAGAATTGTTTTTAAACGCCCGCTGTACGTTCCTCTTTTCAGAATTACTTTTCTTGGCGACTGTCCAATTATTTATGATATGATCGGTCATTGAACTTATATATAAAAAAAACACAAGAATCTTTCAAACTAAATCAGACAAGTTCAGCGTTGACACAATTAAATCCTACATAAATCAAATGGAAAGAAACACTTAACATTTACGAAGCAGCTATACAATGAGTTCGAAAAAAAATTCATATTTTTTTATTCTTTCATTTTCGAAACATTTTAAGTATTTAATAGTTGTAAAGTACAACGAATACTGTTTCCAAGTAATTTGGTGAATTTGAGAACTGTAGAGCATTGACGACTGGAAAGAACATGAATATTAGACATTCTGAAGGCCACCTTATTTAGTTTCAGGTCTTGCTTGGATGCTGTAGTAGAGGTTGATGACCGCTTTCTCAGTGCATTGTATTTAGAAAAAGATTCCCAAATAGAAGGCATATAGGATTTTAAGAATACATTTATTATTGGACAAAATGTGATGTTTTTTTTCTGTAAAACACCCGTATAGTACTTAATCTTAGAGAACTATGGATGTTTGTTTTAACATGAATTATTTTTATATGGTTAATATAACTTAGTTCTGGGATCAAGTTATGTTTAAAAAATGTAATTGATCTAATTAGCCTTAATTTGTAACTTACAAAACAAAACACTTATCTATCACTGAACTATGTTAACCATATGTTGTTTCAAGATCTCTAAAATATTATTTTATGCTTCCGGGAGCATTTAGAGAAAGACTAACTCTGTTTTGTAAGCGTTGCCATCTAATTTCACATACGTTTGTTCGTCCACACAAGAACGTATTGGCAAAATAATATGTATCTTCATTTCTATTTTATCCTTAATAAAGATGATGTAAAACTAAATGGGTATTATCTTCAGCTTATCAAGAAGAATTTCTCAACAGATATGTCGCAGTTTATACATTTTTGAATGAAATCAAAGTTGCAATGCTTGGGACCTAACTAGACGTATATAACTAACACTTTTAGAACAATGAATATTTGTCTCTACATTAATGTTTTTAAATATATATTTAAGGGAGGGCGAATGACGTAAATAAAAGGCTTACGATAAAAGTAGTGGCGAGAGGAATGGAATGATGTAAATAATTAAGAGAAAAGCAAGATGAGAGAAACTCTATAGAGTAAGAAAAGGGGGAAGGGGAGGGAAATATAAAGAAGAGAGTGGAAGAAAAAGAAGAGAAAGAGTAAGAAGAGAGTGTGAAAGGATGTGAAGAGACAAACGGAGAAGGGGAGAGAGAACGGAGATCTACCATGATAATAGGAGAGGGTCTATCTAGTGTGCAATGCACCAACGTTGGCCTAACGGATTACGGTCGTCTAGTTAACTATAAAAACAAAATATAATCATTACCTAATATAGTATTTGTGAGAGGAATTGAATACTGTAAATAATTAAAAGAAATAGGAGACAGAGAGAAAAGGGAAAGGAGTCCTGAGAGGGAAAGAGGGGGAATAGAAAAAGACAGGGCGTGAAGAGAGAAGGAGTAGGATGAAAGAAAGACAGTTAAGATAGAGATAATTAGAGCAGGGATAGAGCATCTATTAGACTGAAAAGAAAAACTGACGAACCAGAATTAAATATTTTGTTTTTCTATGAAGTGAATAAAGAGACTGACTTTACTTTATATATTAAATGGTAGTTTATACCTATTGCCTCCCCTGAGCTATGACAAACATGGAATTCTGTTACTTGAAAATATGCCAGATGTATGTTAGAACCACACAGACATGAAATATCCACAATAAAATAAGCATTTACGTATTTGAATAAGACTATTTTTTAGTTAAAGAAGGCCTTAATAATCTATAACATTTTTCTGGTAATCCATTTCACCCGAACGCTATCCTAGTTAATAATACTACGATCATAACGTGATATACGTATACTTGCAATGCCTTACCCTGGTCGATTTGTTGCATAGGATCCGCTCGCCAATTAATTGGCCCTATACCTCAACTAGATCCGATTCTCGTCTGACAACGACGACGGTAGTGAGGATCCCCCAGTTCGCCATCTTTAATCCGAAGAGTGTTCCTTGATCAAGCTTGAAAGGAAACCTTCCTAAATAAAATAAATGTAACACAGATAAATTCACCCAGTTTATTTGATTACTGAAAAAACAATATCCGTGAACAATGGTGATCTTACGTAGAGAAGGCATTTAGTGACCTAAACGCAAGCCTCTGACGCATACGTAAGTCGTCAGTAAGACAGCAACGCAAAGCTGATCTGAAAACGGTTATCAAATCCTCCCTTACATAATCTAACAGTTTCCTTCCTTCCTTTTCCGACCTTTTCTATTCGTTCTTTCCGCTGCTGGCTTCTTTTCGGCATCATAGTTCTTTCCGTTTTTTTTATTAAATTCATTTACGGACGGCACTCTTAGCGTTACTTATTTAAAATGTTCACCTTATATTTAACGCCTATGTCTCTATTGGCATTGCTGCTGCTTCTGTTGTTGTTGTTGTGGCTTAGAAACTACGAAGTTCGTGCCTTAGAATTGTAAAGCTGCCCTCGTTGATAGCAGCTATTTGTTAAGCTGCAAGATTGCAGATGTTTACTAATATACGCCATGACGCATGTCTCGAACATTATTATTTTGCCATCTAATTTACATACGTGTATTTAGTGTGTAGATACACACGTGTGTAATTCAGATTTTCGCGATAAATTTTCACTGGAATATTTAGTATTTTTTTAGAATGGTTGAATTAAGATAGAGTAGAAGAGGCGAATGAAATACATAGATAGCTTAGAAAGAATTGAGTTCACTATTTAGTTAATTATAAATTCAGGCTTATATGAACCATTAAGACATTTTTTTCAAACATAACTAAAGGCATATTTTAGTATGTGTTTTATTTTATTAAAATATATAGAAAAAAACTTACGGAAACAAACACAGATTAACTCACATTTAGTGTAGTAATAAGCAATCAGGACCCCTTGGAAATTCTGCGGTGCTTTCTACATCAATCATTATAATTGACTGTTAATAATAATATTACTTTAGTAAAAATAAATTTCTGTCACAGTCAATATATTATGAAAAAAATTACATTTACTTCTTCCGTAAAAATAATTGTCATTGACAATTAATTTTTAAATAAATTAAATGAATATATCTCTTCTTTAGTTATTTAAATTTTTTAGCAATTTAATTAGTTTTAAAACAATAAATCTTCTCTGTCTTCTTACGGTAAACATAATTGTCCGCTAAATATTCTTCTAATCAATAAAACCATTGTCACTTTTTAAAAATGTATGTATTCAACATTGTAATCTTTTAATCGATGAGACAACATGATTTGATTTGAGAACAGTTCGTTTTAATGATGAATTTGACATTTTTTAACTTAGCGAAATCAGATAAATCACCAACCGCCAACTCTGCTGGGGATTCCATTTTTTTTTTAGATATGTGAAAGGTAGTAACGTAGTACGGACATAACATTACTTAGCGTATGAATATATACATTCATAATGTCTATTCTTTTCGGCATGAAATAACTAAAAAGGGTTGATATGCCATTGAACCAGAAAAGAAAACCAAGCGAAATAATTATTTTACAGGAATGTTACGATCATATTCAAATGTTGGCATTAATTTACTCGATTTGATCTCAGAATTGGGTACTCACATTAGGGACTACGTTGATATACGCAGGATCCAATAATACAAGTGAAGCAATATTTCACACAGAACTCGATAGCGATACGCCTTGTCCGTGTTAATAACAACTGTTACGTCGCCACTTTCCTTGTTATCAGAAAATGATATGTTTAACAATTACCTAACATCGACAAAACTTCTAGTAAATGAAATAACGAGGTTAAGACAAGCAACGTTTGGTTATCATGATAATATCTATAAAATAAACAGGTAATAACTCTAATAACGTTTTGTTACTATGATAACATCCATTACATTAAACAATAACATAACACTAACAAGGTTATGTTGCTATGATAATGTAACGATATCAATTAAAACGCTCATTACTTAGTGTTTTTATGTCACGCTTCTCGAAATTCGAAAAGGTTTTGAAACGTTTTTACAGTTTTTTTAATGAGAGCATTAAAACTGCCATTATTCTTTTGCCACGAATTATTCGCTTCTCGATGATACAGTTCTTTTCTCTTTACAGCGTGGGTCGATTTGTGTGGGGTGTTTCTTTTAAGGGGGACACAAGTGTGGGTTGCATTTATGCGTGTGGGCCTGTCTCTTTCAATGCAGCTTATCGATTATACGATGCCCCAAACTCATTTCAATCGTTCTTTACTCTATCTAACGGTGGGTGCATGTGTACGTGAGTCTTTTTACGTACGCATGCTTATGTGTGTCGTGTTTGTTTGTCTCTATATGTGTGTATGTGCCGTGGATGCTTTTAACTCAATTCTTTGTCTCTCTTTTCTAATTTTACCAACATATCTAATGTCAACTGCAAATTATTATCTTTTCAAATTACCTTTTTTCTTCTCCGGTATATCGTCTCGTTTCAATTACATATTTGTTTCTTCGTCGCCACTCATCTAGTGCTGTGCGGTTGATTTGTTTACCTTCTTCACCATGTATTCGTCTGGCCCGCGATCATCATGTGTGGTGTATCTGTGGACAAATTTGTTTCTTATGACTCACGAAGAGTCAAAGACATAGTTTAAGAGGCTTCCAGATGCTATTATTGATCTACCTCATCTTAACAACGTCGATAAGAGAAGTCTGTGATATCTTATCTTCTTAATAGGTACTTATCATCCTGATCAGTTGGGGGCAGTTTTATACTCGACAGACAGGTGGGGGCATTTCTCTTCAGTCGATACCGACTAAACTTAAAGTTTCAGACCATATTTCATAAGATTCGTACCGCCTCAGATCCATTTACGAACTTTTTCCGATTGTCGTCTCGACAACAGCAAGTGACGTCACAGTCCTTTTGTTCCGTCAACCAATCGTATCATCGTATTTTTACTCGTTTTTAGTTTAACCTTTGCTGACCCACGATTTTTGAACTCGCCCAAACCTGTCTATATGTTATCAACTTTATAATGAATCATCCATCAAGGTCTCATGTCATCCTAACCTGTACTCAATTTATCAATTTCACCTAGGTCACAATTCATACTAGCTAACGTACACCTTTACCGTGATATAGGACCCCCCTTAATTTAACAATAATACCTATAATTTTAAACAAAGTCATCACACTAATAACACCTTTGTTTCTATGATAATATCCAAAACATTTAACAAGGTAATAACATTAAACGCTGTCTCTATATAAATATCCATTACATTAAACAAAGCCGTAATACTAATAACATTATGTTCCTATAGGAATATCCATAAACTTAATCTAACTTCGACAAGAATTATAGTAATTAATATAACCAGGCTAACGCTTATTACTCTGTTCTTACTCTGATTATATCCATAATATAAAAATAGCATAACAGCAATAGCGTTATCTACTATGATAATATTCATAATATTAAACAAGGCCATACACCAAATAAAGATTTGTTACTAGGATTATATATATATATATATATATATATAACATGAAACAAGGCCGTAACACTAATAACGTTGTATTACTATGATAATATCCATAACATTGAACAAGAACATAACCATAATAATATTTTCCTATTATGATAATATCTATAACATTAAAGAAGATCATAAAACTAATAATGTGTTGTTAGTATGATCATATGCATTACATTAAAAGGACAATAACACTAATGAGATTAATCTTGTCAGAAAGTAGAATAAAAAATATTAACTATAGCCAACACCCGCTAATAATGCCCATCACCGAAGCGAATGGATAGTGTATGTCTTTTTTCCTTTTTTTTACGAATATTCTTTTATTTATACGTCTCTCCGATTTTAATCACCTAATTGTTTGCTTTTTACATATAATGAAGCATGTTCATTTAATAAAGTTACTATTATTTGGATTATATGAAATTAACAAAAACAAAATTCCCTTCAAGAACTAAAACAAAATATATCACTTTCTATCTCGTACAAACTTAGGAAATGAAAAACAAGCAACAGTGTCGTAATGTGGTGCGAGATGTTTTAGAAACGAAACGGAAATCCTCACTATAAATTAAATTTACGTAGAGATAGGAAATTTCAATTAAATATTAAGTTAACGTGTTAAGGAAGTCTCGAGTGAGACCTGACAAAAAGCTAGTAAGATCTTTGTCTCTCACTCATTCCCCTCTCTCTATCTCTCTCTGTCTCTCTCTGGTTGGTGCATGTAAAAAGGAACTGGTGTGTTTCGGAGTGCCTTCTCTCCTTCTACGAGTGCAAAAAGAAATATGTGATATTGCTCTAAGCTAAGGGCAAATGTAAAGAAAAATAAATAATTAAGAAAAGGATTTTAACCGCGGATTGCATGATGCGTTATTAATACCTACTATAATCGCTGAGGAAGTAAACATCTAGTTCAACGTGCACCACGACTACGACGACGGTTGTGACAAAATAGGGAAAAAAGAAGAGATAGGAAGAGAAGCAATAAACTGTATACACAGCGGACATGACGCCACGACGGCAAGTTCTGCTTAGATAATAAAAAATAATCAATATTACAACACGTAGATGCCATAACTAATTAATCTACTTCTGTGTGTTTACAAAACAAATCCGTTTAGTACGGCGCACAAGGTCCAGATATTTGTCACGATCAATAGACAAAGAATACCTGACCACGTGTGGCGACAGCGTAAGGGTGAACGATCTCCTCATGTTTCAAGGTTGAAGACAATGTTAAGGTCATAGACAGTTATAGTTAAAAAAAAGAAAATAAATGAAAATCACCTGTGTTTTGCATTTCATTGTTATTTATTTTAAAATGTGTCCATTCCTATTCTAAAAAATAGGGTCCCAGGTATAAACTTAAAATCACCAGGTTGTGAGGCACTCATTTTGGAGCTTTGTGGAGTGTGTGTTACCCTTTTTGTAGTATTACTCACAGGTACAATACGGCACAATCAGGTTGACAGACCGGTTCCCGTGTGATCACCGAAGTTTAGCGGCGTTGAGCCTGGCCAGTACTAAATGGGTGTACATTTGGGAATACCAGGTGCTGTATGTGCTCTCTGCTTATCTCGGCATTGTTTCCAGTCGTCTTGTATTACTACTTGCCATTGGGATAAGGAGAGCGCAACCCTTGCAATTACAAATTCACGCGCGGGCCGCCCCTGGTGGGGCACTCATACGTCGAAATCGACGGGAGAGAGTCCATCAAACTCATAGGTATATTTGGACCTGGAATTGTAGTGCCTGCCTGTCATGGTTTGCTAAATTTTCTCGTACAGACTTGAGCAAGGTGTTCGCCTCCACCCAAACTAACCCCACTGCAAGACAAACATATTTCCTAGCTCTTTCTACTTTTTCTTTCTTGGCCTGGCTTACTTCCTAAACAAAATCACGTAATATTGGAGTGTTTGAAAGTGTGGAGTGACGCCTAAGTTAAAACTGCCCCCATGCCCATTCTGATCCGGAGTGGTAATATCGTCTAGGGATTCATATATAGATTAAATAAAAGCTATCGTTTATGCATATTTCATTTCTTATAAAATATACGGCTACAAACCCATTAATCTACGAACCAATCGTACACAAAACATTTGCACGGTCTCGGCAAAAATAAACCAACGAGGTGTCATAAAACCCTACAACAAACCAATGCTTGAAAATAGGTTAGGAATTAGACATGTTGAAACTTATATTTGCATGAGTATTTGTGGAACAGCAAATCATAACATCATTAAGCGTGACAACGAAAAAATATAACTTTAGACTCGACTCTGGATATCGTAGCGTTAGTAAAATTTAAATTAAACATTATCCGGTTGCGCTCGTATTTTAAGGTTTAAACAAAAAAGTACAAATTCGTCAAAAAAGTAATTCCGATCTTTACTGCACTTGGTGTTGGAACACTAAATTGACTTTAAGGGTTCTGTTTCCGTACATTTTTCTCCATATGAAATAATGTTAATGTTAAGTTACGAAAAACACAGAAGTCTTTAGTTATTTCAAATTCATCACAGCTGCTAGACTTATGAGCACCCACTCTTCAAAGCATTACTATATCACTTCACAGGGAGATACGTGTATTGCTTGTCACCTGAGGTGCTTTCATCCCTGAAGGAGAGTCAACTGGGCCGAGCCGAGTATTTTGGTGAGAAATCTATTTTTAACGATTCATCAGACTATAACGAGAGTTTTACCGGTTTGGATACATCTACTACACGCGCATCGTTCCCGTCTTTTTATTTCTGTATTGCCACCCGGATTTACAATTTGTAATAAGATTAATAAAGGACATGTGTTTTTCTTTTTATTACATCCATATAAAATATTACCTGTCTTCCAGTGTGTGTGTATAGACACAATTACTTTATTCTCTAACTAAATCCTACATAAGTGCGTTGGTGCGAGCAGGCTTTTGTAGTAATAAATAATACACACATTTAGATGACCATTATTATGTATAAATTTAATACTTACAGAACATCATAATAAATATATATAGCTAAGTAAAAAACGAGTAAAACTAGTTATATGGGATTTCGGGCTGGGAGCATAAGTTTCCTGAGTGCCTGCTCCCGTTGTATATATATATATATATATATATATATATATATATATATATATATATATATATATATATATATGTATAAATTAAGTTTTAATATATTGATAAAATGAACATAAACCAATATGATTTAATAGTGCTCAATACAAAGTAGAGTTTTATAAATAAAACTCATATAAACATTAGAACGGTCTACGCAGATTAACTTGTGTTTTGATGGTAGCGCACGACTACGGGGCTGGAAAACAACTAACTGTTATATTATCGAAACAAAAATTACAAGTCACAGAAATTAGAGTTGGGAAAACAGTTTAACGTATCATTTATCTATAAGTGCCGTAAGACTGTACTCATTTGAAATAAGGATCAATGGGTGGCAAACGATTTTTCGGATTCATTTTATGTGGTGATGGGCTCACTGGGTTCTGCTGGGATGTCTAGTTGAGTAAGTCTCTTTATTTTGTATAAACTTACTAAATCTAGTGTGATTAACGTAAAAAATATAGGGCACTACAAGTATGATGGCCTAGCTATTCTTAGAAATTCTACTAATTCAAAAGCTAAAAGAATTAAAAATGTTAAATACACGACTATGAAAGATTTAGGACTTAAAGTCGAGATCACAACAGGAATTGAGATAACCAACCTCCTAAAAAGTACATTTACCCTCATCCTGGACATACCTACGCCATATATGAAAGATAATTATGGCCTAATATATGTTAATATTGATTAGCCATTAACTTGGCAATAATTTCAATATTGACGAATGCTTAATAACAATAGTTATACATACAACAACGCTTTAAGAAACAGTGGTAATACTAAAATTAGATAAAATGGCAGGAGGATTAATAGCATTAGAAGAAAAAATAGAGACCGGGTAATTATTTAGTATAACTCCCGATTAATCTGCTAATTAAATCCGAAATTAGACATATGTTACTTAATTTTTTAAGTCGGCTTCTCTTGAAAATACATCTCTACATAAAATACTTAATAAAAATACTGTTACACTTAATTACAGTAGCACACATAACTTAGAAAAATAATTAGAAGCCATAATAATAATAATAATAATAATAATAATAATAATAATAATAATAATAATAATAATAACGAAAACAATGTCGCGATGAAAATAAATGTCCGCTACAAGAAAATGTTTAACTACGAGTATAGTTTATTTAGGAACCGTGCGCCTAGATGATAATCCAAGGCTGAAATAATTTACATAGGTAGTACAAGCTATGATCTGTAAGTTAGGTAAGAAACCATAAGTTATATTTAATAACCTAGATAAGAAAAGTTACACCTCATTATCCAACTAAATATGGTCCTTAAAAGAAAACAATAAGGAACCTGTACTAAAAGGTAGTGTCTTGAACAAAGCTGCAACGTCTACATTACATAACTCCACCTGTTTTCTTTGTCTTTATGAAAAATTAGCTATTATTATGTTATTTGGTAGAGATAAACTACCGAATCAAAGAGATGAAATAGGTATTAGCTGTAGACACTTCAAACAGTTCATCCTGAATAAATATAGTAACAACCTAGTGAATGTACTATCATATTCTACACAGACACCCATATAATATTACATTACAAGTAATACCTTCCCGGCTTAGTATACAACTAATATTAATTTAAATCCTTTAATAATTGTAATGTAATTAGGTATTAAGCTAATTAATAAATAAGTAAATAAAATATATGAACCATAGTGATAGTTGTGTTGTTGTAGAATATAGTAAGTCAATTTAACAAAATTATCATTAATGATAATACTAATAAATACAACATCACATTTAATTGCTATGAATGAATGATATATTTAATAACTACTTCACTTCCAATATTTTAATACGTTGGTAAGGATGAATTAATACTTAACATTTTTTAATGCTGTTTTATCCCATGATTGACTTGTTTAGTTCTTACGTTAATTTCCACTATTTTTTATTTGTGGTATGTGTTAGTGGATAGGCTGTATTCTTAGTATATTTTGTGATGAGGATTGAATATTCAGCATATCGAAGACTGTCACTCAAAACTCAGTATTACCAGAGAATGACTGATAGAACGAAAGCAAGCTTTCCCTCTGGATTAAATGAAATGTTCCGTTTGAAATTCCGTATAGATTTTCCAATTACACACAAATATTTCAGAGATGGACCAATCGCACCTGAAGAAGATTAGAGGTTACATCGGCGGAAATGTTGTAAGAATAACATCTAAAATAAGAACAATAGTCACAATAATAAAAATAATACAAAATATAAATACTCATTCAAAAGAATTCGAAACATAATCGAAATTAATATTAAACTGTGCAACCTATGCATCCCGCGTAATTCCAGCTGGGTACATATAAAACCGCCATAACTGAACAATCTTTGCTAAAACAACCGAAACCAATCAAGATAAACGAAACGATATTTATTCTCTTTTTCCGGTTCGGACTTTTTGATTTCCCTTCTCCTTTGCACTGAATGCAAAAGACACATCGGGATATCTTCCTGTAAAGACGTGTTCATTTATACGCTTCGTTCTTTTTCGAGGTACATGCTAATCCAATGGTACAACGAAAAGACAGACGATTCGTCAAAATAGCGACGAGATGTAGATTCTGACAACTTTCAGAAAAAATAAATATGTAAATCTTACAGAAGCAAAATGAATACATAGAAACGGATATTGGATTTACACTGTGAGAAATGAGAATGATATCAATCATTGTATCCTTCATAAATATAAATGTCTTTTCAATATACAATTTGCATACTAATATGCATATATATATATATATATATATATATATATATATATATATATATATAGTTTAATATATCATTATATACATAAATATATGCATTTCTCTCCTAACGTACACATCATGAAAGCTAAAATAAATTCACATATTCTTTTTGAAAACTATAAATTACTGTATTTGCTGCAGCGAAAGTTTCATGGGTCTGGACATACGGTTTACTGGGTAGAAACCGTCTTATTACTGTCATCCCCAATCTTTAGCAAAATTCAGAAGTAATTTTGATACAAATTTATTCATCTTTTAAATGTACAGTAGATAGAGGGGGAAAACAGAAGAAATCAAGTTTCAATATAGAAATATATCGAAACTTGTTAAAAGAAAAGAATATTTGAACACAAAATATTTCGAAACAGAACTATTTATTATATTAAAACTAAAACAATCATTGAATAAAAAAGAATAACAAATAATAAATATTTATTAGAGTGTCATTTTTCAAAACCAGTATGGAAATTAGTTAACCATGCGACTGATATCGCATATATATATATATATATATATATATATATATATATATATATATATATATATATATAAAGAACGAAAATAATTTGAATTTAACTCCCAGCATGCCCGATGCTTCAGTTCTTTCTACCTACTACCGCGAATTCCATCACAGAGCGGATAAATACGTCAGAGCAACAAGACGTTTCTTCTATACACAAAACTATAAGTTTGTTTATTTAAAAAAAAATACACTTTGAAAATGGAGTGTTTCTCCGAAATATATAAGATAACAGTAAAAAAAGAGTCTACCTTGCATTGTAAGGGCTTTCTATTGACACTTATTACCTATCACTAATGCTTAAAAAAAAAGAACGAAAATAATTTGAATTTAACTCCCAGCATGCCCGATGCTTCAGTTCTTTCTACCTACTACCGCGAATTCCATCACAGAGCGGATAAATACGTCAGACCAACAAGACGTTTCTTCTATAAACAAAACTATAAGTTTGTGTATTTAAAAAAAAATACATCTTTGAAAATGGAGTGTTTCTCCGAAATATATAAGATAACAGTAAAAAAAAAATCTACCTTGCATTGTAAGGGCTTTCTATTGACACTTATTATATATATATATATATATATATAAGCAGTATATATTTTCGGAATGCTGTCTGTCTCTCAGCCATAGCAACTGCACATTCTGAGGTGAACTACTGAGGAGAGTTGGGTTTGCTAAAGAATTTTCGCGTAGAGACATAAGCATTAATGCCTGCTTTGACACATTCAGTTAGCTCATTTGCACACTGATCAATAGGGAGTGAGAAGGTTTCACCCCATGGTGCGTCGCTGATGTGATACCTGAGGGATTCAAATTCAGGCTGCTCATAGTTTCTCGTCGTTTTGAGCTACGGTTCGTCAACTTTTGGATGATTTTTTAAGGTGATAAGTATCATTACCACAATGTGATCAGAGTTTTTGAGCGGGCTATGGGCATTCGCCAAACAAGACTCAGGTAGTGAGGTTAAGAACAGGTCGAGAAGTGAGGCTTGCTGGTCTGCACGATCAGGAAGGAGGGTTGGAAAAATGACAGTCTGTGAGAGGGCGTGAGCTGAGGAGAAATTAAACGTAGAGTTTCAAGCTGCATGAGTAACGCTGGAGAATCCCAACCAGTCACGGTGCTGTGCGTTAGAATCCCCAAATACATGTATTTGGGCATTCGAGTCAGGTGATAGTGTTCTATCTAAGCTTTCAGAGGCAGAGTCAATCAGGGTAGAGTACTGGGTCGAAGGAGAACGGTATAAGAAATATAAGTAACTAACTCTGTGATGGAAAGTCAATCTAAAACACATGTAGGCTTGGTCATCTGATTCTAACATATGTTCTTTAGTCAAGGGGGGGTATTTCGAACATAAACTCCTAACTCATGCATATGTTTGTCAGAGTCCTTATTGTAGAGTGGAAGGTAATCAGTCATGTCAAAGTAGTAAGGGGAGATTGAGCATTGAAGGTTCGTTTCACTTACTGCTAGGATATCCGGGGAGTTTGTCAGGAGACAAGTTTCTACGTCGTTGATGTTGGTTCTAAGTCCCCGGATATTTGTGAATGCGAGCCCTAAAGGTGGGGGCGAGTATGTGATTTAGGTTTTGTTTTTTATATTTTGTAAATTCCTGTTTCTTTTGATATAGAGTGAGGAAGGCAAAGTGGCTGCTTGTTTGGTGCCAATAAGGTAACGCAACCAGTCCATTACGCGTGACTTGGTCCATGGGGGGGTGGCCTTGAGAAAGCCCACCGGGAATAACTGTAAGGTCGCTTTTCATGCGCAACATGGCATGTACAGTTTATTACGATATTATCCAACTGTTGATGGCGCTACCTAAGAGTTAGGGTTCCTAACTACCAGTCGGAAACAGGAGCCAGACAAGCTGTCTAACCTGTACCCGCAACCTGTTTGAACAAGAGCGACCCAGACTAGTCATGTAGAACTAAGTGACGAAAAAAAACTTTCACCAAGTTGCCCAGATAGAGAGAAAGAGAGACAGCGATCATTGCCTTAGTCAGGAAGCAAGGCTAAACATTTGGAGTCTTTAGAGGCGTCCCAGTGCTTGTAGTTCTACGCCTGGCGAATAGACAGAGAAGGGGTGCAAATGCCGGGCGATAGGCAGAGCCCATCTAATCCTTAATCATAAACAAATAGTTCACACAAAGAAATCTATAAAGTTGTTTTTTCCATGGATTTTCAAACAAATATGCTTTATCATCAGAGGAGATCATAGGTATAAAACTATACAATTATATAACTTTTAGGCGCAGGTTTTAAAATATAAATATATAAGCTGAAGTTGATTTGTTATAGCACTCCGTAACTAGCCGAATTTATTTTGTGTTTCATTTCGTCTTCTGTTTTGTCTTTGGTTTATATATATACAGGGTGGGCCAAAATAAGGGTCCTATCTTTAAATTTGAATAACTTGAATTTGAATAACTTCCACAAAATAAAAGTTAAACTCACCAAACTTTATGTGTGTGTAGACTGACCCTTCCGAGATTTTTTGAAATAAACAAAACAAATTTTAGCCGAAAAACACTTCTTAAAACTTACAAAAACTAAAGTATTGTTTTTTACACTGTTTTGAGTTTTTTAAGCAAAAATAATGTTTTCTAAATGAGGGTACGTTCCTTAGGGCTAATACGGCTCATGCTTGCTTCGGAAGGGGTCCTTTACTTATTCTAAAAAAATTTTTTTAAAAAATCAATAAATAAAAAAGTTATGAATTTTTAAAAATAGGACCCTTATTTTTGCCCACCCTGTATATATATATTTATATATATATATATATATATATATATATATATATATATATATATATATATATATATATATATATATATATATGTATATATATATATATATATATATGTATATATATATATATATATATATATATATATGTATGTATATATATATATATATATATATATATATGTATGTATATATATATATATATATATATATATATATATATATTTATATACATATATATATATATATTTAAATATATATATATACATATATATATATATATTTATATACATATATATATATTTATATATATACATATATATATATATTTATATATATATACATATATATATACATATATATATATATATCATAATAACGTGCACATCGGTTCTCGTTAGATCACCGAAGTTAAGCAACGTTGATTCTAGTCAGTACCAGATGGGTGAATATTTGGAAATACTAGGAACTGTATGTGTGAGAACGGCGATGCCTCCCTTCCAAATATAAACTGCAAAAAGTAACGTCATTAAAAATCTATCCCAAGTGAGATACACGTGCGGCTGTGGACCGCTTGGTAATTTGATGTTGATTAAAAAAAAACTTCTTCTTTGGATGAATCCAGTTGAACCCGGCCAGAATGCGTGCGACACTAGGACAGGAAAGAAGTACAGAGTATAATCCAGAGGTTGTGTCATCAATTTTCCACAGACATATATCATTTCGTAGCAAAGGTTTTTAAAAAAATAAGTTTTGTGTTTTGCAAGTACCATTTTTATGTCTCGTCTAATGCTACTTCCCTATTGTTCAATGTTACAGAAAGATAAGAGTGACACGTAAGCAGACCTGGGGGACTGAAATCTGCCAGATAATAAGAGCGAGAACATTTCAATAGTAATATTGTTTATTTTCAGGTTTATATGCATTTACAGTTTTAAAACTTTTTAAATATTTTGTTCGCTCAGATTTTATTCTACTTTTTATGAAAAAAAATCTCTTTAATTAAATAAAATCATATAAATCCTTGCATTACTATGGAATTTCGCAAGAGGCATTCTAGGCTAGCTGTATATATATATATATATATATATATATATATATATATATATATATATATATATATATATATATATTATTAGAAGCCCCTTTAAGTTAAATTGAAGTCGAGCACTGTTGGAGAGATTACAAATCGATAGTCACCTGAAACCCCAGTTAAATACTTCGATTTCGTCGTTGATTTCTATCAGATGTCTTGATGTTTACACTCGCCGCTTTCAATATAAATATAACTTCATTTCTCCGTTATCACGTGACAACCATCCGTGGCCTAAGGCATTGAGCGAACGCTTACAGATGCAAGGTCTCTCTATTAACCGGGTCTGTGCCCTGTCACTGTCTGCGATTGTCATTCCACTGCGCTGATGAGAGCCGAAATGTTCGTAACAACGTCATACGTAAGTAAACTATTAAAAATATATAATTTAATATCATATTTATATATATATATATATATATATATATATATATATATTATAATCATCTCTTGTTTAGTGTCTTTTTATATTTCGCTCGTTCCCACCCTTTTACTTTTTTGCCAATCTTCACAACCCTCTCTTTCTCATCCGCCCAGACCATTCCTCTCTCTTGTTTTAAATGTCTTGAAAAAAATAATATAATTCGTTTATTGGATCTATCCTTTTTAAATATAATACTGTCAATTTTTGCTCCTGGACCACGCCCGATAGAACAAAACACAATGGAATTCTTAATATCGAGTAATTCCGATCACTTACCCGCTTTCACAATAATATTAAGAGACATGATGTTGATAATGAAAATAGTTCAAAGAGATTTTAATGTAATATTGTTATTTACATTTATTGACCCCGTACAAATCCAAGTGAACAAAAGATTCTGTTATCCACACTTATAAAATATAATATAGTAATGACAATTGTATTGCTCCCGCACAAGTAGAACAAAACTAAACCTAACCCTAACTCCTCCGCCCCACTTACGAAATATAATACTGTAATGTTAATAAAAGGTCTTAACAGCACTCCGAAAAGTAAGATTAAATTCAAAGTATGAATAACAATTATGTTAATAATGATAATCAACGCCCAGTAGAACAAAAGCTTATGTAACCATCCACTTGAATTATTAAATATACTATTGTAATGTTAGTAAGTAGGCCTTAACAACACTACCAAAAATGGTTAAACTCAAAGTATGAAGAAAAATGATGTTGATAATGATTATTGATCCCGGACAATTCTGAGTTGAACAAAATGTCTCGGTCTACTCCTAATTTCTTGGCTTCTCCTCTATTTCACAATAATATGAACGTAAATAATGTTGATAAAGACAATAGTCCGAAGAGAGTTAATATATACTAGTTACAAAACTAATACTGTAATGTTATATTTTCTGATCTCGGACAACGCCAAGTAGAAGAAAAGGTCCTTATCAATTCTTAATTCCCCCCATTTCAACATATTTAGAAGATACCTAATGTTGATTAAGTCAATAGTCCGAAGAATTTTCCTATACTTCCTTGACCAAAAGTGATGCTGTAATCTTACCATTTTTTAAGCCGCACAACACCCAGTATAACAACTATGGTGGATAAGTGGTTAGCGACACAGGCTGAAAAGCTGAGGTTGCCAAGTTCGAATCCACTTCGTTCCATAGAAAAACTTTCATCAAACCTACACCTGACCTTGTGTCTAACCTCATAGAAAGGAGGTAAATAAAATAACAAATAATCAATTCCTTGTCCCCATCAATAATAATAATATGAATATAAATGATTTTTATTAACGCAATAGACCAAATAGATTTAATATTTACCACAAGTAATACTGTAATCTAACAATTATTTATCCCGTAGAACGCCGAGTAGATTCCAATTCCTCAATCCCATTTAAGGGTATTAAGAAGCTACGTGGTGTTGATGAAGTCAATTGTCCGAGGAGATTTACTATATATCCATTACCAAAAGTAATACTGAAATCTTACAATTATTGATCCTGCACAACGTCCAAAAGACAAATTGTCCACGTTAATTCCTAACTTCTACCCCTACTTCTATTTCACAGTAATATTAACGTTGATGTTGATGAAGTCGATATTCCGAAGAGATTTTATGAATATCCTTTACAAAAAGTAATACTATAATCTAACAATTATTTATCCCGGAAAACGCCGTATAAAATAAATAGAACTGATCAATTTGTGACTCATTTACCTTATCCCACATTTTACAATGATAAATGATGTTGATAAATAAAATAGTCCGAAGAGATTTTAAATATATCACTTACCTAAAAGTAATGCTGTAATCCTACAATTATTTATCCAGGGCAACACCGAGTAGACAAGTGGTCCCGGTGAATTCCTAATTTCTCCATTCCCAATACTATGAAGGTAAATGATGTTGATAAGACAATAGTCCAAAGATAATTTATATATACGTTACCAAAAGAAATAATGTATCTTACAATTTTTGATCCCAGACACTTCACAAGTGAAATACTGTAATATGAATGATACAACAAATGTATAAGAAAATTGAATGAGACAACGAATTAAAAATCAATTAGAAGTATGAATAAAAACAATGAATGAAAATAGTTGAATGACAAAATGAATTATAAAAATTGAATGCAAAAAAAACGAGGGGAATGTATTAACTCAACTACTATTCATTTTTGTCAGCGAATAAAGGTGGAACCACGGCGATTATCCTCTTTAAGACACACTCGAATCTGTACGTCGAACACGACATTAGATAATGTTACCATCTGATGATCGCAAAATGACTTTGTTTGATACACCTCAAGATAACAATAGTATCCGTCACACAACTCAAGTGCTGGCCGTGCTTGGACTTAACATTTTAAAAATATTTATTTTGTAACGATAATGGGAAGTCTCCGAGCTGGGGGCAACGCTGTTCTCTTCAAAAGATATGGTTTTCTATCCCCTTATACGACTAACTCGAATCTGTACGACAAACACTACACTAAATAATTTTCTGGGAGGTGACGGTGGTTAAGTAGATGTCGACACGGACTGAAGACCTGGGTGTTCCAAGTTCAAATCCAGTCGGTTCCACAGTACCACTTTCACTTAAGGATGTTGTTAACACTCTAGTGGTTCTTCCCGTACATACCCGATGTCTCTCCAGAAAGATTTCTAACTAGAAAAACATTAGGAAAATTAATGCCAACACCAGAATCATCTGATTCATACGAAAGACGAAGAAATAATTTTCTATACACTGCGTTCGGACGAATGTTTTGATAATAGTAATTTCTCTTCAGTTCTTTAATATGCTTGAGAGAAATAATGTTCTTTTTGATTTAGGAGCCCAAATAAACTATAATACACTAATACGTGACATTTGCATTTAAAATTTAAAATTTAATCAGGAAATTCATCTATATCATAAAATGATGTCGTTTCCTCGCGCGGCTTCAGACATTAAAGGATAAAACCGACCTCTTTATATGCTAAACCGTTCCGCTAAGAAATTAGCTTTAGTCCTAATACTTGACATTTGCATTTAAAATTTAATCAAGCCATACATTGCTTATAAAACATGTAAGCAATAATCGTATTTTAGTTTACGTTAGATACATTCAAAAACTTTTTCTTTATAAAATAAATAAAATTTATTTTCATAAAGAAAACTGTCCTTTAATTTTATCCATTGATGATTTCATTCGAATGCAAATTAAATTGCAGTTGTGAAAACCTAAAAGTAATTACTGCGCACAATGATAGAAGAAACACTTTGAACCAGCCACCCTAGCTTTCTGGTGTCACCCGTTAAAAGCCACACCCTACACACAATAACTCATCAAAATATCCATTAGAGAAACTATTACTATTAATAGCTGCTTAGGAAAGAAAAATATGTAGCTCAAGGATGAATAATTTTGGATCTTAGGAGAATTGATATGATTCCTCTTGTAAAAATGCAGTAAGCGAACTTTTTAGTGGTGCATGCGAATGGTAGACGTTGTTAGACGCTCGCTCAAAAGAAAATAAAAGGTGGACGGGGAGAGGAATGTTAACATGTCTTTAGTTTCATATAGAGACACCCAGAATCGTATTTTTCTTTGAAATAAGTGCCTCTTAAAAACAGAATCATGTTGACCTCAGAAAGTAATGTTTTTAGATTGTCTCTATGATAAGCCCCCTTGAGTAGAGATTCTGGTAGTTAACTCTAATAGATATCTCAAGTAGCCAACCTCTGAATTGTCGAATGGTGGCCAGTGAGAAAGACTGGAATTCAAGATTTCCGGTCAGGGACTAAGGACCCCTAGGAATGGGAGGGGTGAGACCTTGCTTCTGGGCATGAGAAAGACAGTTCGTCTTTGAGATAGTTAGTTTAAGTTTGACGTTCAAGGTGGCAGTTAGTTTTCAGTTGCCTTCTGGAACAGAGAGTATGTTATGTTGATGGAGCTTAGATTTTGTGCGGCCGGGACAAGAAGTTTTATTTTTATAGAGTGTGTCCCCGTGTGTCTATTTTCATTTTTACCGTTTGGGTTCTACCTAACTCCCTTTCTGAATTTTCCACGACACCACTATTGTTCATCAATAATCGCAGCAACCTGGATCGGTATTTGTCTGGGGCTGGTATTTCTTTTTCATTAATTTGTCTCCTCTCTTTTACTTTATATTAAATATGAGTATTAATTTATATGACATCCGCCCTTCTTAGCTCTAAGCCAGGTGTAATCCGCACTGTCTTATTTAGCCTATTTACTATCATTAAAAGTATTGCCTCGGTTTCCCATTCTGCTACCGTCATTTGTAGCGCACTAACACCATCACCTTCTGGGTGGGACTGTAGTAACATTATCACTTTTTTCTACGTGGTGTCTCAAACGTACCCAAGATGTTATTGTTGTATAGAACTCTATTTTAGTATAACTCGTCGACAACGCTTTCGATGAAGATACTTGATTAACCCATAACAAGATATCTTCTGTGCGTACGGTTAACTACAATGAATGTGATCACCGCTCCAAATTTCTGGAACCAGTCTCTTCCCAATATCAATCTCCTATCTAAACTAGGTGTACACCGGATAAGCTATCATTCTCACTATTTTCATCGCACCTTTGTCAGTCTCAGTGACCGTTGGGTTGGAGGGCTTTACGTTTCTCGCGCTCACCTCTAGTCTCTATAACTCCTTACGATTTTGCATGGAGATACTGTGATGGTTTGGGATCAGGTTTAATCAGAAATTCTTCCCAATCAAGATAATAATTCAGTTTCTGAAGAGCACGTATTATCGAATAGGATTATTTCACGACAACTTATAGAACAGAAAGTATATTGGGATATTTGTCTTCTTTCCCTTCCAGTAATCACTCCTACTCTAGACAGTGTTCGGTTAAATACGCCCCAACACAGGCGTCACGCCAACAGAAGAATGAATGTCAATTGCTCGAGTGCATCGAAGGAATGCTGGCACACATCCGTCCAGTTGAATCGGGCATATTTCTTGGTGAAGCCTATCAGAAAGTTGGTTATCCTAAAGAATCCATGGACGAACCTTCGATAATAGCTCACCGTCTCGATGAAGCCTCTTACCTCTTTCACTGTGCGAGGTTCGGACATGAATTTTATTACTTCCACTTTCTCTAGGTCTGGTTTTACACTACTGCTACTTCTGTAAACCCTTGATATTTTTCTTCATGACTGAGTAACTAACACTGACAGATTTCACTTCAGTATGTGCATCCTTAATCGATGGCACACGATTTTCAAGTGCCTAAAATGTACCTCTGCGTAACAAGAGACACCACTATGCAATATATATAGGCCATGGCGAAGTCGTCCAGGCTTGTTAGCACAATAGAAATAAGTTGCTGAAATACTTCGAGGGCCCCTGCCAAGCTAAATGGCATGATTCGAAACTGATGAAGCCAACAATGACAAGGAAAGGCCGTTCTCTCTCGATCGACCTCACTCATAGCGACCTGCCAATATCACACTATCAAATCAAGGGGGGAGAAACAGGTAGCTTTCCGTAATAAAGCTAGTATATCATCATTAAGGGCAATTGATAAGCCGTGGACTTAATTATTTCATTTAATACCCTAAAATGGACACATAATTTTTTTTCCTCTATCTTTCTTTCCAACTATTACTATGTGGAAACTCCACAGAGATTGGGATCTATCTACAACTCTAGTCTCCAAGATGTCTTTGGCAGCTTGGTCAGCAAAACACCTCTTGTAGAATGGTTTTCTGCATACAGGTTCACACCCCGATTACGACTAAAAATCAAGAACTAACACAAGTTCGGTTTAATAGCGAAAGTCCAGCCACCGCCCCTAAAAAGAGGCACTGAGCTGAGAGCAAACATCGAAGGAAGTTATGCATGGCTATATAGCCTCTTGACACCGAACTGAACCGATCGTTTTTCAACCCAGTCCGATGGACAAACAGGGGGTGCATGTGACGAATTCAAGATTCTGTAACCGAGGGAAAGATTACCATTTTTTAGGATAATTGACATTGCATACCTCCTTTTAAAAAAAACAGCATATTTTCGTCAGGGCGCTCTCCATTATCTCGATTTAACTCCAGTATGTTGTGTTATGTATTGGATGGCTTTCAGTCCATCCAATGACATGAGCAGAGAGAATAGTGATTGGACAGTTCAATAGGTTAAATTTGAAATCTGTAGGAACAAAAAAACGGAAATAGCACAGACGTGACTTTATCGGTGATGGTCAGAAAGCCTTTCATCTAAATGCTAAAAAGTATATTTTAAAAAGTTATGATTGAAAATATTATTCGAAAGTATTTATTTGGAATCAGTAATATCATGTTACGATTATTTTGGGGCATAAGCGTCGAACTTAGTCATTTCTATGATTATTTACTAAATATGCTTCAATTATCAATTATATATATATATATATTGAAATAATAACGAAGGTCGCAAGTCACTGTTAACCTCCAAAGCAGCTCTTACTGCTCGACACGTGCACTCGCTTCGCACACTCCGTTCCCTGAGACGGTACGAGACTCGCTTTTTATAATATCCAGTCACACCTAATTTCCATACGTGCAGCGAGACTTTGCGAGATTTTGCGTGAACTGTATGTAATAAACATTCAGGGACGCCATGTTGGATTTCTTTCCTTCTTTCTTTCTTTCACTCGCAGCGCACAGGACAAGCAAACCCGAGGACGTTTCGCAAGTAAGCCCTCTTCATGTTCATGTTCCCTACACTCCCCCCTGATCTCATGATCACAGAGATAGCAGGGAGGCCTAGATCACCTTCGCCGGTTGCTTCTTCGGAGGGGGACAACGCAAGCCTAATCTTCGCTTGTGCTCTCGTCCGCGGTCTGAGGGTCGAGAAACATCGCGTCCGCTGGGATACTGCTGATATTCGAGTCACTGTCCGATGGGGCTGCTGCAAGCCAGAGCGATGCCTCACTGCTCTCTGACTCCGACTCGCTCTTGTCGTTCAGTGATGATTGCGTTGCTAACCGTAGGTCCCTAATGTGACGGGGCATACCGTCGACTCGCACCGCCTGTGGGCTGATTACCTCGGTGACGCGTCCAACTCCGTATTTCGTCGTACACTTGCCGCGCGGGTTCTTAATCCAGACGACATCCCCTTTTTTCAGTTTCTCTTTGGTTACTTCCAGTTCGGGCAGCGGGTTAGTCTCTATGCCTTTCACCCTGACGTGATACCTGTGCAAGGTGTCAGCCGGCGCTGTAGAGGGTGAAACATTATCCTTTGGGGTTACGTTATACAGGTAGACTGCCTCAAATACCGTGCAGCCCGTCCTGGCCGCAATGGTTTTGACGGTTCTGTGATTCCGCTCGATGACCCCATTTCACTCGGTACGTGGGCGCATCGAAACCTCAGGTGTACTCCCCAGCCATCAGCAAACTTTCTGAACTGCTCACTAGTGAATGCAGCGCCATTGTCGGGTAATATCTCCGTTGGGGGGCCACGTTCAAGAAAAATATTGTTTAACTGACGGATGATGCTGGCTGCATCCTGCCGGCGCAGCATGCGCCATATCGCAAACCTGGATGGACCGCAATCAATGAGAGTCTGGATAATCCTCACCGTTGTGGTGAGTAATATCCATCGCCAGCCGGTTCCAATGGCTTTCCACTACCAGCTTTCCTTTCTCCCAGCGAACGGGTGCTGGATCAATGGATTGGCATGCTATACAATCTTTGACCACTTTCCTGACGTCTGCCTTTTGTACTCCTGGTTCAACCAACTTAGCGAAATATAGGGTCCGCTTGACCCCAGGGTGCCCGGTTTGTTGGTGGACTTCTTTGATGGTATTAGATCGAACGGGGCTCATGGAAGCGGCGCAGGCGGGCTGCATGGGTTCAATAGTCTTTCTTATGGCATCAAGCCATCTTTGAGGTACTCTCGTCAAACAATCTGCTTTGTTCAGGCTGGATTTGACCAGGGACACCTCTATTGACAGCGCATATTCGTTCACCAGCTTCATGATCGTGTCGAGCCGCCGTCGGATGAGCATCTCGCTCGTGGCCTTGGTTCGTATTCTGGCCCTCCCGGTGAGAGTATCTGAAATCCACTTATGGACGCAAGCAGAATCCGTGAATAGTCGCAGGGTTGTCGTCTTCCAAAGGATTGCCAAGTTTATCCCCTTGATAACCGCATCAAGTTCTGCCAGGTTTATGTGCTGGGAGTCCTTTTCTGGGCGTAACCAGCAAGCGTCTTCCACCACCATTCCATCATGGACCACCGATACACCAATGGCGAGAGAGCTTGCATCAACCCACACACTAAGGTTCTGGCTGTCGACGCACCATCTGCCTCGCGTTGGGTCTTCCTTGTGCACCCTGGTGAGGACTTCTTTGAGCATTGTATTGAGAGGGACGTCATGAGTTTCGTCATCCCATCCAGTGGTGACGTCGGAGGCTCTTCGCTTAATAAATGCCACCGCAACACGAAGCCAGCCGCCGACAGGAAGGTGTCCAACTAACTTTCCGCACAAGGAAAATACGTTTCGTCGTGTAACAATACAAGGCATGTCCGGGGTTTCATTTCCTCGTTTCCAATACAGAACGTCATCTTCCTCCCAGACCTGCAAACCAAGTACCCGTGCGCCATCTCGTAGCCTTTCCGGTTCCTTGCTGAGAAGGCCAAAGTTGTAGAGATGCTCCCTCACGCGCGCCGCAGATACAATTTCCTCATCCACGTACACGTCATCAATATATGCAGACGTTGCCCGCTGAATGCGCTCATCTTTAGTCAGAATGGTGTCAACAATCATTTGCATAATTGATGGCGCAACATTAAGTCCAAATCCCATGCGGGTTAGGCAATACCTTTTCCCCTTGATGAGCACCGTTTGATAGGGCCATAGTGATTTGTGTACACGCACTTGAAGGTATGCTTTGTGAAGATCCAGTACAGATACATTAGATCCCACTTGCCGCCATTCCCTCAACTTTTCAGTGCATACGTCCGCGCGAGCTGTAAAAGGGTCCACGTGCTCATTCAATTCCCGATAGTCGAGCACCGGCCTCACCTTCTGCTTATTCTGTTGGATAACCGCCATTAACGGGATCAGGCACTTTGGAGGACCCAATTCCTTCTCTGAATACGGAACTAGCCATCCATTACTAATCCAAGTTTGTAGTTCCTTGTCGTATTCTGCACGAGCTCCGGGGGGAATTTTGTATTCTGGCACCTTATTGCATAATTTCTCGGGTGGCTGCTCCTCCGACCACTTCCAGGAGGCTGTCCAAGATTTTGTGCGCTGGTCGAATTCCGCACAAAAATCAGGCTGTTCCAGCTTCATAGCTGCACTCAGAGCAAGGCCCGCTTTTGCAAAATGTGCCCTACCCTCACCATCAATGCGTACACCTCCCAATTCCTTGATGACGTCCATTCCCAGGAGTAGGTCGTAACCGAGCAGGTCACCGTTTATAACCAAGGCTCGTGCAGTTACTGTAGGCCCATCGCCGACACCTGCGCGAATGATGCTAACGCCACAAGAGGCAATCGAGCCACCGCCAACCGTCAATACCGGGATCCTTTCCTCATCCCATGCGTCACAGCATGCTTTGCGCACGAGGGTCTGCGTGCACCCGGTGTCTACGAGCGCGAAGCGCTCACGCCCGTTTACGCGCACGCTCACTGTGGGTAGCGCCTTATTTGGCGACGATCTGGGGAGAAGACTGGCGCTATAGCTTACTCCCCTTGCCCGTTTCCCGGACAACCTCTTGCCACGTGACCCAGCTTGTTGCACCGGTAACAACGCACGCGTTTTAACGTTCCTCGATCGGGCGCGTCCTTTGCACCGCTTCGGCTACGGCAGTCTTTTGAAAAATGATTCGGCCCGCCACATTTGTAGCATCTCACGTCTTCTGTTGGTGGTGAAGACGCTTCCGCAGCTGCCGAAACCGGCTCTGTGTCCTTTTTAAAAATGTTTCGGGCTCTGGCCAACAACTCGTCAAGCCCAATCTCACTGAGTCTGGACGATGCTCGCAGCAGTCTGCTGGCGCCGTCTGGGAGTCCAGTCAGAAAAGCGCATCCCAGTATTCGCTCGCTTGTTCCACCAAACGGCGCGGCTAGCCTCCTCAAATCGGCCAGGTAGACGTCCACAGTCTCATCTAGCCCAAGCCGCCGTTCGATGAACTGCCTCCAGGCGACGAAAGGGTCCACAGCAAAGGCTGCGTATAGCGCCTGCCTAATTTCCTCCAGGCCTGGTTCGTCTCCGAGCTGCTGATACACCGAATATGCTCCTTTGGTCAGCCTCAGCGGGATGACCAGTGCAGGATCCTTTATATTGCAAAGTCTGCAGACGCGCTCGGCTTTCTCCCACCACTCGACTACAGAGGGTCCGAGGGGGGGAGCCGTCGAACTCGGGTATCAACCTCAAGTCGAACTTGTCCATTGCCGGAATAGCTTGAAATAATAACGAAGGTCGCAAGTCACTGTTAACCTCCAAAGCAGCTCTTACTGCTCGACACGTGCACTCGCTTCGCACACTCCGTCCTTCTGAGACGGTACGAGACTCGCTTTTTATAATATCCAGTCACACCTAATTTCCATACGTGCAGCGAGACTTTGCGAGATTTTGCGTGAACTGTATGTAATAAACATTCAGGGACGCCATGTTGGATTTCTTTCCTTCTTTCTTTCTTTCACTCGCAGCGCACAGGACAAGCAAACCCGAGGACGTTTCGCAAGTAAGCCCTCTTCATGTTCATGTTCCCTACAACTGTATGTAATACCTGTATGTCGCTGATTCTGGTTTCAGACAATATACATATGTATATATATATATGTATATATATAATGTATATATATATATATGTATATAAATGTATATATATATGTATATATATATGTATATATATAGTATGTATATATATATATATATATATATATATATATATATATATATATATACAACCCTCTCTCTCTATTTTTCTATATATCTATCTTTCCAATCCTCTTCTTTTATTGTACTGTTGACGCACCTCATCTCTATCGCAGAGTCAACTGATATAACACGCTTTTTATCACCGTTTTCTCATATATCATCACGCACGTGTGAATTACTTTTTTTTCTCCTGGCCTGTTTCCACTTTGGCCTCTTTATTTCTTATCTTTTGTAGTTGATGCAAAAAAGAAGATCGTTAGTTAGTTATCATTTAGAATCGAACAGAGAACATAGCAGATACGGTGTATAGAAAGAGGGATGTATATGGATACCTCCCTACTCTATATACATATATATTTCGCTCCTTCTCTCTCTCTCTCTCTCTCTCTTTCTCTCTCCTGAGTCAAGGTTATATAATTCGAATTAATAAATAAAGAATCGAGTAATCGTTCGTGGTAGGTAATTATAATTAACGACAATGCAGACAGACCAACAATTAAATATGAAATATATCAACAAATGCCGCGCAGAGTAAATTTAGCGATTAAGGCCAGAAGTAACATTTTTGAAGCTTTTTAGTTTTCGTACCGTTCTCTTTGCCCCTGACATCATCATTATCTTCTCATGTAACAATGTTTAAATTTGACCACATCAAGGCTGTTGTGAACGACATCATTTCAGAACACGTGTCTTTAGAAACGATCAGAGGCTAATAGACACGAAAAAATATAATAAATATAATAAAATATACATTTACGTACGTTTATGTACAGGATTCACTTCTAAACTAATTGATTGATCATCATGCATTTTGGAAAACAACTGCGTAATGATGGGTAATGTGGGCTATGTTTAATTTTAAAATATAAAGGCGTCAAGCATAGCTTCACACTGAAATCTGTGTTCGAAGATACATTGGCCAATATGAATAACGACTGTTATTCATACCCAATCATGAAGTGAAAATGACGACGACGGAAAAGAACTAAGCAAATACATGGAGCTCACCAATATAAAACAACAGTAATACCACTAATTGTAGGAACACCATGAAAAATTCCGAAAAACTGGATATAAGACTAGCAGAAATTGATATCAAAGAGGGATTGATACCATACAACGCAAGGGACTGCCGGATCTTCAGACAAATCTTCGCGTGCAGAAGCCAACCTTCAGAACCAGATTATACCGACCAATATGCAAATATCAGGAAGTTTCATCTACTGTTCTTCTGGCTAAGCAGGTCGAGAGCAAGCGAAGGATCTTCACGAATAATGACCATGGCCCCCGGGGAGGCGCGTTGTTGTCAAACCAATACTGTTAATGAAGTCCCGCCTGGTGGAGCGTATCGCACCTTTTCCTCTACTGACGCTGCGACATGTCCAGGTTGTGTCGCTGATTCTGTTATTTATGAAGGCGCAAAAGTGTCGACATAAGTAGCATCATATAAAAGCGACTTGCCGTTTGTATAGGGAAACACCGTTTGGCTTGTTGCAATCCCTTCTGTCCGAGTCACGTCAGCGATGTCTAGGGTCTGTCGGATGATACCGTTGAGAGCGCTCTGTCGAAGGAATCTACCGGCGCCCCTTCACCTCTCGGGCGCTGGCTTTTCAACCCCCACTTTCCGACCCGAGCTTGGGTCACATCTTACTTGTGGGAGTAGGATAAAAACTGGCCTTGTGCCTAACTCCTGGAGAGGAGTAAATTACTCTACCGGCGCCCCTTCTATATGAAAGGATGTGGAGTCAATATAAATTAATGAGCCAAATCAAAACATAACATCAGTTGCTTGACATGGGATTTGAAGTTATGATGTTATGAGGAAATGAATGAACTGCTTTTGTGAAGAGTTTTTTTTTGTGATATGTATGCGTGCATCGCTATTATAGATTTTATTCATCGACAAATCAGTCAGTCAAATCGTTTGAAATAACATTTTCATGTGTATGGTTAAGTTGGAAATAAAATTTACCTGTGTATGGTTAAGTTTGAAATAGTATTTTGTTCGGTTTGTCTTGCTTAAGTTTGCAATAGCATTTTCGTTAGTATATCTTAAGTTTGAAATAGCATTTCATTTGGTCCGTCATTCTTAAGTTGTTAATGGTGTAAAGAATATAACGGACCGGGTGTCCTAAAATTTTAACTCGACAAGAATAAAGGTACGTGCCACAGACAATTACCGGAAAGAAGTAAACAGTTTAATGTACAAATAAATCAAAAAGAAGGTCAATTGTCGGAAATAAAATAAGTGTTGATTGATCAAACCATCTGCAAAGGTTATACTATCCAAAAAGGTTAGCCACAACTGATAATACCCCATCGCTAAATAAACACCGTAGAGCGTTGCTACATAGACAGAAAAGGTGAAATCCAAGGAGGGGCGTTTGCTGGTGGAGACATGGTTGTCACAAATTATTATATGAAGAACACCAAAATTGAAATCAATAGTAAATTGACGATCGGATCAGGGAAAACCACATCATCAATTTCCTGTGCGTCATTCTTCCTCACTAACCCCTTCCTGTTAATCGCCAACGCAAATATAGATATATCATCATATTTTACTACATCGGCGTCAGTTCTTAAAGCATAGCAGACATATAATAATATCCTTTTCGTCGATATGTGACGCATAATTTTGAAATAGTTTTTTTTCTGGCATGTTATGCTTAAATTCGAAATAGCATTGTCGGTGGTGTGTCACGCTTACGTTTTAAATAGAACTTTCATTTGGATATCGCGCTTACGTTTAAAATAGCATTTTCGGTGGTATGCCACGCTTAAGTTTTAAATAATATTTGCGGTGATATGTGATGCTTCGTTTTCTAAATAGCATTTTACTACGTCATGCTTATCTCTCTCTCTCTCTTTCTCTCTCTGTCTTCTCGGTGAAATTACTACTTTGGGACGATCACAGTTCGTTTTAATTAACCAACGATGATGTAAATAATTATGATGGAGTTGGCGACGTGCGATTCAATAAATCTTTCATTCATTAAGCGTAGTTTATCGAATTAATTTTCTTATTTCTTATCAGAAAAATTTGCATGTCGTTCATTGTTTGATCTACACATTCCAACAACAAGTTCGACATACACATGCGGTATATAAAAGCTTCGGTCTAAGAAGAAGAACAACAAATAGAAGGACGCACGCATGCACAGATCAGCGGTTTCAGACAATGTAGAGTTAAAATAGATTAACTTATTTAGAGTTGAGTATCGCGACTAATATAAATACTATGAAACCATGATTATGCCCCATAGTGAGTGTCACATACACCTCTCGTCACAAATGAAACGATTAAGAAAAAGTAAGTAATTGATATTAGATATGAATCAAATGATTTCCATTTATTTGTAAGAAAAATAAAATCGATACTATTTGTATTGTAAGAATGAGCTTCTGAGTTCAGTAATGAGCAGACATGCCTACACTGTTTTTATACCAAACGATCACCACTTCGCAAGGCCAAAAGCCACTCAAGAATGAGAGTTAGCAAGATTTTCAGTTAGATGATAGAACAGTACAATGAAAGGATTGCGAACAATGATTAGTTCACAAGACGAATGGACAGATATTTGTAGTAAAGATTGGACATGAAAATGACCATGTTGTAATCCGCGGTAATGTGTTCCACTGTTGCGAAGTTCTTAAAACGCTAAGTCAACAAACGCCAAGAGAATGAAATTCGAACAATATACTCCGAGGGCTTTAATAAAGGGTTGGGTTGGAATTTATATAACGCTTCCCAAGCTACATTCAATACACCTAAAGAAGGCCGGAGAGCTAAACAACCGAAACATTGTGATAACAAGAACTAAGATGAGGAAAACTGTCTGATAATTTTAAATAATTAGATAAGTAGCTATTTTTTTAATACATATCTTCTTAACAGCATTTTCTGAATGGTGAATAAAACTTAATCAAAATAAAGTGTGAGAGAAATGAACGTGTTCAAAATGTTATTGATTTGAAAGATACATTATATATGGAAAAACAACATAATAGTCTACCATGTTTATTTTTGCAGACAATTTAAGACTTGAAATCGATCACGCAATACGATCCCATGTTTGTTTTCCATTATTATTTCTACGTATTTTACTTCCAAAATATCCCTATTAACTTTAACCTCTTGCCTTTTATCAGTCGTTCATCTTTTTCTTTCATATACAACATAATTATTCTTTCATTTTGCTTATATGCTGCCACTTAATTATTTTCCTCTCATTAATTTCGATTTCCTATTCGTAATGGAAATGGTGATCGCATTTCAAAGATTCTTCAAATTTCTATTTTGTTAAGAATTTGCCAAAACATTCTACGTTCGTCTTCATTAAAATCATACAGGATCATAGCAAAGTTTTCTTTTTGTAATTTTATATTTGTCTATGAAAAAAAGACAACATACATCCGACGGTATAAGATGAAATAGAAAAATGGATATCTGAAACATTTTTTCTCATTTTTCAACTTGAGATGGAGGCTAGAGTTTTAGATCTTATTTGTTCTATTTTATATAATACCGTTGAATTTATGTGATTATTTATCAAGTGTGATCATCTTGTGTCACTTTTTCAACCTCACTCTTGATTAAACCCTCGTAACAGTTAGGCGAAACGTTCAGATGGATTCTTCAGTTTTAGATTTTCCCTTTTCCATTTTATCTCATATTCATCTAGGATTGGCAATAATTACTCGCCTGACATAATTATTTCACTACATATGGAAATGAGAAATATGTTCTCAAAAAGCTTCTTCAGGGATCTCATCAGATTATCAACCAACCCTAAAAAAATAACCGAACTGATAACTCTTTTTAATATGGTGGTGTAATCTGATACGAAATAAAAATTCATTGAAGAAGACCCCATCAATGCCGGAGTAAGTACTGTCTGGTTTATTTACGTGTTTTGAATGAATTCGAATTTCTTGTCAAATGTGTGCGGCATATATTTTGAAAAAAAAATGTTGGACTTAGTAAATTTGTATACTTTATCTTCAGTTTTGTTGACTGTTGATTTCAAATACATTCTTCCAATGCCGTGCGACACAGGTTTAGGTAATGTTCGAATAAATCCTTACGGATAGTGTTGTGAGATGTAGGCCTCGAATCCTTGCTGCCAATATTGTGGCGATGTAGCTCTCGAATCCCTTGTCGCCAGTGTTGTGGTATTGCAGACAGGTAATAATCAAAACAAAGCTAGTAGTATAACTAAGAAAAGTGTATTAACAAAAAAGGATTTCACAAAAATACGCATCATGATTATGTGACAATAACTGCTACCAATTGCGGTATTTATTTCCTTCCCACCACAGGAATATGTGTAAGAATGCTGTGAGGTAGGAAAAAGGCAATCCGGTGTCTCTAAAGAAGGAGCACGTTGGCTTATTAAAATTGACTGAACAGCCCCGTCGGCATTCTCCGGTCTGGGCGCCTCAGGCAGTAAGCTATAAACATACTTCACCCTAAAGAGGGGGCGCAAAGCCTTCGAGGGTGGACTTCCTAGGACTACACAGGATGAATACCTCAGCCCGACAGATAAAAAGCCACCGAAACGCCCCAGTTTCTCCAGGACTGGTATGCGACCGTAATCGCAATCGGATAGCAAATGTATCCAACCAGTCGTTGCCATAAGGTTTAATCGCAATTGTATTTTCTATCTGTGACATTAACAACATTGGATTAATTTATTCCACTTACCAAATATAATACTGTCTTATTACTCTCATGGCTCAACAAAAGACAGAGAAGTAATTTCTCCCCGACAACGCTGCGTTGATATACACTTGCCCTATCTAGGATGCTGATAATTTTTGGATTACTATATACATCGTACCAAATATAAAACTGTAATCTTACATTTATTGCCCCAGTTAAGGGCGCTACTAAAACCACTAAAAAAAATTCTGAATGTCTCTAGAGCGCTACTAAAACCAGCCTTTCCAAGTTTCTTGCCACCCCAGCCAGTCTGAAAAGAGGCTTAAGAAACGAATAGAAAATACCGAACAGCAGGAATACATTTAAATTATCAATTTTTCTTTCCGAATTATGGAGGAAAGTCTGACCCCAACACCCACTTGTGATAGAAATTTGCTTAGAGATTCGGAAATACTTCCATTATCTTACCCGGTTAATTTTATATCAGAATACATTTTTAGAGTTGATGTAGATTCTCTAACCTTTATCTCTATAAGGCACACTTACACACAGACATTGAGTTTTATATATATATATATATATATATATATATATATATATATATATATATATATAAAATAAATTATGTATTATTATTTGTTACAGATACCGGTGTTTCATACTTATGCAATCTTCAGTATAGGAGATGTTAACTACTGCAGGTCGGAGGATTCGAACGCAGTTATAAAGTCACCACTGACTCTGCAGCCTGATATTCAACAACACAGACCTCCATCCATTAACATGTGACTAAGAAAACATAAATCTATAAATGTCTAATCACCGGACATATACAGTAAGCTAAGTCAGATATGTTCAACAGCAGAAGCTGGAAAAATCGCTTTATATTTATGAATATACCTATGTATGAACGTATCCTTCACGGGAACGTATAATAGATGTGTTTCAATGCAGGTGCATTGTTATGCTACTGAGATTGATTGGTATATTATATTTATCTTTATATTTATTTCTTTATCTCACGTTATTCTACGTATGTCTGTGTTTATCTATTTATCTATTGATCTATTTTTCTATTTTTCTATTTCTCTATCTATGTTCATGTCAAAATTTCTATTACTTTCATATCATTCTTTTCATATAAGTATATAATCATATCTATCGCGTTGGTTTCTTCATTTGTGCCCATGTATGTATATATCTGTGCATGTAGATTGGTATTCGTCACGTTCTGGAACGTAGACATTCCAAGGTTGTAATTCCAGCGCTTGAAGACCCTTTGCGGAGTGACATTTAGAAATATCGGGGCTCGTGACTAGACGTGTGTTGAGACTGCTGAACGTGAGACATATCTTATTTCATGCGAGCATTCCTCCTGGAGAACAATACTCTGAGATAAACTCTGCGACGTTGGTAACCACATGTAAATTATATGTGCCTCTTTATTCAGGGAAGGGACGTTAATATATTTCACATTTAGAAAGTAATATATGTAATTGTACAAAGATAATCCTCGCTTCAAGCATCGCTTTACGGAGAAAGCGTGGTTAAAAAACGGGATAAGCTATTCTTTTGTTTGTAAAACAAATATCGTAATTGAAATAGTTTTGCGCGTTTTACAACAATCATGTATATATGGGTGTTTCTGTATGCCTTATATATATATATATATATATATATATATATATATATATATATATATATATATGTATATATATATATATATATATATATATAAATGATTTTAATGTGATGTAGATTATAGTTTATGAAGAGAGCAAAGTTAATCAAAAACCCGTCTTCATTGCAATACAATTATTTATGCTCTCATGATATAAATATTCAAAGTATGCAAAATTATAAACAAGTATTGACATTTTTTTTATCTTGAGGGGAGCTTCATCAGTGCCTAAACAGTTTGCCCGTCCGGCTTGAAAAACTACAGTACTATTAAATACCCTTCTATTATTTATTTAAATATTCTTTCACATATATTTTACAATTCGTCAATCATATTTCTCTACCTTTTAAATAACAACTTAAACGCACGTGGTTACGAAGAATGTAAACATTCGGATCAATTAGGGGTAAAACAGACAGTTTATCTTCTTTTTGAATAATATGATTCCACATTGGGAAATATATGTATAATTTCGTATACTTTGCATATTAAGAATATGTATGTGTTTAAGGAGGGCAGAAATAATTGCATGTCAATAAAAACTGTTTTTTATAAACTTAAGAGTTTTTCTCAACATTAACTCAGGTTAACATAACATTAAAATTAATGAAGAGCTTTACTATTTCACCATTGAGCTATAACGTGAACGTTTGTTGTTTATAAAGAGTATATGATTATATATATATATATATATATATATATATATATATATATATATATATATATATATATATATATATGTATATCTAATATATATATACATATATATATATAACAAACAAAAACTCCATATATTAGAACCTCTATACATGTTTTTTTGATTAAGAGAATACAAACAAAAAAAAATGATGTTATCTTCCTTAATAATGTCCTCCATTTGTTTTTTTGATTAAGAGAATACACACAAAAAAAATGATGTTATCTTCTTTAATAATGTCTTCCATTTGTTTTTTTGATTAAGAGAATACAAACAAAAAATGATGTTATTTTCTTTAGTAATGTCCTCCATTTTTTTTTTGATTAAGAGAATACACACAAAAAAAATGATGTTATCTTCTTTAATAATGTCCTTCATTTGTTTTTTTGATTAAGAGAATACAAACAAAAAATGATGTTATTTTCTTTAGTAATGTCTTCCATTTGTTTTTTTGATTAAGACAATACACACAAAAAATGATGTTATCTTCTTTAATAATGTCCTTCATTTGTTTTTTTGATTAAGAGAATACACACAAAAAAATGTGTTTATCTTCTTTAATAATGTCCTCCATTTGTTTTTTTGATTAAGAGAATACACACAAAAAAATGATGTTATCTTCTTTAATAATGTTCTTCATTTGTTTTTTTGATTAAGAGAATACACACAAAAAAATGATGTTATCTTCCTTAATAATGTCCTCCATTGGTTTTTTTGATTAAGAGAATACACACAAAAAAAATGATGTTATCTTATTTAATAATGTCTTCCATTTGTTTTTTTGATTAAGAGAATACAAACAAAAAATGATGTTATTTTCTTTAGTAATGTCCTCCATTTGTTTTTTTGATTAAGAGAATACACACAAAAAAATTATGTTATCTTCTTTAATAATGTCTTTCATTTGTTTTTTTGATTAAGAGAATACACACAAAAAAATGTGTTTATCTTCTTTAATAATGTCCTCCATTTGCTTTTTTGATTAAGAGAATACACACAAAAAAAATGATGTTATCTTCTTTAATAATGTCTTCCATTTGTTTTTTTGATTAAGAGAATACAAACAAAAAAATGATGTTATTTTCTTTAGTAATGTCCTCCATTTGTTTTTTTGATTAAGAGAATACACACAAAAAAAATGATGTTATCTTCTTTAATAATGCCTTTCATTTGTTTTTTTGATTGAGAGAATACACACAAAAAAATGTGTTTATCTTCTTTAATAATGTCCTCCCTTTGCTTTTTTGATTAAGAGAATACGCACAAACAAAAAAAGATGTTATCTTCTTTAATAATGTTCTCCATTTGTTTTTTTGATTGAGAGAATACACACAAAAAAATGATGTTATCTTCTTTAATAATGTCTTCTATTTGTTTCCATCTTATGTATGTATATATATATATGTATATATATATATATATATATATATATATATATATATATATATATATATGTATATATATATGTATATATATATATGTATATATATATATGTATATGTATATATATGTATATATATGTATATATATATATATATATATATATATGTATTGGCAGCACCTTTTCTTGAGGGCAACTTATGTCTTGATATATTTTCGTAGATCGTTTCCATTGTCCGAATCAGAATCTTAATTTCGGAGGGGAATTGGCCGATGAATCTGCCCAAGTTTCAATTTGTGTCCCATATACTTTCAGGCCCATGCGGGTCCATCTTCAGGGTAATGAGGTTGGTTGTTTTGTTTTACGGCATATCAACCCTTTTCAGGTTATTTAATGCCGAATGCAGTCATTTTGGTGAAAGTGTTTATGCTTCAAGTTCTTTATATCTTCAAGTATTTATTGATGGTGTTTGGTTTGGTTGTTTTGTTTTACGGCATATCAACCATTTTCGGATTATTAAATGCCGAATGCAGTCATTTTGGTGAAAGTTTTTATGCTTCAAGTTGTTTATATCTTCAAGTATTTATTCATGGTGTTTAGTTTGGTTGTTTTGTTTTACGGCATATCAACCCTTTTCAGGTTATATAATGCCGAATGCAGTCATTTTGGTGAAAGTTTTTATGCTTCAAGTTGTTTATATCTTCAAATATTTATTCATGGTGCCTAGTTTGGTTGTCCCGCTTTACGGCACATCAACCCCTTTCAGGCCACTCAATGCCGAATGCAGTCATCCTGGTGAAAGTTTTTATGCTTCAAGTTCCTCACACGTTCAAATATTTATTGATGGTGTTTGGTTTGGTTGTTAAAGTATATTTGTTTTCTTCTCTTTTTTGTTTCTTTCCCCTTTTAATATCTGTTTCTATTTAACCCATAGTTGGGACCCTAACAGGTACTACCACTCCGGGTCAGGGTGGACCTGGGAGCAATGGTAATTAAGAGGAAGCTCCACATTCCCCAAAGTCCGTAAGCCGGATCTCACCATCGGATGTAGTTTAAGGTCATATCCAGGACCGGGAGTAGGGTAAGAAAAATAAAATAAAAAAGGGGAGGGAGAAAGGGAGAGGGGCTGTTGTTTTTGTTTTTGTTTTTGGTTTTGTAGAACATAATTAAGTTTTACAAAAAAAAAAGAAAACAAAAAACGTCAATGTAGGTCAATTTCGTCTCAGGGAGCTACAGGGCAGCCTGATCTGGTATCACCAGGGTAATGAGGTGAATAAGGTAAATACAATGTGTTCGTATTATAGGTGGTTTGGGCGGGGATTATATAATAAGTGCGGAACTATAGTAAGCATACAGTTTATTCTGTTAATTACGTTTTTTTTTTATGTAACATCATTTTTTTGTGTGTATTCTCTCAATCAAAAAAACAAATGGAGGACATTATTAAAGAAAGTTAACATCATTTTTTTTGTGTGTATTCTCTCAATCAAAAAAACAAATAGAGGACATTATTAAAGAAAGTTAACATCATTTTTTGTGTGTGTATTCTCTTATTCAAAAAAACAAATGGAGGACATTATTAAAGAAAGTTAACATCATTGTTTTTGTGTGTATTCTCTCAATCAAAAAAACAAATGAGGGACATTATTAAAGAAGATAACATAATTTTTTTTGTGTGTATTCTCTTATTCAAAAAAACAAATGGAGGACATTATTAAAGAAAGTTAACATCATTGTTTTTGTGTGTATTCTCTCAATCAAAAAAACAAATGAGGGACATTATTAAAGAAGATAACATAATTTTTTTTGTGTGTATTCTCTTAATCAAAAAAGCAAATGGAGGACATTATAAAAAAAAAAAAACACATTTTTTTGTGTGTATTTGTACATTAAGATTCTGATTCGGACAATGGAAACGATCTACGAAAATATATCAAGATATAAGTTGCCCTCAAGAAAAGGTGCTGCCAATACATATATATATATATATATATATATATATATATATATATATATATATATATATATACATATATATACATATATATACATATACATATATATATATACATATATGAGAAGAATGTTGTAGTTCGCTTGGAGCATTGTGTATAGAGTAAGAATATTATTTTTTGAAGGCGATAACAATGCGTTGTTAGAGTGACACATACGACACGTGGAATCGTAAAAACAAAACAAAGTGACAATATTGAAAAGTCAATAATTTTCAAATTTTTTTTTTTTCATTTACCAGTGTATCGTGACCGTGGTGTTGGGTTGGAGTGTGTCCTTTTCATTATTTTTTAATTTTCGAGGGTATCCCTCATCCTCAGAATAAAATAAATACTACCACTCGTTGGAGTGTGTTTTTTTTTTTTTTTTTTTGCCAAAAGCCGGGGCCGGAAATGTTGGTTTGTTTTTAGTAGTAGGTCCGGGGAAGTTTCTTATTTATTTTTTATAAATTATTATTTGCTATTTTAACCGTTGCTGTTTATTTTGTTAGTAATTATACTGAGTAATTTATTTTTATTTATTTATTTATTTTTTTATATTTTTATATAACGTTGTTTGTTTTGTTAATAATATACTGAATAATCGTTATCTCGGTGGCAGGGGCTGATAACTCGTGGTAGTCAAGCTTTGTTTGTGGGAGTTATGTCCCTTTAGAGTTTTAATAATTTCGTTCTATAAATTTGTTTACCGTGTGTGTGTAGTAGCAGATGTGATTGGGTGGGTGAGGAATCCTGGGTATGGAGGTGGGGCGTCGTTAATAGAGCCTCTGGTATATATATGTGTGTGTGTGTGTGCGTGTGTGTGTTGGTGTATGTATATATGTGTATATATATACGTATATGTAAAATACATACATGCATACATATTATTTTATTTATTTATTAATTTCTTTATTTTTTATTTTTTTATTTTTTATTTATTTTTATTTTTTCTTTATTTTTATTCTTATTTTTATTTTTATTTATTTATTTATTTATTTATTTTTTTGTTCGATTCTATATTATTATTTATCTATATTATTAGATTTTGTTATGTGCAGTCGTGGTATATAATGGTCGGGATTTCAAGTTAATAAGTAAGGCGGGCAACAAGTGCAACCACGTGTCCGAGTTAGCAGCAGGTGCAAGTGGTTGTGTGTGCACCAGTGTCAGTAATTGGGCTAATAATATGGGCCTAACTAACTTCATTTAGTGTTGTTATCGTTAATAGTATGTCTGCATAGTATCATAGATGTTTGTTAGTAAAATGTGATGATGGTGCTTGTCGTGTGTGGTTATATTAAGAAGTTGGAGTTTAGCTCGGCTCTGTTGTTCAATTTAGGGGATAGCTTTCTAATTAATATAGATTCTTTAAGTCTGAGATTGCCCTGGTCTCTTTCGCTAGCTAGTATCTTGACTCGTATGTCTTTGGTGGGGTTGTGGCCATGTGTTATATGTTTTTGGAAGGATGATGCCTTGGTGGTTACGTGTTCTTTAATTCGTATATGCAAAGGTCTCACTGTACTGCCGATGTAGAATTCATTGCAGACCGCACATTGTATCTGGTATATAGCATATGTGCGGTTGCATAAACCCGTGTTGTTGATGGGGCAGTTTGCTAGGGTGCAAGGGTTCGTGTTGAAAGGTGTTCTAGGTTTAGATAGGTGTTGTCTTAGTGTAGGTCCGGAGTGTGTGAGTTGAATGTCTAAGTGTTCTTTGTGGATGGCTTTGCGGATGGTCGAGGTTATTCTATCGCTAAAGTGTGGTATTTTTAGGAAGCATGTGTTAGAGGGAGTTTGTTTTGGGTGTTTTCTAGATGTCTTATTGTAGTGTCTGATGTTTTTAGGGTATCCATTCCGCTCGAGTATCTGTTGGAAGTGTCTAACAGAGGATGTCTTGTCGGTTTCCGTAGTACATTTGTTACGGATGCGGTTTACTTCGTTCACAGCATATCCTATTTTGGCTTTGGTAGGGAGGGCCGATTTATAGTTTACGAAGATATCTCTGCAGGCAGCTTTCTTGTAGAATTTGGTGTGAATGAGTCCTTCGTCGGTGATGCAGAGCGTGAAGTCTAGCAGTGAGAGGGATCCAGATGTCTTAGGGTGTTCGATTGTGAATTGTATTTTGTGGTCTGTGTTCTTAAAGCTAATGAAGATTTTGTTGGCTTCTTCGCGGGATGATGTGAGGATGAGAATATCGTCCACATATCTCGTGAAAAAGATGCTAGAGTGGCAGGTGTCTAATGCGCGTTGTTCTAACCTATTCATGTATGTGATGGCCAGTAGTCCTGATACGCTGGATCCCATAGGTAGGCCTGTTATTTGTTTGTAGGTCTGTCCTTTGTATGTGAAGTAAGTGTTGTCGACTATTATGTAAAGTAGCTTGTGTATGTCAGTGGCAGTGAGACCGAAGCAGTAGAGGTCGTTGGATGAGATGTAGTCGGTGATTAGGTCCACAGCTGGGTGAGCTGGTACGGATGTATAGAGGGATACAACATCGAGGCTGAACGCATATCTGTTGCGTTGTAGTTCCTGGGGTTGCAGTGAGTGCAGTCTGTGTATTACCTCATCAGAGCTGCTGACGTGTCCTGGGTAGGTGGGAAGTAGGGGCTTTAGTAGTTGGGAGAGAAGCCAGGAGATCTTGTAGAGGGGTCCCTCTATGCTTGAGACTATGGGCCTTATTTGTGTTATGGGGCTGTTTTTGTGTGTTTTTATTAGGTGGTAGAATGTAGGGAGTCTGCTATTTCTTGTGGTGAGGTTTCGTTTGTATCTGTTGGGGAGGTTTCTTTTCTTACATATTAGTGTCCATGCTGTGTTTATCTGATTTTCTATCTCAGTGGGGGAGGCGTCTGTGGTGGGTGTGTAGAGTGTGTCGTTGTTGAGGTGTCTGAGTGCTAGGTCGTCGTACGTTTCTTGAGAGATAACGCAGAATTCTTTGCCTTTGTCAGAAGGCAGGAATATTAGGTTTTTGTTCTTTAAGTTTTTGAGGGTGAGTCGTTGCGTTCTTGTGAGATTGGGTGTGATGTTTGGTTGTTCTCTTTGTATGATGGATGATATGTTGTGCCAAAGTCTTGTGAGTTTGCGGTCTAAATCGTGGTTGTCTGGAGGGGGGTGGAGGGGGCGGTCTAGCTGGTATGTAGGGAATGTGGCGGCGTTTTTAATGGCGGAGGAACTGTTGGTGGTGTTATGTGTGTTCTGTAGGTCTTGGTTGAAGGCAGACAGCCATTTTAGGTGATATGCCGTTCTGCAGAACTGTGCCTCGATGTTGAGTTTGGCCCTGTCATCTAACTTTTGTGTAGTTATAAACTTGGGGCCTAGGCTGAGGAGTTCTGTTTCGTTTGGCATTAGTGAGTTAGTCAGGTCTGTGACGAGGGATCTAGCTGTGGGTTGCGTGTTATTGTTGTCGGTTGGGTCGTTATTGTTGGGGCTGATTATAGGGGTGGGGGTATTTTTATGAAGGAGCCAGTTGAACTTACTTTTTAACCTTTCTTTTGATGTGCGGACGCTGTTGTAGTAGCACTGGTTGATCGCTGCAGATATTTCTGGGGTTACGGTCAGTCCTGCTAGGTTGCTATTCAGTTCCTCAATATAGAGGTGGAGGAGGTAGTGTAAGTGTCGGATGGATTCCTTGACACAAAATTTGTGTAAAAATTCCCGTGATGTCTTGCGTTTTGGGTGGCTGAAGCATGCGGGGAGGTGCAAGCGAACTACAACATTCTTCTCACACTTAGTCTGAGCCAGACAGAGTTTGCAACAATTAAAAAGATACTTCAACTCTCGGAGAAACGAGCAAAAGCCGGCTGCCAGATCAACTTCCTAAAACGCTGCATTAAAAACAACATAATCCCTAACACAGTTAAAAACATGCACCTCCCCGCATGCTTCAGCCACCCAAAACGCAAGACATCACGGGAATTTTTACACAAATTTTGTGTCAAGGAATCCATCCGACACTTACACTACCTCCTCCACCTCCATATTGAGGAACTGAATAGCAACCTAGCAGGACTGACCGTAACCCCAGAAATATCTGCAGCGATCAACCAGTGCTACTACAACAGCGTCCGCACATCAAAAGAAAGGTTAAAAAGTAAGTTCAACTGGCTCCTTCATAAAAATACCCCCACCCCTATAATCAGCCCCAACAATAACGACCCAACCAACAACAATAACACGCAACCCACAGCTAGATCCCTCGTCACAGACATGACTAACTCACTAATGCCAAACGAAACAGAACTCCTCAGCCTAGGCCCCAAGTTTATAACTACACAAAAGTTAGATGACAGGGCCAAACTCAACATCGAGGCACAGTTCTGCAGAACGGCATATCACCTAAAATGGCTGTCTGCCTTCAACCAAGACCTACAGAACACACATAACACCACCAACAGTTCCTCCGCCATTAAAAACGCCGCCACATTCCCTACATACCAGCTAGACCGCCCCCTCCACCCCCCTCCAGACAACCACGATTTAGACCGCAAACTCACAAGACTTTGGCACAACATATCATCCATCATACAAAGAGAACAACCAAACATCACACCCAATCTCACAAGAACGCAACGACTCACCCTCAAAAACTTAAAGAACAAAAACCTAATATTCCTGCCTTCTGACAAAGGCAAAGAATTCTGCGTTATCTCTCAAGAAACGTACGACGACCTAGCACTCAGACACCTCAACAACGACACACTCTACACACCCACCACAGACGCCTCCCCCACTGAGATAGAAAATCAGATAAACACAGCATGGACACTAATATGTAAGAAAAGAAACCTCCCCAACAGATACAAACGAAACCTCACCACAAGAAATAGCAGACTCCCTACATTCTACCACCTAATAAA